>OY992538.1:216211590-217411590 GCA_963921195.1 Pegoplata infirma
ACATGAATAATGAAAAAATGTTATTACAGTAGAAAATTTAAAAAAAGGGACTCATATTTTTTAATCAAGTGGTATGGCACACGCTAGAAGCCTGGGGAAGTTGTAATAACTTGGCTGATTTTCAACCGATTTTAGTTTTTAGTACCTTATTAGAAAGGCATTTTACTCCACATCATAATTCTGTAATCACTTGAATTAAAACTTAACTTAAAATACCAAAAAAATTGAGAAAACAGAAAAAAATTCATATTTTTGTAATTCGTTTTTTAAACTTCAAGGACCATGCTAAACGCCTTACCCATGTCCGATCGTCCTAAATTTTTGTGATACTTACCTCCAAATGAATATATTTAGGGTAAGTTAGGGTCAGTATCTACCATTTTTTTTTTTTTGGAGCTCCATATAAAATAAATCAGAGAAAAAATATAAAAGGTTCAATTTTAAAAATTAAAAAAAAAAAAATAGAAAGAATTGTGATCACATCTCGAGTTATGGCTTAAAAGTTGCGTAATTTAGAGTAGAATTTTTAATGTTTTTTACAAAAAAATCTAAGGTTTCGGACTTTTTCAAAAAGTCGTTTTTAATTTTTAAACGTCAAAAAATAAGTGATAATTACTTCGAATAATTTTTTCATATTTTTTTCTAAAACTACATTTAAATACCAACAAAACGTTGTCCAACTTTTTTTAAAATATCTATATTTTTTAATGGTCAAAATTAATTAAAAATTTCAATTTTTTAATTTTTTTGAGAAAATCGTCATTTTGAAAAATTGATTACTTAACAAGTAATGCAACGGTGTCCAAGTTGCATTTAATAAGGACTAAAACATATCCAAAAATAAAATAAATCGAAAGGGGTCGGGTCTAAAAGTTAGTTATTTGGCTTGGAATGCCCCATATATAAGTAAACAGATTTTCATAATATTTATATGGAGTTATATGTAATTACATATTATTTGATGATAATTCAGATATAAATAAATATGGTTGATGTTATTATATAAAATTATATAAGACACAAGTATCAAAACTGCATTTTATATAAAAATATATGTTACGTCACCTTTAATTTTTATAAAATTATATATTAAACTAAACTTAAATTTTTTCAAGAGCATTTAATATATAATTCCTTAGGTGATGTTATATATAACCATATATGTTTAAAAAAAAAAGTTTTTTTACCGTTTGAAATTGTTCTAAGATTTTTTACAGTTTGAAATTTTTCTAAGTTTTTTTTACAGTTTAAAATTTTGCAAGTATTTTTACAGTTTGATAAACTACATCTTCTGGTTCGAAGCGTACACACACTTTATTTGGTGTATGTATCGTTGACCTGTGATGTACGTTATTTCAACCATAAAAAGATTCACTATAACCCGATAAAATTTTATACAATTAGATATAATTGGATCTTATTGTATCCAATCACATATAATTTGATGCCATTTGATAGAGACAAATTTCGGACAAAATTGAAGGTTTTCAGTTTGAAAGATATGTATTAAAAAGTACACAATTCCAATGTAATTTTACAAAACTTATTTTATTACTAGAATCAGTTCAGATTTTTTTTTGCGTTTTGAAGTAAAAAATTTAATTAAAAATAATTTTTTATAAATAAAAAATTTCATGAAAAAAAATTTTGGAAATTTTTTAAGTTCCGGACACAAAAATGTTGCATTTAATTGTAGGCTTTAGCAAAAAAATTGAATTTTTGCACATTTTTTGATAATTTGCGTTAAGTAAAATACCACAATTTTTATGTGTTTCTACAATATAATTGTTCTAGTTTTTTTTTGTATTTTTACCATTTTTTTTTGGTAATTTTACCATATTTTTTTGGTTTTTTATACCCTCCACTCTAGTGATAGAGGGTATATATAAGTTTGTCATTCCGTTTGTAACACATCGAAATATTGGTCTAGGACCCCATAAAGTATATATATTTATGATCCTCGATCGATATTAAGTGGATCTAGCGATGTCCGTCCGTCCGTCCGTCCGTCCGTCCGTCCGTCCGTCCGTCCGTCCGTCTGTCTGTCTGTCTGTCCGTCCGTAGAAAACACGCTAACTTTTGAAAGACTTTACAGAGGCTACTGAAGTTTGGCATATATGTTTGTCATTTACCTGGTCAGGTTGGTATTGCAATCCAGCCAAATCGGTCCAGTGGTTCAAAAGTTATGAGCAAAAGAGTAAATTTCGGCCAGGGTGTTTCGATAATTTACGAGATAAAAAACACGATAACTTTCGAAAGACCACAATGAGACTACTGACGCTTGGCATGTATCTTTGCCGTTCCCCGGGTCTGTTTGGTATTAAATTCCAGCTCAATCGGTCCAGTGGTTCAAAAGTTATAAGCAAAACCCTGAATTGCAGACTAGTTTCATCTAAAATGCCACGTGTTTAACAAGTTTTAAATGCATTGGTGGTAACTAAACAATGCTTTTCAAACTTGTTTAATTTTAAAGCAATGCTTTTTAAACTAGTTTAGTTTTAAAAGTATTGGTAACTTAAAAATTACACTCGAAAAAAATTTTACACTCAAAAAAAATTGTACACTCAAAAAAAATTTTACACTCAAAAAAAAATTTACACAAAAAAGAATTTTTTTTTTTTTACAAAAATTACAATATTTTGTGTACATACGTACGTGCATTCACTCAGAAATATTTTTACAGTAAAAAAAAAATATTACACTCGAAAAAAATTTTACACTCAAAAAAAAAAAAATTTGTAATTTTTCTTTAAAAAAAAAAACAAAATGACAAAAAAAGAGTTTTTTACTCAAAATAAAATATTTCTAATTAAAATTGTTAATTTTTTTCACGTTAAAAAATGTAATACCCTTTAAAAAAATGCATTGTGGAGGGTATTCATAGATTCGGCAAAGTCGAATTTAACTTTTCTACTTGTTTTTTTTTTTTAATTTGCACCTAAAATGTCAATAAAAAGCTGACAATTATGAAAAATTAAGTTTTTTTCTTATTTTAAGAGGTACTTAAATATCCAATCTACAATTCCGCAATTTTTTTTCCGATTTTTTAAAAATACTTGTGAAAACAATTCAAAATTCAAAAAAAAAATGTTATTTTTTGACAAATTTTTCCTGAAAATATAATAAATTTCTTTCTTCGCAATTCTCATATGTTCTACTTAAGAAAAACGAAATGTCGAAAAAATAAAAAAGTGCAGTGTTATACTTTAAAAAGTTTGTTAAAAGTGTTCAAGTGAAAAAAAAAATCATTTCAGGTTGTTGAAGTGCTACTCCAGCTGCCGAAGAAGGAAAAATAAGATATACCAATGGAAAAAAACCTTTAAATTTATAAAACAAATATGTAAATAAACCAAATTTTTTGTAAATTTACAAAACAAATATGAAAATTTAAAAAACAAAACTGTATACTTACCGAAAAAAGTTGTAATTTTACAAAAATTATGTAGAAAATACGAAAACAATATTGTAAATTTACAAATTATTTGGTTAAACTACTGTTTTTACGGCAAAAAAATAAGAAAAAATGGTATATTTACAATAAAAATTTGTTAATTTACCACTTTTTATTGTAAATATACAAGTTTTTTGCCATAAAAAACAGTAGTTTAACCAAACAATTTGTAAATTTACAATTTTGGTTTTTGATTTTCTACTTTATTTTGTAAATTCACAACTTTTTTTGTAAGTTTACAATTTTTTGTAAATTCATTTTTTTTTTCAAATTTACAATTTTTATTGTAAATATACCTGTTTTTCAATATTTTTTCCGGTAAAAACAGTAGTTTAACCAAATAATTTGTTAATCTACAATTTATTTTTTTCATTTTCTATTTTTTCTTTGTAAAATAACAACTTTTTTCTGTAAGTTTACAATTTTGGTTTGTAAATTTACCAAATTTTTTGTAAACTTACAAAAAAAATGTTCACCTCGAAGTTAATATTTTACAAAAAAAAAATGTAAATTTACATTTTATTTTGTTAAATCAATTAACAAATTATCCCCGTAACATTACGGGGATTCTTGCTAGTACATATTTTACAAAACCTGCCCCGTAAAATCACGGGGATTTTATGTCATTTTACAAACTTTTTTTTTTTAGTGTAAGGTTGTAGATCTCGTCGAAAAGATCACAAAAATGCCCATCAAACTTGCCAGACACCCTCAAATTTTAAAGTTATTGTCAAAAAACGTTTTTATGGGACTTTTCTCACTAAACTTTTTGTAATTCAGAAAATTTTTAAACGATTTATGAACAATAATTCTTTTAGTGTGTAGGGTATAATGTAGTATTTAATTTAATTTTTAAAAAAATTCCCTGTATTTGGAGTATTTAAATATTTTTGTCCCTGGAGCACTTTACACAAATAAAAAACAGCTGTTTTTTATGACACTAATTAAGTAATAAGATTACAATCTATTCAACAAAAAAGTTATCAATTCTACTATAATACCCCTATAGAAATTACATATATTTGTAACCACTAATTAGTACATTCATGACATTACACAATGTCACTACAATTAAGTGAAATTTTACAAAATATTATAATTAAATTTATTTATTATTATTCTTTGACATTTGGTATATGGCCGGCGCCATTTAATTGGCAAACAAAAGAATTTAAACCGACAAAACTATATCTCATTTATAGTTTAATAATACAAACTACACTTTTAGCCATAACTCCTCTAAGTTCACCCATTAGGGAGCCAGATAATTATATGTATGATAAGCCCATACTAAAATGGGCATACACAATGGGTAAAGTAACAACCCTCTTAACAATTGTTGTAATAAGTTTACAAATATTGTTACAACGACAAAGTGTTATACAGTTATATGAACAATATAAACAAATTGATAAAAAATATCAAAATTTTTGGTTAAAATTTTATCAAAAAAGTGATAATGATTTAAGAAACAAAGAAGAAGTTACATTTAAACATTTCGTGTTTTTAAAATTTATTACCATACATTGCAATTCTATATTAATTGCTACCATGTCTTTAAGAATTCAAGATACTCCTGGAAATTTTAGACTTATTTTTATGATTTTCCTAAGTTTTCTGCAATTGTATTTACCTTTGATAGCACAATTACAATATTTCATAATTTTATGTAAATTAAATTTACATTTTAGTTGCATTAATAAATCATTGATAATTTTACAACGACCGAATTTGGCGTTGAAAAATCTAATAAAAAATTATTTTATTTTCTATCAAATGCATTTTGATTATTTTAAATTATCTACCCGTTTTCTAAAATCAATTAATTTTTTTACTTTATTTATGTTAATTAAAGTGTTCACCACTAATATCGTGATTCTTTATAATTTTGTATTTATTGTTAATCGAAATTTTCAATTAAATAATTCGTTTAATTTTTTAGATTTACTTAGTGTAATTGTATTTTATTATGATTTTCTATTGATAATTTTATGTATCGATAATATTTTGAAATCGTGTAATAAAACTGGAGAAATATTAAGAGAAATTGCTACAACTTCAAGGAGTGAAGGAGAAGAGGATTGGTTGTCTAAAGAATTAACGCAATTGGTAAGTAATTTGTCAAGCCATAAAAGCCAAATAAAACAAGTAAGAAAATTATAGTTGGTCAAGACCAACCATTTATTGCCCTACACCAGTGTTTCCCGGAAAATGGGTCCCAAATAGAGATGCGCGCGTGACACGTATTTTTCGTAATTCACGTGATTCACGCGTGATCGTGAGTGAAATTTATTTTTACTCACGTGATCGTGAGTACGCGTGATTAGAAAAAATATTTTTTTGCGTAAGCGTGCGTGAGTAATTATTTTCACGTGAATTTGTATGATTGTTTTGTGCTGTCTGAAACAGAAAACAAGTAAGAAAATCGTCGTCATATTAAATTGAAAGAATAGTTAATACAAAATTATGATTAATATAATTGTTTATTATTGTTTTTAGGAATTTTAATTCTTTTTGTGCAAGAAATCGAAGAAAGTAAAAAAAAAATAGTTTATTTTGATTTCGTGAGTCTTCGTGAGCGTGAGAAAAATTTTAGTTACTCACGTGAGCGTGCTTGAACGTAGGCGGAAAAAATAAATTTCGTGCGTGATCGAACGTAAGCAATATTTTTATTTCGTGAGCGTGAGCGTGCGTGACTCAAAATTCACTCATGCGCCCATCTTTAGTCCCAAGTTTAAACATGTACCGATTAGTTCTTTCTATTGTCAAAGGTTTAATAAGTATAAAAAACAGTCACAAACCAAATTTGAGTGGAATAGGGGTCTATTTGTTGCTAATAAACCGCTTTAACATATCGGGAGAAATTTTCATATGGGGCCTAGTCCAAAAATTGTCCGATTATAATCAGATTTGATTACAAAATTTTAAACAAATATTTTTTTTATGAAATTTGAGAGATTTATGTAAATATATTAGAATGTTGTTTATATAGGCCTACAAGAAGTATTTGTCCGATTCCTCAAAAATTCGGAATAGTGATTTGTGAATACAAAACACGATTACCTTACAAAATTCGAAATAATATCTATTATAACACGGTTATTAGAGTCATTTGAGTAAAAATTAATGCACTGAAAATATTATTGTTCATAATATCTATGAACAAATTTCATTAAAACAAATTCATAAATTCCATTGGCTGAATGAATATTCATTAGTATTGTGAAATATTTCATAAAATCTTATTCATAGATTTTGTTTAATTCATAGAAAAAATTCATTGAAAAAAATATCATCAGTAAGCCTTTTAATTTTTTTAATAAATAAAATAATGTTACTATAATTAAAAAAAATAAATAAATATATTAAAAAAAATAAAAAATGTTAAAAAAAATAAAAAATATTGCTGCCCTGGTGGGATTCGAACCCAAGACCTACCGGCTGTGAAAATTATTGTCGACGCCTTAGCTATCAGCGCCACCAAAGGAGGAAAATCTCGCCAACTATCACTTGGTTTTATAATTAGGGTTTTCACAGTAACGATTAAATTTGCCTTTTTTAGTTTGGTATTTGGCAAATGTGCCAAACGTCAAAAAAAAATGCCAATTTGAATGTGGCATATTTTTCTTAAAATGCCCAACTCAAACCTTGTCTAAAAACAAAATGCCATTGTGCAAATAAAAAAAAAAACATAAAAATGACAACAGCTGTGATTGTTTATGCTGAAATTTCGAACGCGGGAACAAAAACATTTATACAAAAAGAAACATACACATTTTTTGTGTTTATTTTAAAATTGTGAATGTAAAAAGTTAATTAAAGTTATTTTGTGCAAATTATTAACGAAAAGTGCGCTCACGATATGTAAAGAAACAAGTAAGAGTGTTAAATTCGGCTGTGCCGAATCTTTTATACCCTCCAACACGTTTAAAATTTAAAAAAAAAAAAAAAATCGCAGGGGCGTCTTTTTTTTGATGGGGGGGTTATCGAAGTTGGTGGGGGACACCTGTACCCCCGCTCTTTCTGTTTACAAATTATTTGTTTATGGTATTTACGCTTAAATAATAAATTTTTATCGTTATTTTTAATTAAATTCTATTACCACGCCCCCAAGGGGGGCTGCCTGAAAAAAAATCAAATTTTCTAACCCATTTGGTCCAACCGCAGGTCTATGAACATAATATGGCATACAAATGTTACATTTGTTGAGCAAAAATGTAAAAAAACTCGTAAAAATATCGTATTTTTCAGGGGTCTTTTTAGTTCTTCAAGGGGGAACTTTTTTTCCCCTGGTCCGATTTTGCCCATCTTCGAACTTAACCTTACCAGTAACATAAGAGATATTCTCGCTCAATTTCAGGGGTTTAGCTCTTTTGGTTTGGACTGCATCGTTATTTCTACAGACGGACGGACGGACGGACGGACGGACGGACGGACGGACATCGCTAGAATGTCTTAGATTCTATCATGGATCAATATTATATATACTTTGTGGGGTCCCCGACCGATATTTCGATGTGTTACACACGGAATGACAAAGTGAGTATACCCCCATACTGTGTTTGGAGGGTATAAAAATGGTGGCAAATACTTCACGTTTAGTAAAATGGCAAATTTGCCAAATTCCCAACTAAAAAAGGCAAATTTAATCGTCACTGTGAAAACCCCAAATGTTATTTTTTTTTTTTGCAAATACACAAAAATTTTGTTTTCTACAAACACACACACAGCTTTTGGCAGAGCATTGTTGTTGAGCATTGATACAAACTCAATATGTTAAAGCAGAACATTAAACAAAATGTATTTTAAGTTTTATAATTTGTTTGTATACTTCAGATCGGTGGCTAGAGACTAAGCTTCACGAACAACTGGTTTTGTGTTCGAATCTCGGTGGGGATAAGGTAAAACATAAAAATGTTTAAAAATAGAAAATTGTAAATAAATAAAATAATAAAAAAAAATAATAATAAAATAATTTTTTTTTTTTCATGCCTATAAACTTTTCCATAGATTTCTAGTTTCTATGAATATGTTTCATAGATTCTATGAAGGGAATCATTGGCTGACTTCTAATGATTTTTTTCATAGAACTAATGTAGGTTTTTATAGCCGTAATGAAAAAAATTCTTTCAGTGTGGGGACCTTTGGCTAGGTCTAAACATGGACCGATTTTTTCCATATCAATAAGCTTCACCCTTGGTCAAAGAGAGAGGCTTAAGTTTGAAATTTCCAGTCAATTGATTACAAATTGCGACCTATATCGTGTTTACTAAATGGACTAAAAAAGTGATTCTAAGTCGATCGGTATAATAAAAAATATTTCGGGTAGTTACTAGGGTGGCTCGTTTTTGGGCTTTCCTCTGATAAAATTCTAATACCCGCCAAAAGTGTCGGTCCCCTAGGGGTAACTCACATGGAAATCAAAACACCTTTTTCGAAATTTAAAAATTTTATTAAAAAAAAAAAATTTAAATATATAATTTTTTTTCTGCATTCATTCATTTTCTGCATTCATTAACACCTTGAAAAAGAAAAATGTAAAATATGGCGTATATCCGTCAAGCCACTTTTTGAGAATATAGAGGGAAAGTTAGCGGATTTCAAGGAAATGTTGATTTTTAAATAATTTGGATTAATAAAATCTTTTATATTACATTTTTGGGGAAATTAATCGCATTTATGCGACCAAACAATTAAAAAGGATTACTAAAGAAAAAAATATATTAAATCGTACATCCTTAGAACTAAAATAACACTGATTAAGATAAAACTGAGAACTTTTTCCCAAAAAAAAACACAACAAATGAGAGTGTTACGTTCGGCTGTGCCGAATCTTTTATACCCTCCAAAATGTAAAAAAACATATAAAAAAACCAGGGGAGTCTTTTTTTTTTGGGCGGATGGGTCTTGGTGGGAGACGTTAACTGGCACCTTCCCCTTGGGATTTTGAACATCTTCTGAGATAAGAATGTTGCATTTGCTTAGTAAAAGTACAAAAAACCCTGCAAAAAATGCGGTTTTCTTAGGTTGGTTTAGTTCTCCAAGGGGGAACTTTTTTCCCCTTGGCCCGATTTTGTCCATTTCTGAACTTAACCTGTCTAGGAACATACGACATATTCGTGCCAAACTTTGGAAGTCTAGCCCTTTTATTTTGGACTGTATCGTGTCCTCTACAGACGGACAGACGGACGGACGGACATCGTTAGAATGTCTTAGACTCGAGCACTGATCAATAAAATATATACTTTATGGGGTCCTAGACCTATATTTCGATGCGTTACACGCGGAATGACAAAGTGAGTAACCCCATATTGTGGTTAGAGAGTATAAAAAATTCATAAAGAAATTCCCAATACCAAACATTTACGCAGGAAATTTTTATAACCAATGAATTTTCAGTATTTGAAAGAACAATAATTTAAAAAGGTTATTTCAGAGACCCCTGAATACATTTCCTATATCGATATAAAAAGTTTTAGATGATAATACATTTTCTCTCGAAACATTTTCATAACCTTGAAATGTCTTAGATTTTTTTCATAAAGAAAAAGTCTCTGCTTCCAAAACAATTTCACAAAAAAAAAAATTACTTATAGTACGTTCAGATTGGCCTCGAAACCCCGTTTAACGAGGTTTCGAGCCAAACCTCATTTGAAAATACGTATTTTCCCTTACAAATTTAAACCTTTTTGTAGTGAGGTTTCAACGAAAGTACGATCGAAACCGTATAAATTTCAAATTTTTACCACTGTGCGACAATGAGAAATAGGGAAAATGGGAAAATGACAAAAATAAAAAAATAAATAAATCAATTTGTTTACAAAATTTCTTTAAAATATTTATTTATTTGAAATAAAAATAATATGTAAACGTGCAAAAAATAATTTCCGCATAATTAAATTAGTTTAAAAAATAGTAGTATATTTTTTGTATGATATTTTCCGAAACCTACATAAGTGTCAAAATTGTTGTGTGTGAACAGGTGAGTTTTTAAATTGAAAAATGAAATTCCAATGGAACATTTTACACCATTTTTCCTATCAAAAAAATCTTAGATTTGAATACGTCAAAACATGGAAATTTTAAATTCCCGGGAATTCCATCCGGCTTTATTCTCCGGGATTTTGGGATTCAAAAAGCCGGGAATTCCCGGGAAATCCGTGAAAAACCCTACTTGTAGGTAAGGGTTTTTATATTTGCTAAATAGTATTGACCAGAGTTATAGAGTAAGGTAACAAATGGAGTTTGAAACAGTAGTAAACAAACACCATATGATATTGCTTACGAAATTGTGTCACAAATCTAAATCTCAGCAAAGAGGGAAGATACCAGTTATACTAGAGTTTGCAAAACGATTAAAATCGTAATCGTAATCGCGATTAATCGTGCCAATTAATCGAAATCGTAATCGACAAAAAAATCATGCGATTACGATTAAAATTTTTCTATAAAACACACTGTTTTTATAACGAACTAAAATCAGTTCCAACATTTTTTTAAACCCATTTTGAAGTTTCCATTTAAAATTATTTTTCAAAAAAATCAAATTAGTCTAAAAAATGATTACTTTCGGGATAATTTCAAACAAAAATCATTGATTCTGCAATGTTAAGTAGAATCTGTAACCGATTATCTGGAACGAAAAATTTTGATGGGTTGCCCCACACTCAAAATATAGGCAAAACAAATAAAAAACACATTTAAAACAAGTGATAAAACAATTGAAAATCATCCCAGTAATTTTTCATTTGTTTTAACAAACATCAACATTTATTTTTTACTGTTCTGTGTTTTCTAAAATAAATAACATTGAACATTAAAAAATAACGTCACTTTAAATATTTTTACCAACATATTTGAAAAAAAAAAAATAACCTACGAAAACATTAAAAATTAATGATTGTTGTGTCGTTTTTATTAGCAAAATCCAAAAAAAAATTACCTACGAAAACATTAAAAATTTATTTTAAAAAATTTTCTATGGAATTATTTTTTAAAAAATTTTAACAAAAATGTTGGGGAATCGATCCCGCAATCAATTACATTCTGGCCAGACACTCTACCCATCGAGCCAAAGTCACTCGATACAAACATGTTTTTATATGGCTATAAATAATTTTTTAATATTTTTTCTGCAAAAAAATAACCTACACAAGTAGGTAAAAACTAATGATTTCTCCTTAAAAAATGCCAACAATTAAAAAATAACGTACACAAATCATTAAGAGTTAAAGACGAATCACTTATTTTTACTTACAAAACAAAAATAAACGACTTTAAAAATTAAATGCTAATGAAAGTCTTTATTTTTTATGTTGTTATTTTTGAAACAAAAAACTTTACGTTAAACGATTGTTTTTTCTTTTAAAAACAACAAAACGTAAAACTTTTTAAATAAACTACAAACAATTAATTACATAATTTTTGAGTGCATGATTCATTTAACTTGTTTGCAATTTTTCTTTCCTTTTCTCGTTAAAGTAATTCAAATTTAAAGTAAACTTTAAATTCTGATCTGAGTTAATTTTAAAAAGTTTTGTTTTTAAAATATACTAAGAAGGCTTTGGTCGAATTTGTTCACAAAATTTTGACATGGAATTTTGTCAAAAAACTTAATTTTTTTCATACTTTGACCGCTGGTTGCCGACTAATGATGTCTTGTAAAATTTTTTAATAAATTTTCTAATAATTTGCTCTTTACTGGCCATCGGCTGGTATTCCGACACGACCTGACATTTTGTTTTCGTATGTTCTAAAATGTAAATTTCAAAAGATTTTTTTAACTCAAATTATTTCAAAAATTCGATTAATCGATAATCGCGATTAACGGCAATTTTTTTAATCGTAATCGCGATTTTGAAATATCTCGATTATTTGCAAACTCTAAGTTATACAGTGAGAATGCAGATTATTTTTTGTCTCTCTTTGTTTTACCTTTCAACCTTAGTGCGGTATAACCAGATTTTGGACATTATTCTTGGCGATGCCAGATCTAAAAAACGGTCGATTCCTTGCTCTTTAATTCTGGTCTTGACTATGGAATCTTGCAAAAATAACCAACATAAATAAATTTAAAGCAGAAAAATTATTTTCGTTAAAATTATTCTATGATAATATCATAGTTTTAATTAGTAAAGGAAATAATGACCTCGAGCTAGAATAAATCTACACAAAATATATTATTTAAAAGTTTGAATATAACATTTTTTTTATTTTGTCATAAAAATTAATCAGAATTTGAAAAAAGCTTTAAAAAGTTTTATTAACTAAGAAAAATTCAGAAAAATTCAATAAAATTATGAAAAAATCACAAAAAATCACAAAAAATCAGAAAATGTCTGTAAAGTTCAGCAAATCTTAAAAAAAAAAAAATGCTGCTAATTTCAGAAGAAGTCAGACAAATTGAGAAAAATCTCAAAACATGGTGTAGGATGAAAATACTTGTACTAGCACAAAGAACAAAACGGGTTCCAGATTAAATAAAATTAAATAATAGTTTCCCACAATATTTTCTTTCGAAAAAAAAACTTAGCTGGAGTACATTTTGGTTAATTAATTAATTAACGAAGATTTTTATCGTTAGCCGTTCAATTAAATATTAACAAATAAAATATATATGGGGCATTCCAAGCCAAATCACTCAATTTTAGACCCGACCCCTTTCGATTTATTTTATTTTTGGATATGTTTTAGTCCTTATTAAATGCAACTTGGACACCAATTTTCAGCCTTTTATTCTAAGATGGTGTTGAGAAATCAATTTTTCAAAATGGCGATTTTCTCCAAAAAATTAAAAAAATTAAATTTTCAATTAATTTTGACCATTAAAAACAATAGATATTTTAAAAAAAGTTGGACAACGTTTTGTTGGTATTTAAATGTAGTTTTAGAAAAAAAATATGAAAAAATTATTCGAAGTAATTATCACTTATTTTTTGACGTTTAAAAATTAAAATCTACTTTTTTAAAAAGTCCGAAACCTTCGATTTTTTGTAAAAAACTTTAAAAATTCTACTCTAAATTACGCAACTTTTAAGCCATAACTCGAGATGTGATCACAATTCTTTCTATTTTTTTTTAAATTTTTAAAATTGCACCTTTTATGTTTTCACTCTGATTTATTTTATATGGAGCTCCAAAAAAAAAAAAAAATTGGTAGATACTGACCCTAACTTACCCTAAATATATTCATTTGGAGGTAAATATACGTCTCACAAAAATTTAGGACGATCGGACATGTGTAAGGCGTTTAGCATGATCCTTGAAGTTTAAAAAACGAATTACAAGGAAAAATATGATTTTTTTTCTGTTTTCGCAATTTTTTTTGGTATTTTAAGTTAAGTTTTATTTCAAATAATTACAGAATTATGATGTGGAGTAAAATGCCTTTCTAATAAGGTACTAAAGACTAAAATCGGTTGAAAATCAGCCAAGTTATTACAACTTCCCCAGGTATCTAGAGTGTGCCATACAACTTGATTAAAAAATACGAGTCCCTTTTTTTAAATTTATTGAAATTTTCTACTGTAATAACATTTTTTCATTATTCATGTTTCAGTGTAATATTTTTTTGGCTTTTCCAAATTTTAAAACAAAAAAAAGATTTTTTTTTAAAATAGAGATTTCAAAAGGGTGTTGAAAATGCAGGCATTTTTAGCACTAATTTAAAAAATGTTAGCAAAACACAATATGAAAAATACTTGTCATCTAATTACATTTGAACTTGGAGAATAAAAAAATGTTATTACAGTAGAAAATTTCAATGAATTTCCAAAATCGTATTATATTGCTTAATCAAGTGTTCTGCCATACGTTAGATGCCTGGGGAAGTTGTAATAACTTGGCTGATTTTCATCCGATTTCAGTCTTTGGTACCTTATTAGAGAGGCATTTTACTCCGTATTATAATTCTGTAACCACTTGAATTAAAACTTAACTTAAAATACCAAAAAAATTGAGAAAACAGAAAAAAATTCATATTTTTCCTTGTAATCCGTTTTCTAAACTTCAAGGCCCATGCGGAACACCTTATCCATGTCCGATCGTTCTTAATTTTTGTGAGGCGTATTTTTGTCTCAAAATGAATATATCTAGGGTAAGTTAGGGTCAGTATCTACCAATTTAGTTTTTTTGGAGCACCATATAAAATAAATCAGAGTCAAAAAATAAAAGGTGCAATTTTCAAAATTTGAAAAAAAATTTAACAATTTGCGATCACATCTCCAATTATAGCTTTAAAGTTGCGTAATTAAGAGTAGAACTTTTAGACGTTTGTAAAAAAAAAATCGAAGGTTTCGGACTTTTTCAAAAAGTCGATTTTAATTTTTAAACGTTAAAAAATAAGTGATAATTACTTCGAATAATTTTTTTAATATTTTTTTCTAAAACTACATTTAAATACCAACAAAACGTTGTCCAACTTTTTTTAAGATATCTATATTTTTAACTGGTCAAAATTAATTGAAAATTTTAATTTTTCCATTTTTTTTAAAAAATCGCCATTTTGAAAAATTGATTACTCAACACCATCTTGAAATAAAAGGCTGAAAATTGGTGTCCAAGTTACATTTAATAAGAACTAAAACATATCCAAAAATAAAATAAATCGAAAGGGGTCGGGTCTAAAAGTGAGTGATTTGGCCTGGAATGCCCCATATACATTAATTGCAAAATAAGCCTAAAAAATTGTTTATATTATTAAATTTTTTTTATAACACTAATTAGTTCCAATAAAACATTACAAAATGTCTATACCAGTTAGTGAAATTCTACAAAATTATATATTAAAAATTACTTATTATTATTCATTATTATTGGGTGTATGGCCAGCGCCATTTAATTGGGAAACAAAAGAGTTTACACACTCAAAGCCATACCTAATTTATAGTTTTATAATACAATTTACCTTTGTGGCTATAACCCCGTTAACATCACCCATTATGGAACCAGAAAATTTTATGTCCGATAAGCCAATATTAAAATGGGCGTATATTGTTGGTAAATTTACTAGAGTTCTATTAATTGTTGTAATAAGTTTACAAGTATGGTTACATCGACAACATGGCATGGATATATATGAAACTTATAAACGATTTGATAAAATTTATAAAAAATTTAAAATTAATTTCCGTAAAAATATTGATGTTCAAATAACTAAAAAAGAAAATTATACAAAACATTTTCTAATCTATCAATTTATATCCATTCACAGTAATATTATATTTATATCCTTTATGTATTTACTAATGCAAGATGAGCCCGATAAATCATATTTTTTTATGATTTTCTTAAATTTTTTACAGTCATACTATTTATTAGTAGCAAATTTACATTTTGTTATAGTTTTAAGTAAATTAAATTTACATTTTTCTTTTATCAATAAATCATTGCAAATAATACAAAATAATAGGTTTTCATTAAAACAATTATTAAAATTTTATTCAATATTTTATCATATGCATTTTGAATATTTTCAATTATCGTCGAAAATTTTAAAAGCCTCTAGTTTAGTAGCATTTTTTTTAATTATTAAAATATTTACATCTAACATAGTGATGCTCTATAATGTTGTGTTAGTTTTTAATAATGTTTTAAAATCAAATATAATTATTAATATTGTGGGTGCAATTTGTGTAATAAAGTTTTATTGTGATAGCATATTTTTAATGTTATGTGTTGATAATGTGCTGGTTTCATGTAATAAAACTGGACAAATATTGAAACAGATTGTGTTTGTCTTTAAAGATGAAGAGGAAGATGTGATTTTTAAAAAACTTCAACAAGTGGTGAGTTTTGAAAATTAAATTTTATTTATTTTTTTATTTTAACCCCCCTACCCTACTTGTTTCTTCAGAATTTTTCGGATTTAATTTCAATTTTTCTGAGATCTTCTGATATTTTAAAATGTAAAATTTTTATTACTTTCGTGAATTTTTTGATTTTTTCTAAAATTTTCAAAGGTTTTCCATTTTTTTCCAAATTTCACATTTTTCCGAATTTTCTATAGTTTTTCTTCGAATTTTACCATTGCTAAAATACAACAAATAAAAAAGTTGCGAATGAGTGATATTATTTAAATAAAATATTACTCATACGCAGCGTTAATTTTAACAAGTGACTATTTGGGATGC
Source organism: Pegoplata infirma (assembly GCA_963921195.1). Classification (NCBI taxonomy): domain Eukaryota; kingdom Metazoa; phylum Arthropoda; class Insecta; order Diptera; family Anthomyiidae; genus Pegoplata; species Pegoplata infirma. The sequence continues at coordinate 216,228,172 of OY992538.1, forward strand.
CAAAAAGGATAGACATTTCAAAGTCCCGGGTTTCAGAATTTTAAAATCGTATTTCTAGGATTTTTCGGTATTTCGCGATTTTTTGGAATCTCGGAATTTTATTATACCCTACACCATTCTGTGGTACATGTTATAATGAGTTTGTGCTGATGTTTGCAACTACCCGAAATATTGGTCCTAGACCTACCTTCAAGTATACCGATCGACTCAGAATTACTTTTTTAGTCGATTTGGCGATTTCCGTCCGTCCGTCTGTCCATCTATCGGTTTAAGCACGATACAGCAATTTTGAATCAATTGACTTTAAATTTGAAACTTAAGCAAAGACTAAGCCTATTAAAATTGGAGAAAATTTTTCCATGTTAAGACCTAGCCCCCCTACAAACTTCCCATTTGAATTTGGCTTAAATGACTCTAATAACCGTATTATAATAGATATCGCTTTGAAATTTGTATGCAGAAAATTTGTATGCACAAATCACCATTCCAAATTTCAAAAGAATCGGATCAGTCCTTCTGGTAGTCCCCATACAAACCACCTTACCGATATTCACATAATTCCCTTAAAATTCATAAAAATGGAAATATTTGCTAAAAAATTTATTTTTAGATGTTAACGTGTACTTTAGTAACCTAATCAAATCGGAATATAATTGGACCATTTTTGGACTTAGTCCCACATATAAAAATTTCAACCGTTGATTAGTTAAATTTGTCTATTGACAAAAAATATAAACCAATTCCACTAAAATTTGATCTGTGTGTGTTTTCTACACTTAATAAAGATACACTCAAAAAAAAATAACTGTAAAGTTAGCAAAAAATTTAGTTAAATTTAACTAAAAAAGCACCTGATTTTGGGCCTACTAAATTTTTAGTTAATTTAACTAAAAATATTTTGCTAACTTTTCGTAGAATGAATGTAGCAAAAAAACCCGTAACTTTAACTAAAAATTTAGCTGAAATTTCGTAACGTTTTTATGTACATATATTAACAAAAAAAATAGTTGAATTCAGCTAAACTTTTTGTTACTTTTCGTAAACTAAAATTTCCAAAATATTTTGTAAAAAATTGTAAGCTTATTTTTTATGTTTTTTCATCAGCTTAAGTAGAACTTATGAGATTTGCATAGGAGGCTACACAAGAAATTTCACTTAACAAATTTGTTACGAAAAATCAGCAAATTAATTAGTAAAAATTCGTAAACTCAGTTTTGAAGTCAACAAAAAAAATTAATTCAAAATTTGTTCAAAACTAGTATTTTCGTAAATTGAACTTAACTAAAAAAAGTAGTTAAAACGCTGATTTTAACTAAAAATTTGCTAAAAAGCCAGTAAACTCGAGTTAACAAAAAAAAATTTGTTAACTTTACAGTTTTATTTTTTTGAGTGTAGATACAATCGGTCCATGTTTGGACTTGGGACCCATTTTCCGGTCTTGACCGACTGCAACTATCTTACTTGTTTTCATATTATTTAGACAATTGCAGAATTTTTATCATCTAAACCAGCGACAGGCAAACACATACTATTATATTTTGTCTTTGTGTGAAACTTATGGTAAAAATAATAATACATTTAACCATTTAAAAAATAAAAAAGATAATAAATGACATTGGTTAAAATGGGTAGCAATGTAATATTTAGTGAATAGTGACAAACTAAGCATTCTGGTTTACCAAAAAAATTTTCCTTAAACAAGAATTTGATATTAAAACTTTTTATTGATTATTTCTCTAAGTATATTTTAAGCAAGAAGAGAGGAGAAAATTGTGTTTTTTTGATTTTGTTTAATGAGTGAGAGCATGTCGGTGTGAGAGTAAAAACGCCGCGTAGTGCTTTTGCCTGTCGCTGATCTAAACTCTATTAATTATACAAAAAGAAATAATTCACGTAAATTTTTTTTCGCAAATTTTTTTTTCAATTTTTTTTATTTTTCATTCATTTATGAAATAAGTAGAATGCGATAAATTACTGACCCAAAATTTTCCGATTTTTTGAATTTACGACAGCCATCTGGCAAAGCTGGTTCGTGTACACTAAATCCCATTGTAATATCAGTTTTTTCAAATTAATCGTATGTATTAGCGATATTCGCAATTTTTTTTTTTTTTTAAGTAAAAAAATTTTTTTTTTATATTATTTAGACAATTGCTGAATTTTTATCATCTAAACTCTATTGACTATACAAAAAAAAATTATTCGCGTAAATTTTTTTTCTAGATTTTTTTTTTTTTTTTTTTTGCAAAATTTGTTTTTCAAATTTTTTTTATTTTTCATTCATTTAGGAAAATTAGTAGAATGCGATAAATTACAGATAATTTTTAAATTTTAAACCATTCAAGTCTGTTAAACTAACACAACAAACTATAATACCGTGTTTGTTTTTCACGAAAAACATTTTTTGTTCGCGAAAAATCTTTATTTTCGTGAAAAAAAAATGGTTCAATACAAATATTTTTAAGTTTGATTTGAATTAACGACAGCCATTTGGCAAAGCTGGTTCGTGTACATTAAATCCCATTGTAATATAATTTTTTTTCAAAGTTATCGTATGTATTAGCGATATTCGCGATTTTTTTTTTTTTTTTATTTTTAAGTAAAAAAAAATATTTTTTTTTTCATATTATTTAGACAATTGCTGAATTTGTATCATCTAAACTCTATTAAATATATAAAAAAAAATATTCGCATAAATTTTTTTTTCGCGAATTTTTTTTCGCAAATTTTTTTCTCCAAATTTTTTTTTTTTAATTTTCATTTATTTAGAAAATAAGTAGAATGCGATAAATTACAGACCCAAAATTTTCAGATTTTTTTTTTAATTCACGACAGCCATCTGGCAAAGCTGTTTTGTGTACACTCAAAAAAATAAAACTGTAAAGTTAACAAATTTTTTTTTGTTAACTCGAGTTTACTGGCTTTTTAGCAAATTTTTAGTCAAAATCAGCGTTTTAACTACTTTTTTTAGTTAAGTTCAATTTACGAAAATACTAATTTTGAACAAATTTTGAATTATTTTTTTCTGTTGACTTTAAAACTGAGTTTACGAATTTTTATTAATTAATTTGCAGATTTCTAGTAACATATTTGTAAAGTGAAAAAATTTTAGAAATTTTTGTGTAGCCTTCTATGCAAATCTCATAAGTTCTACTTTAGCTGAACTTAATGCTGAAAAAAAAAAAATAAGTGAAGTGTTAGTGTATGAAATTAATATTTGACAAACTTACAATTTTTTTACAAAAAGTTAACCTGAACTTAACTAATTTTTTTGTTAATACGTACATAAAAATGTTACGAAATTTTCAGCTGAATTTTTAGTTAAATTTGCGGTTTTTTTTGCTACATTCATTCTACGAAAAGTTAACTAAATATTTTTAGTTAAATTAACTACAAATTTAGTAGGTTCAAAATCAGGTGTTTTTTTAGTTAAATTTAACTAAATTTTATGCTAACTTTACAGTTTTATTTTTTTGAGTGTACACAAAATCCCATTATAATATGAGTTTTTTTCAAAGTTATCGTATGTATTAGCGATATTCACGATTATTTTTATTTTTTTTTATTTTTAAGTAAAAAAAACAATTTTTTTCGTATTATTTAGACAATTTCTGAATCTTTATTATCTAAACTTCGCGAACTGTTTTTTGCGAAATTTTTTTTCCACTTTTTTTTCATTGATTTATGAAAATAAGTAGAATGCGAAAAATTACAAAACCAAAATTTTCCGATTTTTTTTTTTTTTTGAATTTACGACAGCCATCTGGCAAAGCTGGTTCGTGTACACTATATGCCATTGCAATATCAGTAGCGATATTCGCGATTCCTTTTTTTTATACCCTCCAACCACAGTATGGGGGTATACTCACTTTGTCATTCCGTTTGTAACGCATCGAAATATCGGTCGGGGACCCCATAAAGTATATATATTATTGATCCATGATCGATTCTAAGACATTCTGTGAATGTCCGTCCGTCCGTCTGTCCATCCGTACGTCTGTCTGTAGATGGCACGATACAGTCCAAAATAAAAGAGCTAGCCTTCTGCAATTTGGCATGAATATGTCTTATGGTCCTAGGCAGGTTTATTTCGTAAATGGGCAAAATCGGCTAAGGGGGTAAAAAGTTCCCCCTTGAAGAACTGAACCAACCTCTGAAAAAATATACTTTTTTTACATGTTTTTTTGTATTTTTGTTAAAGAAATGACACATTTGTTATATTTATCGGGATGGGAATGTGCTCTAAACGTCCCCCACTGACTCCCATCACCCCCCCCCCCCCCCAAACAAACGCCCCTGACAATTTTTTTTTTTTATTTTTTTTACCTTTTGGAGGGTATTAAAGATTCGGCACAGCCGAATTTAACACTCTCACTTGTTTTTATTATTTTTAAGTAAAGAAACCTATATAGAAAAAAATTGTATTCGCGAAATTTTTTTTCGCAAATTTTTTTCCAATTTTTATTTATTTGACTTTTAAAATATGAATATGAGTAGAAAACGATAAATTATCTTATCTTAAAAGCATACGCAGAAAAAAAATTTTCCAATGAACGAATATCATAGTATCTATGAACAAATTCATACAATTTATTAACTGTTTCATAATGTTTATAAACTTTTTCATAGTATTTATGAAAAACTTTAAGTAGTTCTTAAATTTCACATATTATGATTTATTAATAAATGCTATGATAAAATTTATAAATATTATGAGAAAGTTAATAAATTGTATGAATTTGTTCATAAATACTATGAAAGTCGTTCATTGCATTTTTTTTTTTTTTTGTGTAAAAATTTAATTTTTGTAGTGCCAAGGCTTTACAAATTTAAATCGCGAATATCGCGAATACGAACGCTAACTTCGAAAAACGGCTAGCACCATTGAATTCTTGTTAATTTTTGCGACTAGCACAGTGTTATTATTGATATAATTCTACCTTTTGTCAGGTGTTGTCATCACTGTTTTATACAATGTGATATTACTAACTAAATGCAATATTATTAATTAAATAAAAATCGATATCAATCTCTAGAAATCAATCAAACAAAAGCTAGCTTAAACTACAGGTAGCATCCGATGAATGCGTTAAATAAGTCGGAACGCATTTATTTAAATTATTTTAGTAGAATTTCGAAAGCGGATTAAGACACTATTTGGTAACCGCATTTAATATAAAATTAGTGCTGCATTAATAGAGGGTTACCTGTATTTGAAATAATATGCACATTAGGTATTAAAAAATTATTATAAACAAAATTTTCAGTAGCAATAGAAAGAACATTACAAAATGTCTCTACAAATTAGTGAATTTCTATATAATTCAATAATAAAAATAATTTATTATTATTCTTTGGCATTGGGTATATGTCCGACACCATTTAATTTACAAACTAAAGAATTTAAATCTATAAAATTTTCAAAATTATATTTAATTTATAGTTTTGTAATACAATCTATATTTTTAGCTGTAACACCATTAACGACTTTTCAAATAACACAAGAATCTAATTATATGTCCAATAAACCCATATTACAATGGGCAAACATAATGGGTAAATCTTCAAGAGTGTTAACCATTATAATAATTAGTTTACAAATCTGGCTAACTCGACAAAATCTGATAAATTTATATGAAAACTATCAACAATTTGAAAGGAAATATCAAAAATTTGTGTTAGAATTTCGAAAACATATTGTAGCAGATATGCTAGAAGAAGAGAACCGTTTAAAACGTTTAATGATTTATAAATTCTGTACCATACATTTGAGTTCGTTAATCGTAACAATAATGTCTTTACAAATGCAGCAGAGACCAGGAAATTCATATTTTTTATTAGTTTTTATAAATCACTTACAAACTTATTTTGTATTAACAGCAAATTTACAAATTTTTGTAATTTTTAGTAAAATAAATTTAAATTTTGTTTTCATCAATAAATCATTAAAATTTTTTCAATTAAATTCTTATTCTAACAAACAGTTAATGTTGCCGTTATTTGTTCTGTATCAAATGCACTTTGAAAGTTTTCAATTGTCAACACGTATTTTAAAAGCAACTAAATTAGCAATATTATTTATTTTAATTAAAATGTTTACTACAAACATAATTGTACTTTATCATGCCGTTCTGATGGCTAGTCAAAATATAAAATCAGAAAATTTAACAAATTTGGTGGGTACATTTTGTATAATAAATTTCTATTGGGATACTTTATTGATGGTTTTACACATTGATAATACATTAATGTCTTGTAATGAAACTGGACAAATATTAAAAGGAATGTTGATACTGGCAAAAGATGAGGTGAAAACATATAAACAATTAACAAACGTGGTAAGTAGGAGTATTTGTTTTGAAAATGTATTTTTTAAAAATATACAAACTGGCGCAGTCGAATGGTCTTTTTTGAACACTTTTGAAACCAAAAAAATTTTATCATCCACTGTGTTTTCTTAACAATGAATAAAACAGCAAATACATTTTTTTCTGAATTTTTCCAATTTCTACTATATTTTAATTTTCGCGATTTTTTTTAAAATTATCCCGATTTTATTTTTTGAATATATATTAGAGCGTCACTAATTTGGAAATGATGAGGCGGTACCCTAAAATTTTTTTATACCCTCCTTTCTTGTGATGGAGGGAAATATAAGTTTGTCATTCCGTTTGTAGCACCTTGAAATATTGGTCTAGGACCCCATAAAGTATATATGGGGCATTCCATGCCAAATCGGACACTTTGAAAAAAAATTTTTTTTAGATTTTCCCAATTTGTTTACAGTTTTTAGTACCCTTTGAAAACTCCTTCGTGGTAAATTTTCAGATTTTTTTGATGACCCGTTCAAAAGATATCGAATTTTTAAAAATTGCTAGTTTGTTCCTTTACTCAAACTTCTTTTCCTCATAACTTCTTCAATAATAGTCCAAATTTCAATTTTTTTTTTCAAAATTTTTGTTTTTTTACGTACTTTTAAAAAAAAAAATCCAAAAATTCTTAAAAGCGCTCTAGTATGCGATTTTTAAGTTTTAAAATTAAAATTTAATTTTTGAAAATGTTTGTACTCTTCAATTTTTTTGAAATTTTTTTGTGAAAAACTTCTATCGATTCTACAAATTTTTTGCCCAGGAGGATTGTGGGATAACAATTATTACTATTTTTTAAAATTTTTTGAAAAAATTTTATTGTAATTTTCCAATCTTAAAATCATTTTTACTGCTCCAATGATGCGTCATAGAGGGATCATTTATTAGACCGACCCCCATTAATTTTTACGTCTTAACATTTCTTTGGAACAAAGTAATACCCTATTTCCAATTTCTAAGGGGGCACCAACACAAAACGATATTTTTTAAAATTTGCTCCAACCGCTCTAACTGCACTAATAGTGCCCTTAGAGCAACAAAATGTATGACCGACCCACAATATTTTTTTAATCCAAACATTTTATCTGAACACACCTACCCTCTATCTCTAATTGTTAAGGCGGTCATACAATTTTTTTTATTTTTTTGTAAATTTGTTTTATTTAATCAGCTTCTACCGGTCCAATGGTGCGTCCGAGAGGGGTCATTAGTGAGACCGATCCCCATTTATTTTTACCCAACAATATTTTTTTAAAACATACCTACGCCCTATCTCCACTCCCAAAGTAGGCTTCCATTCAAAATTACATTTTTTTAAATTTGCTCCAACTGTTATTTGTATGGGAGCCTACTTAGGGAGTGGAGATAGGGCGTAGGTATGTTTTAAAAAAATGTTGTAGAGTAAAAATAAATGGGGGTTGGACTCACTAATGACCCCTCTCGGACGCACCATTGGACCCGTAGAAGCTAATTAAAGAAAACAAATTTACAAAAAATAAAAAAATTGTATGGGGACGGCCTTAACAGTTAAAGATAGAGGGTAGGTGTGTTCAGATGTTCAGAATGTTTGAACTAAAAAAATATTGTGGGTCGCTCATACATTTGGTTGCTCTAAGGGCACTATTAGGGCACGCGGTGAGCCTCAGCGATGTTTAGATTCAACTTTAGTGTCGACGAAAAGTGTAAAAGCAGTTCGATTTCTGCTTGATTAAATGTCACAAAACTGTTAACAGCGAAATCGTAAATGCTCGCATTCGCGAGATATCGCGAAATTAGTGTTTTGTATTTTCTAAAATTTTGACAATGAAGTTTTTTAAATATCTTCAAAAACTGAGTATGCAGATTTAATTGTATTTATTTACAGGTCACAAAAGTTCGCCAAAAATCGCAAAATTAAAAAAAAAAAAAAATGGAAAAAAAAATATTTTTCGCGTAAATTAGCAGTCAAGATATTGATTTGAGCAGTTTTACCACCTCTAAGGACATACAATTTATACTGCATACAATACATATGTCGTTTCTTGATTTTTTTCCTTTATTTTAGAAACTAAAGAAAAAATAAATTAATTAATATAAAATCCTGAACAGTAATTTTGCAATTTCTCGGGAAATTGATCATCTATAATTTTTATGCCTGCAGTTTTGTCAACTTTAATAACACTGTGCTACAAATGACCAAAAATAAAATATGCAGGGGTTCTCATATGAAAATTCGGGTTGGTTGGAGTCCATAGAATACTGATATACTCATAGTTTTTCTGGATCACTTCGTTAAGTACTTTTTTTATTGGCAAATGTGTTGAAAAACGGCAATTCTTAAATTACAACTTTAAAAAATTATTACTTTGTTAGTTTGCAACCGATTTTCGATTTTATGGATTTTTTTGAAAGGTATAAGTCTTACCTTTTAAACAAAACAAAAATATTTAAAATCGATCAAGAATTGGCTGAGCTACGATCGTTTAAGTTAAAAAAATCCAATTTTTTGAAAAATTTGTCATATTCTTTATACTCTAAGTTGAAAGTGCATCATTAAACAATTTTCTTTTTTATTTTTTTATAAAAGTATAGTAAAGTAGCTTTCCAAAACACCAAAAAACATAACAATCGGTTAAAAAATGAATGAGTTATGCTAAGTTTTGTGATAGGACATTTTTAATTTTTTTCAGAAATGCTTGTAATTCAGGTATTATTCATAAATCTTATTGCTAGTAGTAATTTTATGTGCCTATGCATATAAACAAGAGATGGTAACATAATTAGATTTGTGCGTGATTGACACATGATCACAAGTGAGCGTGATTGAAAATCAATTTTACTCACGTCGTTGTGAGTGAGTGTCAGTGGAATAAAAAAGTGTGAGTGAAATAAAAAAAAAATTCAGAACCCGTTCTGAAATTTTCCATTTTTTAAAAAAGTCAATTTATAAAAAATCCGGCCACATTTTTTTTTTTTGTAAATAGTTTTTTAAAGATTAGATGTTTGTCTAAGAGATGGTCACGTGAGTGAATTTTAACTTTCACTCAATCACGAGCATAATTTTTCTTCTAACACTCATTCACAAAAATTTAATACAACTCACACTCACGTACGCCGATGCAAGAGTCACTCACGCTAACGTTGACTCACACTCACGATATTCTTATTTATACTAAAAATAATTTCAAAAATTTTCAGCAAAATCTAAAATTTTACATTTGTTTTGATTTTTTCGGGACGAAATCTGAAGTTAAGCAAAATTTTACATTTTTTTGTTGCTTTTTTTGGAATGAAAGGAAATATGAAGAGAAAATAAATCACGCAAACTCACGCAAAAAAATCAACTCAAGCTCACTCTTTCACGCAATAATCTTTCTCACACTCACTCACAATCACGTGAGTAAAATTGAATTCAGTCACACTCACGCTCTTATCTGCTCATGTTCCCATCTCTAGTTTGTCTATCCACACAAAAAAATTGTAATATGTTTTTTTCGTTATTTTCGAGAAATCGCATTTGAATTTTGAATTTCATGACAATTTGGTAATTTGCTTGGTTCAACGTAGCGTATGACTAATGCAAATATTTAATAGTCATTCGCTACGTTGAAACAAGAAAATACAAGCAAATTACAAAATTGTTATGAAAATTAATATTCAAATGCAATTTTCTCAAAAAAACATATGTCTGAATTTATTTGTGTGGATAGACAAACATCTAAGCTTAAAAAAAAAGTGGCCGGGTTTTTGATTAATTGACTTTTTTTAAAAATGTAAAAATTTCAGAACTAATTCTGAAAATTTTCAAAAAAAAATTAATCGATGTTTGAGATTGTGGTGCATTCCGTTTTAATTTAATAAATATTTAAACAAGGAAACTCAACACAAATTTGACCATTTTTCCAATATTTGACCTAAGTCAAGTTTTTGAAAAATTTTAAAACCAAAAACGCAATTTTCTTAGCTCCATATAGGGCTATTCATACAACCTGTTCAGAAATTTACGGTACACATGTTTTTTTTTGCTGGATATTTGGTGTGGAATGCCTCATACGTTTATTTATAAATAGGTAAAATTTCCATCAAATGATCCTACAATTTTACCAATTTCGTTTCAAAAATGTTTGCAAACGTACAACTTTTTCTGTCATAAAAATGTTGCAGGTATAACTTTTCAAAAAAGATTTTTTACTTAAACGAGCCTATTTTCAATCTATTCTCAATATTTTTGTTTTTAAGAAGTAACACTCATATTTTTCAAACAAAACCAAAAAATTATAAATGGGATTTAGAAGCAACTGACACGCCCATTTTTTTTTATTCCACTCACTCACAACGAGTGAGTAAAATTGATTTTCAATCACGCTCACTTGTGATCATGTGTCAATCACGCACAAATCTAATTATGTTACCATCTCTTGTTTATATGCATAGGCACATAAAATTACTACTAGCAATAAGATTTATGAATAATATCTGAATTACAAGCATTTCAGAAAAAAATTAAAAATGTCCTATCACAAAACTTAGCATAACTCATTCATTTTTTAACCGATTGTTATGTTTTTTGGTGTTTTGGAAAGCTACTTTACCATACTTTTATACAAAAATAAAAAAAAAATTGTTTAATGATGCACTTTCAACTTAGAGTATAAAGAATATGACAAATTTTTCAAAAAATTGGATTTTTTTTAACTTAAACGATCGTAGCTTAGCCAATTCTTGATCGATTTTTAATATTTTTATTTTGTTTAAAAGGTAAGACTTATACCTTTCAAAAAAATCCATAAAATCGAAAATCAGTTGCAAACTAACAAAGTAATAATTTTTTAAAGTTGTAATTTAAGAATTGCCGTTTTTCAACACATTTGCCAATAAAAAAGTACTTAACGAAGTGATCCAGAAAAACTATGAGTATATCAGTACTCTATGGACTCCAACCAACCCGAATTTTCATATGAGAACCCCTGCATATTTTTGGTGTAGCACAGTGTAACCTAGAATTCAAACTGCATACCACATTTTTGTCGTTAATTGAAGTAAATGTTTTTACAGACCAAAAATAGCACAAAGTAATGAATAAATAGTAGTTTAGCGAGTTTTTTTTAGCGATATCTCGAAGAATTGAGTAGCTAGAGTTTAAATGTTAACAGCCTTATCGCCTTTAAACAATAGCAAATCAAACTGCATTTCGTATTTTTCATTAATGTTAAAGAAACTTCTTTTATTAATCAAAACAAGAAATACCCCCAAAAAGCTGTTTTTCGCAATTTCTCGCGAAAGTGAGCAGCTATAGTTTTTTTGTGGGCAGTTTTAATTTCTTCCAACATGCTCAAATCAAACTGCATACCATTTTTTTTATTATTTCTAAAGAACCGGTTTTAAAATATAAATAAATAATAAAATAAAATTATATAATTACATGATATCTCGCGAAATTTAACACCTAAAATTTCGATGTCAACAGCTGTGTGAACTTTGATCAAGAACAAGTTAAACTGCATACCATATTTTTACGAAATTTTAAAGAAACATATCTTAAGATTTAAATAAGTACAATTAAAACTGTATACTCAGTTTTAAAAAATATTTAAAAAACTTCAATATCAAAATTTTAAAAAATAAAAAAAACACTAATTTCGCGTTATCTCGCGAATGCGAGCAGATCCGATTTCACTGCTAACAGTCTTGTGACATTTAATCTTGTAGAAATCGAACTTCGTTTACACTTTTCGTCGACACTAAAGTTCAACCTGAACATCGCTGAGGCTCACCGTGCATATTGACATAAACTGATGGCCCGGTGAAAAATAATACAAATATGCTCATATATGCGTTCATACAGCGTCATGTATGTTCATATATGGAGCATATATGGATATTTATGGCACTGTATGAAGTCATATATGATCATATTTGCAACATATATGTCCATATACGTAAAATGAGGGCATATGAACATATATGACATATATGCTCCATATATGTCCACTAGAGTGTCCCTTATTTTGGAAATGTTGGAAATCTTGAGACGGTACCCGCTCATTTTTTTCCTTTTGACTTAAAAATAACTCAGGAAAAATTTTACGCCCCTAGGACCACGCCTTCCCTACGCGACGGGCCCTTAAAGAGCGGGGCCTAAAAAATCATTTTTCCATACAAACCAAAAAATTTTTTTTTTGATTTTTAATTTTTTTGTTATTATTTATTATATTACTTGGTTTGCTTATTCACAACAAAAAATTTGATTTTGGTGGGATAAGTCTTTCAGCGCTAAAAAATTTTTCGCAAAAAAAAATTTTGAGCCGCCGGGGTCCTACAGTAAAAAATTTTTAAAAAATATTTTTTTTTAGTTTTGACCAGCAACGGTTTTAGCTGCTATGTTGCTTTAAATGATATATATTCATAAAAAAATATTTTTTGTATCTGTGACATCTTAATCGTGTTCTAAAAAAGGGTAAAAAATGCATTGATGATTTTTTTCGATACACGATAAAAATGTCACAAATATGAATAATATTTTTTTTGGAATATATATCATTAAAAACAACATAAAAACTAAAACCATTGCTTTTCAAAACTAAAAAAAATATTTTTTAAAAATTTTTTACCGTAGGATTCCTACGGCTCAAAATTTTTTTTTTCGAAAAAGATAAAGATGTCACAGATATGAATAATTTTTTTTTTGGAATATATATCATTTAAAGCAACATAGCAGCTAAAACCGTTGCTGGTCAAAACTAAAAAAAAATATTTTTTAAAAATTTTTTACTGTAGGACCCCGGCCGCCCAAATTTTTTTTTTGCGAAAAATTTTTTAGCGCTGAAAGACTTATCCCTCCAAAATCAAATTTTTTGTCGTGAATAAGCAAACCAAGTAATATAATAACACTGTGCTACACCAAAAATATGCAGGGGTTCTCATATAAAAATTCGGGTTGGTTGGAGTCCATAGAGTACTGATATACTCATAGTTTTTCTGGATCACTTCGTTAAGTACGTTTTTTATTGGCAAATGTGTTGGAAAACGGAAATTCTTAAATTACAATTTTAAAAAATTATTACTTTGTTAGTTTGCAACCGATTCTCGATTTTATGGATTTGTTTTAAAGGTATAGGTCTTACCTTTCAAACAAAACAAAAATATTAAAAATCGATCAGGAATTGGCTGAGCTACGATCGCTTAAGTAAAAAAAAACCGAATTTTTTTAAAAATTTTTCATATTCTTAACACTCTAAGTTGAAAGTGAATCATTAAACAATTTTTTTGAATTTTTTGTAAAAAAGTATAGTAAAGTGGCTTTCCAAAACACCAAAAAACATAACAATCGGCTAAAAAATGAATGAGTTATGCTAAGTTTTGTGATAGGACATTTTTAATTTTTTGTCAGAAACGCTTGTAATTCAAGCATTATTCATAAATCTTGTTACTAGTAGTAATTTTATGCGCATATGCATATAAACTAGAGATGGGAACTTAATTAGATTTGTGCGTGATTTACACATGATCACAAGTGAGCGTGATTGAAAATTGATTTTACTCACGTGGTTGTTAGTGAGTGTCAGTGTGAGTGGAATAAAAGAATGGGTGTGTCAGTTACTTCCAAATCCTATTTATAATTTTTTGGGTTTGTTTAAAAAATATGAGTGTTACTTCTTAAACAAAACAATATTGAGAATCGGTTAAAAACAGGCTAAGGTGGGCTTGTTTAAGTAAAAAACCTTTTTTGAAGAGTTATACCTGCAACACTTTTATGACAGAAAAAGCTGTGCGCTTGCAAACATGTTTTTTTAAAACGAAATTGCTAAAATTGTGGGATCATTTGATGGAAATTTTACCTGTTTATAAATATACATGTGAGGCATTCCACACCAAATGTTCAGTGAGAAAAAAATTGTGTACCAAAATTTTTTCAATGGGTCCCGGGTAAAAAAGTTTTTTATATAACTAGGGTGAGATTTCCATGCAAATGCATGTTTTTTGTCGAAAGCCTAAAAACAATATCGACCAATTATCTTTCCGAATCAAGAGATTTGCATTAAATGGCATCGATTTGTTTTCGCATATTTTGCATATTTTGGTGAAAATACATATTTTTGCATATTTTGATTTTAAATGCATATATTGTGCATATTTCGAACTTTTAAGTGCATATTATTGCATATTTTGGCATAAATTAGCAAAAACACAAATTGAAATTAATTTTTTTCAAAAAATATTTTAAATTTTAAAAATTTATTTTGAAAATCAGAAAAATTATTTTTTTTCTTCTTAATTTTTTTTTAAAGATTTTCTTAATTTTTAAAAAAATCTTGCTAGACAAACATCTAATCTTTAAAAAAAAAAAAATTAAAGTGGCCGGATTTTTTATAAATTGACTTTTTAAAAAATGGAAAATTTCAGAACGGGTTCTGAAAATTTTCCAAAAAAATTTTAATCGATAGCCGATACAAAACTATACAAGAATGTAAATTTTTGAGATTTTGGTTCATTTCGTTTTTATTTGATATATATTAAAACAAGGAAACTTGACACAAATTTGACCATTTTTCCAATATTTGACCACGCCTCCTAAGCCCAGTTTTTGAAAAATTGAACAACCAAAAACGTAATTTTCTTAGCTCCATATATTAGGCATTCCACACCAAATGTTCGGCAAAAAAAAAGGTGTGTCGTGTCAATATGAAATCATTTTCAAAGTATTCGCTCTTACTATTAAATAACAAAAATAAAATTTAAGTTTTTTCAAAAAGTAGGCCTTGTAGGCGTGGTCAAGAATTGAAAATATCTAACTTTTTTGCCTGAGCATCTTTACTTCAATATTTATGCAAATTAAATGAAACACAGTAAAGTCTTAAAGACAAAAGCTGTTTATAGATTTTTGAATGGGCTATCAATTAAAAAAGTAAAAATTGGAACATTTTCAGAAGAAGTTCTGAATTTTTAAAATTAAACTTAAACTTTATTTATCAAAAAAACATGCCGCAATTTTATTTGTTTTTTATTATTTTAAAAAAAAGTTAAAGGAATTTTCTATCTGATTTGAAATTTTTAGAGATGTGTTTTGCCTTGTTTTCGAGAAATCAAAATTCAAAAATTGCAACACGCTTATTTTATACAATAATGGTATTTAAAACGTGTGCGTATGAGTAATATCAATACTTAAAAAATATTTTAAGAGGCGATGGTAGCGTGAGTGAGTTTTTAATAACGATTACGCACGCTCATGAAAGAAAAAATGTAGTCACGGACGATATTTTATTTTGCTCACGCTCATTCACGCACACGTGAGTAGAAAAAAATAAGTTACGGTCACGATGTTCACGTGAGCGTGAGTAAAATAAAATATCGTGCTTGAATAATTTTTTTTCTTTCATTAGCGTGCGTGATCGTGAATAAATACTCAGGCAAACAAGTTTGATATTTTCAATATTTGACCACGCCTACAAGGCCCACTTTTTGAAAAAAAAACTTAAATTTTATTTTTGTTATTTATTAGTACCCTAAGAGCGAATACTTTGCAAATGATATGCCATTGAAACCACTATGGTTTTTCTGTAGTGGAACTGTTGGTGTGGAATGCCTCACATGGCTATCCATACAACCCATTTAAAAATTTACGGTTCACATGTTTTTTTTTTCGCTGAACATTTAGTGTGGAATGCCTCATACGTATATTTAAAAATAGGTAAAATTTCCATCAAATGATTCCACAATTTTACCAATTTCGTTTCAAAAATGTCAAATGTTTTTTGTCATAAAAATGTTGCAGGTATAAATCTTCAAAAAAGGGTTTTTACTTAAACAAGCGCACCTTATCCTGTTTTCAACCGATTCACAATATTTGTTTGTTTAAGAAGTAACACTGATATTTTTTAAACAAACCCAAAAAATTATAAATAGGATTTGGAAGTAACTGACACGCCCATTTTTTTATTCCACTCACACTGACACTCACTAACAACCACGTGAGTAAAATTAATTTTCAATCACGCTCACTTCTGATCATGTGTGAATCACGCACAAATCTAATTAAGTTCCCATCTCTAGTTTATATGCATATGCGCATAAAATTACTACTAGTAACAAGATTTATGAATAATGCTTGAATTACAAGCGTTTCTGAAAAAATTTAAAAATTCCCTATCACAAAACTTACCATAACTCATCCATTTTTAAACCGATTGTTATGTTTTTTGGTGTTTTGGAAAGCTACTTTACTATACTTTTTTACAAAAAATTAAAAAAAATTGTTTAATGATGCACTTTCAACTTAGAGTGTAAAGAATATGACACATTTTTCAAAAAATACGTTTTTTTTTTACTTAAGCGATCGTAGCTCAGCCAATTCTTGATCGATTTTTAATATTTTTGTTTTGTTTGAAAGGTAAGACCTATACCTTTAAAACAAATCCATAAAATCGAAAATCGGTTGCAAACTAACAAAGTAATAATTTTTTAAAATTGTAATTTAAGAATTTCCGTTTTTCAACACATTTGCCAATAAAAAACGTACTTAACGAAGTGATATAGAAAAACTATGAGTATATCAGTACTCTATGGACTCCAACCAACCCGAATTATCATATGAGAACCCCTGCATAAATTATTTTTGGTCTTTTGTAGCACAGTGTAATTAATAACAAAAAAATTAAAAATCAAAAAAAAATTTTTTTGGTTTGTATGGAAAAATGATTTTTTAGGCCCCGCTCTTTAAGGCCCCGTCGCGTAGGGAAGGCGTGGTCCTAGGGGCGTAAAATTTTTCCTGAGTTATTTTTAAGTCAAAAGGAAAAAAATGAGCGGGTACCGTCTCAAGATTTCCAACATTTCCAAAATAAGGGACACTCTAATGTCCACGTATGTCATATATGGTCATATGCCCTCATTTTACGTATATGGACATTAGAGTGTCCCTTATTTTGGAAATGTTGGAAATCTTGAGACGGTACCCGCTCATTTTTTTCCTTTTGACTTAAAAATAACTCAGGAAAAATTTTACGCCCCTAGGACCACGCCTTCCCTACGCGACGGGCCCTTAAAGAGCGGGGCCTAAAAAATCATTTTTCCATACAAACCAAAAAATTTTTTTTTTGATTTTTAATTTTTTTGTTATTATTTATTATATTACTTGGTTTGCTTATTCACAACAAAAAATTTGATTTTGGTGGGATAAGTCTTTCAGCGCTAAAAAATTTTTCGCAAAAAAAAATTTTGAGCCGCCGGGGTCCTACAGTAAAAAATTTTTAAAAAATATTTTTTTTTAGTTTTGACCAGCAACGGTTTTAGCTGCTATGTTGCTTTAAATGATATATATTCATAAAAAAATATTTTTTGTATCTGTGACATCTTAATCGTGTTCTAAAAAAGGGTAAAAAATGCATTGATGATTTTTTTCGATACACGATAAAAATGTCACAAATATGAATAATATTTTTTTTGGAATATATATCATTAAAAACAACATAAAAACTAAAACCATTGCTTTTCAAAACTAAAAAAAAAATATTTTTTAAAAATTTTTTACCGTAGGATTCCTACGGCTCAAAATTTTTTTTTTCGAAAAAGATAAAGATGTCACAGATATGAATAATTTTTTTTTTGGAATATATATCATTTAAAGCAACATAGCAGCTAAAACCGTTGCTGGTCAAAACTAAAAAAAAATATTTTTTAAAAATTTTTTACTGTAGGACCCCGGCCGCCCAAATTTTTTTTTTGCGAAAAATTTTTTAGCGCTGAAAGACTTATCCCTCCAAAATCAAATTTTTTGTCGTGAATAAGCAAACCAAGTAATATAATAATTAATAACAAAAAAATTAAAAATCAAAAAAAAATTTTTTTGGTTTGTATGGAAAAATGATTTTTTAGGCCCCGCTCTTTAAGGCCCCGTCGCGTAGGGAAGGCGTGGTCCTAGGGGCGTAAAATTTTTCCTGAGTTATTTTTAAGTCAAAAGGAAAAAAATGAGCGGGTACCGTCTCAAGATTTCCAACATTTCCAAAATAAGGGACACTCTAATGGACATATATGTTGCAAATATGATCATATATGACTGCATACAATTTCATATATGACCATATATGCATCCATATATGCTCATTTTTCACCGGGGGGTAAAAATATTTAAATAATTTTTTAGAAATTTTTATATCCTTAAAACTTTGAAGTCCTTTTAAATGGAGAAAAGATCACCAAATGAAAAACTGAGAACGCAGTTTTATTATATTCGACCTCTTCTTTCACGTGTATGTGGTCTTGTTCAGGTCCAAAGAAAAAAAAATGTAGAATTGTCACACGGTGTTACTAATTAATTAAATTAAAAACGATACAAATCTTATTGAAATATGAAACAAAAGTTAGTTTAAACTACAGTTAACCCATGATGTACGTAAACTAATTTACCGAAATTAATTCGGAACAAGTTATTTCAAATAAAGTTAATTAAAGTTCAGAACTTATACGGAAAAATAGGGTCTAGGATCAGAATAAGACATTATTTAGTTAATTCAAACAAAAGCAAACAAACTGATTAAAAAAGACTGCATTCAAAGAGGGTAACCAGTATTTACAATGCAGCTCCTATGTATTAAACATTTAAAATGAACAAAATGTTCAGTAGCAATAAAACATTACAAAATGTCTATACAAATTACAGAAATTCTGCATAATATAATAATTAAAATAACTTATTACTACTCTTTAGCATTGGGTATATGTCCGACTCCAATAAATTTTCAAACAAAAGAATTTAAATCTATAAAATCTTCAAAATTCTATTTAATTTATAGTTTTATAATACAAATAACATTTTTGGCCTTAACACCATTAACGACATTTAAAATAGTGCATGAATCTAATGTTATATCAAATTTAGCCATATTAAAATGGACTTATTTTGTGGGTAAAACGGCTGGAATTTTAACAATTGTTATAATTAGTTTACAAATCTGGCTAAGTCGTCAAGATCTAATAAATTTATATGAAAACTATCAAAAATTTCAAATAAAATATCAACAATTTGTGTTAGAATTTAGTAAAAATATTGTGCCAGATTTATTAAAAGAAGAAAAACGTATGAACCACTTCATGATTTATAAATTTTTTACAATGCATTGTTATTCATTAATTATATTATTTATAATTATACAAATGCAAGAAAGACCAGGTCATACATATTTTATAATAGTTTTGGTAAATCATTTAAAAACTTATTTTTCATTAGTGGCAAATTTAAAAATGTTTTTGTTATTGTGTAAAATAAATTTAAATTTTGTTTTTATTAATAAATCATTAGAGTTTTTGCAATTGAATTCTTATTCTAACAAACAGTTATTGCAGTATTTTTTTATACTTTATCAAATGCACTTTGAAAGTTTTCAATTATCAATACGTATTTTAAAAACCACTAAATTGGTAACATTATTCATTTTAATTAAAATGTTTACTACGAACATAATTGTACTTTATCATGCTGTTTTGATTGTTTGTGAAAATATACAATCAGATAATTTTAAAAATTTAGTGTTTTTATTAAGCATAATAAATTTTTATTGTGATTCTATTTTGTTGGTATTGCTAATTGATAATACATTAACGTCTTGCAATGAAACTGGACAAATTTTAAAAGGGATTTTGATATCGGGAAAAGAGGAAGTTGAGGAAACGACCTATAAACAATTAATACAAGTGGTGAGTAAGAGTATTTTATTTTTGATATTTTCTTATTTTTGAGTATACTTTTATTAAAAATAAGAAAATCAGCAAAATATGCAAGTCAACCTTTGCAATATGCCACAGTAAATGGGTCTCTGTAGGCTCCCATGCCTACTTCTACGCGCAATCTTGGCCAAAAAGAGTAAAATTTAAAAATCTCCAAAACTTCTAATCCGATTTCTTAAATGCTTTTACCAATACGTACTTGAAATGGTCCTTAATGTTGGATATATGCTAGTTTTTGTCCACAACGCCCATTTCTGAGCCTGCTTTTGGCAAAAAAAACATTAAATTTAAATATCTATGAAACACTCATGTGATTTAAAAATGAATAATCGATCACGCCCACTTTTGGTTTAAACTTTTAAAATTTTAAAATCTCCAAATCTATTCATTTGATTTCAAATATGTTTTCACCAATACTTGGAATCATTCTTCAGGTTGGACATATTCTGAGTTTCATCGACCACATCCAATTTTGGCAAAAAACTTCAAATTAAAATATTTATGAAAAAACTCAGCCGATTTCAATTAGTTCCTCTAGGTTAGAATTAATCGACCACGCCCCTCTACGCCCACTTTCTGCTAAAAAACTAAAAATTTAAAGATCTTCACAATTTCTCTTTTGCTTTTAAAAATGTTCTCAAAAATACTTGGAATGAGCCTTCAGGGTAGACATATGCCGGGTTTCACCGACCACCCCCATGGACTAGATTTCATCAACCAACCCCGCTTCTGCCGCTCACCTTTGGCCTAAAACGTAATACTTCAAAACTTCCGGAACTACCCAATTAGAAATGTCGTTAAGACATCTCAAAGACTTCGTTATGACAATGTCAGTGTACCTGCTGACTGAAAAATCTCTGACCATACAAAAAACCTCATGACACCTCCTGACTTTTTCAAGTATTTTGTCAAAATTCCTTGCCGACAAGTAAGCAGGTAGTCAATAGTGCTAACTACATTATGACATGTACATAGTTCGTCAGAGATCGTTAAAAAATTTAAAAATTGTTAATCACTTCTTTTAATTTACACTACTTTACTATTTTTATCTGTTGATTTCTTAAATTTAATTTTTTAAAATTTACTATTTTTATCTGCCTCACTTGGTCCGCGAACTCAGAACCTCCTGTTCACTGGTCTAGCACCTTACCCCTTGAGCCAAACTTTGATAATAAATGTGTTTATTTAAAAAAAAAATTTAAATTAATTTATTATTTGAATTGTCCTGTTATATATATTTCGTCAACTGAATTGAAAAATGCTACAATATAAAATTTTCTTCCTCAAATATAACATTTTTTAAAATTATAATTGGAATTTGGCTTCATCCTATTTAACAAGATTTTGTTAGAGTTATTTAAGCGTATCTTTGTTGTTTTTAATATTATTTATACAAAACACAAAAAATCATTTCCAAAAAAATTGTTGCTGGAGCCCTTTACAATTAAGGTGACGATATATTCAATTTATTTTGTTTTTGACAAATTTGAAAATATTATAGTGGTATTCAGAGTCTTGCTTGCCAGCCCTGGCACTGGTGGTAAAAGAGCACTTTTCAAAATTACTTTTCAAAATACATGTATTTTTTGAAGGAAGTACTCTTTTGCTACATTGCACTATAGGGAATTTATAAGGAATTGTTGGCCAAAAGTCCATTTTTGATGTGTTCAAAAAATTTTTTTTCGGATGCCATTATACAGTAAACTATATAAAAGTAAGCTAGCACACATATTTTTGTTCACCAAACTCTTTTACCGCTAGTACGGAGGCGTCAAAAACAAAATTTAATTTTTTATTATTTTTTTTTTTTAATTTTGGAGAACATAACTTATTACAAAATTAAAATCATTTGAAATTAATTTCAATTATCAATAGAGCAAATAAATATATTTTGTACAAATTACAGGTTTAAAATGTTGATTTATATATTTTTTTAATTTTTCTATTTAATAAATTTTTTTCCTTTTTAAACCAAATATATTTGTGGACTGCTACTTTTTTTGCATATAATTGCATACTCCCATATCTCTATGAGGTATTGGGAAACTCTTTGTGAGTAAGATGTATTCGTCCGCTAAGCCATGCGGCTCCATGGGGAAAAGATATTTAGTGATGTCCGTCCGATCGTCTGTCGGTCTGACTGTCTGGGGAATGCACGATGCTGTCCAAACCAAAAGAGCTAGCCACATGATGTTTGGCACGAATTTGTCTTATAGTCTTACGATGTTCAAGTTCGTAAATGGGCAAAATTGGAACATGTGAAAAAAAGCTCCCCTTTAAATAACTTAGTCTAGCTACGCAAAATCCCATATTTTACATTTTTTTTGTACATTTGCTTAAAAATTAAAAAAAAATACGCCACAAGAAGTTCAAAGCCCTGCACTTGGACCAAATGCACTAGGAAAATTATTTTTTTGCCCGCCCCCTTTTGTGGGCGTGGATGTAAAAATTATTGACAAAATTATATTACAAAATTGCATTATAAACACGATTTATTAGGCCAGATCATGCCAATTTTTTATACAGAGCCTTAAGACTTACCGCCAAATAAACTTGCCAAATTTTGAGGCAATATCCCAACTTTTGGAGTTTTGGCCAGAAAATACCAGAAAATTCCCTATAGTGCATTGCCAGGGGTGGCAACAAGACTCTGAATACCTCTTATGATTTTAAAATATATTTTATTACAAACAATATAAAGTTGTGGTTGGCCTAGTTGTCTAGCAGGTTCGACAGCTTACGTGTTGTAGATTTTTGGCCTTGGTTCAATCCCCGGTCGCGTATTTTTTAAAATTTTTATTTTTTTTTATTGTTTTAAGACCAATTCAATTTTATTTTTTCAATTACAAAGTAAATTAAAAGAGTTTTAAAGGATTAAACAAAATTACATCGATTTTACATCGCAAAAAAATTTTTAGTGATGGGTCGGATTTCCTATATAATTGTCAGCATTAAAGACATGATTTTTCTAAATTGATAAGACAACTTATATGACAAGTCAGTACATTTATAGAACTTGGGGAGCTCAGACAAAAATTATGACATGTCAATAAGTTGTCTTTAGTAAAATGTATTCACTTGCTGACTTCTACCTGATGAATCATTACTGACATTGTCTTAAAGACAAAATTTCTAATTGGGTACTTATCCAATTTCAAAAATATTTTCTCCAATATTTGGAATGGTCCTCCAGGGTGAACATAAGCTAAGCTTCAACGACCTTGCCCACTTCTACACCCATATTTGGACTTAAAACGTAAAATTTAAACATTTGCGAAATTATCCAATATAAAAAAATGTCATTCAGTCAGGCGGACATAGCCGAGGTGTCAGTGACATCGCTAACTTCTACGCCCACTTTTGGTCAACTACTGTAGAATTTAAGAATGTCCACAACTACTTATGTGACATTGAAAACTGTTCACCAATATTTAAATGGTCCTTCAGGGTGAAAAAGGTAGATTTTATTAACAACACCCATTTTAAAGACCACTTTTGGTCAAAAGAAGTAAAATTTTAAAACCTCTGAAACAACTCATCCGATTTCAAAACATTCTGCAAAATTACTTTTTGAAAACTCCGAATTAAATGATTTTTCTACCTTATGAAATAATGGCAATATATAGACACTTGAAATGTGGGATCCTCCAGCTCAAAAAAAAAGTAGCTTTTGGAAGTTCCGATTTTAATGGGGTAATAACACTGTATGTACAACAATGTCAAACTTTTTGACGATTTCTCGGCGTTTTGCAGGATCACATCAGAATTTTATTTTAGAGACGGTTAAAGTTTCCCAGCTTTGGCCTGTTCTTGGAACATATTGGTGTAAAAAACTATGTTTTCTTTACATCTGAGGTGTAAGTATGTTCAGCAACTTTGTAGCAAATATTATATTTGTGAAACATATTAACCCTCTAACTCCCTTTCATAATAATGTTTTTTTGGTTCTATTCTAACAAATCGGATATAAAAAGTTCTACAAAAATGTTGTTCATAAAATTTTACTCTATACGTCAGAGCACACCAAAGCCCAAAACTTAACACAAACACCAAAAAAGAATCAAGTTGAAGGTTGCGCATTAAAAATTTAAAAAAAAAATTAACCCTTAGTGAGCCATCTTGAATTTGACTGGTTTTAGGTGGCCAGTATTTTTTTTAAAACATTTCATTCCCGCCCTTCCCCTTTTTTAGGGGTGTTTTATACAATTTGTTAGAATAGAGCCAAAAATTACCGTTATGTGGAGACGTTAGAGGGTTAATATGTTCGACAAAAATATTTGCCATAATATTTTCTATAAAGTTGATAAAAACACCCTTAACATCAGATGTAAATAACACATAGTTTTATAGACAAATTCAACATTCCCAATAAAAAAATTACAAAATAAATTAACCCTTAATGGGCAACCTGGAATTTGTCTGGTTTTTGGTGTTTGTGTTAAGTTTGGGCTTTGGTCTGTTTTGACATATATAGTAAAACTGTATGGCCAACATCTTTGTAGAACATTTCATCTTCGCCCTCCCCCTCTTTCGGGGTGTTTTTTAAGATTTGTTTGTATAGAGCCAAAAAATATCATTTTGAGGGAGTAAGAGGGTTAAAATGTACCACAAAAATATTTGCCATTATATTTTCTACAATATTGCTGAGCACACCATACACCTCCGACGTAAAGAAAATATAGTTTTATATACCGATATTTTGCAAGAACGAGCCAAGGCTGGGAAACTTTAACCGTCTCTAAAATTAAATGCCGATGTGATCTTGCAAAACGCAAGATCACATCGGCATTCTGCAATAGTCAATTGTCGGATCCCCGTAATTGTTTTTTGTGTTGTACTGTGTAATTGTAATCTTTATTGTACTTTTAATATGTCCTTTAATGCTCCAGTAGAATGAACATCGAAGGGAAGGACATACTTTGAACAAGCAAATCCGACCAGGGGGAAAAAAGTTCCCCCGTGAAGAGCTAAACCAACCTCTTAAAAAAGCCAATTATTTTACTAGTGTTTTTTATTTTTTTCAAAGAAATGAAGCATTTGTATGCTTGAAGAAGATCAAAGTCCTGAACTTGGACCCAGGGGACTGCAAAATAACCCCCCCCCCCCACCCCCACACAAAAAAAAAACACAATCAAATTTTTTATTTTTACATGTTGGATGGTATGAAAGACTTGACACTGCCGAATTTAGAAATCTCACTGGTTTAATTTTGAAGTAGGGTGGAGCAAATTTATTTTTATTCAATTTTAAAGTTGCTTTTTGGATTGATATTAATACATAAAAATATTGGACCCGTAGTACAATGGCTTTGGGTTCCTTTTTTGACATGACAATCGTGAATTTCCGAACAAATAATAAAAAAAAATTTTCACTTTGTTCGTAACTTTCCTATTTTCAATTCAAACAAGTAAGAAAATTATAGTCGGTCAAGACCGACCATATAATACCCTACACCAGAGTTTCCCGGAAAATGGGTCCCATGGACCGATTAGATCTATATGTTGTCAAATCTTTAATAAGTGTAAAAAACACTCACAATTCAAATTTGAGTGAAATAGGCTTCTGTTTGTTGAAAATAAACCGCTTTAACTGAATATCGGACGAAATTTTCACAAGGGGCCTGAGTCCAAAACTGGTCCGATGATTATCAGGTTTGATAAGGTTATTTAAGTACGCGTTTAACATACACAAACAAAATTTTTATTAAATATTTTATATTTTCATGAAATTTGAGACATTTGTGTGAAAATCGGGAAGGTGGTTTGTATGGGGGCTACAAGAAGAACTGGGCCGATTTCTTTGAAATTCGGAATGGTGATTTGTGAAGACAAAACATGTTTACCTTCCAAATTTCAAAAAGATACCTGTTATAATACGGTTATTAGAGTCATTTGAGCCAAAACTAAAGAGGACCTTTGTATGGGGGCTAGGTCCAAATATGGACCGATTTTTTCCAATTTCAATAGGCTTCGTCCTTGGGCCAAGAGAGGCTTAAGTTTCAAATTTCAAGTCAATTGATTAAAAATTGCGACCTGTATCGTGTTTACACCGATTACATGGACAGACAGACGGACGGACAGACGGACGGACGGACGGACGGACGGACGGACGGACGGACGGACGGACGGACGGACGGACGGACGGACGGACGGACGGACGGACGGACATAGCTAAATCGACTCAAAAAGTGATTCTGAGTCGATCGGTATACTTAAAGGTGGGTCTAGGACCAATATTTCGGGTAGTTACAAACATCAGCACAAACTCATTATACCCTGTACCACAGTGTGGTGTAGGGTATAAAAATGTCTGCAAAGTTTGTACTCTTGCCCAAACCATTAAATCATGATAATGTTTTGCTGTACAAATAGGTGTTCTTTCCAATGCAAAAAAAAAAATTGTCATTCCATGTAAAACTCATTGAAATATCGATCGAGGATACCATTATGTTTATATATTATTGATTCGTAAAGGTTTCTAAGACATTCTAGTGATATCCATCTATCTGCTTGTCTGTGTTTGTCGAAAAAAAAATTTTTGGTGAAAAAAAGTTTTTATTGCAAAAAGATTATTAATGAAAAACAAATATTTGAAGAAAAAAAATGTTGATAAAAAAATTTTTTTTTTGAAAAAAATTAATGAGAAAAAAATATTGATGAAAAAAAAAATATTGATTAAAAAAATGATTGATTAAAAAAATATTGATGAAAAAAAATTGGTAAAAAAAAACATTGATGAAAAAATATTGATGAAAAAAAATATTTATTGAACAAAATATTTTTAAATAAAAATATGAAAAAAAAAGAAAAATATTGATGAAAAAAAAAATATTGAAGAAAAAAATATTGATAAAAAAAAATTGATGAGAAAAAAAATATTAATAAAAAAAAAAATATTGATTAAAACAAATTATTGATTAAAAAAAATATTGATGAAAAAAAAATTTATGAAAAAAATATTGATGAAAAAAAATATTATTGAAAAAAAATTGTGTTACGTTTTATTCAACATAAAGGGTGAATATTTTTTTATTCAACACGAGTTGAATTTTTTCCAAGTTACAAACCCAAGTTACTTAAATGTTTCGTTTTAAGAAAATGAAAACAATAATTCTTATTTTCTTTTTCGTTAATTTTTAGCTTATATGGTCAAACTGACAATGAGTCCTTAAAATTTTTTAAAATTAGATACTAGCCTAAAAACATTATCATGTTAAAAGGAACCCAAAGCCATTTTCCCACAGGTCCAATATTTTTGTGTGTTAATATCGACCCCGACGTTTTCGAAATTCTAAAAAAGCTAAATTTACACCATCCTTTTGTGGAGAGTATTAAAACTTTCGGCAGACCAAATTTAGCTTTTTCAATTGTTAAAAAAAATCGCGGAATTTTTTTAAATCTATTTCTTTATAAATTCTTTTTCAAATAAAGTTTTTGCAATAGTCTTTTTTAGCTGGTGGAGGTTATTCATACATTCGAAAAGGTCCAGTTTAACTTTTTTGTTTGTTTTAACTCTTTTTAACTTTACAAAAGTTACAACAACGTCAATTTTTTATGTTTAAAAGTATTTCTGTATTTAAATTGTTTTGGTTCTACCTTCTGTTAGATGTTGGCATTACTGGTTTATATAATGAATTGTTACTAATTAATTAAAATAAAACCGATTTTTATCTTCTTAGAAATAAATAACACAAATGCAAGTTTAAACCACAGGTAACCCTCCATTTAAGCGATTGACTACAAATGAAAAAAGTTAGACCAAAATAATAAATACAAAATTCGTATTTAGAATATTTTGTTAAGCCCCTATGACATTTGTTTTTTTTTTTTTTTTTTTTTGTATTGATGAAATTTAAAAAAAAAAACAAAAAAAATATATTTTTGGTTATCAAATACCAAAATGTCAAAAAAAAATTTACAAATTTTTCGTATTGTTTTGACATTTACGCATTAATGATATTAATTACTGTTGTCAACTGTTCAGATTTTGATTAAATGAAGCGACTTTTTGTTTGTTTTTGGCGATATTTGGTATTTCTTCAACGGATTTTTATTTAAATGAAAAGTAAACATCACTATTTGTGTTCATATTACTTTTCATTTCTTGTTTTGCTGTTTCATTCTATCAATTAATAAAAACTAAATTACAAAAAAAGCTAGTGTCATAGGGGTTTAAACGCATCATATACAAATTGCATAAAAATCGCGTTAATCTTGAGTTGCCTGTATTTATAATGAAAACTCACATTAGGTATTAGAAATTCTAACTTCACAAAATATTTAGTATCAATAAGACAATACAAAATGTCAATACAAATAAGTGAAATTCTGCATAATTTTATAATTAAAATAACTTATTATTATTCTTTAGCATTGGGTTTATGCCCGACTCCAATAAATTTTCAAACAAAAAAATTTAAATCTATAAAATCTTCAAAATTCTATCTAATTTATAGTTTACTAATACAAATAACATTTTTGGCTTTAACACCATTATCGTCGCTAAAAATCGTGCAAGAATCTAATTTTATGTCCAATATACACCCATTACAATGGACTTATTTTGTGGGTAAATCGGCTAGAATTTTAACAATTATAATAATAAGCTTACAAATCTGGCTAAATCGACAAGATCTAATAAATTTATATGAAAGCTATAAAAAATTTGAAAATAAATTTCAACAATTTGTTTATAAATTTCAAAAAAATATTCCAACAGATTTAATAAAAGAAGAAAAACGTATGAGAAATTTTATGATTTATAAATTCTTTACCATACATTGTTATTCAGTAATTATATCATGTTTGTATATTCAAATGCAAGAACGACCAGGAAATAAATATTATTTAATGGTTTTTATGAATCATTTACAAACTTATTTTGTATTAGTAGCAAATTTGCAAATTTTTGTATTATTGTGTAAAATAAATTTAAATTTTGTTTTCATTAATAAATCATTAAAATATTTACAATTAAACTCTTATTCTAACAAACAATTAGTGATTTATTTTTTCATACTATATCAAATGCACTTTGAAAGTTTTCAATTATCAACACGTATTTTAAAAACCACTAAATTAGCAACATTATTTATTTTAATTAAAATGTTTACTACAAACATAATTGTACTGTATCATGCCGTTTTAATTGTAAGTGAAAATTTGCCATCAGATATTTTTACAAATTTTGTGGGATCTTTTTGTATTATAAATTTCTATTGGGATTGTTTGCTGATGGTTTTACACATTGATAATACATTAAATTCTTGCAATGAAACTGGACAAATATTGAAAGAGATGTTCATAATGGCGAAAAATGGAGTTGAGGACAAGATTTTTAAACAATTAACACAAGTGGTGAGCACGATTTTTTTTTTTTTTTTTTTAAATATCAAATTCGATTAATTAATATTAATACCCTTTACAATGCCCTTTTTAAGTAATAGTAAATTTTCTAACGTGAAAAAAAATTAACAATTTTGATTAGAAATATTTGATTTTGTGTAAAAAACTTTTTTAGTTATTTTGAATTACTAAACTTTTTTGTTGAGTGTAAAATTTTTTTTGAGTGTAAAATTCTTTTTGGGTGTATTTCTTTTTATTTTAAGTGTAAAAATATTTTTGATTTACAAAAATAACAAAAATCAAAGAGTTTTGAAAATATAGTTTAAGTTTTTTTTATGGCCCACTGTAATTTTCAATTTTTTTTCAATGGCTTTGGAATAAGTAAAACAAAATGAATTAAAAAAAACTTCTAAGCTAAATAAAGTACCCACATTTATTCAGTGAAATTTGATGGCGTTTCTTTTCATAGAACATATTAACCCACTATCTCCCATTTTAAGGGGTCATTTTAGTCCCTTTTTCAGATATTCTTATTGAAAACCAATAAAAGCTGCGTTTAAAGGGTTAAAATATTCTACAAATATTTTTTTCTTAAAATTTTTTCTAGAGCTTTTTAAAATCCATCAGTTTGGGACTACAACTCTATTGAAATTCAATGGTAAAAATTTTTTTTGGAACATTTTAACCCTTTAAACGCACGCTTTATTGATGTGCAATGATGATATGTGAGAAAAAGGACTAAAATGAGACCCCTTAAAATAGGAGATAGCGGGTTAATATATTCTAAGAAAAGAACCGACATCAAATTTCACTGAAGGCATGTGCAAAAATTACACCGCTCTACAAATCTGAGATTTGTCGCTGTGTTTTGGATGAAACCAAAAAAAGTTGATAGGGTTTGGTGCCCCAATTCCAAAACGGTCACTCAAATTTTTCTATCACGTCACAATTTTGAGAAAATCGCGGTTAAAATGTCAAAAAATGCCCATTTTGACCATTTTTGAACGCCAACAAAATAAGATCCTGACATGAAAATGATTTGGTATCAAGCTCATTCGAAAGTATGTAATTTTCTCTTTCCGACAAGATCAAATCTTCTTGGAATTTAATTTTCTAAAGTGCACTATGGTTCCAAATGCATATTTTTTGGCAGAAATTAAAAAAAAAAAATTTTACAAATTTCCAAAAGCTTATACAGTTTCTTAATGGCAGCACTCCAAGCCATTAAGAAAGTATAATAAAAAAAAATTTGGTGGCAATACTGTCAGTCTGCCAGGGTTTCAAAGTTGATAGTTTTAAGGCGTATTATTTAATCGGGATCAAAACCATATTACAATTATACTAACAGCAAATGGGAAAAAATAAAATTACAAAAAAGCTAAAAAGGAAAATTGAAGCCCAAGGAAAGTAGTTCTTACTAAAAACTTAAATTTTTAATTCCATTCATCTTTGGCGTTATTTTTGGGGGTTGCGGTTTTAAGGATTTTGAAGCCAAAATAGCCTATGTCTTTCGTGGACAAAAAGTTGTGTTTGGGCACGAACTTGCATGAGTCTTTAAATGTAAAAGTGTTTTCTAGGTGGTCTATTTAATACTAAAATTAACATCTAGCCAGCATTTTTCGGCAAACTCTCACAATTGCCATTTTAGTTTAGCACAAATTTCGGCAAAATATTCGTTTTTTTGCGTGACACATCTTTAAATTTTTGTTTACTATAATTTTTTTGCCTTTGGCCGAGCTAACTGACTACTAGAAACATATTATTGTTGATAATTTTTTTTTTTCCAAAAAAATAAAAAAAAAAATTTCCGAATTTTTTTTTTTTTTTAATTTTTTTTTTTTTTTTGAAAATCATTCTTTGATTGCGTTAAGAGATAAAAAGCATTCCAGATTCAAAACTAGCGACTTTGCTTCATTTTTGGAATTTATGCCCAAAAAAATTGATTTGGAACCATAGTGAAGTGGTAAAAAAATCAATAGCCGCATGTGCTTTAAATCTAAAATTTACGTATGAATTTGTATGGAAATTTGTTAAGAAACACTGTGTAAATAAACTAAATATTGAAGAAATGGAAGGTTTTTTGCTAATGATTTTTTTACCATTTTAGAAAATTGAATTTTTAGAGCATTTTATCTTATCCTTAAGAGAAAATTACAGGCTTTCGAATGAGCTTGATACTAAGTCATTTGCATGTCAGGATCATATTTTATGAGCTTTTAAAAATGGTCAAAAATTACCTTTTTCAGCACTTTAACCGCGAATTGCTCAAAATCCTGACGTGATAGACAAATTTGGGCTCCGGATTTGGAATCAGCGCAACAGACACTATCCAAATCACTAAGCAGAATCCAATACGCATTTTCTTGTTGAGCTGTGTTATTTATCTTTGAAGTTTATTTAATACATTTTGTTTTACTTATTCCAACGCCTTTGGAAAAAATTTAAAACTCCAGTGGGCCACAATTTTTTTTTTTTATTTGAGAGATTTTTTTTTTATACAATTTTTTTTATAAAAGTGTCCCACATAAACTGCACTTTTGTCAAAAATAGCCATTATAGCCTTAAAAAAATATTTTTTTTTTTCATAGAAGGAATGAAAAATAAGCAACTTTTCTTTTAATTACACCGTTCGACAGCCAATATTGAACATGAACCGGATGATATACGTCTGAAAGTAGAGATAAAATGGAGTAAAACTGCATTTACAGTTTTTCATTTCGTGATCCTGTTTCCTTTTAAAAGGACTTCAAAGTTTTAAAGAATACATTTTGTAAAATATTTCTAATATATTTGTACTTGTCCTAGGATGCCACTGCTGATGACAAATGAAAGGGGAGGATCTCCCCTAATTTTTTATTTTGCCATTTTAGGAGGAAAGAATGTGAATAAAGCCCTTTGAAAAATGTATCAAAATATTTTGTTGAAAATTTTAATGATATTGAAGGATAAAGATTTTAAAGGACGTTACTCACCTCAATAATAAAATAGGGGAGATCCTCCTCTTTCATTTGCTATCACTAGTGGCATCCTAGGACAAGTAAAAATATTACAAAAATATTTTATAATATTGAATCTTCTAAAACTTTGAAGTCCTTTTAAAAGGAAACAGGATCACGAAATGAAAAACTGTAAATGCAGTTTTACTACGTTTAGTCTCTAGTTTTAAACGTATATTATCCAGTTTGTGCTTTACGATTTTTTTCTATTTTTGTCGGACGGTGTTATCAGAAAGATGTTGCTTTGAACTACACAAAAAAAAAAATTTAGGAAAATTTAAGTTCACAGATTTTCAAGGTTGGTAATCAAAACGAATAAGGGTATTGGTATCGTTTTTTTTTATTTATTTCGGTATCGGTATCGGTTACGGTATTTAAATCGGTTACAGTATTACCGATACCGAAACGTCAATAGCGGTACGTACCGGTGTTAACGAAAAAAATGCTAAAATTAAAAAAAAAAACGTATAAAAACTTAAAAAAATATATATTTTTTCAATTTTAATACTAATCACTTATTTACTTATTTATTTTTAGCATTTTTGCTAAAATTCCCTCTAAAATGTGAACAAATTTAAAAGAGCGTTTTTAGGGGGTTGACGGGGGACTTTGCCGGACCACACCTACAAAAGAGGAAGGGTCGAAAAATTTGTAATTTGCTTATCCCCCTATGCAAAATCAAGTAGAAAAGTTAAATTCGACTTACCCGAATCCATGAATACCCTACACAATGCCCTTTTAAAGTGATAGTTAATTTTCTAACGTGAAAAAATTTATGAAAAAAAAAACATTTTTTAGTCGTATTTGAAAAAAATTGACAAAATTTTTTCGAATGGAAGTTTTTTTTTTGTTTTAGTGTAAAAATATTTATGAGCGACAAAAATACTTTATAAAATATTTTTCTGACTCATCAATGTTTTTAAATCTGGTTTAACGGTTTTTTTCATCACGTGAATTTAGGGTGAAACCTATCTGAAATTTACGGTTTTCTTAATAACCTTTGAACCACTGGACCGATTTTGTTATTCAATACCAACCAAGTTTTTTTGTTGGTGTAACTTATTTGGAAAGATAGGTCTTCACTGTCTAGAGATGATCACATTCAAAAATATAGCAAACAAATTTTTTCGCGAATTATGGGACTATTAAGTAATACAAAATTACCAAATCGTTACTTCTTTAGCGATTTCTACGAGTTAAGCCACTTCAAAAAAACTATGCTATGGTGAAAAACCTCCTGCTAGTACTCCAAATGCCTCACCCGAATGACTGCCCTTATAAATATCAAAAAAATCCTTGGGCACCCACATCGCGGATTAAATAAAAATCCCCAAAAAAACTTTACTATACGAAAGGGGTTCAGAAAGTTTCTATTGGGAGTCAAAATGAATCCATAAAGATTTCGTGAAAATCAATCTTGCTCTTCGCAGTTTAAGTATGGATTTTTTTGGAAATTTTTACTTTATCTACGATGTGGGTGATTTTTATGAGACTTCGGGCAGGCATTTGGAGTACGATTTTTCATTTACAAAAACCCCAAAAAATTATAAACTTTCTATTATTTTTTTTTTTTTTTGTATAAAAAACATATTTTTTAGGAAAACCCGTTTCAATACCGGTACGTACCGGTACCGAAGGAAAAGGTTTTTGGATACCGGTATCCGATACCAAAACTGAGCTTCGGTATTGATATTGGTACCGGTATACAATTTAAAGGGATTTGAAACGGATAACGGTATTGAAAAGGTATCGATTGCCAACATTGCAGATTTTAGTTTTATTACATCAAACATGGCAAAAAAAAAACTATCACTTTTTTAATAAATTAAAAATATTTAAATTTAATAAAAAAAATTTCCGAAAAAAAATCAAGATTATTAATGATATACCAACTATGAAAATTTATTTCGAAACCATTTCGATAAATATTGAATTGTTGGGGACAATTAATGTAAAACTTCACCAAATCATTCATATTTATCAACGCAAAAACGCACAAAATCACTCGACTTTGGCGGTCTTTAGTAGCTACAAAAAAAATCCAAAAATTGTTGTTGTTGGCGATTCGTTTTTGGTACCTAATTAGCTTTTAAATATATAAATTCCATCAATTTCTAAAACCATGAACTTATTTTTGATTATTGTCTATACGACAACGCACTGTGCGCCAGTTAGATTTCTAATGGACTTGCTTTATGTATATAAAAATTTCATTATTGATGAATTTATGTTTATGAAATTTGGTAATATAATAAGGAAATAATAAAAACAAACAGTTATTATTAATTCATTTAATTAATAATGATAAAAATCTACTTGTAAAACTAAATATAGCAAAATTGAGTTAAAATTATTTTTTATGAAATCTATTAATTAGTACAAAAACGACATTACAAAATGTCTTTACAAATAAGTGAAATTCTATATAGTTTTATAATAAAAATAACTTATTATTATTCCCTTGTATTAGGTGTTTGGCCGGCACCATTTAATTGGCAAACAAAAAAATTTAAATCAATAAAATCTTCAACATTTTATATAATTTATAGTTTTATCATACAATTAGCATTTTTGGCTTTAACGCCATTAATGACCTATCAAATGGTGGATGAAAGTGATTATATGTCTAATAAACCTATATTACAATGGACTTATTTTGTGAGCAAAGTAACAAGAGTTTTAACAATTTTAATAATAAGTTTTCAAATGTGGATAGGAAGGCAGGAAATGATTAATTTATATGAAAATTATAATAAATTTCAATTAAAATATCAAAAATTTGTGGTAAAATTTCGTAAAAATATTGATCAAACTATGCTAGAAGAAGAAAGACGTATGAAACGTTTTATGATTTATAAATTCTTAACAATACATTTTAATTCTTTATTCCTTTCAAGTTTATCCATACAAATGCAACAGAAACCCGGAAATGATTATTATTTAATGATTTTTATAAATTTCATACAAAAATATTTTCCAGTAGTAGTAAATTTACAATTTGTGGCCGTTTTAGGTAAATTAAATTTAGATTTTGTATTTGTAAACAAATCCTTAAAATTTTTACAAACAAATTCACATTCGAGTAAAAAATTAAAAAAATATTTTTTTATATTTTATCAACTGCACTTTAAAAGTTTTCAATTATCTACACATATTTTAAAAGTTACTAGTTTAGTCTCAATATTTATGTTTATTCAAATATTTAAAACAAATATTGTAATACTTTATCATGCCGTATTGATTACCACCGAAAAAATAAAATCCGATAACTTGTTAGATTTAGTTGGCATATTTTGTATAATAAATTTTTATTGGGATTGCTTACTGATTGTTATACTAATAGATAATATATTAACATCATGTAATGAAACTGGTCAAATATTAAAGGAAACATTGATAATTTCAAGAAATGGTGTTGAGGATAGCAACTATCAAAAATTAATACAAGTGGTAAGTAAGAGTAATAATTTAAAGCAGGGCTGCCAACTATATTGGGTGAAATATCTTGAGTTTTAGTTTAAAAAATTGTCAAAATCGTTATTTTGTAAATAAAACTTCGTCAAAAAATTTTCACTGCATTTAAATAACAATAACAAAAAAAATAACACGTAGAAAAGTTAAATTCGACTTGGCCGAATCTGAATACCCTATTTTTTGGTGACAAAAATACATTGTAAAATATTTTTGTGACTTACCAATGTTTTTAAAACATGTTTAACGGGTTTTCAACATGTGAATTTAAGGTGAAAATAATCTGAAATTCACATTTTTGCTAATAACTTCTGAACCACTAGACCGATTTGGCTGAAATTCAACACGAACCAGGCCAGGGGAACGTCAAATATATATGCTAAGTTTCAGTATCCTCAGAACTGCCTTTTGAAAGTTTGCGTGTTTTAACATGATAATGTTTTTAGGCTGGTGTCTAATTTTAAAAAAGTTCCAGGACGCCACCTCAGTTTGACTATATAAGCTAACAATTAACGAGAAAGAAAACAAGAATTACTATTTTCATTTTCTTAAAACCAAAAATTTTAATAACTTGGGTTTGTAACTTGGATAATAATTCACCTCGTGGTGAATATAACCGTTATACTAGCTGGTGAATAAAAAGTAACATAATTATTTTTCAACAAAAAAAATTTTTTTTTTTCATAAAATTTTTTTTTTCGTTACATTTTTTTTCCATAAATATTTTTTTCCATCAAATTTTTTTTTTTCATAATTTTTTTTTTCATAATTTTTTTTTTTCGTCATATTTTTTTCATAAATTTTTTTTATTTTAATTATTGTTTCTGTAAAGACAGTCGAGCTCAGGCTCTAATTATAATTATGTATTATAATTTTTTGATTTGCTATATATGGTTTTGAATTGAGAAAAGTGTGAAAGAAAAATTTTTAATTTTTCCAAAAATTTAGACATCCTGGTTTGTTTCTTACTAGTTTCATATTATCCAGTTATAATAATCTTCAGAAAAACTTTTAATGTCAAATTTATTTAGTTAATAGTCAATAAAACTCTATATGTGAAAATTATTTACAGATCGCAGCCGACAAGGATTGAACTCATCATCATCTGTAATGATTACTAAAAATAAGTTTGTTTACACATAATTACAATAACAAACTCTTCTGTTAGAAAAAAAACAACAGCAACAACCACACTGGAATTGAAAAAAATCAGATTTAGTTGATACTTGCTTAACAGCCTACTTGGCGTATCGGTCTAGAGTGATTGTACGTTACAAGCAGTTAATAGCAAAGTATTACAGATGATGATGAGTTCAATCCTTGTCGGCTGCGATCTGTAAATAATTTTCACATATAGAGTTTTATTGACTATTAACTAAATAAATTTGACATTAAAAGTTTTTTTTTATACCCTCCAACTACAGTATGGGGGTATACTCACTTTGTCATTCCGTGTGTAACGCATCAAAATATCGGTCTAGGACCCCATAAAGTATATATATTTATGATCAGTAATCGATTCTAAGACATTCTAGCGATGTCCGTCCGTCCGTCTGTCCGTTCGTCCGTCCGTCCGTCTGTCCGTCTGTAGTTGACACGATGCAGTCCAAAATAAAAGAGCTAGACTCCCGACATTTGGCACGAATATGTCTTATGTTCATAGGTTAAGTTCGTAAATGAGCAAAATCGGACCAGGGGGAAAAAAGTTCCCCCTTGAAGAACTAAACCAACCTCTGAAAAATACCATATTTTTACATGATTTTTTGTGTTTTTGTTTAACAAATGCAACATTTTTATGCCACAAAAAGTTCAAAGTCCTGCATTTGGACCCAGAGAATTATAAAATGTCGTTTTTTCTGCCCGCCCCCCTTTTATGGGCTTGGAATAAAACATTTTTTTAAAATAATGATAATCTTGTATTTCTTTAGTGCAAAAAGCATAAGAATGAATTTTTAAACACAAATTCGATGGAAAATTTGCCCCCCCTCAATTACTACAAGCAACCCCCTGACCCCCCCCCCCTCCCCCCAAAAAAAAATAGAACGCCCCTGCATTTTTTTTTTTTGCATGTTGGAGGGTATACAAGATTCGGCACAGCCGAATTTAACACTCTTACTTGTTTTTTATTAAACTTTTTTTCATCAAGTTTTTTTTTTTTCATCAAATTTTTTTTTTTCATTAATGTTTTCTTTTTCATTAATTTTTTTTTCATCATAAAATTTTTTTCATCAACATGTTTTTTTCATCAATTTTTTGGTTTTTCATCAATTTTTTTTTTTTTATTTTTTTTTTTCATCAAAATTTTTTTTTCATAATTTTTTTTTATCATATTTTTTTCATCAATTTTTTTTCATCAAATTTTTTTATCAAATTTTTTATTATCAATTTTTTTCTCACCAAAAAAATTTTTTTTTTCATATTTTTTTTTCATCAATTTTTTTAACATCAAAAAAAAAAAAAATTTCATCAACAAAAATACATCAAAAACTTTTTTCATCAAAATTTTTTTTCACCAAAAATTTTGGGTTCATTTATTTTTTTTTTTTATACCCTCCACTCTAGTGATAGAGGGTATATATAAGTTTGTCATTCCGTTTGTAACACCTCGAAATATTGGTCTAGGACCCCATAAAGTATATATATTCATGATCCTCGATCGATTTTAAGACGATCTAGTGATGTCCGTCCGTCCGTCCGTCCGTCCGTCCGTCTGTCCGTCTGTCTGTCTGTCTCTCTGTTGAAAACACGCTAACTTTTGAAAGACTTTACGGAGGCTCCTGAAGTTTGGCATATATGTTGGACATTTACCTGGTCAGGTTGGTATTACAATCCAGCGAAATCGGTCCAGTGGTTCAAAAGTTATAAGCAAATGAGTGAATTTCGGCAAGGGTTTTTCTGGAATTTACGAGATAAAACACACGGTAACTTTCGAACGGCAATTCTGAGGGTGCTGAAGAGTGGCATATATATTTACCGTTCCTCTGGTCCGGTTTGATTTAAATTTCAGCCAAATCGGTCCAGTGGTTCAAAAGTTATTAGCAAACCCCTAAATTTCAGATTAGTTTCACCTTAAATTCACGTGTTGAAAACCCGTTAAACATGTTTTAAAAACATTTGTAAGTCATAAAAATATTTTAAAAGGTATTTTTGTCCCACAAAAATATTTTTACACTAAAACAAAAAAAAAATACACTCAAAAAAAAGTTTACACTCAAAAAAATTTTACACTCAAAAAAAAATTGGTAAATTATTAAATGTTGTTTTTTTATTTTTAGTACCAAAAAGGTACATAAAAATAAAATGTATTTATTCGGCCTTTATATATGTATATATATTCGATTATAAAAAAATAAAAAAACAACATTTAACACAAAGTTTAGTACGACTTATCCTACCAACACTATTGTTTGGTTAGGTACTGTTGTTATTGTAAAATAACAGCAACACATATATTAATAATTACCGACGGTGATTTAGTATATACAATTTTTGCTTTAAAAGAGTTATTTTTGTTGGAAAACAGATTTCGGACCTTCATAATAGTATTTCTCAAATAACTTGTGAAATATATCAAATATTATGTCTGGTTTGATGTTTGATTGACCAACGATGATTCTCTAAAGTCTGCTGATGATTCCTTTAGTGGGGATGAAACTGATCAGTACAGATATACTATGAGATGAGTAACTTTTTTAAAGCAATAAATTAAAAATACTCTATTATGACAATATCATATATAGAAATATTTTTGGGCCTCGAACTAGAATAAAACTCTAATTGGTAAATTATTTTTTTTTTTTTCAAAAATTAATAAAAAAAAGTTTTTTTACACTAAAAAAAAAATACACTCAAAAAAAATTTTAGACTCAAAAAAAAAATTAGTAATTTTTTTTTTTTTTTCAAAAATTAATAAAAAAAAGTTTTTTTACAGAAAATAAAATATTTCTAACCAAAAATGTTATTTTTTTCACGTTAGAAAATTTACTATCACTTAAAAAGGGCATTGTGGAGGGTATTCATAGATTCGGCCAAGTCGAATTTAACTTTTCTACTTG
This sequence comes from Pegoplata infirma, assembly GCA_963921195.1. Lineage (NCBI taxonomy): Eukaryota > Metazoa > Arthropoda > Insecta > Diptera > Anthomyiidae > Pegoplata > Pegoplata infirma. Next base: position 216,268,101 of record OY992538.1, read on the forward strand.
TTTTAACATAATTTTGTTTTTCGTGAAAAAAAATATTTTTTTTACCAAAACTACTTTTTCACCAGGTCTAAGCTTTTCGCATTAAAATTTTCCATTTGTTTATCAAATGTACATAAAACAAGTGAGAGTGGTATATTCTTTGGTGCCGAATCTTTTATACTCTCCAAAATGTAAAAACACTTTTTTGCACTTATTTTTGCACTCATAATTCAATTCGTTTTGCATGGTTGCTATTCCAGTAATATAACATTATTTTTTCTAAAAAAACTTTGCTTTGGCAAGTACACCCAAATCTTTCGCAAAACATTATCATGGTTTAATGTTTTGGGCATGAGTACAAAATTCGCAGGCATTATTTATCTTGTAAATTCACGAAAAAACCTTGCCGAAAATCAGTTTTTAACATGATAATGTTTTTAGGCTGGTGTCTAATTTTAAAAAAGTTGCAGGACGCCACCTCAGTTTGACTATATAAGCTAATAGTTAACGAAAAAGAAAATGAGAATTACTATTTTCATTTTCTTAAAACCAAAAATTTAAATAACTTGGGTTTGTAACTTGGATAATAATTCACCTCGTGGTGAATAAAACCGTTTTTCACTAGCTGGTGAATAAAAAGTAACATAATTATTTTTCAACAAAAATTTTTTTTCTTTTCATCAAATTTTTTTTTTCATCAAATTTTTTTTTTTCATCAATTTTTTTTTTTTTTTCATCAATTTTTTTTTTTTCATCAAACTTTTTTTTTCATAATTTTTTTTTTTTATTTTTTTTTCATCAATTTTTTTTTTTTCATAATTTTTTTTTTTTTTGATCAAAATTTTTTTTTTCATCAAAATTTTGTTTCATAAATTTTTTTGTTTTTCATCAAATTTTTTTTTTCATCAATTTTTTTTTTTATTTTTTTTTTATAAATTTTTTTTTTCATAAAATTTTTTTTTCATCAAAATTTTTTTTTCATAATTTTTTTTTATCATATTTTTTTCATCAATTTTTTTTCATCAAATTTTTTTATCAAATTTTTTATTATCAATTTTTTTCTCACCAAAAAAATATTTTTTTTCATATTTTTTTTTCATCAATTTTTTTAACATCAAAAAAAAAAAAATTTTCATCAACAAAAATACATCAAAAACTTTTTTCACCAAAAATTTTGGGTTCATTTATTTTTTTTTATACCCTCCACTCTAGTGATAGAGGGTATATATAAGTTTGTCATTCCGTTTGTAACACCTCGAAATATTGGTCTAGGACCCCATAAAGTATATATATTCATGATCCTCGATCGATTTTAAGACGATCTAGCGATGTCCGTCCGTCCGTCTGTCCGTCTCTCTGTCTGTTGAAAACACGCTAACTTTTGAAAGACTTTACGGAGGCTCCTGAAGTTTGGCATATATGTTGGACATTTACCTGGTCAGGTTGGTATTGCAATCCAGCGAAATCGGTCCAGTGGTTCAAAAGTTATATGCAAATGAGTGAATTTCGGCAAGGGTTTTTCTGGAATTTACGAGATAAAACACACGGTAACTTTCGAACGGCAATTCTGAGGGTGCTGAAATGTGGCATATATATTCACCGTTCCTCTGGTCCAGTTTGATTTAAATTTCAGCCAAATCGGTCCAGTGGTTCAAAAGTTATTAGCAAAACCCTAAATTTCAGATTAGTTTCACCTTAAATTCACGTGTTGAAAACCCGTTAAACATGTTTTAAAAACATTTGTAATACCAAATTCGCATTCATTTTTTTAAACATGTTTAAGTACTTAAACATGTTTATGTACCTTAACAAGTTTAAATTTAAACATGTTTAAGTGGTTAAATATGTTTAAAAAAATGAATGCGAATATGGTATAAGTCAGAAAAATATTTTAAAAGGTATTTTTGTCCCACAAAAATATTTTTACACTAAAACAAAAAAAGAAATACACTCAAAAAAAAGTTTACACTCAAAAAAAAATTGGTAAATTATTTTTTTTTTTTTCAAAAATTAATAAAAAAAAGTTTTTTTACACTAAAAAAAAAATACACTAAAAAAAAATTTTACACTCAAAAAAAAAATTAGTAATTTTTTTTTTTTTTTCAAAAATTAATAAAAAAAAGTTTTTTTACGGAAAATAAAATATAACTTTTATTTTTTACTATGATTTATTAAATCATAGTAAAAAAGGTACAATTTTCAAAAATTTTAAAAAATTAGAATGAATTGTTATCTCGAACTATAGCTTAAAAGTTGCGTAATTTAGAGTTGAATTTTTAGAATTTAAAAGAAAAAAAATTGAAGATTTTGGACTTTTACAAAAAGTCTACTTTAATTTTTAAAAGTTAAAAAATAAGTGATAATTACTTCGAATAATTTTCTCATATTTTTTTTTTTTAAACTACATTTTAATACCAACATAATGTTGTTCAACTTTTTTTAAGATACCGATATTTGTTACTGATCAAAATTAATTGAAAATTTAAATTTCTTATTTTTTTTTTTAAATCGCCATTTTGAATAAATCGAAAGGGGTCCAGTCCGAAAGTATGCGATCTGGCATAGAATGTCCCATCAACTTTATGGGGTCTCCGACCGATATTTTGACCCGTTGCAAACGGAATAATAAAGTGAGTATACCCCAAAACTGTGGCTGGAGGGTATACAAAAATTTACAAGTGCACTCAAAAAAAAAAAACTGTTATGTTAGCAAAAAAAGCTTGTAAACCTACAAGAAAATTTGCTGATTTTGAACCCACAATTTTTTTGCTAAAGTTAGCAAAAATGTTTTGCCAATAATTAGTTAACTAAATTTTTATTTTTTTTAATTATTTAATGGTTTTTGTTAACTTCTTACAAAAATATTATCCATTAGTAGCAAATTTACAATTTGTGGCCATTTTAGGTAAATTAAATTTAGATTTTACTTTTATTAATAAATCCTTAAAATTTTTACAAAGAAATTCAATACTTCAGAATTAATTTTCTATTTTTCATCAACTGCACTTTAAAAGTTTTCAATTATCCACTCATATCTTAAAAGTTACAAGTTTAGTCTTAATATTTATGTTTTATCAAATATTTACAACAAATATTGTAATACTTTATCATGGCGTATTGGTTTGGACTGGAAATATTCAATCAGATAATTTATTAGATTTAGTGGGTATATTTTGTATAATTAATTTTTATTGGGATAGTTTACTGATAGTAGTTATCGTAGATAATTTAATAACATCATGTAATGAAACTGGTCAGATATTAAAGGAAATGTTAATTATTTCAAGAAATGGTGTTGAAGATAGGAATTATAAACAATTAATACAAGTGGTAAGTAAGTACAAGTTATAATATTAAACCAGAAATATTAAACTTCTCAGCAGAAAAATCTGCTAAAAGATTGCTAATTCAAATTGAAAGTCGTTTTACAGATTTTTTGACAGAGTTTTTCTTTTGAGTGTACAAAAATTTCGGTTCTTAAAAATATCCAAAAACACGTTTGTTGAGAAATTCGACCTTAATTTTCTCGAAAACATTGCTTGAAAGAAAAATTTTAAAATTATATTCAGAATCAATATCGAAATGATAATAGAAAACGAGTTAAATGATCCTAGAACATCATCCAAAAATATCACAAAAAATGCTCTCAATTGCAAAAAAAATTCTTAAAAGCGCTTTTGTATGCTATTTTTAAGTTTTAAATTTAAATCTCATTTTTGAAAATGTTTGTCCCCTTCGATTTTTTGAAATTTTTTTGTGTAAAACATAGAGAAACATAGAGGCGAAGGCGTCAAAAATTGAGTTGTCAAAGTACAACTTGTATACATGTATTTGTTGACAAAGTACGACTTGTAAACATGTATTGTGTGGTGAATTCACATCGACAACGTACGTGTGAGAAATTAGAAAAAGATAGCAATATTGTTTTTTCTTTCACCTTCGCCTATATGTTTCTCTATGGTGTAAAACTTCTATCGATTCTACAAATTTTTTGCCCAGTAGGAACATGGGATAATGATTATTACTATTTTTTAAAATTGTATTGTAATTTTCCAATCTTAAAATCATTTCTACTGCTCCAATGGTGCGTCATAGAGGGCTCATTTCCAAGACTGACCCCCATTAATTTTTATGTCTAAACATTTCTCCAAAACCAACTAATACCCTATCTCCAATTTTTAAGGAGGCTCCCACACAAAATGACATTTTTAAAATTTGCCCCCACCCGCTCTAACTGCCCTAAGAGTACCCTTAGATCAACAAAATGTATGACCGACCCACAATATTTTTTTAGTCCACATATTTTCTCTGGAGACACCTACCTTCTATCCTTAACTGTAAAGGCGGTCCTCATACAATTTTTTTTATTTTTTGTAAATTTGTTTTATTTAATCAGCTTCTACCGGTCCAATGGTGCGTCTGAGAGGGGTTATTAGTGAGACCGACCCCCATTTTTTTTACCCTCCAACATTTTTGTAAAACATACCTACCTCCTATCTCCATTCCATAAGTAGGCTCCCATACAAATTACAGTTGGAGCTAATTTTATAAAAATGTAATTTTGAATGGAAGCCCACTTAGGGAGTGGAGATTGGGCGTAGGTATGTTTTACAAAAATGTTGGAGGGTAAAAATAAATGGAGGGTCGGTCGCACTAATGACCCATCTCGGACGCACCATTGGGCCGGTAGAAGCTAATTAAATAAAAAAAATTTACAAAAAATAAAAAAATTGTATGGTGACAGCCTTAATAGTTAAAGATAGAGGGTAGGTGTGTTCAGAGAAAATCTTTGGAATGAAAAAATATTTTGGGTCGGTCATACATTTGTTGAATCTAAGGGCACTATTAGGGCAGTTAGTTAATTGGATACAATAAAATTTTTTCCAAAAATTTTAAAAAATAGTAACAATTGTTATCCCACGATCGTATTGGGCAAAAAATTTGTAGAATCGATAAGAGTTTTACATAAAAAACTTTCAAAAAAATCAAAGAGTACATACATTTTCAAAATTGAAATTTAAATTTTAAAACTTATTTTTTTTTTAAATTTCGTAAAAAAATGAAAATTTTGAAAAAAAATTGCAATTTGGACCATTAATAATAATAATAATTTTTGATCCTATGATCAAGTATTTTATTTACTTTTTCTACATTTTAATAACAATACATTTTTAATAACTTCCACCTAAACGAGAACTGGTAACAATAACCGTCGTCTCGTTGTAGCGAAAAAACCAAGGGCTCTGGTGGGAATCGAACCCACGACCCCCAGTTTCAAAGGCTAGCACGCTACCAACTAGCCTACAGGGGCCCTTTTTTTTTTTTTTTTAAATAATAATTTTTGATCCTATGATCAAGTATTTTATTTATTTTTTTTACATTTTAATAACAATACATTTTTAATAACTTCCACCTAAATTTGGACCATTATTGAAGAAGTTATGAGTAAAAGAAGTTTGAGTAAAGGAACAAACCACATATTTTAAAAAATTCGGTATCTTTTGAACGGGTCATCAAAAAAATCTGAAAATTTACCACGAAGGAGTTCTCAAAGCGTACTAACAACTGTTAACAAATTGGGAAAATCTAAAAAAAAAAATTTCAAAGGGTCCGATTTGACATGGAATGCCCCATATATACATCTCCATATATACTATCCCAATGTTTATAAAATTTTGACAATAACGACCTTAAGGAAGCCGAATTTGTACACGACCGACACTGTGTTGGATATGCCTTCAAAAAACCTTGCGATCAGTATTAAATGTTCATATAGTTTCTTTTGAAGAAATGGGAAAAATCCTCAAAAAACGAAAAAAAATACTGATTTTCCCCCTCCCCTTTGACCAACTAAATGTGAGATTGGGCAGCTAAGAAAAAATAGGTAGCTCTTGTTTTGTTCCCTTCTTTCCCATACGCAAGTTTCAGGACAATCGATGGGTGCCCTGTAGAAGACCTTCCTTGATGGTCACCAAACAAACTCTAATAATAGCAAAAAAAAAGTTTAAACTTTATTTTCCACTTTGTTCCGAACTTTCTGATTTTTAAGTCAAAAAATGCGAAAAAAGCCATTGTCCAACAGGTCCAACATTTTTATACCCTCCACTCTAGTGATAGAGGGTATATATAAGACTGTCATTCCGTTTGTAACACCTCGAAATATTCGTCAAGGACCTCATAAAGTATATATATTCATGATCCTCGATCGATTTTAAGACGATCTAGCGATGTCCGTCTGTCCGTCCGTCTGTATGTCTGTTGAAAACACGCTAACTTTTGAAAGACTTTACGTAGGCTTCTGAAGTTCGACATATATGTTGTACATTTACCTGGTCAGGTTAGTATTGCAATCCAGCGAAATCGGTCCAGTGCACTATAGGAAATTTTACCCATTTTTTTGGCCAAAAGTCAAAATTAAAATTTTTGCAAACATTATTTTTTTTTACATTAATATAAAAAAAACTTAACAAAGTAAACAATTCTTTCTCAATTTTTCGACAGAATTGATGTACTGTCACTTTATCAGTAGTTTTTCTTGCAATTTCTTACTTAGTTATAAAATAACGATTGAGTGCAGTGAATTTTGTGATAGCTTCTAACAAAAGTTTTTATATTAAGAAAATATAGTTTTGAAAAACTAAAAAATGGAAAATAATGTCGAAGGTGAGTACTTTAATGATAAATAGTGAAATGTTGGTGAACTCATCTATTAGATCGATTTAATTGGAAAAATTGAAGTGACCTTAAGATGAACTTATTGAAGTATGAATTGGAATTTTATTTTGACTTTAAAAAAAATGATAGCATATGTTAGCTATAAAACCATAAAAGTTCTCTAGGACAATCAATTACCTTCCGAATTTATTAAATTTCAAGGTCGGATATGCGCAAACTTTTTTTAAAAACGCATTTTTCCAGGTGACTACTGAGTGCCAAATTCAGAGTTATTTAATACATGGCGAGAGAAATAAAACAAAGGTGGATAAGGAGCCGCTATTTCTGGCCATTTCTTTTTACACATTGCTGAGAGTGAATGTTTCGAAAACTTTAAACAATATATAAAGGAAGATTTAAGAATATTTTGTTCAAATATAAATATGAAAAGGATTAAAAGTTGTAGGAGTTTGAAAATTATTGAAAGACAGCATGCTGTTTGGCTTAAAGGCAATACTTGGCTAAGAAAACTTGAAACGCAGCCTGCCTCCACTAAATCGAAACCTGGGCGACCGCAATTAACTTTTTTGTCAAAATCTGCAAGAACAAAAATACGAGTTACAGCAGAAATCTCTAAAGATCTTAATAGGGAATTTGAGCCCCTAGCTCTTGCTTCATCTACGGCTGCCCGTAGTGGCATTTTGAAATGTAGTTGTCGACTTGGAACTCAAAAATCAAATTTTTGAATAAAATCCTTATTAAAAAGTAGATTTGTTTGACACTTCTTAAAATTGTTAAAATAAATTTCTACTGTTATCTTCGAAAGTTAGTGTACACTCAAAAAAAAAAAGAAATAGTAAAAACAGTTTATAAAACCATATAATCTATCAAGGATCTAAAAAATCTTAGATGCGGAAACTTATAACCCGGGAACACTGTTTGGAACTAATTATTAGCTAATTTTTTAGGTAACTTTACTAAATTTTTTTTTTGAGTGTATGAAAAACTTAAAGAGTCACTCCCTCCCTCTAAAGAGTCTTCCAAAAGTCAAATCAAAAAAAATCATTCAAATCGGTCCAGCCGTTTGGCTGTAAATAATTTTGGCCAAAAAAAGGGTAAAATTTCCTATAGTGCAGTGGTTCAAAAGTTATGAGCAAAAGACTGAATTTCGGAAAGAGTTTTCGTTAAACTATGAGATAATAAAACACTCTAACTTTCGACAGACAATTCTGAAGATGCTAACGCTTGGCATATATATTTGTCGTTCTCCTGGCCTGGTTCGTGTTGCATTTCAGCGAAATCCGTCCAGTAGTTTAAAAGTAATTAGCAAAACCGTGAATTTCTGTTTAGTTTCACCTTAAATTCACGTGTTGAAAACCCGTTAAACATGTTTTAAAACATTGTTAAGTCTTAAAAATATTTTACAAAGTATTTTTGTCACTAAAAAATATTTTTACACTAAAAAAAAAAAAGTACACTCGAAAAAATTTTTACACTCAAAAAAAATTTTACACTCAAAAAAAAATTTAGTTCATTATTTATTTTTTTTTTAACTACTCTAAAACAGTTTTTTTACGCAAAAAAAATATTTTTAATCAAAATTGTTATTTTTCACGTTAGAAAATTTACTATCACTTAAAAAGGACACTGTGGAGGGTATTCATAGATTCGGCCAAGTCGAATTTAGCTTTTCTACTAGTTGTGTATTAATATCAACCCTAAAAGGCAACCACCTTGGCCCGACGTTATCAAACAAAAAAAAAATTGCTTCACCCAACTGGGTAGTACGAAAACAAACATTTAAAGTAAATTAATGTAATTAAAAACGATACAAATCTTCTTAAAACCATTACAAAAGCTTTCACAACATTATTTTACCTATTAACCAGTCGACTTAAATGAAAAAAAAAACACATTTAGTTTCAATAAGACAAGACAAAATGTCTCTACAAATTAGTGAAATTCTATATAAATTTATAATAAAAATTACTTATTTTTATTCTTTTGCATTGGGTATATGTCCAACACCATTTAATTTTCAAACTAAAGAATTTAAAACTATAAATTCATCAAAATTTTACCTAATTTATAGTTTTCTAATACAATTTACATTTTTGGCTATAACACCTCTAACATCGCCAGAAACTGTACAAAAAACTAGATATATGTCCGATAAACCCATATTACAATGGACTTATTTTGTGGGTAAATCAGCTAGAATTTTAACTATTTTAATAATAAGTTTTCAGGTATGGATAGGTCGTCAGGGAATGATAAATTTATATGAATATTATAAAGAATTTGAAATAAAATTTCAACAAGTTTGGTTACTATTTCATAAAAATATTGAACACGACATGATAGAAGAAAATAAACGTATGAAACGTTTTATAATTTATAAATTTTTTACCATACATTTAAATTCTTTATTCATATCAAGTATGTTTTTACAAATGCAAGAACGGCCAGAAAATACATATTATTTAATGGTTTTTATAAATTTCCTACAAACTTATTTTACCTTAGTAGCAAATTTACAATTTATTTTCATATTACAAAAATTAAATTCATATTTTGTTTTTATTAATAATTCATTAAAATTTTTGCCAACAAGTGGATATTCTAGCAAACATTCAATTAATTTTTATATTGTTTTCTATCAGCTGCACTTTGAAAGTTTTAAATTTTCAGCAATAATTTTAAGAGCAACTAATTTAGTTTCCGTATTTATTCTAATTAAAATATTTACAACAAATATAGTGATACTGTATCATGCCGTTTTAATTATCAGTCAATGTATAAAATCAGATAGTTTACAATATTTAGTGGGCATATTTTGTATAATAAATTTTTATTGGGATAGTATATTGACTGGATTACTGATAGATAAAACATTAACATCGTGTAATGAAACTGGACAAATATTAAAGGAAATATTATTTATTGCAAATGGTGATAGGAATTATAAACCATTAATAAATGTGGTGAGTATTTGTTTAAAGATTATCAATAGGGCAAGTACTTTCATGCATCTAAAAATCGAAAATATGTGCCTATAATATGCTTCTAAAAATCAAAAATATGCACTTAAAATTTCAAAAATATGCACTTAAAATTTAAAAATATGTATTCAAAATGAATTGATTTTATTAAAAAAGTGCTTTGGTAACATAAATTAGATTTTTTCAAATACTTTAAAGTTCTCTACAATATTAAACAAATGTTTTTTTGAGTGAACACAGCTTTTAATTAGAAAAATTTTTTTATTGACACATTTTGTTATAAAAAATTTTAATTGAACAAAATTAAAAATCGACTTGGACGTAAAAAACGTTTAAATTTTTTTACTAAAAATGTTTAATTTCCAGTCAAATACTTCTTTAGTAGTTCTTGAAAAAAAAAAATATTTTATGAGTGGAAATTATTTTTTGAGTTTAAAAACTATTTGAGTCACAAAATACTTCGTAAAATATTTTTGTGGCTACCAATCTCTTTCAAAACGTGTTAAGCGTTTTGTCCATAACTTCTTAACTACTGTGCCAATTTCGCTAAATTTCAGAGGAATAACAAAAGTTGTTGTATAGGCATTTCTGAGTCAATTTTCCTGTAAGAAAATTTTGAATTCGAAATAGTTTTTCTTTTCAAATAAAATGTTTCAGAATAGGAAAATTTTTATTTTTTTTTAAGAATCTAAGAATTTTATTTTCAGAAACCAATTTTCCTAAAAAATGTCTCAGAATATCATTTCTCTAAGAAAACAATATTTTTTTACAAGAAATACTGGATCGGTTTTGGATTATGTTAAGGTTTTTGAAATGATTTTTTGAAAAAATGTGGATGAAAATTAAAAAAAGCTTAATTTATATGAAAATATGCAAAAATATGCATTTATACCAAAATATGCAAAAATATGCAACTACAAATCGATGCCATTTTATTGCAAATTTATTGATTCGGATAGATATTTAATTTATGTTATGTTTAGAGTGCCGAGTAAAAACATGCATTTTCATGAAAGTACTTGCCCTAATTATCAATCATTTCCTAAATTAGGTGACAAAAAAATTGTGAAATTTTTTTTTTTTTTTTTTTTGAAAAAATTTTTGTGAAAAAATTATTTTAGTGACAATAAAATTTGGCGAAAAATATTATTTTTAAAAGTGGTAAATTCTGCTATGCCGAATTTTGAATACTCTCCTGGAGGGGTGGATCTAGCATTTGAGTTTGGGGATTGAAGTTTTTTTTGGAATCCAAGATTGTTTTGTACCCTCCACTCTAGTGAATGAGGGCATATAATAGTTTGTCATTCCGTATGTAACAGATCGAAATATTGGTCTAGGACCCCATAAAGTGTATATATTCATGATCCTTGATAGATTTTAAGTCGATCTAGCGATGTCCGTCTGTCTGTCTATTGAAATCGTGTTTTAAGCAATAATACTGAACCAATTTAAACGCATCAAGTACCAAAACTTGCGTAATTTTGCTGAGCTGAGGGCTAATATTTTTTTTAATAGATTATTTAGATAAAAAGTTATGAGTGATTTTCTGAAAAAACTCTTGAATTTTTTCAACATAACCCTAAAACAAGTAGAAAAGTAAAATTTGACTTGGCCGAATCTATCAATACCCTCCACAATGCGCCCTTTTAAGTGATAGTAAATTTTCTAACGTGAAAAAAATAACATTTTTGATTAGTTTTTATTTTGAGTAAAAAAACTTTTTTTTAGAGTAATTTAAAGTAATTTTTGAAAAAAAACCAGTAGAAAAGTTGAATTCGACTTGGCCAAATCTATCAATACCCTCCACAATGCGACCTTTTAAGTAATAGTAAATTTTCTAACGTGAAAAAAATAACATTTTTTGATTAGAAATATTTTATTTTGTGTAAAAAAACTTTTTTTAGTAATTTTTGAAAAAAAAAATATAATTTACTAAATTTTTTTTTTCAGTGTAAAATTTTTTTTGAGTGTAAATATTTTTTTCGAGTGTACTTTTTTTTGTGTAAATATATTTTTGAGTGACAAAAATATGTTGTAAAATATTTTTGTGACTTACCAATGTTTATAAAACATTTTTAAGGGGTTTTCAACTCATGAAGTGAAACTAATCTAATATCCACCGTTTTGCTAATAACTTTTGAACCACTGGACCGGTTTGGCTGAAATTCAATATGAACCAGGCTTGGGGAACGAAAAATATATACGCCAAGCACCAGCATCCTCAGAACTGCCTTTAGAAAGTTCGCGTGTTTTTTATCTCGTAAATTCACGAAAAACCCTTGTCGAAATTCAGTCTTTTGCTCATAACTTTTGAACCACTAAACCGATTTCGCTGGATTGCAATACCAACCTGACCAAGTGCCCAACATATATGCCAAACTTCAGGAGCCTCCGTAAAGTCTTTCAAAAGTTAGCGTGTTTTCAACAGACAGTCGGACGGACGGACATCGCTAGATCGTCTTAAAATCGATCGAGGATCATGAATTTATACACTGTATGGGGTCCTCGACCAATATTCATGAGTAATCACTAGGATGGCTCGTTTTTGGGCTTTTCTCTCTGATCAAATTCTAATACCCGCCAAAAGTGTCGGTCCCCTAAGGGTAACTCACGTGCAAAATATCACTCCGATCAGAGTTTATCTTCTGTTTCCACTTTGAGGGTAAAAATTGGGGTTTTTGCAAAAAAGGACTTTTTAAAAAAAAAATTTAAAAAATTAAAGTTTTTTTATTAAAATAATTAAAAAAAAATTTTTGTATAATATTTGATCGTAAATACTTAAATATGAAATTTAAATATTTTACGGTATCATTAACCCGTTCAAACTTGATACAAAAAAATGACATGATTTTGGGGGCGTTCTCAAAACACCGTTTTTCAAAATTTCAAAATTTTATTAAAAAAAATTTTAAATATACCATTTTTTCTTTCTGAATTCATTAAGAACACCTTGGAGAAGAAAAATGTGAAATATGGCGGATATCCGTCGAGCCACTTTTTGGGAATCACGGGGGGAAGTTAGCGGATTTCAAGAAAATGTTGGTTTTATCAATAATTTGGATTAATAATATCTTATAAATTTCATTTTTGGGCAAAGTAACTGTTTTTTGGTGTCGTGGCATTCTATTAGATAACTTTAAGTCTGTCATGAAATCTTACTGATCTAGGACGTCTTTAACCCACATTGGCTGGGGGTCAAAAATGACCCCCGAAGGAAATTTGAAGTTTACACCGTAAATTTTGTGCTATAAACAAGTATAAAACGGCTTTTGTTCTTTTTACCCCAACTATTATTTCGTATTAATATATTATCTTTAAAAAAATCGTTAACCCTTCTTGGTAGGGGGTCAGAAATGACCCATTTAATAAAAAGTATATATTTTTTATAGAAAATTAATTTGTGGCAGTCTATTTGATAACTTTAAATCAGCCATAAAATTTCACCTATTTAGAATATCTTTAACCCACATTGGTCAGGGGTCAAAAATGACCCCGGCAAAAACTTTTCGGCATAGTGCTTGAGTTTTTTGATATCAACAAAATTTATATTTTTTATTGAATGGGTCATTTCTGACCCCCTAACAAGAAGGGTTAACTATTTTTTTAAAGATAATATATTAATACGAAATATCAGTTGGGGTAAAAAGAACAAAAGCCGTTTTATACTTGTTTATAGCACAAAATTTAAGCTCTAAACTTCAAATTTCCTTCGGGGGTCATTTTTGACCCCCAGCCAATGTGGGTTAAAGACGTCCTAGATCAGTAAGATTTCATGACAGACTTAAAGTTATCTAATAGAATGCCACGACACCAAAAAACAGTTACTTTGCCCAAAAATGAAATTTATAAGATATTATTAGGGATGAGATTTTCATGAACTAAAAAATCGAAAATATGCGCTTAAAATATGCGCTTAAAAATCCAAAATATGCACTAAAAACCCTAAAAATATGCACTAAAAAATAAAATGTGTGCAATAAAAATCTTGTTTTCATAGGAAAAACTTCTTAAAAAGATTTTTTTAGAAGTTAAGAATATCTATAAAAAAACTAAAAGGAACAAAAATAATTTTTATTATTTCCAAATTAAATTTTTAAAATAGTTTTTGAAACAAATAAATTTTAATTTGTGTTTTTGCTAATTTATGCCAAAATATGCAAAAATATGCACTTAAAAGTTGGAAATATGCACAAAATATGCATTTAAAACCAAAATATGCAAAAATATGCATTTTCACCAAAATATGCAAAAATATGCAAAAACAAATCGATGCCATTTTAACGCAAATTTCTTGATTCGGAAAGATAATTGGTCGATATCGTTTTCAGACTATCGACAAAAAACATGCATTTGCATGAAAATCTCTTCCCTAGATATTATTAATCCAAATTATTGATAAAACCAACATTTCCTTGAAATCCGCTAACTTCCCCCCGCGATTCCCAAAAAGTGGCTCGACGGATATCCGCCATATTTCACATTTTTCTTCCCCAATGTGTTCTTAATGAATTCAGAAAGAAAAAATGGTATATTTAAAATTTTTATTTAATAAAATTTTCAAATTTTGAAAAAAGGTGTTTTGAGATTGCCCCCAAAATCATGCCATTTTTTTGGTATCAAGTTTGAACGGGTTAATGATACCATAAAATCTTTAAATTTCATATTTAAGTATTTACGATCAAATATTATACACAAAATTTTTTTTAATTATTTTAATAAAAAAAATTAAATTTTTTTATTTTTTTTTTAAAAAGTCCTTTTTTGCAAAAACCCCAATTTTTACCCTCAAAGTGGAGACAGAAGATAAACTCTGATCGGAGTGATATTTTGCACGTGAGTTACCCTTAGGGGACCGACACTTTTGGCGGGTATTAGAATTTGATCAGAGAGAAAAGCCCAAAAACGAGCCACCCTAGTAATCACTCGTGATAGTGACAGAATTCAATTTTACTCACGTGATTGTGAGTGAGTGTGAGTTGAGAAAAAATTTGCGTGAGTGAATGTGCGTGCGTAGTGTGCGTGAGTCCAAATAAAGCAACAAAAAAATTGTAAAATTAAGCTTAACTTAAGATTTTGTCCCGAAAAAAGCAAAAAAAATGTAAAAAATTTCGCTGAACTTTAAATTTTGCTGAAAATTTTGAAAGATTTTTGAAGTTTTAGTGTTTTTATTGTATAAATAAGAGTTTCGTGAGTGTGAGTAAAAATGAGTGTGAGTGAAGCTTGAGTAAGTTTAAATTATATTAAATTTACTCACGTAATTGTGAGTGAGTGTGAGTAGAAAAAGTATGCTCGTGAGTGAGAGTGAGTCAAAAATCACTCACTCTAATTGAAAGACAATGTGTACCCAAAGGCTTAAGTTGACTGACCAAATAAGTTATTTGAAAGTCACCATCACATTATTTTTTTGAATTTTGACCTCAATTTTCTCAAAAACCTGATGTGATGGAAAATTTTTGAGACCGGATTTTTGACCGGTAGAAATATTGTAATAAAGTGTATAAGATCGCATTCCAGTCGCATTTTTGAAGTTTACACTAAAAAAAAGTTTGTAACTTTTTTTGCTACCTCCTTTTTGACGAGAATTTCTAGTAATTTTACAAGATTTTTACCAATAATTTTACAAGGTTTGTAACGACGAGTTTCCTCCGTTAGCTGGGGTATAGCTCGCGGGGGTAGGGATCGTCACAGAAATTTGTATTTGCTGAGACCGAGAGTAAAAGACTGGTTGTTAAAACGTTATAATAAATAATTCATTTATTGAATAAACTTACACTACAAAAGAAAAGAGTAAAACTAGGAAACGGCGACCGGTGATCGGGCTGGCGGGACGGAGGCGGCGATGTAAATTCCAAGCTAGGGTACCTGGCGACAGCACTCCCTAGACGCGATCAGCGGAAATAATCCAAGCTAGGGCACCTGGCGACAGCACTCCCTAGACGCGAGCAGAGAAAATAATCCAAGCTAGGGCACCTGGCGACAGCACTCCCTAGACGCGAGCAGAGAAAATAATCCAAGCTAGGGCACCTGGCGACAGCACTCCCTAGACGCGAGCGGCGAAATAACCCAAGCTAAGGCACCTGGCGACAGTACTCCCTAGACGCGAGCAGAGAAAATAATCCAAGCTAGGGCACCTGGCGACAGCACTCCCTAGACGCGAGCAGAGAAAATAATCCAAGCTAGGGCACCTGGCGACAGCACTCCCTAGACTCGAGCATCGAAAATGATCCAAGCTAGGGCGCCTGGCGACAGCACTCCCTAGACGCGAACAGAGAAAATAATCCAAGCTAAGGCACCTGGCGACAGCACTCCCTAGACGCGAGCGGCGGAAATAATCCAAGCTAGGGCACCTGGCGACAGCACTCCCTAGACGCGAGCAGAGAAAATAATCCAAGCTAGGGCACCTGGCGACAGCACTCCCTAGACGCGAACAGAGAAAATAATCCAAGCTAAGGCACCTGGCGACAGTACTCCCTAGACGCGAGCAGAGAGGGTAAGTCCAACTAGGGCACCTGGCGACAGCACTCCCTAGACACGAGCTGAAAAATCCAGAAGAACTTGGGGCACCTGGCGACAGCACTCCCCAATCGCGATAAACTTAGTAAACAAGAGACTTACCCAAGTGAACTGCTTCACAGCTACCAGCCAACTGAACGAGTTCGTTGATTGCTGTTACTTATATACTGGTTGAACAGCTGATATCTCAGTATGGTGAGAATAACATATGTGTGGTGGATTTTATATCCAGCCAGGTTATCCCACTATGAGGTTGTTATTAATGGCGTTTACGATTGTCGCCATTTAATTGATGTGGGTTGGTAAGGTTTAAAATGTTTATATATAATACGATAGTGTGGACAAAAATGAACGAGTGACTTCTGTCCTCACAGGTTTTTATCAATAAAATTGTAAATTTGAAATTTTTGGAAGCGATTAAACTTACAAGGAGGTTTCACGACTTTACTAGATTTTTTAACGAAAATTGTTTGTAATTTTACAAGCTTTTTACCAATAAAATTGTAAATTTACAACTTTTTGGCGCAATAAAACTTACAAGAAATTCTCATGAATTTACTACATTTTTTTGTAAAAAAACTTGGAAATTTGTAAAATTACAAAAAAAATTGTAAAATTAAAAAAAAAAAATTAAATTTCGATCGAAATTATTTTGTTAAAAAACAAGGAAAACTGCCAATCGCTACCTCAAAATACGAATGTCGTATGTAGCAAAACAGAAATTTCAGGAGACGGTTTTAAATATGAAATATCTTTAAAATGGCCCTATGGATTCTCTCCAGTTTTGGATTGAATATAGTCTGAGCATTCTATTTTCATCAGCCCAAGTCAAATTTACTCTAATTATAATCAAAAAGGCGTTATTAGCGTTTTTGACTCCGAATATTTTTGTCGAAAAAAAATTATATACGACATTCGTATTTTAAGGTAGCGAAATATTGGTAAAATGGAATTTCGAAACTTTTTCAAGTAATTTGACAAGGTTTTTTTTGTCTGTAGTATTGTAATTTTCTTGATAATTATTCTATGAGAATATTATAGATGTATTTAGTAAAGGAAATAATGACTTTAAGCCAGAATAAACCTACTTAAAGAACATTTTTTATGTTATAAAAAAAGAATTTCCCCCAAAAATGTTATTGGGTCATTGTGGAGTATATTCGTGGATTCAGCCGAATTTACCTTGTCGACTAGTTAGTTCCAGATGTTTGTTAATCCCACCTTCAATTTTCACTGTCTTACAAGTCAATTAACAATTATCTAATTTTATTTAATTAGAAAAAGATAATCTTAATTACAACGAAAATGGTAAAACGAAAAAAAATTATTATATGCCTACTACTTATAATTTCTTTAGTCGTTGTGTGTCCTCAAAAAATGTCACTACAAATTCGTGAACTATTATTTAATTTAATAATTAAAATTATCTATTATTATTCCTTAATATTTGGTCTATTACCAAATTTATATAATTGGAAAACGAAAAAATTTATGTCATCAAAATTATATTTAATGTATAGTTTAATAATGCAATTAATATATGTGGCCATAAGTGGTTTAACATTTCTACATACAAAACTTGAAATTACTTATTCTTTTAATAAATCCATACTCGAATGGACTAACTTATTAACTAGAATATGCAGAATTTCTACCATAGTGGTAATAAGTGTAAAAATATGTTTAAATCGCAATAACGTTATACACTTTTATGAAAATTATAAAACTTTTCTTATGAAACATAAAAAATTTTATATTGAAAATTCTAAAGTCGATATTTTAAACGAAGAAAATCATATGAAAAATCTTTTGATATATACATTTTTGGCCACACACTGTAATTTATATTTTGTTTCTTACATATTATTCAATGCATCTTACCAATCAGGAAATACTAATTATCCAATGGATCTAACAACATTTTTGCAATCTTTTGTTTTTGTTATTATAAATTTACAATTTGTAGCTGTATTATGTAAAATTAATTCACATTTTATTTTTATAAATAAATCCTTGGAAATATTACAAACACAATCGTATGCCTTCAAAGATTTAAGATATTATTATTTTAATCTCTATCGAATGCATTTTGAATGTTTTCATTTATCTAAACGTTTTTTAAATGGAAGTAGTTTGATAGCCTGGTTTATGTTAACCAAAACATTTGCTACAAACATAACATTTATTTTTCATGGAATATCTATAAATCGCAACAGTTTTGACTTCAATAATTTAGTTCTTCTAATGGGTACAATTTGTATAACAAATTTCTTTTGTGATTATATATTGTTTATGTTTGCCATAGACAATATATTAGTATCTTGCAATCGAACGGGACAGATATTAAAAGAAATATTGATAAATGCAAATAATTGTGAAGAGGTTAAGATATATAAACAACTTATGCAAACGGTAAGTTACAGTTTGAAAGTTACCAAGGACAATATTTTATAATTGTTAAATTTTTTACACATAAGGAAAAATGTTTCTTTATATTGATGAAACGGTTTCATATCGTACTGTCATTATTTTAGTGACACACTCAAAAAAAAAGTGAACTAAAATGTGGGAAAATTAACTCAATTTTGAGAAAAAGAGGGAATGATTTGGCTCCAAAAATTTTTTTTCTTGGTTTTAGTTCATAATTTTCCCAAAAATAAGGAAAACAAAGTTATTTAATTTTAAGCCAATTTTAACTAGAAAATGGGAAAAATTATACTTCACATTTTATAAATAGATTGGGTCAAGACCCTGGACCCATGGGTTCGGACCCCATTTAACTCGAGACCCCGTTGGGTCTTTTAAGGATCCCCATAGATTTTGAACCAAAACTTGTGTCCGTTTCGCTCTAACTTGCTTAGTTTTAGAGATACGGTAATAAGGGGCCTGATAGGGTCTTGAGAATCTTAAAAACCGGATAACTCAAAAACTATTAATCGGAGGGCTTTCGGGAATTTTGCGGAAGTGTTCTACGAGTCATGAGCTACCGTTGGACGTTTTCTCGTGTTGGCAGTATTTACCGAGATATGTGTATATGGGGCATTCCATGTGAAATCGGACACTTTGAAAAACTTTTTTTTTAGATTTTCCCAATTTGTTTACAGTTCTTAGTACCCTTCGAAAACTCCTTCGTGGTAAATTTTCAGATATTTTTGATGACCCGTTCAAAAAATATCGAATTTTTAAAAATTGGTAGTTTGTTCCTTTACTCAAACTTCTTTTAATCATAACTTCTTCAATAATGGTCCAAATTTAAATTTTTTTTTTTCAAAATTTTTGTTTTTTTACGTACTTTCTAAAAAAAAATCACAAAAATTTCTTAAAAGCGCTCTAGTATGCGATTTTTAAGTTTTAAAATTTAAATCTCATTTTTAAAAATATTTGTACTCTTCGATTTTTTTGTAATTTTTTTGTGTAAAACTTCTATCAATTCTACAAACTTTTTGCCCAGGAAGATCGTGGGATAACGATTATTACTATTTTTAAAAATTTTTTGAAAAAATTTTATTTTAATTTTCCAATCTTAAAATCATTTCTACTGCTCCAATGGTGCGTCATAGAGGGGTCCTTTATAAGACCGACCCCCATTAATTTTTACGTCTTAACATTTATTTGGAACAAACTAATACCCTATCTCCAATTTCTAAGGGGGCTCCCACACAAAACGACATTTTTTTAAATTTGTTCCAACCGCTCTAACTGCCCTAATAGTGCCCTTAGAGCATCAAAATGTATAATCGACCCACAATATTTTTTTAGTCCAAACATTTTCTCTGAACACACCTAGCCTCTATCTTTAACTGTTAAGGCGGTCCCCATACAATTTTTTTTTATTTTTTGTAAATTTGTTTTATTTAATCAGCTTCTACCGGTCCAATGGTGCGTCCGAGAGGGGTGATTAGTGAGACCGACCCCCATTTATTTTTACCCTATAACATTTTTTCAATACATACCTACGCCCTATCTCCATTCCCGAAGTAGGCTCCCATACAAATAACAGTTGGAGCAAATTTTATAAAAATGTAATTTTGTATGGGAGCCTACTTAGGGAGTGGAGATAGGGCGCAGGTATGTTTTGAAAAAATGTTGTAGGGTAAAAATAAATGGGGGTCGGTCTCAGTAATGACCCCTCTCGGACGCACCATTGGACCGGTAGAAGCTGATTAAATAAAACAAATTTACAAAAAATAAAAAAAATTGTATGGGGACCGCCTTAACAGTTAAAGATAGAGGGTAGGTGTGTTCAGAGAAAATGTTTGGACTAAAAAAATATTGTGGGTCGGTCATATATTTTGTTGCTCTAAGGGCATAATTAGGGCTGTTAGAGCGGTTGGAACAAATTTTAAAAAATTTCGTTTTGTGTGGGAGCCCCCTTAGAAATTGGAGATAGGGTATTAGTTTGTCCCAAAGAAATGTTAAGACGTAAAAATTAATGGGGGTCGGTCTTATAAAGGACCCCTCTATGACGCACCATTGGAGCAGTAGAAATGATTTTAAGATTGGAAAATTACAATAAAATTTTTTGAAAAAATTTTAAAAAATAGTAGTGATCGTTATCCCACGAGCTTCCTGGGCAAAAAATTTGTAGAATTGATAGAAGTTTTACACAAAAAAATTTCAAAAAAATCGAAGAGTACAAACATTTTCAAAAATGAGATTTAAATTTTAAAACTTAAAAATCGCATATTAGAGCGCTTTTAAGAATTTTTTGGAATTTTTTTTTAGAAAGTACGTAAAAAAACAAAAATTTTGAAAAAAAAAAAATTTAAATTTGGACCATTATTGAAGAAGTTATGATTAAAAGAAGTTTGAGTAAAGGAACAAACTACCAATTTTTAAAAATTCGATATCTTTTGAACGGGTCATCAAAAAAATCTGAAAATTTACCACGAAGGAGTTTTCGAAGGGTACTAAAAACTGTAAACAAATTGGGAAAATCTAAAAAAAAAGTTTTTCAAAGTGTACGATTTCACATGGAATGCCCCATATATAAAATCTCGGAAATTTCAAATTTTAGATCTAAAATTAGGGTCTTGAGACCCCGACAGATATGCAGAGCTAGGCTATTCCATATTTTTCTTTGTAGTCTTTCTTTTGAAAATTTCATCCGTTTCGCTCTATCTCGCTTACAATTAGTTTACAAGATATCGCCATTTTGAATTTTTAACTAAATTCTAAGAAGTTATTTACTAAATTCTCAGAAGTCATTAACTAAATTCTAAGAAGTACACTTCCTCAATTCAAAGAAGAGAAATACGATGATGTTTTTTTAGTAAATTTTAACTAAACTTAAACTAAATTGTTTTTTAAGAAATATGTCTTAAAAATAAAGATACGATTCTTAGATTTGTGGAAAATTTCTTTGGCAGTAAGAATTTTTTTCCTAATATTTAAAAAATCCATTTAAAGAAAACTGTGAACTAATTATAAGTAAATGAACTAAAATTTGTTCCTCATAGTTAAGAAAATTTCTCATTTTTAAGTTAAATTTAACTAAATTTTAGGAAAATTCATGATAAATTTTCAAAGACATTTTTTCCTTAAATTTAGTTATGTCTTTTTTTTCAGTGCATATTCTATCATTTTGATGAAACTTTTTTTTAATATTATTAAACATGTCATCGAAATTAATGTAACAAGTGATGATTTCATCATGTCATAAATTTCAATTTTACCCCCCTGGGAAAAAAGTACACATCTTTGTTGCCCCTACCAAAGCAAACATAGATTCTTTAATATATAAGTAGCTTACCACATGAATAGCTTATAATCAATCCCCGCCTTTAATATAGGCGTGGCAGCAAAAATTGCAAAAAATCAGGTTTTTTGGAAATCGTTAACAAACAAATTGGGGTTTTTCTTTCATCAAATCTTTATATTTTGTTTTGTGTTAACATTTGCCATAGTCAGACCTATATAAATTTAAAATTTTATTACAATATGCTAGAAAACAAAAATTTTATTGCATATGAAAAATTTACATGTTAAAATTTCACCCGATATTTAGAAAAAAATTTAACTTTGTATGGGAACCCCCTAAGGAAGTGGAGAAAGGGGGTAGGTATGACCTAAAAAAAAGGTTTGGGAGCGGTCAGATATTTAACTAGTCTAGGAGCAACCCTGGGACACTTAGAGCGGCGGGAGCACATTTTTAATAAATGGCATTGAGTATGCGAGCTCACTTAGGTGGTACGTATGTTCGGAAAAAATGGCTGCGAATTTTGCACTCTTGCCCAAAACATTAATCTTGATAATGTTTTGCGGAAGATTTGGGTGTACTTTCCAAAGCAAAGTTTTTTTTAGAAAAACTAATGTTATTTGCCATTCCACTTAAAACGAATTGAAATATCAGTCGAGGACCCCATTAAAAAACCAAAAGAGCTGTACATTTCGTAAGTGAGTGCAAAAATAAATGCAAAAAAGTGTTTTTACATTTTGGAGAGTAAAAAGATTCGACACCAAAGAATATAACACTCTCACTTGTTTAATGTACATCAGTGTTGTCAGCTTTTTAGGGGTATTTCCCCACGGAAAAACCCCTAATTCGACTTTGACTTATCATTACTTTTTACATAATAATCGAATTTTTCCTAAATTTGGTATTTTTGGGTTCTCCAACATATTCTTTATAAGAGTATTACCTCAGATTGTATTATTTTTTCGAATTAATGTTTCTGTAGCCAAAAATCTTTAAAAAGTCTGAAGACAATTTTGTACATTTTTTTAAATGAATGTCAATACATTAAACGTTTAATAAAGTAAATCTTGTTTAATGGATCAGTCTAATAGAAAAAATGCTAAAGAAGCTAAATTGACCAAAATCTAAACTATCCGACGATTATTTTAAACCTTATGGTAAGTCAAAGTCGATTTAGGGGTTTTTCTGGGGGGAAAACCCCTAAAAACCTGACAACACTGATGTACATTTAAAAACAAATGGAAAATTTTTACGCGAAAATCTTAGACTTGGTGAAAAAGTAGTTTTGGTAAAAAAAAAATGTTTTTTTTTTCACGATAAACAAAATTATGTTTAATGAACCCAAAATTTTTGGTGAAAAAAAAAATTTGATGAAAAAAAGTTTTTGATAAATTTTTTTGATGAAAAGAAAAATTTTTTGATGTAAAAAAAATTGATGTAAAAAAAATTGATGAAAAAAAAATTTTTTGGCGAGAAAAAAATTGATAATAAAAAAGTTTATAAAAAAATTTGATGAAAAAAAAATGATAAAAAAAAAAATTATGAAAAAAAAAAAAATAATGAAAAAAAAAAAAAAATAATGAAAAAAAAAAATTATGAAAAAAAAAAATTATGAAAAAATTATTTTGATGAAAAAAAAACATTTTTGATAAAAAAAAAACATTTGATGAAAAAAAAAATAATAAAAAAAAACAATTTGAAAAAAAATTTTAAAAAAATTGATAAAAAAAAATAATTTGATAAAAAAATTATAAAAAAAACAAGTAAAAAAGTAACATTCGACCTTGCCTTGTATTGATACCCTCCACAATGTAAAAAAAAGTTTTTTTTAGCAAAAAAAAAAAATACAAAAAAAAAAAAATTTTTGAAAAAAAAAATTTAAAAAAAAAATTTGAAAAAAAATCCGCGAAAAAATTTTTTTGTTAAAAAAAAAAAAATTGGCGAAAATCCTGTTTTTGTAAAAAAATATGTTTGTTCTTGTTTAAATACAATTTGGTGATCAATTCTGTTCACATGTATCAACCAGCAACCGAATTAAAGCATTTTGTATTTTTAGATTATGTTGAATGTACAAAATTTTCGAGGTGTCCTTACTTTTTGGTTCATAACTTTTGAACCGCTGAACCGATTTCGCTCAAATGCAATACCAAACTTCTTCATCTCCGTTTACTATTTTGGCCGTGATCACCATTTCCACAGACAGACGGACAGACGGACAGGCGGACAGACGGACATCGCTAGAATGTCTTAAAATCGATCGGGGATCATGAATATATATACTTTATGGGGTCCCAGACCGATATTTCGATGAGTTACAAACGGAATGACAAACTTTTATATACCCTCCAGCACTAGAGCGGAGGGTATAAAAATTATGAAAAAAAAAGTTTGATAAAAACAAAAAAAATTCATGAAAAAAAAAAATTTACAAAAAAAAAGTTTGATAAAAAAAAATTGATAGAAAAAAAAAACTTGATAGACAAAAAAAAAATTGTTGGAATAAAAAAATTAATGCAAAAAAAAAAAAATTGATGACAAAAAAAAAATTGATGAAAAAAATTAATGAAAAAAAAAATTTTTTTTGTTGAAAAATAATTATGTTACTTTTTATTCACCAGCTGGTGAAAAACGGGTTTATTCACCACGAGGTGAATTATTATTTAAGTTACAAAACCAAGTTATTAAAATTTTTGGTTTTAAGAAAATGAAAATAGTAATTCATGTTTTCTTTTTCGTTAATTGTTAGCTTATATAGTCAAACTGAGGTGGTGTCCTGCAACTTTTTTAAAATTAGACACCAGCCTAAAAACATTATCATGTTAATATATTAAATATTTCAGTGGGTCATAAAAATGACATCCAAACTGATTTTGCAAAACCCTTTAGTAATTTTGTCTATTTGATGGTCAACTTTCATATGGCGTTGAGGCTCAAAGCGATGACCCAAAATTTGTTGCACAGTGCAATAAGTGGTGGGTATAAAAAGTACTAAACGAAGTGACCGAGAAAAACTATGAGTACTTCCGTACTCTATGGACTCCAACCAAAAAATCCGGATGATTTTTATAAGAGAACCTCTGCATATTTTTATACCCTCCACTCTAGTGATAGAGGGTATATATAAGTTTGTCATTCCGTTTGTAACATATCGAAATATTGGTCTAAAACCCCATAAATTATATACATTCATGATTCGCGAACGATTTTAAGACGATCTAGCGATGTCCGTCCGTCCGTCTTTCCATCTGTCTGTCTGTTGAAACCACGCTATGTTTTGAAAGACTTTACGGAGGCTCCTGAAGTTTGTCGTATATGTTGGGCATTTACCTGGTCAGGTTGGTATTCAAAAGTTATGAGCAAAAGCCTGAATTTCGGCAAGGGTGAATTTACGAGATAAAAAACACTCAACTTTCGAAAGGCAATTCTACCCATGCTGAAGCTTACCACATATATTTCTCTTTCCCGGGCCTAGTTCTTAAGGAATTTCAGCCAAATCAGTTCAGTGGTTTAAAAGTTATTAGCAAAACCGTGAATTTCAGATTAGTTTTACCTTAAATGCACGTGTTGAAAACCCGTTAAACATCCCAGCAAAAAAAGTACGGAGTACTTCTATTTAGAGTGCTTTAAAACTATAACAAATGTAATGAAATACAACAAAAATAACAAAAAACACAAGAAAAAAACACACAAACAGTTTTTTCTACTCCATAAAAAGTTGTTATTCAGCACTTAAGTCATTACCTTCCGCGACACTCCCATACAAAAGTAAGTAGATATTCAGTAGATAAGAAGTACTCCGAGCTTTCAAACAACTTCCAACTACTTCCATGGAGTAGTTCTTATCTACTGAATATCTACTTACATTTGTATGGAGGTGTCGCGATAGGTAATGAGTTAAGTGCTGAATATCTATGTATTCTGGAGTAGAAAAAACTGTTTGTGTGTTTTTGTATTGTGTTTTTTGTTGTATTTCATTACATTTGTTTTAGTTTTAAAGCACTCCACTGAGAAGTGGTAATGACTTTTTTTGCAGGGATGTTTTAAAAATATTGGTCAGTCACAAAAATATTTTACAACGTATTTTTGTCCCTCAAAAATATTTTTACACTAAAAAAAAAGTTCACTCGAAAAAAATTTTACACTCAAAAAAAATTTTACACTCAAAAAAAATTTTGTGAATTATTTTTTTTTTTTCAAAAATTACTAAAAAAAAAAGTTTTTTTACAAAAAAATAAAATATTTCTAATCAAAAATGTTAATTATTTCACGATAGAAAATTTTCTATCACTTAAAGAGGGCATTGTGGAGGGTATTCATAGATTCGGCCAAGTCGTATTTAACTTTTCTACTTGTAGAAAAATGAAAAAAATTTTGTTAAACTCGTGCTGGATAATATAATGTAGTAAAACTGCATTTACAGTTTCTCTTTTCGTTATCCTATTTCCTTTTTCAAAGGAATCACCCCCAATTTTCCTATTTTATTATTTTTACATATCAGTAAAAAGCCGGTAAGTTACGTCACTTCAAAAATGTATCCTTTAATATCATTCAAAATGTTCAACAAAATATTTTGATAAAGTTTTCAAATGACTTTGTTCACATTCTTTTATCCTGATATGACAAAATAAAAAATGAAAAAATTAGGGGAGATCCTCCTCTTTCATTTGACATCACCAGTGTCATTCTAGGACAAGTACAAATATTTAAAAAAATATTTCACAAAATTTCTTCACTAACAAGGGAAGTCTCCATAGTGTCACCCGCGGATCTTTATGGAATTGATTTTATTTTGTAGATCAGAAAAAATAAAGGGACACGTATTTTTTTAGCGGCCCAAATTCATATTTAGGGGGTAAAAAGGAGGGGGGAAGACAAGGCCATTTTTTTTTTTTTTTTGGAAAACCTATCTACGTGTGCTAAGAACGTGTCCAAACATGCACAACTTTTCGTCATATTGAGTAAAATACCAAAATTTTAGGACATTTTTGTTAATAAGTCGAAAAATATTAACTTATTTGGCTCGTTGTTAGCACCACGAGATAGGTATTTTTAATACCTTTAATCTGATACCACACCTGCCTATATTAATTTTGTTTAAATAGGCGTAAATCGTAAAAAATAGAAAAAGGTCAATTTCCCCCCATACAAATCGACTCCCCCTAAAAATGAGTTTGGGCCGCAAAAAAAAATGCGTGTCAAATTAATTTTTGTTCTTAACAACATATCCAAATTTCATGAAGATCGGAGGGTGACACCAGGGAGACTTCCCTTGTAAGTCCTTAAAAGCTAATATTTTAGTACCCGTAGTTAAATTTTTAGTATTAAATACAATCTTTTTTTAAACATAATGTGTAGAGTTTTTCTGTATTAAACAGAGTTATTATTTCTTATTATATTATCATATTTAAGGTAGGTAATTTTTATTTGTTTAGACACATTTTTATCTGTGAATATATACAAAAATAATCATCAACAATCTTCTAATTAAATTAAAAAGAAAATGATAATAATCTTCTTACAAAGCAATTACAAGAAAAGTTAATAGCGAAAATTTCCATGAACCCCTAAAATAATTTTAGTCGTTTTGTGACATTACAAAATGTCACAACAAATACGTGAAATTTTATACAATTCAATAACTAAAACGATCTACTATTATTCTATAGCATTTGGTCATATGCCGGCTTTATATAATAACAAAACTAAAAAATTTAAAAACTCAAAATTATATCAAATTTATAGTTTCATAATTCATCTAATATTTTTGGCAATAAGTCCCTTAACAATGCTGCATACAAAACAACGGCATGCCAATTCTATAGATAAACCCATATTACAGTTAACTAATTTTGTTAGTAATACATGTAAAATAACAACAATTGTAATAATAACAGTACAATTATGGTTAAATCGAAAAAATTTAATAAATTTTTATAAAATTTATAAACAATTTTTAAAAAAATATGCAAAGTTGTATGAAAAATTTCATAAAAATATTAAAAATGAAGAAAATCATTTAAAAAGTTTAATAATATATAAATTTCTAAGCACCCATTGTAATTTATTGTTTATAACTGCCGTATTAACAAAATGGTCAGACTCTCCTGGTAGTGCTTACAACATATTGGTTCTTACCACATTTTTACAAAACTATTTTTTAATTGCAACAAATTTACAATTTTATATTATATTATGTAAAATTAATTTACATTTTATTTTTATTAATAAAACATTGAAAATATTACAAACAAAGGCGTTTGTCTACAAAGATTTAAGAAATTATTATTTTGAACTTTATCACATGCATTATGAATGTTTTCAATTATCTACACGTATTTTTAAAGCATCTAAATTAATTGCTTTTTTCATGCTAATTAAAATATTTACTACAAATATAGCATTTCTCTATAATGCTATGTTGATACAAAATAATATTAATGTATCTAATAATTTAGTTGGTCTAATTGGTTCATTTAGTATTGCAAATTTTTATTGTGATATCGTATTGTTAATGATAGCTATTGACAATACTTTGACATCATGCAATCAAACTGGACAAATATTAAAAGGAATCTTGTTTAGAAGAATTAGTGAAGGAAATGTTGTGTTATATAAACAACTTTGGCAATTGGTAAGTGGACTCCAGTTAGACAGGTTTTTTAAAGACCTTTCATTTGCTATACTTTGCAGAAAAAAAGGAGTTAAGCGAAAAAAATCTGAAAATCTGTCATTTCTAATTGATTTTGAGTAAAAAACTTTTTTTTGTCATTTTTGTAAAAAAAAAGAAAAATTTCTAATTTTTTTTTTGTGTAAAATTTTTTTCGAGTGTAAATTTTTTTATTTGTTTAAAAATATTTTTGAGTGACAAAAATACTTTGTAAAGAAATTTTGTTGCTTTCCAATGTTTTTAAAGCTCTAAAATTCACGGGTTTGCTAATAACTTTTGAACCACTGCACAGTGTGTTGTCCCATAGACAAAAATCAAATATAAGGTCATGCTCTCAGAAATTAATGAAATTATATATTTATTAATAGCTAATTAGGTACCAAAAACGAATCACCAACAAAATAAATTTTTGGATTTTTTTGTAGCTACTAGAGACCGTCAAAGTAGAGTGATTTTGGGCATTTTTGCATTGATAAATATGAATGATTTGGTGAAGTTTTACATTAAATGTCACCAAAAATTCAATATTTAACGAAATGATACGAAATTAATCATTCAATTGGTACATATATTATTATTAATCTGAATTAATCTAAAATCCGTCATCTTTAATTTTCCCCAAAATTTTTTTGTGTAGTCCAAAGCTACACAGAAAATAATATCGTTTATTTTGTTTTAATTAAAATTGTAATTGTTTTTTAATTTAATATTAATTAAATTTTTAATTAATATAATTAATTGTTTAATTAAATTGTTAACTGTATTTTAATTAACATTTTAATTGTTTTTAAATTTAATATTAATTAAGTATTTAATTTATATAATTAATTGTTTAATTCAATTTTTAGCTTTGCTTATTTTTTTTATTTTGTTTTCCGTGTGTGTGAGTGAGGGTTTTCTATTGCATTGTATTGCATACAAAAAAATACAACAGTTTGTTGAAAGCTTTTTTTTATTTTTCATATAGGTTTTTGAATTCTCATTTTGTTTATAGTTTTATGTATATGTATACTAGAGTGGCAACTATTTTGCAAAACTTCGAATTTCAAGGAGTGCACCCCTAATTTTTATTACATTTAGTCTAAAAATGCTATGCTAAAAATTTCAGCCAAATCGGACAACGTTAACACGAGGCTCATCGAGGTCAAAGGTCAAAGGTCAAAAAATAGCCATATTTTGATTAAAAACATTAAATAAATGGTGTTGTTTTTTGAATATATTGTTAAAAAGTGGTACACGAGTTGTTTTTAGTATAAGAAGATAAATTAAAAATTTTTGGGTTTTCAAAAATTAACCCTTGTAAGTCTTTCGGGGTCAAAATGACCCAATTTTCACAAAATGACCCCTAAAACACGAAAATCAGCCCCAATTTTCTAAATTTATTGAAAAATACCAATGTAAACCCATATTTATATTCTATTCTATCATAAATACTCAGATATGAAATACTGTCTTTCTAGGATGGCATTCACCCGTTTCACGGTAAGGCCAAAAATATGCATTTTATTTGGCGTGGTTCTCAAAACTGATATTTTGGTTTTTTCAAAATTTTCTTAAACAAAATTAGGAAAAATGCTGAAAAAACCACAGAATCTTATAAAATATATGTTAACATATAAAAAAAAAATTTTTTGGGGGATATCCCTCGGATAGTTTGGCG
Organism: Pegoplata infirma; assembly: GCA_963921195.1. Taxonomy (NCBI): domain Eukaryota; kingdom Metazoa; phylum Arthropoda; class Insecta; order Diptera; family Anthomyiidae; genus Pegoplata; species Pegoplata infirma. The sequence goes on from OY992538.1 coordinate 216,298,274, forward strand.
GGGGCATCGATTTAAACTCAGCGGATTTCGAGGAAAATGCCTTTTTTGCCCACAATTTATTCAATATGGAAAAAATTTGGTAAATATTTTAAAATTTGACAAAGTCAGGGCCATTAATTATTAAAAACTATGTTAGACATTAACCCTCAACGTTTTAGGAAAATGGAATAATACTAACCCGGTTTTTATTCGGGTCAAAGGTCAAATTTAGGGATATTTGGATTTTTTTTTTTAGAAAAAGGCATCTAAATATGAAATTTTTATTGCGATTTTTTATAAAACTTGGTATAATTATTGTACGAGCTCAGAAATATAATTATTTAATTTTTTTAAAATTAACCCATAAATGAACATGGGGTCAAAATGGCCCAGCACGTTAAAAATTCTTAATATATTTTTTTTTTATTTTTTCTAATTCTATAAAACTTGTTATAATTTTTATGCGACGTCTGAAAAAATAATTATTTGATTTTCATTGTTCATTTATGAGTTAATTAAAAAAAATATCTGACCTCGAACAACGGTTATACCAAGTTTTATCGAAATCGAAAAAAAAAATCATTAAGCATTTTTAACGTGCCCCCATGTTCATTTATGGGTTAATTAAAAAAATCAAATAATTAGTTTTCTGACCTTGCAACAACGAACGACAGTTGATTTTTATTTATATAGATTTATACAATTAAAATTTTAATTACACTCAAAAAAATACGTTAGTAGATTTACTAATTTTTTTTTGCTAACGCTAGTTAGCTAACTTTTAGCAAATTTTTAGTTGAGATTAGCATGTTAGCAAAAAATTCTTGTAAACTTCATTTAGCACATTAGCACTTTTAAACAAACTTTGAACTAATTTCTTTTGCTAAATTTGAAATTGAGTTGACTACATTTTTACAAGATTTTTTGCTAATAATAGCAAAATAAATGGTAAATTTTTTTTTATTTTCAGAAAACTTAAAATGGCGCTATCTCGGAAACTAAGCCAGATAGAGCAAAATGGAGGCCATTTTTGGTTCTTAGAATCTCCATACTATCGCCGGTCCTCTTCACATGTGTGGACCCTAGTGGGCCCTAACTTTGGCATTCCCGAAAATTTTAAAATGCTCATATCTCGGTAAATATTGCCGACACAACAAAAAGTCCAATAGCGTTTTTGTAGCTCTCAACACGTAGAACAAGACCGCAAAATAGTCAAAAGCTCTCCGAGTAATATTTTTGAAGTTATCGAGTTTTTTAATTCTCAAGACCCCAGTGGTCCCCTATAATCACGTATCTCAAAAACTAAGCAAGGTAGAGCGAAACGGACACAAATTTTGGATCAAAAACTATGACAATTTTTAAGGAACCCAACTAGGTCTAGGCCCATCCGGGTCTGGACCTATCGGGTCCGAACCCAATGGGGTCCTCAGATGTGTTTAAACTAAGTTCAAAAAAAAAAATATTTAGTTAACTAATTATTGGCAAAACATTTTTGCTAACTTTAGCAAAAAAATTGTGGGTTCAAAATCAGCAAATTTTCTTGTAGGTTTACAAGCTTTTTTTGCTAACATTACAGTTTTTTTTTTTTTGAGTGTACCTTTTTTAATATTTTATTAAATGATTCAATTTATAGTATCAAGCTTTTATTTAACTAAATATATTACTATACCCTACACCACTCTATGGTACAGGGTATAATGAGTTTGTGCTGATGTTTGTAATTACCCGAAATATTGATACTAGACCTACCTTTAAGTATACCGATCGACTCAGAATTACTTTTTGAGTCGATTTAGCGATGTACGTCCGTCTGTCCGTCCGTCCCACAGTGGGGAAAAATGGACTTGTTTGTCCGATTTTGCTACAGATCGCAATTCTTAACCGATTTTAGTTTTTCTTCATTTGAATTTTAGCTAATAAAATTCCTCATCGGTCTGTCGTCATGGATTTCTAAAAATCGTTTTTGTTTTATTCGAATAATTTTTTAAAGTTCAGAAAATATTAATTTTTTTAGAATTTTTGCTCTAAAAAATTTAATAGGCAGGAGACGAATAAGCTGTATGGACAAAATTTAAGGAATTTGAACCCCTTATAAATGACAATAACAGAATTCGTTAATTTATTATTATTTTGGTTTTTATAAACATATGAAAACTTAAAAATGTTCATTTTTAAGTACCAATATCTTTTTAAATAATGTACCAATTTCAATGAATTTTTTTGTAGATTAAAGCTTATCATTTTCTCAACCATTATTGGTAAATAAATTATTTTTGCAAAATTGTTTCACTCCTTTTTTCGAATTTACAATGTAACAACTTTTTTTTTTTTTTAAACAGACTAAAAAATAATTTTAAAATTCCAAAAATCATGAGGTAAAATTTAAGCAAAAAAAAAAATTTTTTTTTTTTTTAAATTTTGTGTACCATTTTGACTAAGAAAAATAAAAGCTTTAATTTAAAAAAGATTTCATTGAAATTGGTACATTTTTTTTAAAGATATATGCTTTTAAAAGTGAAAATTCTTGAATTTTTGTCTGTTTATAAAACCAAAATAATAATATAGTTTCAAATACTAATCACGTCGTTGATAAGGGGTTATAATACCTTTAATTTAGTCTATAAAGCATATTCGTCCCATGCCTAATACATTTTTTATTGCAAAAATACTGAAAAAAATAAAATTTTCTGAACTTTACACTCAAAAAATTATGTTAGTAAAATCAACTGAAAATGTCAGTTAAAATAACTACTTTGTAAGTTGTTTTGGGGTCAACTACTTTTTCAGTTAAATCAACTAACAATGTTAGTTATTTTAATTGACAAAAAACAACTGACTTATGTAGTAAAAACTACTAACATTTGTAGTCAAAACAACTAAAATGTAGTAAAAATAAAATAATCAATATATAATTTTTTTTTTCAAAAAATTTTTCAAAAAAAAAAAAATTTAAGACCAAATTTTTTCCAAGTTGTTTTTTTTTAAGTTGTGAAAAATAAATAAAACGAAAATTTATTTTTATTTTTTGGAAAAAAAACTTTAAAAAATTTTCAGATATAAAAAAAATAAAATTAACTACTTTAATTAACTGTTACTACATCACAGTACTTTTTTGTTAGTTGTTCAAAAAAAACGACTTAAAATAACTAACAGAAATAGTTGTTTAATATTTTACATACAAAAACAATTGACTTTTTAGTTGAAAACAACTAACTACTGTAAAATATACAAATAACTAACATGTAGTAACTTACATAATTTTCTGAGTGTAGGAAAATGTAAAAAGTAATCTGATTTTTTTTTTTTTCAAAAATCCACCATAGATGATCGATGCAGAATTTTATTAGCTAAAATACAAAAAAAGAAAAACCAAAATCGGTTGCGACCTGTAGGCAAAATTGGACAAAAAAAAGTCCATTTTTCCGCACTGTGCGTCCGTCTGACCATCTATCGGTTTAAGCACGATACAGGTCTCAATTTTCAATCAATTGACTTAAGCGTCTTCTGGCCCAAGGACGTAGCCTATTGAAATTGGAGAAAATCGGTCCATGTTAAGAGCTAGCCCCCATACAAACGCCCCCTTTGGATTAGGCTTAAATGACTCTAATAACCGTATTATAATAGATAACGCTTTAGAATTTAACAGGTAATCAAAGTTTGTATGCACTAATCATCATTCCAAATTTTTAAAGGAATCGGGTCAGTTCTTCTGGTAGTGCTCATACAAACCACCCTCCCGATATTCACATAATAATTCCCTCAAAATTCATAAAAATGTTAATATTTGATAAAAATTTTATTTTTTGGTGTTAAACGTGTACTTTAGTAACCTAATCGAATCGGAATATAATTGGACCATTTTTGGACTTAGTCCCCCATATAAAAATTTCGACCGATATTTAGTTAAATCGGTCAATTGGCAAAAAAGTAAACCAATTCCACTAAAATTTGATCTGTGTGCGTTTTCTACACTAAATAAAGATCTTAGAAAAGGCAGATCCAATCGGTCCATGTTTGGACTTGGGACCCATTTTCCGGAAAACACTGGTGTAGGGCATAATATGGTCGGTCTTGACCGATTATAACTTTCTTACTTGTTTTTAATTAACGATATACAAATATTTTTAATTTATTTGCGCATTTCAGTGATTGGTCCGGATCTAATTATTTTTTTAATTAAATCTACGAATTTTTTAATTAAATATTTTTTTTATTTTTTTCTGTGTACATCTTTCTGATAATTGAAAGAAAAGTAGCGTATTTTTCATTCCTTCTAAGAGAAAAAAATATTTTTAGTTATGGCTATAATGGCTATTTTTTACAAAAGTGCAGTTTATGTAGGACACTTTTATCACAAAAAAAATATTGTGCTCGATTCTCGAATACGACTTCACCATTCACCCAATTTTTAAAAATTTGATATTCTTTCGAGTTTTAAGATTTTTAAATTTGTTTTTGTAGTTATTAAACATATTAACTAGATCTTTTATTGTTAAAAAAAAAAATTTAAATCTTAAAATTCGAAAGAATATCAAATTTTTAAAAATTGGGTGAATGGTGAAGTCGTATTCGAGAATCGAGCACATTAATTTTTTCGTGCGATTCTTTTTCTCTCAAATAAAAAAAAATAAAAAAAAAATTATGGCCCACTGTAGTTTTAATTTTTTTTTCATTGGCGCGTCATGTCGTTGGAATAAGTAATTTCAAAATGAATTAAGTAAACTGCTAAGATAAATAATATTTCCACATGTGTTCAGTGAAATTTGATGGCGGTTCTTTTCTTAGAATACATTTATCCGCTATCTCCTATTTTAAGAGGTCATTATAGTCCTTTTTCTCAAATATCATCAATGCACATCAATAAAACGTGCGTTTAAAGGGTTAAAATGTTCCAAAAAAATTTTTAGCATTGAATTTGAATAGAGTTTTACTGATGAATTTGAATAGAGTTTACTGATGGAGTACAAACTGATGGCCTTTAAGCAAAAAATATTTGTGGAATATTTTAAACCTTTAAACGCAGGTTTTATTGGTATTCAATAAGAATATTTGAAAAAGGGACTAAAATTACCCCTTAAAATGAGAGATAGAAGGTAAATATGTTCTAAGAAAAGAACCATCATTAAATTTAATTGAAGGCATGTATTAATAATATTTAGCTCAGACGTAGATTTTATACATTTCTTACGACTATTTTAAGCTGGTCTGGTAAAACAATATGGTACTTTACAATTTAACATTTTTACGCATTTTGCTTATATCGTACGAATTTTTGGCTATTGGCAACCCTTAGTGAAATTTGATGCAAAATATTTTTCTAGAACATTTTAACCCTTTAAACGCACGTCTTAATGATGTTCTATGACGATATTTCAAAAACAAAAAAAAAATAAAAAAAAATTTGATAAAAAAAAAAATAACGAAAAAAAAAATTTATGAAAAAAAATTTGATGAAAAAAAATTTACGAAAAAAAAATTGATAAAAAAGAAATCTGATAAAAAAAAATTATGAAAAAAAAAGTTTGATGAAAAAAAAAATTTATGAAAAAAAAGTTTGATCAAAAAAAAAAGTTGATGAAAAAAAATTGACGAAAAAAATTTTTTTTTTTAAAAAAATAATTGTGTTACTTTTTATTCACCAGCTGGTGAAAAACGGTTTTATTCACCACGAGGTGAATTATTATTTAAGTTACAAAACCAAGTTATTAAAATTTTTGGTTTTAAGAAAATAAAAATAGTAATTCTTGTTTTCTTTTTCGGTAATTGTTAGCTTATATAGTCAAACTGAGGTGGCGTCCTGCAACTTTTTGCTTGACCAACTATGATTCTTTAAGATCTGCTGATGATCCCATAGTGAGGGTGAAACAGATCTGTATAGATGTAGTATATGATGAGTCATTTTTTTAAAGCAATAAATAGCCTATTATGAGAACATCATTAAATATAATTTTTGGGCCTCGAACTAGAATTACTCTAAGCGTATAAAAAGGCCGAATAAATACAGTTTTATTTCGTTGTATCTTGTGGTACATAAAATAAAAAATAGCATTTTCTAATTTTAAAAAATAATAAACCGTATTAATTTAAATATTCTCTTTTTTATGTTTCTTTTCAGATCAATCAATTTAGTGATTATTTGGCCTGTCATAAATTAAAATATCGTCTATTTGGTTTTGTGGATTTCGATAAGGCCTACAGTTTTCAATATTTCGTATCAGCATTGGTGCATCTAATAATATTAGTACAATTTGATTTGAAAAATCGTTTGTAACTGTGATTATAATAAATTTTAAATTATATTTAAGTATGTGTAAATGTATGAAACAAACATAACAATGTAGATATGATATTGTATATGTATGTATTTGTGCTTATGTAGCATTTTAATTATTTACATTTTCATTATGTTTATTATAGAAACAGAGTGCAGTTAAAAACAATTAATTTAAATATTAAATACTCTATTGTCCGGTATTTACATAATTGTATACTCATGTATATTATAACCTCATCTATTTTGTTTTTATTATCATTTTATTTTATTTTTTTAATTAAATAAATTTGTTGGTAGTTTTGGTATTATCATTAAACATCATAATCATTATAATCATCGTCATCATATACATTACATATAGATATACAGTGAATCACATTGAAAGTCGAACGGTCGATAAAATTGTTGGAAAAATTATTTGATAAAGGAGTGTGAAATGTTTTACCATTGCAAAATTTCCAAAATTGTGAATGTGAAAAAATCGACATTTCTAAAAACAATTTTATTTTCCAGTTCGACCCTCGTAAAACATTTTTATTTACTCAAATTGGAAAGCCATCAATCACAAAATTGAAAATTTGGCAAAAAAAAAAATCGACATTTCAAAAAAAAAAAAAAAAATAAAATAATTTCATTTTCTACTCCGACCATCATAGCACATTTATTTTTAACTCAATCTGTACGAAATAAAGCTTAAATTGAAGCTTAATAAAACACCTACACAGCCTTTTCCGAAAAAAATGTACATTATAAAAATATTCGCAATGCTTAACTATATAGTTTAAGCTACTGTAAACATGAATTCTCTATTGTCAATATAACTATGAATGTATTCAAACAAATATATTTATGTGTATAAACATTTGATAATTCTATACTTAGTTACTGTTTTTAATATAAATTTTAAACATTTTGTTGTTATTTTAATATTAAATAATTGTTTATTATTGTATATCTAGGAAAATGTACAATTCTCTAACTGACATTTTGCTTATTAATTATGTAAATAAACAATATTAAAATTTAGGTTACATGCTATCAATAAATTTTATTTAAAATTTTTAAATCAATAGTATTACTTTTTGTAACACAATAATGTAAGTATTGGGAAATCTAATTGAATAGTGTCAAAATATTTATTATAATTTAATTAATAAGTTCACATGGAGTTGACAAGAAGTAAGAAAACTATAATATTGGAAAATTTTGAAAACAATAAATCAGTGAAAAAGTTTCTGTAGAAAATTTTCTATAGAAAATTTTCTATAGAAAATTTTTCGTTGATATAAAAATTTTCTATAGAAACTTTTTCGTTGAAATAAATATTTTCTATTGAAACTTTTTCTTTGATATAAAAATTTTCTATTGAAACTTTGTGAAAAATTACCTATAGAAAGTTTTTATATCAATGAAAAATTTTCTATAGAAAATTTTCTACAGTAAAAAAATTTTACATCAAAAATTTTTAAATTTTAATAAAAAATTTGTCGTTGATATAAAAATTTTCTATAGAAAATTTTTCGTTGATATAAAAATTTTCTATAGAAAATTTTTCGTTGATATAAAAATTTTCTATAGAAAATTTTTCGTTGATATAAAAATTTTCTATAGAAAATTTTCGTTGATATAAAAATTTTCTATAGAAAATTTTTCGTTGATATAAAAATTTTCTATAGAAAATTTTTCGTTGATATAAAAATTTTCTATAGAAAATTTTTCGTTGATATAAAAATTTTCTATAGAAAATTTTTCGTTGATATAAAAATTTTCTATAGAAAATTTTTCGTTGATATAAAAATTTTCTATAGAAAATTTTTCGTTGATATAAAAATTTTCTATAGAAAATTTTTCGTTGATATAAAAATTTTCTATAGAAAATTTTTCGTTGATATAAAAATTTTCTATATAAAATTTTTCGTTGATATAAAAATTTTCTATAGAAAATTTTTCGTTGATATAAAAATTTTCTATAGAAAATTTTTCGTTGATATAAAAATTTTCTATAGAAAATTTTTCGTTGATATAAAAATTTTCTATAGAAAATTTTTCGTTGATATAAAAATTTTCTATAGAAAATTTTTCGTTGATATAAAAATTTTCTATAGAAAATTTTTCGTTGATATAAAAATTTTCTATAGAAAATTTTTCGTTGATATAAAAATTTTCTATAGAAAATTTTTCGTTGATATAAAAATTTTCTATAGAAAATTTTTCGTTGATATAAAAATTTTCTATAGAAAATTTTTCGTTGATATAAAAATTTTCTATAGAAAATTTTTCGTTGATATAAAAATTTTCTATAGAAAATTTTTCGTTGATATAAAAATTTTCTATAGAAAATTTTTCGTTGATATAAAAATTTTCTATAGAAAATTTTTCGTTGATATAAAAATTTTCTATAGAAAATTTTTCGTTGATATAAAAATTTTCTATAGAAAATTTTTCGTTGATATAAAAATTTTCTATAAAAAATTTTTCGTTGATATAAAAATTTTCTATAAAAAATTTTTCGTTGATATAAAAATTTTCTATAGAAAATTTTTCGTTGATATAAAAATTTTCTATAGAAAATTTTTCGTTGATATAAAATTTTTCGTTGATATAAAAATGTTCACACGTTTTAAGTTTCTTTGTAACTTTTTTTAAATATAATCCATTTAAAAGGATAAATTCATATGTATATTTATTTAACAAAATAAAAAAAACATTTATAATAAGTAAAACCTCATTATGCTTAATTAATTAACTATGTTAATTATGCGTTAAGTCGACACCTTGATAAATGAATAAAATGAGCAGACAGATTTTAATACAGACATTGTGACTGACACACACAGACAGACATATAGACAGGCAGACATGCATAAAACAACTCATACATATAACAACACACATACCACAACAATATAATGCACAGACACCCAAAAAGGATTTAATATATAAATCTCACATTTGATTTAATATTTTGTGATTTTTATTTTTTTTTTATTAAAAAAATATTTAATTTCACATTTCATTTATTTTGATTTTTATATAAATTTGTCAATTTTCTAGAAACTTAATAAAAGAAAATGTCATAAACTGCAGGTGGTTTACTAACAATATACTCTTTGGGAAGGATATTACACAAAAAAATGTATTTATATTTGTTATTACTCCCTTACAAACAAACAAACATTCATTCATTCAACCAACATCCATTTACACTCCTCTTTTTAAATTCAAACAATACATACACTTTATTGTATTAAACAGTTTGTGAAATGTAAATGTGGTCATAAGCTATAATAGATTAAGTCGAAAAATGTATAATGTTTCTGCATAATGTTTTGCATAAAAATGTTTTATTTGTATAAAAAAAAAATACAAGAAAACACGTAAAAAAATTGTGTTGTTTTGGAGGTAGGTTTAGTTCCTCAAGGGGAAACTTTTTCCCTCTGGTCCGATTTCGGCTAATTACGAACTTAAGCTGCCTAGGAACATAAGACATATTCGTGCCAATTTTCAGGAGGTTAGCTCGATTTTTTGGACTGCATTGTGCCATACAGACATTCATAGAATGTCTTGACCCTTTCGGACCCAACCCCTTTGGATTTATTTAATTTTTGGATATGTTTTAGTAAGTATTAAATGAAACTTTCAAACCAATCTTCAGCCTTTTATTTTATTTAGATACTGTTGAGTAAGCAATTTTTCAAAATGGTGATTTTTTCAAAAAATTTAAGAAATTGAAATTTTCAATTAAATTTGACCAGTAAAAAATATCGATATATTAAAAAAAGTTGGACAAAATTTTGTTGAAATTTTAATTCAGTTTAAGAAAAAAAAATATTAAAAAAAATATTCAAAGTAACTATCACTTATTTTTTTAACGTTTGAAATATAAAACCAACTTTTTAAAAAAGTCCGAAACCTTCGATTTTTTTTTTTTAATGTGAAAATTTAACTCTTAATTACGCAAATTTTAAGCCATAATTCGAGATGTGATCACAATTCGTTCTATTTTTTAAAATTTTGGAAAATTGCACTATTATTTTCGACTCTTGTTGTGTTTTTCAATAAGTGGATTTATTTTTTGATTAATCTTATTTTGTTTAAAAAATATATTTTAACATGCCCAAACAAATTTGGTAAAATGTTTCCATATTCTACGCCAAATTAGCAATTATAATCCGAAAAAAAAGTCCATGTTGGATTAATCCAAATTAATCCAACTTGGACTTAATAAATCCTCAAAATTTAGTTGGATTAATTTTGGCTTGCGTATATCTTTTTTTATATTAAAATTTTTTTTATTTTTTTTTATTTTGTAATTGCTTATTTATCGTAGATTATGGAAAAAAATATTTCAAATTTGTTTTGGCATGTTAAAATATTTTTTTTAATTAAATATGATTATTCCGAAAATAAATCCACTTATTGAAAAACACAGCATCTGATTTATTTTATATGGTGCTCAAAAAAAAAAGTAGATAGTGACCCTCACTTACCCTAGTTATATTCATTTAGGTGTAAAAATACGTCTCAAAAATATTTAGAATGATCGGAAATGGGTAAGGCGTGCCGCGTCGGCCATGAATTTTAAAAACGGATTACAAGGAAAAATATGATTTTTTTTCTGTTTTCTTTTTTATTGGTATTTTAAGTTAAGTTTGAATTTAAATGGTTACAGAATAATGATTTGGAGTAAATTCCCTTTCTAATAAGGTACTAAAAACTAAAATCGGTTGAAAATCAGCCAATTTATTTTAACTTCCCCAGGCATCTAACGTGTGGCAGACCACTTGATTATGGAATACGAGTACGATTTTGAAAATTTATTGAAATAACATTTTTTTATTCCTCATGTTCAAATATAATTAGATGACAAGCATTTTTCATATTGCGTTTTCTTATCATGTTTTAAATTAATGCTAAAAATGCCTGCATTTTTCAACAATGTTTTGAAATCCCAAATTTTAAATTTTTGGAAAATTCAAAAAAATATTACACTGGACCATGAAGGATTAAAAAATTTTATAACGGTAGATAATTTCAATAAATTTCAAAACTGGGCCTCGTATTACTGAATCCAGTGGCATGACACAATTTAGGTGCCTGGGGAAGTTGTAATAACTTGGCTGATTTCACCGTCCGACAAAAATTAAAAAAAATCGTTGAACACGAACAAGATAATATACGTTTGAAACTAGAGACTAAATGTAGTGAAACTACATTTACAGTTTTTCATTTCGTGATCCTGTTTCCTTTTAAAAGGACTTCAAAGTTTTAGATGATTACATTTTATAAAATATTTTTTTAATATTTGTACTTGTCCTAGGACGCCACTGTTGATAGCAAATGAATGAGGAGGATCTCCACTAATTTTCCTATTTTATTATTTTAACATATCAGGAAAAAGGATGTAAGTTACGTCCATTCAAAAATGTAACCTTCAATATTATTCAAAAATTTTCAACAAAATATTTTGATAAAGTTTTCGAATAACATTATTCATATCATTTTATGCTGATATAGTATAAAAATGAAAAAAATAGGGGACATCCCCCTCTTTCATCTGCCGTCACCAGTGTCACCCTAGGACAATTACAAATATTTTACAAAATGTATCCTTTAAAACTTTGAAGTCCTTTTAAACGAAATAAAAAACTGTAAATGCTCCATTTTATCTCTACTTTCAGACATATATCATCCGGTTCATGTTTAATATTGGCTGTAGGATGTTGTTTTCAACAGATTTTAGTTTTAAGTACCTTATTAGAGAGCTATTTTACTCCAAATCATAAGTCTGTAACCATTTTAATTCAAACTTAACTCAAAACATCGAAAAAATTGAGAAAAGCAATAAAAAGACATATTTTCCCCGTATAATTCGTTTTCAAACTTCATAGCCAATGCGACACACCTTATCTATGTCCGATTATCCTAAAATTTCGTGAGACGTATTTCTACATCAAAATAAATATGTCTAAGTGGAGTTGCCGACAATATCTGACAACTTATTTTTTTTGGAGCACCATATTAAATAAACCAGAGTCGAATCTATGAATACCCTCCACAATGCATTTTTTAAAGGATAGTAAATTTTTTAACGTGAAAAAATTAACAATTTTGATTAGAAATATTTTATTTTGAGTAAAAACTCTTTTTTTGTCATTTAAAAAAAAATAAATTACTAATTTTTTTTTTTTGAGTGTAAAATTTTTTTCGAGTGTTATGTTTTTTTTACTGTAAAAATATTTCTGAGTGAATGCACGTACGTATGTACACAAAATACTGTCATTTTTGTAAAAAAAAAAACTAATTTTTTTTTGTGTAAATTTTTTTTTGAGTGTAAAATTTTTTTGAGTGTAAAATTTTTTTTGAGTATAAAATTTTTTTCGAGTGTAATTTTTAAGTTACCAATGCTTTTAAAACTAAACAAGTTTAAAAAGCATTGCTTTAAAATTAAACAAGTTTGAAAAGCATTGTTTAGTTACCACCAATGCTTTTAAAACTTGTTAAAACATTTTTTTGAGTGTAAAATTTTTTTTGAGTATAAAATTTTTTTCGAGTGTAATTTTTAAGTTACCAATGCTTTTAAAACTAAACAAGTTTAAAAAGCATTGCTTTAAAATTAAACAAGTTTGAAAAGCATTGTTTAGTTACCACCAATGCTTTTAAAACTTGTTAAAACACGTGGCATTTTAGATGAAACTAATCTAAAATTCAAGGTTTTGCTTATAACTTTTGAACCACTCGACCGATTGAGCTGAAATTTAAAACCAAACAGACTCGGAGAACGGCAAAGATACGTGCCAAGCTTCAGTAGTCTCATTATTGTCTTTCGAAAGTTATCGTGTTTTTTATCTCGTAAATTCGCGAAATACCCTTGCCGAAATTTACTCTTTTGCTCATAACTTTTGAACCACTGGACCGATTTGGCTGGATTGCAATACCAACCTGACCAGGTAAATAACAAACATATATGCCAAACTTCAGTAGCCTCTGTAAAGTCTTTCAAAAGTTAGCGTGTTTTCTACGGACAGACAGACAGACGGACGGACGGACGGACATCGCTAGATCGACTTAAAATCGATCGAGGATCATAAATATATATACTTTATGGGGTCCTAGACCAATATTTCGAGGTGTTACAAACGGAATGACAAACTTATATATACCCTCTATCACTAGAGTGGAGGGTATAAAAATCTTATGGCTGACGAATTGTCCATTAGCTTTATCAGTGAGCATTGTTTTACGGCAAGAGAAATAAAATTCTATTTGGAGCTCAAAAATTCAAAGTTTCGATAAGGATCTGTTAAATTTCCAAAAAAAGATTAATGAAAATTAAAAAAGTGTTAATTAAGATTCAAAAACATTTATTGCAGTGTAAAAAGGCAATCAGAAATTTTGAGCTGGTCAATTAAAGTTCGACCAGGATCAGTTGAATTTCGAATTTTTTTTTGTTTAAATTGAATATTCAAACAAAATCAATTATAATTAATATAGAATGACACTCAAAAGAAACCTTGTAAAACGACAAGAAAAGTTTGTAACTTTTTTTTTTTGCTACCTCCTATTTGACAACAATTCTTTGTAATTTTACAAGCTTTTCATTAATAATTTTGTAATTTCACAAACTTTTTACTAATAAAATTCTAAATTTACAAATTTTTTGACGCAATAAATCTTACAAGGAGGTTTGGTGACTTTACTAAATTTTTGCTACCTCCTATTTTACGAAAATTTCTACTTAGTAAAAATTACGAGGTTTTTCGTTATTTTACAAGATTTTTACTAATAAAATTGTAAATTTACAATTTTTTTGGCGCAGTAAAAGTTTTAAGGAAATCTCTTGAATTTACTAGATTTTTTTGTAAAATTATCTTGGAAATTTGTAAAATTACAAAAAAAATGTAAAATTACAAAAAAAAAATTAAAATTTCGATAGAAATTTTTTGGTAAAAAACAAGGAAAACTGTCAAATATTGGTATTACGATACTTTTTCTAGTAATTTGACAAGATTTTTTTTTGTGAGTTAAACACGAAATGACAATGTGACTACATATATTCCCATACTCTGGTTAGAGGGTATGAAAAAGATTTCGAATTCAAAAAAAAAAAATACTAAAAAAAGTTAATTTTTTAACTTTTTTAAACAATGATTTTTTTAACATTCAAAAAATTACTATCACTAAACAAGGAGGGTATTCATGCGATATTGTAGTATTTTCCAAATTTTAAACTTCCAACATAATCAATTCTAACTTCATACAACACACCTACTTGAAATGTGTTATTTGAAGTGTTACAAGAAGACAAAGAGAAAATAGAGACAAACAGAAATCTCTCCTCCCCCGCTGATGGAGTGGTAGAGGTCATAGCCATAATATTTGCCAAAGAATGTCACGCTGAGTTCAGTTTAATTAAACGGGAATGATTTATGTGAAATACCTATTGGTATGCTGTATGAATAAGAAATAAGCTGCTGCTAAAACGAAAAGCTCTTAAAATCTACCTTAATAACTGGAGGAGGGGATACCTTAAAAATGGTTTAGTTGGTTATTTGATTAGAAGAAAATTTTATTAGAATTAAAATCGTTTAAGAAAAAAACAAAGAAATTGTTTAGTAACCAAAATTAAAACTATTACAAATGCCACTGTTTAATCAAATGGAAAATTTGAAATAATTTAAATAATTTATATACTTAAATGGTTGAGAGTCGTAATAGGATGGTTAGGGAAAGAACTTAAAAGTAATAAAAAATATAGCATTTTAACCCTTTAAGCGCACATTTTAGGGGAGTTATATGAGTACATCTTAAAAAGGAACAAAAATGACATCTAAAAATGGGAGATACAGTGTTAATATGTTTAAAAAAAACCCTGCCTAATTTCACTACAGACATCTTTTAACATTATTTAACTCAGAAATAGATTTCTTAAAAATTTTCGACTTATTTCACACGACTTTGGTGAAACACAATTTAACAATAATAGTAAATGGTAACACCGTCCGACAAAAATTAAAAAATGTCGTTAAACACGAACTGGATAATATACGTTTAAAACTAGAGACTAAATGTAGTAAAACTCCATTTAAAATTTTTCTTTTCGTGATCCTGTTTTCTTTTAAAAGGACTTCAAAGTTTTAGAGGATTAAATATTATAAAATATTTGTTTAATATTTGTACTTGTCCTATGATGCCACTAGTGATAGCAAATGAAAGAGGAGGATGTCCCTTAATTTTCCTTTTTTATTATTTTTACATATCAGGAACAAGAAGGTAAGTTACGTCCTCTCAAAAATGTATCCTTGAATATCATCCAAATTTTTCAACATAAAATTTTGATTAAGTTCTTAAATGACTTTGTTCACATCCTTTGGTCCTGATATGGCATAATAAAAAATAAATAAAAAAAATAGGGAAAATACTCCTCTTTCATTTGCCATCACCATTGTTATCCTAGGACAAGAACAAATATTTAAAAAAGTATTTAAATTTTTACCTTTTTAGGCATTTTTCTTTTATTACACAATTTTTTGGTCTTTCTCAAACCATAGTAGAAATCGATGCATGAATATCTTGTAAACATTTTAAACCTATAAACGTACGTTTTAGTGTTTTTCTAAGAAAATATAGAAAAAAACGCCAAAAATAACCCCTATACCCCTAAAACTGGGAGATATACGGTTAATATATCCTAAGAAAAGAACCGCCATAAAATTTTACAGCAGACATCTTTAAACATTATTAAGCTCAGATTAAGGCTTAATACATTTATTCTAACTTGTTTTTAGTGTGCCATAAAAAAAAACCTCGAGCTATGTTTTAAGGGGTTTTTATCTACCAATGGTTTCTTTTAATTTTTCTTTTGTTTCCTTCAAGGTAAAAAAATCGTGTTGCACAGTGCTATATAAGTATTTTATTTTTAACTACAAATAGTTATGCTCTAACACTCTTTGTGGTCCTCATAATTTTTTGAAAAATATTTTACCATTTCAAGGTTTCTTTAAACTTAAAAGTTAAATTTGTATTCAACCAAAGGTTATGCATGAGTAAAAACAGATTTTCTTTAACATCTTCTTTGTCATACCCTACACTTGACTCATTTTAAATCCGATGTGCATTCATCTGCTATAAATTGTCAAATATGTCCGAAAACTACTTTTTCACCGAGTCTAGCTTTTCGCATAAAAATTTTCCATTTGTTTATCAAATGTACATAAAACAAGTGAGAGTGTTATATTCTTTGGTGCCGAATCTTTTATAGTCTCCAAAATTTAAAAACACTTTTTTGCACTTATTTTGGCACTCAATTACGAAATGTACAGCTCTTTTGGTTTTTTAATGGGGTCCTCGACAGATATT
Source organism: Pegoplata infirma (assembly GCA_963921195.1). Lineage (NCBI taxonomy): Eukaryota > Metazoa > Arthropoda > Insecta > Diptera > Anthomyiidae > Pegoplata > Pegoplata infirma. Next base: position 216,314,886 of record OY992538.1, read on the forward strand.
TCAATTCGTTTTGCATGGAATAGCAAAGTAATACAGTCAAACTCGGTTATAACGAACTCGGTTATAACGAATTCTCGGTTATAACTAACTAATTCCAAAGTCCCGACGTTTTGGCATCAATTTTCACACACAATACTTCTTTTATAACGAACTCGGTTATAACGAATCCTCGGTTAAAACGAACTGCTTTTTATGGTCCGACGAATACAATTTCATGCATATTTACCTTTTTATAACGAACTCCCATAAATATTTTTTAATGTGCGGCAATTATGTTTATAAAACTCACAAAAGGTTGACAATTTTTTGGTTTATATTATTATTTTGATAAAATTTACTTATATTTTTAATGTTTTCTTCTCAATAAGTAGTTTATTTACAAAAAAAAACATAAAATAAAACAAAATTGGATCTACTTTTTTGGAAATAAAACTAGGTTGATAAAAAAATATACCCCGCTTATAGCGAACTTCGCTTGTAACGAACTATTTTTACTGGTCCCTCGGAGTTCGTTATAACCGGGTTCGACTGTATAACATTATTTTTCTAAAAAAAAAACTTTGCTTTGGTAAGAACACCCAAATCTTTCGCAAAACATTATCATGATTTAATGTTTTGGGCAAGAGTACAAAATTCGCAGGCATTTTTTGGCTTGTGGCCTAAGGGTTAAGGCAACTGACCAAATTAGTTCAGCATCCTAAAGAGCAATGCTTCACTCAAAAAACAAACCTTGTAAAACGACAAGGAAAGTTTGTAACTTTTTTTTTGTTACCTCATGCATGACAACAATTCCTTGTAATTTTACAAGATTTTCACCAATAATTTTGTAATTTTACAAGCTTTTTACCATTATAATTGTAAATTTACAAATTTTTATAAATGGTACTCTTATAAAAACGCAATTTCCAAAAAGTATTTTTTCCAGAATGTTTTTTTTACTGCAGAATTTTACCTTCCAAATCTCAAGTTTCTATGCCCATTATTTTAAGAAATAACAAAAGGTAGTAAAAAACACTTTTCACCCCTTTGACCCCCCTTAGAATCCAAATTTTCAAAATTCGTTTTTTTCAGCAGAGGATCCTACTTTCCAAATTTCAAGTTTGTATGCCCATTATTTCAGTAAATAAAAAAAAGTACCAAAAGTACACTTTTTTACCCATTTTACCCCCGTAGAATCAACATTGGCAAAAACCCAGCCTTACTGGATCTATATTCCAGGAGGTGAACATACAGTCCAAACTTCAAGTCTCTATGGCCAGTATTTCATGAGATATAAAAAGAACCAAAAGTACAGTTTTTAACCCTTTTTACCCCCTTTGAATCTACATTGGCAAAAATCCAGCCTTAGTGGATCTAAATTCCAGGAGCTGAACTTACATTCCAAATTTCAAGTTTCTAGGACCATTATTAAAGGAAAAAATGTACCAAAAGTACAGTTTTTTACCCTTTTTACCCCCTTAGAATCAAAATTGGCAAAAGTACAGCCTTACTGGATCTATATTCCGGGAGGTGAACATACAGTCCAAATTCCACGTCTCTATGACCATTATTTCAGGATATATAAAAAGTACCAAAAGTACAGTTTTTTACCCTTTACCCCCTTTATAATCAACATTGGCAAAAATCCAGCCAGATTTCAAACGAGTGTTGAAAAATAAAGGCATTTTAGCATTAATTTAAAATATGTTAGCAAAACACAATATGAAAAATACTTGTCATCTAATTACATTTGAACTTGAAGAATACAAAAATGTAATTATAGTAGAAAATTTCAATGAATTTCATAAATCGGCTTGTATTTCTTAATCACGTGGTCTGCCACACGTTAGATGCCTGGGGAAGTTTTAATAACTTGGCTGATTTTCAACCGATGTTAGTTTTTAGTACCTTTTTAGAGAGGCATTTTACTCCAAATAAAAATTCTGTGACCATCTAAATTTAATTTAAAATACAAAAAAAAATTGAGAAAACACAAAAAATGCATATTTTTCCTTGTAATCCGTTTTTTTTAATTCAAGGCCGATGTGGCGCGCTTTACCCATGTCCGAGCAACTTAAATGTTTGTAAGACATATTTTTGCCCACAAATGAATATATACAGGGTAAGTTAGGGTCAATATCTAACAATTTAATTTTTTTGGAGCACCATATACAATAAACCAGAGTCAACATCAAGTAGAAAAGTTAAATTCGACTTGGCCGAATCTAAGACAAACCTCCACAATGCCCTTTTTAAGTGATAGTAAATTTTCTAAAGTGAAAAATATAACATTTTTGATTAGAAAAATTTTTTTTTGTGTAAAAAACTGTTTCTTTAAGTTATTTTTGAAAAAAAAAAAAATAATTTACTAAATTTTTTTTGAGTGTAAATTTTTTTTCGAGTGTTTATTTTTGAGTGACACAAACACGTTGTAAAATATGTTTGTGACTTACCAATGTTTTTAGAACATGTTTAATGGGTTTTCAGCACGTGAATTTGAGGTGAAACTAATCTGAAATTCACGGTTTTGCTAATAACTTATGAACCACTGGACCGATTTGGCTGAAATTCAATCAGAACTAGGCCATGGGAACGACAAATAGATTTCTTAAGCTTCAGCATCCTCAGAATTGCCTTTCAAAAGTTATCGTGTTTTTTTATCTCGTAAGTTCACGAAAAACCATTGCCGAAATTCAGTCCTTTGCCCATGACTTTTGAACCTCTGGACCGATTTCGGTGGATTGCAATGTCAACCTGGCCAGGTAAATGCCCAACATATATGCCAAACTTCAGGAGCCTCCGTAAAGTCTTTCAAAAGTTAGCGTGTTTTCAACAGACAGACGAAAAGACAGACGCACGGACATCGCTAGATCGTCTTAAAATCGATCGAGGATCATGAATATATATACTTTGTGGGGTCCTTGACAAATATTTCGAGGTGTTACAAACGGAATGACAAACTTATATATACCGTCTATCACTATAGTAGAGGGTATAAAAATAATAAAAAATTCAGAAAATATGAAAAAATTATTGCGAAATCACAAAAATTTAGCAAAAAATATAACAAATTCAGAAAATGCTAAAGGGAATTCAGAAAAATAACAATGGGAAAAAATCGGAAAAGATTAGGAAAATTAAGAAACATTTTGAAAATTTACAGAAAATTAAGAACAAAGCTAAAATAGCAAAAAAATCAGAAAAAAAGAGAAGATTAAAAAATAGCTGAAAATGTGGAAAATGCTTAACAAAGTTCAGAAATATTAAGATTTAATCAAAAATAATTTTATTTAGAAAATCTCATTATAAGACTAAAAAAAAGTAAAAATGCAGAAAAATTTAAGAGAGTTAGAACTTCAAACAATAACCGAAAATGTGTTTAGGGTATTTAAGAATTTGCCACAGCCGATTAGAATTCTTTTTAGTTTTCTTTCAAAGTTGTTCATAACGTAATCCTAGCAATGTCACTCACTATATAGGTATCATCAACATTTCTAAGAAAACTGGTACACAGAAAATAATATCGTATATTTTATTTTAATTAAAATTTTAATTGTTTTTTAATTTAATATTAATTAAACTTTTAATTAATATAATTAATTGTTTAATTAAATTTTTAACTTTATTTTAATTAATATTTTAATTGTTTTCAAATTTAATATTAATTAAGTATTTAATTTATATAATTAAATGTTTAATTAAATTTTTAGCTTTACTTATTTTTTTTTTGTTTTGTTTTCCGTGTGTGTGCGAGTGTGTGTTTTTCTCTTGCATTGTTTTACATACAAAAAAAAATACATAAGTATAAAAAGTTTGTTGAAAGTTTTTTTTATTTTTCGCATAGGTTCTTGAATTCTCATTTTGTTTATAGTTCTATGTGTATGTATATGAAAGGTTTCTAATCAACTTTATAAAATCATCTCACTGACTATGTCTTTACGGCATAAATAAATTTGGTAAAGTTTGAAGAAATATTTTTTTTTAAACTATTTTCTTCAAAAAGAATGTTTTTACATATTATTATTTTTTTTTTAATATAATATTTTTAATTAATTTTTTTAATTTATACAATTAAAATTTTAATTATTTTTTTTTTTTTTAATTTTAATTAAATTTTTTAATTTATAGTATTAAATATTTAATTAAAAAAATATCCATTTATTTTTAATTAACGACATACAAATATTTTTAATTTATTTGCGCATTTTAGTGATTGGTCCGGATTTAATTAATTTTTTAATTAAATCTACGATTTTTTTAATTAAATATTTTTTTTATTTTTTTCTGTGTATGTTCAAAAACTGATTCTAATACACTTTTGTGGTTTATATGTTTGACTTAATTTTATGCTGAGTTTGTTAGTTTTAATTTTTGGTAGTCGAAATTTCTTCATGCTGTAGTAGTAGTAGTAGTAGAAAAATCACTAAAGTGTAAAATATTTTTTTGATTATTCAATTAAATTTAATTGGATAATAAAAAAAATATATATATTCAGCAAGTGCTAAACTATGAAAATATTTTTTTTGAAATGAAAAGATTATATGAGATTTGAGATGGTATTAAAAAGAGACATGCGATATGAAAAAATAAACAAAATATTAGGAAAATATAATATTTTATGTGTTTAATTTAGTTAAGTTTATTAGGGTAATTATATTTTAAATTGTGTATTAAAACAGGAATTATTTCAAAATATATGTGATTGGTAGCGTATACTTAATATTTTGATATTAAATATTAATCATACGTACTGTTGTTCCCAAAGGTAACAAAATGAGGTATACTAATGTACTCTAGGATGGGCCCACCCATACCAGAAACATACCTGCAAAATCTTTTTGGAATCGGTCAATACCTTTAGATCGTTCTTTGAGGTTAAGTCTCGCCTTAAAAAAAAATTTTTTCACACAACGAAATAAACTTTTTTTCGAAATTTATTTTTTTTTTTTATATTTTATTATTATTTTGCTTGGGTACAAAAATAAATCATTTTGGTCGAACAAAATTTTCTGGTTCAAAAGTGATTTCAAAACATTTTTTTAGTCTCATTGGGGTCTTACTACTCTAGGGGCACTCTTAGGGCAGTAAATGTCGTTGGAGCAGATTTTAAAAAAAATCTAATTTTGTATGGGAGCCCTCTTGGGAATTGGAGACAGAGTGTAAAATTGTTTGGAAGAAATGTGTGGAGCTAAAAATTATTTGGTGTCGGTCTTGCTGTTGACCACTCTACGGCGCACCATTAGAGCAGTAGACCTGATTTAGGGATTAAGAAACTGCAAAAATTTATATTTTTATTTTTATCGAAAAAATTGTAATAATCTTAATCCCAAGATTTGTAGAATCTATAAAAGTTTTCCGAAAAAAATTTAAAAAAAAATAATGAAAAATGAAATTTTAATTTTAAAAACGTAAATATCGCACACTAAGAATTTTTAATTTTTTTAAAGTACATAAAAACAATTTTTTTTCTATTTTGGACAAACCGTAAAAAATTGGGGAAATATGAAAAAAAATCATAGTGTCCAGTTTGGAATGGAATTCCAACTTTCTAATTAAGGTTCATTTCTATATTGAAAAAAAAATTCTTAATCTTTTAACCTTTTCATCTTCTCAAAACCTCAATTTTAATCCTTAAATAAAGTTGGTCTTAAAAATTAAACATTTATTTTAAAACTTTTTTTAATGCAAATTAGAAGGTTTTGCTACAAAAATCCTCTTTTAGCATTTCTCGGAAATTAGACTACTGCTAGTTAAAAAAAATAGTTATAGTAGTTAAAACAACTTAACAACATAGTTGCTTAATCAGTCCTTAGCATTTTTGTAAAATAACAAATATCATCAGGCTAAACAACAATATACGAGGGGTGGTACAAACATTAATATATAAAAAAATATATGAGAATCTAAAAATACCACAGACTGCTGAAACGTTTCTACACTCAAAATATTTTGTAGGCAAAAACAAATGAAAAACACATTTAAAACCAGTGAATAAACAATTGAAAACCATCCCAGTAATTATTCATTTATTTTAACAAACACCAACATTTATTTTTTACTGTTGACAACATTTTCTAAAATAAATAAATTTAAACTTAAAAAAAAATACGGTTTTTACATTCATTTTTACCAACAAATTCGTTAAAAATAACCTACGAAAACATTAAAAATTAATGATAGTTCTGTTATTTTTACCAACAAATTCCAAAAAAATAACCTACGATATCATTAATTTTTAATGTTAAATTTATTTTTTTACAATTTTTCTATTGATATTTTTTTTTAAATTTTTAATAAAATTTTGGGGAATCGATCCCGCAATCAACTACAATTTGGCCAGACACTCTATTCCTCGTGCCAAAGTCACTTGATGCAAACATGTTTTTATATTTCTAAAAATAATTTTTTGAATTTTTTTTCTAAAAAAAATAACCTACTTGTGTAGGTAAAAACTAATGATATCTCATTAAAAAATACCAACAATTTAAAAAAAATTACTTACACAACTCATTAAAAATTTAAAGACTAATCAGTAGTTTTTACTTACACTGAAAGAATTATTGTTCATTATATCTATGAACAAATTTCATAAAACCAAATTCATAGATTCTATGAAATAATTCATTGGCTGAATGAATATTCATTAGTATTTTGAAATATTTCATAGAATTTTATTCATAGATTTTATTAAATTCATAGAAAAAATTCATAGAATTTATGAATGTCATTCATAGAAGAAAATGCCATCAATATGCCTTTTAATTCTTTTAATAATTAAAATAATGTTACAATAATTAAAATAGTTGAATAAATTTATTAAAAAAATAAAAAAAAAATAAAAAAACATTAAAAAAAAAATATCATTGCTGCCCTGACCGGGGTTCGAACCCAAGACCTACCGGCTGAAGTGGTAATTGTCGACGCCTTAGCTATCAGCGCCACCAAAGAAGAAAAATCTCGCCAACTAACGCATGGTTTTATAACGCTTCATTTTTGTAAATACACAAAATATTTGTTTTCTACAAACACACACACAGCTTTTGGCAGAGCATTGTGACAGAGCATAGACACAAACTCAATATATTAAACAAAATTCATTTTAAGTGTTGTTACTTGTTTATATAATTTAGCTCAGTGGCTAGAGACTATGCTTTACGAACAACAGGTTCTCTGTTCGAATCACGGTGGGGATAAGTTAAAATAAAAAAAACATATAAATTTTTAAAAATAGAAAATTGTAAATAAATAAAATAATAAAAATAAATAAAAATAAAATATAAAAAAATAAAATTAAAATAAAAAAATAAATAAAAATAGAATTGAATAATATTTTTTTTTCCATAGCCTATGAACTTTTTCATAGGTTTCTGGTTTCTATGAATTTGATTCATAGATTCTATGAAGGGCATCATTGGCTCACTTCTAATGATTTTTTTCATAGAATCAATGTACGTTTTCATAGCCGTAATGAACAAAATTCTTTCAGTGTACAGAACAAAAATAAATGACTTTAAAAATTAAATATTAATGAAAGTCTTTATATTTTAGTGTGTTATTTTTGAAACAAAGGACAGAAGAAGTCATTAATAAGAACTGAACATTAAATAAATATTTTTTCTTTTAAAAACGACTAAACGTAAAATTTTAAAAATAAACTACAAACAGTTAATGACAAAATTTTATGAGTGTAAACAAATTTTACTTTTATATTTTTCAACGAGCCTAAAATACTAAAAGAAACGGATTTGTTGCAAATGTGCAAACCAAAGCTCATAAGCAACCTAGTAAACTTTAAAAAAAACTTTGTAAATTTCCAAAAAAAAATCATACATCTTCTAAAAAACTGTTACATTAAAATTTACTAATTTTTATCATAAAAAATTCCTATTATATTTTATACATTTTTTTTTACAAATGATTCCTTTATAATTATCCAACCACCCTCGTATATTCCCACATTAGTACTATACGAGTTAATTCGAAAGAATAATAACAACGGGTTTGTTGCTAATGTGCAAAACCAACCTCATATTCGACCTAGTACACTCAAACAAATGGATATGAACATTGATAAAATTGAATTACTTTAAAGCAAACAAGTAGAAAAGTTAAAGTTGACTTGGCCGAATCCATAAATATCCTCCACAATGCCCATTTTTTAGTGATAGAAAAATTTTCCAAAGTGAAAAATATTAAAATTTTTTATTACAAAAATTTTATTTTGAGCATAAAACTTTTTTTTGTCACTTTTGTAAGGAAATACTATTTTTTTCCTTTTGTTTTGTGTAAAAATATTTTTGTGCCTTACCATTTATAAACAAGTTTTAAAAGCATTGGTAAGTTACCAACAAATTTGAAAAGCATTAATAAGTTACCAATGCCTTTAAAACTTGTTTAATAGGTTTTCAACACGTGAATTTAAGGTGCAACCAATCTGAAATTCAGGGTTTAGACCGATTTTGCTGAAATTCAATACCAACTAGACCTGGAGAACAACAAAATTCTATGCCAAGTTTCAGCAGTCTCAGTCACATGGTGAAAAAAAAAATATGTGAGAAAATTGTAGTCGGTCACAACCAGCCATATAATACCCTACACCGGTGTTTCCCGGAAAATGGGTCCCAAGTTCATACATGGACCGTATCTATCATTTGTTTGTGTAAAAAATACCCACAAACCAAGATTTAGCGAATTAGGCTTCTATTTGTTGCAAATACACCGCTTTAACTGAATATCGGGCGAAACTTTTATATGGTTCTAGGTCCAAAAATAGTCCGATAATAATCAGATTTGATAAGGATATTAAAGTACGTGTTTAATACAAACAAACAAAATTTTAATAAAATATTTTTGATTTTCATGAAATTTTAGAGATTTTTGTGAATATCGGGAAGGTGGTTTGTATGAGGGCTACAAGAAGAACTGGTCCGATTGCTTGGTAATTCGGCATGGTAATTTGTGAATACAAAACACGATTACCTGCCAAATAGGAAAGTATACCTTTTATAAAACCATTGTTAGAGTCATTTGAGGCAAATTAAAAGGTGACGTTTGTATGGGGGCTAGGTCAAAACATGGACCGATTGTTTTCCAATTTTAATAGGCATTGTCCTTGGTCCAAAAGATGCTTAAGTTTCAGACGGACATTGCTAAATCGACTCAAAAAGTGATTCTGAGTCGATCGATATACTTGAAGGTGGGTCTAGGATCAATATTTCGGGTAGTTACAAATATCAGCACAAACTCATTATACCCTGTACCACAGAGTGGTGTAGGGTATAAATATTCACCAGTGAAATAGAGAAACGTTTTTAGGAAAAATTACTTGGTTTCTTAGAAATCTTCGTCTTTGTATTTTAAAACTTTTTCTATAGCAAAATCTAAGGAAATAATCTGAGAGTTTTTTTCTAAGAAAACATCCTAAGAAATTCTTAAACAATTTCTAGGAATCTTTGAATTTTCTTAGAAACTGTTTTTCTGCAGGAAAACTTTGAAAATTTTTCATGGTTTCATAAATATTTTTGTCATAAAAATTCATTATATTTATGAAACTTTAATAAAAATAATGAAGTTTTATGAAGAAAGTCTATGAAATGCACTTCATACAATTGCATGATTTCATAAAAAAAATTCATAAACGTGTCATGATTTTTTGTAATATGATTAAGAAATTTGGACAAAACAATTATAGCTCCTGAAGAAGATTTTTAAAATGTTAATTTCTTATTTTGGTTCTTCCAATGTAAATATCATAAATTTTATTTCCAAAAAAATAATGCAATTGCTTTATTAATGAAACATTTCATAAATACTATAAAACTTTTTCATAAATATAATGAAACCAGTCATTAAAGTTCGTCCTATGTAACTGTTTCATAAATATTATGAAATATGCCATTAATACAATGAAACATTTCATAAAATATTATTTTTTTAAAAGAATTTCATTATAATTATTTCATAGTAAGTGTGTTTTAATTTTTATTAAATAATAAAAATTAGTTATTTATGAAAAAGAGTTTATTCTGATTCGAGGCCTTTCATGTTCCCCATTATGAATTAACATTACAAGTACTTATGATAATTCTACTTTCTTTATTAGGATATTCTCCCATTAAATACTCATAGAGTTTCTTGCTTTCAAAAATTTTGGCAATTTTCAGGAATGAATTGACGATCGTTTCGGAGGTGTTCCAATTCCCCCATCATCAGAATTCTTTAGAAAATTAGGTAATACTGTTAGCATGCAAACATCAAATATTCATACTCTAAATAATCTCAACTTAGTGAGAAAGCAAATATGATTTTCGAAGTTCCACCAGCATTACACCAAATATAATTTGAAAGCAAGTTTTTTTTTTGGTTACTGCATATACTACCGTCGGCAGTTGTTAAATACAGTTTTTGTTTTTGCCTTCTGTTATAGAAAACAAATTCTCTCGTATCAAGAGGGTTACCAAGTGTGTTTTAATTTTTATTAAATAATAAAAATTAGTTATTTATTCGACCTTTTAATTGTGCAATGAAAAAGAGTTTATTCTGATTCGAGGCCTTTTCATGTTCCCCATTATGAATTAACATAACAAGTACTTATGATAACTCTACTTTCTTTATTAGGATATTCTCCCATTAAAAAAAAATTTTGAAAGCAAGAAACTCTATGAGTATTTAATGGGAGAATATCCTAATAAAGAAAGTAGAGTTATCATAAGTACTTGTTATGTTAATTCATAATGGGGAACATGAAAAGGCCTCGAATCAGAATAAACTCTTTTTCATATTTCATAGTATTTCATAATAAATACTATGAAATAGTTCCCCAATATGATCAAATATTTAAGAAAAAATAAATTAAATCTATGAAATTTTTCATCGTATATAAATCTATGAAATTTTTCATCGTATATAAATCTATGAAATTTTTCATCGTATATATGAAACATTTCATAATACTTATGAAGGGTTTCGTTAAAGTTTTGTTCATTATATTTACGAAAAGAAAATAGAAAGAAAAATTGCATAAATATCGACCTTATGAAAATTATGAAACTGTTTTATTGTATTTATGATACTGTTACATAATGGCAGTGTTCCTTAATATAATGAAGCTTTTCCTTTGAGTGTAGGAAAGGTCAGAGAATTTTTCTATAGGAAAAATTTGATAAAGTTCTTCGGGAAAAATTTGAGAATTTGTCCATAAAAAAATATATTAGCATCTTAGACTTTATTTTTAGAAAAATTATTTTTAAAAAAAAAAAGATTATTAAAAATGTTTGAGAAACATATTTTTTATAGGAAAAATCAAAGAATTTTTCTGTGGGAAAAATCTAAGAATTTTTCTTTAAGAAAAATCTAAAAATTTTCTTTATAAAAAATTTTTAAATTTTTATTAATCATATATTTATTGGAATCTGAGACTATTACTATAGAAAAATTAAGCAGAATCTGAAAACATTTTTACATAAAAAATTTCTTTTTCTATATAGGAAAAATATTTCAGAATCTGAGACCTTAAAAAAAAAAAAAAGTGTCTCAGGATCTGGGACTTATAGTTTATATAAAATGTCACAAAATCTGAAACTATCCCCAAAAGAAAAATATGCTAGAGTCTGATACTTTTTCTATAATAAAAATGTCTTAGAATTTGAGGTTTTTTCTGTAGGAAAATGTTTTAGAACCTGATTTTATTTCTATAGGAACAGTTTTTCGAGATCTTTTTCCTTTTAAAAGGACTTCAAACTTAAAGAGGATTAAATTTTTGTAAAATATTTTTCAAATATTTGTACTTATCCCAGGATACAAACAGTGATGGCAAATAAAAGCAGAGTATCTCCGCTACTTTTCAATTTCATTATTTTTAAATATCAGGAAAAAGGAGGTTAGTAATGTCATTTCAATACTTTATCCTTAAATTTCACTTAACATTTTTAACAATATATTTTGATAAAGTTTTGAAAGGACATTATTCACATCCTTTTTCCTGATATGGCAAAATAAAAAAAAATGGGAAGATTAGCAAAAATTCTTCTTAATGGAGTCACCTCTGCACTCAAAGAAAAAGCTTCATTACATTTATGAAAACTGTCATAAATATAATGAAAACCTTCATTTAAGTTCGTCCAATGTAACAGTTTCATAAATACAATGAAACAGTTTCATAATTGTTCATACACTGAAAGAATTATTGTTCATAATATCTATGAACATATTTCATAAAACCAAATTCATAGAATCTATTAAACAATTCATTGGCTGAATGAATATTCATAAGTATTTTGAAATATTTCATAGAATTTTATTCATAGATTTTGTAAGATTCATAGAAAAAAAATGTCATTAATAATTTTTTAAAAATTAAAATAATGTTACAATAATTAAATAATTTGAATAAATATATTAAAAAAATATAAAAAATATAAAAAAAAACATAAAAAACGTAAAAAAAATATATCGAGGGCCTATATTCAAAACCCTCTATCTTAAAAAACACAACTTTTCAGGAGAGCCAAAAAACTGTTTATTTCGCGTATTGTTAGAGTAATTAAAATTCGATATTCTACAATTTTTTTTAAATCAACTACTGAATCTCACATATAATTCGTTTTTTTAAATTTTGCACTATTGGGGATATTATGAAAGATAGAGGGTTTTGTTTCTCAAAAATATTAAGTTCATGAATGAAAATGATCAGATAGAGGGTTTTGTATTTTAATAAAAATGAATTATTATGATTTCATTTATGATACCGGTAAATTTTTAACGTGATTATTAATGATAACGGCTTATAAAGAATTCCGAAATCGCGGTTTTGGTCCACAGCACGGTGGTCAATTCCGGCCAAAAATCATTTTATTTTTTTATTAAATCTTGATGAAATTTTGATGCTATATTATAGCTAATACTTTAAAACATTCAACTTAAATCTTTTTTTGGGCCTTGTAACACTATATTATTGTCCATAGTGATGCAAAATAGAGTAATTTTTGCTTCTCATTTCAGCTTTTTTTTAAATGTATATTTTAGTTTTCACTAAAAGTTGGCTATGCATTTTTCTTCACATTATTTTTGTAAGTTTGCACATGGATTTTTAATTCCTATAGTAAATAATCATTGCATGTGGTTTTTACAGATTTTGTGTGCGTTTTTGTCTTAAAGTGATGTGTATGAAAATTAGATAAAAATTTAAAATAAAACTCTAAAAAAAATAAATTTTGAAAGACCATAAAAATCAATTAGAGGCTATTAGAGGTTAGCTATAAAAAGCAGTTTGTACTTTTAACTATTAAAAGTAAGTATTTTAAATTTCAGCCCCTACTTTTACCGATTCTTTAAACCAGAGCATATTTAGTGGACTCATTTTTTACAAATGGTGGACTTTTTTAAGCCTACAAACTCCACCAAAATAGGGAATGTGAAGAGATACTAACTTAAAACCCATAGAATTGCGTTAAAAAAAACTTTAAAAAGACGAAATAAAAAAAAATGTGGTTTAAGGGGGTTGGAACTAAAAAACCTCCTTAATGTTAGCAATTTTTAAACAGCTAAAAAAAAAATACGTAATATTATTCAATTCTGTTTTTTCAATTCAAAGATAGAACATTTTAGTGTTTTTAAAAATTTTAAATCAGTTCAGTAGTTTTTCCTGTACAACAATTAACTGGAAGCCCTGTCAAGTCTTTGTCTTTTAAACTTTTAAAAATATTACGATTGTTAATATTTCAAATAAAAAAACATAATTAAAAAGTACTGCGTATCTATTTTTTTAAAAAAATTGCTAACACTAAGGTCGTTTCTTTTAGTTCCAACCCCCACCTTAATTAGTTTGATACATTTGACACGTCCATGCTTAGTTGGCCAACCACTATATTTGTATGTTCAACGTTTTGAAAAGAGATCAGATATATTATTCTTAATTCGGATATTAAATTATTGCTGTTTATATGCAGACATGTTTGATACATTTGGGACGTCCATGATTATTTGGCCAACCACTGTATTTGTAGGTCCAACATTTGGGCAAGGTATCAAATATGTTATTCTTAATTCGAATATTAAATTTAAACTATTTACACGCAGAAATAAAGAAGTTATTGATTTTTGGCCGGAATTGACCACCGTGCACAGGTGCTGATTTTTGAGACAAAAAATATTTTTTTACCGACTTCATCTTAAAAGATGACAAACTGTTGAGTATGTTATGTAAAAAAAAAAATAAAAAATTAAAAACGCGATTTTGGTCCACAGATGCTGATCAGCATCCCGATTTTTAAGATTAAAATTTTTGTTTCATAATGTACACAAGACATCCAAATTTTGAGCGATATTTTTCAAAAAAGTCAAACAAAAATTTTGAGAAAAAAATTAGCATCTCTGGACCAAAATCGTGATTTTGGAATTTTTTTGACAAATTCATGTTCAGCATGCAAAAATTAGTATAAAAACATGTAATGCATGATGAAATTATTAAAAAAAATATTTATAAATTAATTATTTGAAAAGATAGAGGGTTTTGCATTCAGAAAAATTATTTGTATAAGAGATAGAGAAAACCAAAAATGCAAATAAAATAGCAAAAAAAAAATATTTTTGTTCTGAATTTTACACCATAGATGAGGGTCGTTTTACTGAATATTTTTCAATCAAAAAGTCATTTTCGTGAAAATGGAAGATAGAGGGTTTTGAATATAGGCCCTCGATATATTGCTGCCCAGGCGGGGTTCGAACCCAAGACCTACCGGCTGGGAAATTTATAATCGACGCCTTAGCCAGCAGCACCACCAAAGGAGGAAAACCTCGCCGACTAACACTTAGTTTTGTAATGTTCGTTATTTTTTTTTTTTTTTTCAAATACACAAACATTTTGTTTTCTACAAACATACGCACAGATTTTGGCAGAGCATTGCGGCAGAGAATAATATTTTAAAGCAGGATATTTAACAAAATAGATTTTAAGTGTTATAACTTGTTTATTTACTTTAGCTCAGTGGTTAGAGACTTAGCTTCACGAACAACTGGTATTGTGTTCGAATCTCGGTGGGGATCAGTTAAAAATAAATAAATTTTTAAAAATAGAATATTGTAAACAAATAAAAATAAAATAATAAAATAAATAAAAATTAAATAATAAAATAAAAAAAAATAGAATTGAACAATAATTTTTTTTTCCATAGCCTATGAACTTTTTCATAGGTATCTGGTTTCTATGAATTTGTTTCATAGATTCTATGAAGGGCATCATTGGCTCACTTCTAATGATTTTTTTCATAGAATCAATGTACGTTTTCACAGCCGTAATGAACAAAATTCTTTCAGTGTAGGGTCAATACTTTCGAAATGTTTCATTATATTTATGAAAGTTTTCATAAATATAATGAATAAAATTTCATAAACTTTTATGTAATTCTTCATAAATATTATGAATGCTTCATATATACGATGAAAAATTAATAAAGCAAATACATTATTTTTTTTTAGAAATAAAATTTATGATATTTACATTGGAAGAACTAAAATAAGGAATAAAAATTTTAAAAATCGTTTTCAGGAGCTATAATTGTTTTGCCCCAATTTCTTAATCATATTACAAAAAATCATATGGCACTTTTATGATTTTTTTTATGAAATCATTAAATTTTATGAAGTGCATTTCATAGACTTTTTTCATTAAACTTCATTATATTTATGAAGGTTTCATAAATATAATGAAATTTTATAAAAAAATATTTATGAAACCATATCATAAATATTATGAAGAATTTTTCTCTGAGTGTGTGTCAAATTTCAGCCGTGATCACCATTTTGCGACTAAAACCAAAAATCTGTAAATTTAAATTTAACAAATAAAGTTAAATTACAACAAATAAAGTTAAATTACAACAAATAAAGTTAAATTACAAGCACTTTTTCTATCACACTAGTACGAAATTTTCTCTTTGAAAATCACAAGTTTTTTTTTTTAAGTGTAGTCAACATCCTTCTCATCATCAGCTACAGTGGAAAATGAAGGTATTTGTATAAAAGTTGTACTGTTCTCGCGTTTGCCGTTGAAATTTCTACAATTTTATTTTTCTAGTTTTAATTTCAGCTTCAACCATAAAAACAATGCAATTTATATTTATGCGAGCTAAGTGGTAGATGTTGTGGCAAATATACTCGAGAAACAAACTTCAAAACAAACTCATAATCAAGCACACAAACATACACAAAGAAGCAAACAATATCAGCAGCAGCTACACAATGAGGAAAAGAGAAAGTGAAATAGAAAACGACTTTTGTGAAGCCCTAACTTTACTAAAAATTTATGGGTTAAATTGAAACGGTTATCGGAGCTCAATATTAACCATTTTTAAACAAATTTCATATTTGATGGAGTATGTTATGGAAAAAATATTTAGGAAGCGCGATTTTTGTGAAAAATTTAATGGCACAAAATTTCTAAAAATAGAAAACCGTGATTTTATATGATTGTAGTAAAACTGATGCAAACAAAATTTTTCTTTAAGTTACGCAGAAAAAAAATTCTATTGCTTCCCATGTAAAAATTGATTTAATCTTGTCTTATTTGATATGATTATATATGATTGCATCTGATTGTATATAACTGTATTTAATCAGATATAAATAAATGTAAAATTCGTGTCAATGTGGACCAAATCCGAGATATAATTAGATTTCGATTTTGGCCATTTCAGATATAATTATATATTATCAGAAACGATCATATATAAAAAGATATAAACAGATCCGATAAGATCTAATTCATTTTTACTCTGGTGGCTAATTTTCCAGTAATACTTTGTAATATTTGAAAAAATGTTAATTGTATTAACAAATAAAATAATTAAGTTTTCATTTAACAACACAGTTTGTCAATACAATTAAAAAAATTGTTAATATAACAAAACTTCAATTGAAAATTTCGATTACAAACTCATCCTTCAACTTAATAATAAATCATTTTCCTCTGTGTGCTGTAGGGTATTCAAAAAAGCAATTGAGTAGGAAATTACTTGACCTAGATTATGTGGTGGGTTAAAATAAATGCAAAAAAAAAAAATGTTTCAAACAGGTTTATAACACAAACTCTTTTTTTTTATGTTAACTGAAAGTGGTTAAAAAAGTTTTATAGAATTGTAAATAAAATTAAAAATATAATACAGAAGAAAATAAAACAAAAATTAAATGTAATTTATTAATTTATGTTTTTAATTTATATTAATATAATTGTCGATGCTCTGAGCAGAAAACCAATGAATTTTTAAGGTAGTTTTTGGGAGAAAAAAAAAATGGAAAAAAATTTATTAGTGTTATTAATTAATATTTTTCTATAGAACTTTTTTCTATTTGAAGAATTACCCAGATTCTGAAAACCTTTTTTCTATAGAAAAATGACTCAGATTTTGAGACTTTTTCTGTAAATTTCTCAGATTTGGAGACTTTTTCTATCGAACAATGTCTCAGATTCTGAGACTTTTTCTATAAGAAAAATGTCTCAGATTCTGCGTCATTTTTGATATAGAAAAAGCCTGAGGATCTGAGAAAGTGTTATTTTAGAATCTGAGACATTTTTCTTATAGAAAAAGTCTCAAAATCTAAGATATTTTTCTTATAGAAAAAGTCTCAAAATCTAAGACATTTTTCTTATAGAAAAAGTCTCAGAACCTGAGAAATTTACAGAAAAAGTCTCTGATTCTGAGACTTTTTCTATAAGAAAAATGTCTCAGTTTCTGAGACTTTTTCTATAAGAAAAATGTTTCAGTTTCTGAGACTTTTTCTATAAGAAAAATGTCTCAGTTTCTGAGACTTTTTCTATAAGAAAATTGTTTCAGTTTCTGAGACTTTTTCTATAAGAAAAATGTCTCAGTTTCTGAGAATTTTTCTATAAGAAAAATGTCTCAGTTTATGAAACTTTTTCTATAAGAAAAATGTCTCAGTTTCTGAGACTTTTTCTATAAGAAAAATGTCTCAGTTTCTGAGACTTTTTCTATAAGAAAAATGTCTCAGTTTCTGAGACTTTTTCTATAAGAAAAATGTCTTAGATTCTGGGACTTTATCAATAAGCAAAATGTCTCAGAATCTGAGACTTTTTCTATAAGAAAAATGTCTCAGAATCTGAGACTTTTTCTATAAGAAAAATGTCTCAGAATCTGAGACTTTTTCTATAAGAAAAATGTCTCAGAATCTGAGACTTTTTCTATAAGAAAAATGTCTCAGAATCTGAGACTTTTTCTATAAGAAAAATGTCTCAGAATCTGAGACTTTTTCTATAAGAAAAATGTCTCAGAATCTGAGACTTTTTCTATAAGAAAAATGTCTCAGAATCTGAGACTTTTTATGTAAGAAATATGTCTCAGCTTCTGAGACTTTTTATATAAGAAAAATGTCTCTTCTTCTTTGGTTGGAAAAATATCTCTGATTCTGAGACTTTTTCTATATGAAAAATGTCTTAGAATCTGAGACTTTTTCTATAAGAAAAATGTCTCAGAATCTAAGACTTTTTCTATAAAAAATAATGTCTCAGAATCTGAGACTTTTTCTATGAGAAAAATGTCTCAGAAACTCAGTCTTTTTCTATAAGAAAAATTTCTCAGGATGTGAGACTTTTTCTATAGAAAAAATATCTAAGATTCCGAGACTTTTCTATAAAAAAGTAATCGGATTGTCAAACTTTTTCTATAAAAAAAAATCTCAAGATCTGACACTTTTTTTATAGGAAAAATGTCTTAGATTCTGAGACTTTTTCTATAGGAAAAATGTCTGAGACATTTTTTTATAGAAAAAGTCTTAGATTCTGAGACATTTTTCTTATAGAAAAATTTAAAAACATTTTTGTGTAGTCTGTAATGTTTAGAAAATTTATTATGAGCAATTTAGCACATTCATATGGCAACATTAAAAACTACTAGTGCAGTTTGCCAGACAACTGTGCGTATGATGAATATTTAATTTTAGTAAAATATTAAGTATACGTACCAAAAATTTATAATTCTGACAAAAAAAATTATGCAGTAAAAATATGACCTTGGTTGACAAATTCTTTTATTTAAAACGTTTTGTTAAACTATCTTTCTGATAGGCCAAGTAAAAAAATTTAAGAGTAAAAAATATATGTGCATAAAAATTTGGAGCAAATGCAAAAAGAATTGAAGGTGACTTTTTTGAGTGATTTCAATTTATTTTTATAAAAAAAATAAATTTTTTAACAATTTTTTTTTTTATCTTTATAAAATGTTCTCCTGCCTCGATTAATTTTTCTTCTCATTTGCCAAACATTTAATTTTTAGTGATAACATATTTAGTTCAATTTGATTTTATGAACTTTTTTCAATAACTTCTAACCAAAAATCAATATCAATTTAAATCTTACAATTTAGCAAACATTCAAGAGGTTACTAAAGTTAAACCTAAATATAACAATTCTACTTTTTGGCTTATTCAGCAAACTTATACAACAACAATGTACTCGTATAGAAGTATGTGTGTATGTATGCAATACAATCTCATATAAAAATCATAACCTTACAAGGATTTCATTTTATTTCTGTTATTTTTTTCTCTCTTGTTCATAACACTTCATAACAGGATGGAGCAAGCAAAAATAAACAGTATGAAATAACCAAGTCTAATCGAAAGTGGATAAACTTTAAATAGTGTATAGATATTAGAGGGGGGTGGAAAAAATATATATATTTTAAGAATTTTTGAAAGGTGTAAAGTTTAATAAAATTTAAGTAAATTAAGAAATAGTACAAAAACAAACTGAAAAATAAAGAAAAAAAATAAGAAAAATTAAAAAAATAAAAAAAAATCGGGAAATTTAAAAAAAAAAACAATATTTTGGAAAAACAGAAAAGTTTAGAAAAACTCAAAAAAAAAAATCAGTAAAAACACCTGATAATGCAGAAAAACTTAAAAAAAATCAAAAATGTTAAAAAATAATCAAAAATTTAAAAAAAATTTGAAAAATTTTCCAAAAAATAATTTGGCTAGACCAAAATTGTTTAAATATTCCAAAATGTAAAAAAAAGTAAAAAAATTAAAAATTAAATAAATAATTTTGGTAGATTTGATCAAGTCGAAGATCAAATCTATCAAAACATGTTCAATACAAATGAAATTGAGTGCAAAAATACTTTTATGGTGATTTTAATTTTTAAACTCAAAATAAATTGTCAAAATGTTGGACTAGAAAATTTGTATGTGTCAGTCTTAGTGAAATCAATCAAAAATAGCTAAAAATTTTCTTGACCCCCTCCGATTTTGATGAAATTTGGTGTAGTTGTAACACTTAGTGATAAACTGACGCACACTTATTTTCAGCCCTCTAAGTAAACAGTGGCCGAAAATACGGAGGGTCAAAATTTCCCCAAAAATCTCCCAGTCGCGACACTTTGCACCTTAAAAACTTAATATCGTTGGTTCTATTATAGCTAGAAAGTTCATTTTTGATTTGTTTTAAAGCTCATAATATGTTCTACAACCCCTATCATAACCAAAAAAACTTCGAAAAAAAATAGGGGTTACCTCCCTTATTTTAAGGTCGTGATATAGGGAGGAGAAAATGGGGAGGATGGTATCCTCCGAATTTTTTTTACTTGATAATCTTATAGAGAAAGTCCTAAAGAATACATTCTTAAATTTTTATGTTGGGACAACAATGGGATCGCTCAAAATCAAATTTTTTTCTCAATTTCCCCCAAAATCTCTAAATCGCAACACTCTTGAACCTCAAAAATTTAATATCATAAGTGCTTTTTTAGCCACAGAGCCCATTTTTGTTTGTTTTAAAGCTTATAATACGCTCTACAAGACTACCATAAAAAAAATCCAAAAAAAGGAAGGGGTGCCCGCCTTATTTAAAGGTCGTGGCAAAGGTTGAAGGAAATTGGGGGAAGTATCCCCCGATTTTTTTTTACTTGGTAGTCTCAAATTGCAAGTCCTTATGAACATATCCTACAATTTTTATGTTGGGACAACAATGGGATCGACCAAAATCAAAATTTTTCAAAATTTCCCCCAAAATCAACAAATCGCTACACTTTTGCGCCTCCCATTGTTGTCCAAAGATAAAAATTTCAGGATATGCTCTATAGAATTTACTCTTTAAAAAAACAAAGTTAAAAAAAAAATTGGGGGATACTGTCCCCTGATTTCCCCCACCTCTTGCCACGATCTTTTAATAAAAGAGGCACCCCTCATTTTTTTATTTTATTTTTTTTTTTTGTGATAGTAATATTGTAGGGCATATTAAGAGCTTTAAAACAAGCAAAAATGGATTCTCTAGCTACAATACATCCCACGATATTAAATTTGAGAGAGAGAGAGAGATTTTGGGGGAAATTGTGAGAGGAGATTTTGGGGGAAATTGTGAAAAATTTTGATTTTGGTCGATCCCATTGTTGTCCCAACATAAAAATTTTAGGATAGGTTCATTAGGACTTGCACTTTGAGAATACCAAGTAAAAAAAAATCGGGGGATACTTTGGCCCCATTTCCTCCATCCTTTGTCACGACCTTTAAATAAGGGGGCACTCCTTCCCTTTTTTGGAATTTTTTTGGTTATGGTCTTGTAAAGCGTATTATAAGCTTTAAAACAAACAAAAATGGGCTCTGTAGCTACAAAAGTACTTAAGATATTAAATTTTTAAGGTTAAAGAGTGTTGCGATTTCAAGATTTTGAGGGGAAATTGTGAAAAATTGATTTTGAGCAATCCCATTGTTGTCCCATCATAAAAATTTTAGAGTATATTCTTTAGGACTTTATCTATAAGAATATCAAGTAAAAAAAAAATCGGGGGATACCATCCTCCCCATTTTCTCCTCCCTTTATCACGACCTTAAAATAAGGGTTATGATAAATTTTGTAGAGCATATTATGAGCTTCAAAACAAACCAAAAATGGGATTTCTAGCTATAATAGAACCAACGATATTAAGTTTATACGGTGTAAAGTGTCGCGACTGGGAGATTTTGGGGGAAATTTTGACCCTCCGTATTTTCGGCCCCTGCTGTAAGAAGTAAACCAAATTTCATCAATATCGGAGGGGGTCAAAAATATTTATGATTGATTTCACTAAGACTGACCCGTATATAAGGTAAAAAACTTTTTTTTGTTATTTCTATAAAAAAATTTTTGAGTGTAAACATTTTTTTGTGTGTAAAAATTTTTTTGAGTGTAAAAATGTTTTTGAGTGCAAAAAAAATTTTAAAAACACTCTAAAAAATATTTTTGTTGCTTACCAAAGTCTTTTCAAGAGTGTGTAGCAGGGTTTTTATACCCCACTAATGGGGTATACTCACTTTGTCATTCCCTTTGTAACGCATAAAAATATCGGTCGGGGACCCCATAAAGTATATGGGGCAATTTTTTACAATTTTTTTTTACCCTTCGAAAACTTCTTCGTGGTAAATTTTCAGATTTTTTTGATGACCCGTTCAAAAGATATAAAATTTTTGAAAATTGGTAGTTTGTTCCTTTACTCAAACTTCTTTTACTCATAACTTCTTCAATATTTATCCAAATCCAATTTTTATACCCTCCAACTACAGTATGGGGGTATA
This sequence comes from Pegoplata infirma, assembly GCA_963921195.1. Taxonomy (NCBI): domain Eukaryota; kingdom Metazoa; phylum Arthropoda; class Insecta; order Diptera; family Anthomyiidae; genus Pegoplata; species Pegoplata infirma. Next base: position 216,337,425 of record OY992538.1, read on the forward strand.
CTCACTTTGTCATTCCATGTGTAACGCATCGAAATATCGGTCGGGGACCCAATAAAGTGTATATATTATTGATCAGTCCGTCCGTCTGTCTGTCCGTCCGTCTGTAGTTAACACGATGCAGTCCAAAATAAAAAAGCTAGACCCCTCAAGTTTAGTATACATATGTCTTGTCCTCCTAGGTAGGCTAAGTTCGGAAATGGGCCAAATCGGACGAGGGGGAAAAAAGTCCCCCCTTGAAGAACTGAACCAACCTCTTAAAAATGCTAATTTTTTTTAAGTTTTTTGTATTTTTGTGAACCAAATGAGACATTTTTATGTTCGTAGAAATTTGTAGTCCTACGCTTGGACCCAGGGAATTAAAAAATTTCGTTTTTTTTGCCCCGCCCCTTTTTTAAGGGCGTGGATAAAAAAATAATTTATATAATTATAAAACTATAATACTTCAGTGCACAAAGCAGACAAAAATGAACTTGTAAACATATACCGTGAGGGCCAAGGAGTCACCCCAGCTCACCGACCCCTCCCCCTACCTTGCCCCCCCCCCCCCCTCTTAAAATAACGCCCCTGTCAAATTTTTTTAAATTTGTTTGCATGTTGGAGTGTATAATAGATTCGGCACAGCCGAATTTAACACTCTCACGTGTTTTTATACCCTCCACTTAGTGATAGAGGGTATATATAAGTTTGTCATTCCGTTTGTAACTCATCGAAATATCGGTCTGGGACCCCATAAAGTATATATATTCATGATGCCCGATCGATTTTAAGACATTCTAGCGATGTCCGTCTGTCCGTCTGTCCGTCTGTCCGTCTGTCCGTCTGTCCGTCTGTCCGTCTGTCTGTCTGTCTGTCTGTGGAAAATGCTCTCGCGGACAAAATATTGTACAGAGATAACTGAAACTTAACATATATATTGGAAGTTCTCCCGAGAAGTTTGGTATTGCATTTGAGCGATATCGGTTCAGCGGTTCAAAAGTTATGAACGAAAGTGTAAGCACACCTCAAAAATTTCAGTACATTCAACATAACCTAAAATTACAAAATGCTTTAATTCGGCTTCTGGTTGACATATGTTAACATAATTGAACACCAAATGGTATTTAAACAAGTACGAACATATTTTTTGACACAAAAAGAAAAAAATCGCGGATTTTTTTTTTTACCAAAATTTTTTTTCGCGGAAATTTTTTTTCAAATTTTTTTTTTTTTTTTAAAGTAATTTCCTTTTAAATAAAGTTGTTTGCAATAATCTTTTTGAAATTGTGGAGGGTATCACTACATTCGGCAAGGCCGAATTTAACTTTTTTACTTGTTTTTTTTAATTTTTGTTTTTTTACGTACCTTAAATAAAAAAAATCCTAAAAAATTTTTAAAAGTTATCTAGTATGCGATTTTTAGGTTTAAATCTCATTTTTGAAAATGTGCGTACTCTTTGATTTTTTTGAATTTTTTTTGTGAAAAACTTCTATCGATTCTACAAATTTTTTGCCCAATAGGATCGTGAGTTATCGATTATTACTATTTTTTAAAACTTTTTAAAAAAATGTTATTGAAATTTTTTAATCTTAAATCAATTCTACTGCTCCAATGGTGCGTCGTAGAGAGGTCATTTCCCAGTCCAATAGAGCTGCAAAACTATCGATAGTCGTACCATTCGATATTTTCGATAGTTTGTTTTTAAACTAGCGATACTATCGATAGTATCGGATATTTTAAGGAATTGTAAGACTTAGCGTAAAATTACGGTTTTTTCATTACAACTTGGTTCATCTGAACACACAAATGACAGTTTTTGGCGTTCACTGCCATTCCAGTCTATTTTAACTCAATACGGCGATCTTCCACCATGCCGTGCTTATTTTGTTCGGACCTTCAATTTCGCGTTAACATTAACATGATATTACTATCATTGCATTAATACTTCAAAAAGTCGAACTATTTCAAAATGATGTAAAGATTTTTAAAACGGTTCACTCTTTGATTAAGTTTTTAGCAAGTGTCAAACTTTTTGCAGGTAATATTTTTTCGGCGATAGTATCGCTATCGGGTAAAAACTATCGACAGTCCTTTTAAAATAAAACTATCGATACTATCGATAGTACCATCGATAGTTTTGCAGCTCTAAAGACCAACCCCCATTAATTTTTGTTAGCAGATTTTGCGTCTAAACATTTCTTCAGAACAACCTAGTACCCTATCTTCAATTTCTAAGGAGGCTCCCACACAAAATGAATTTTTTTTAAATTTGCTCCAACCGCTCTAACTGCCCTAAGAGTGCCCTTAGAGCATTCAAATGTATGACCGATTAAAAAAAAAACTTAAGGGTTTTGTTATATAAAATATCAACTTTAATTTGCTCTTAGTAGCATTCCATTCCGATTCGGAAAGTTCGATTTAGTATCACTGTTGTAATTTTAAAGTTTTTAAGACGAGTTTTTTCAGAAAACTTTTAAAACATAACCCACTCTAATAAATGTACTTCGTAGTCTATATTACTTAAATAAAAAAAAAACAACTTCTCTATAAAATGAGTACATTTTGTGGTCATAAATAAGTTGATAACATGATCTACGCATAAAGAATATAAATTAAGGTCTTTTCAATAAAACCATTCGAAGGGATGTTATAAGTTTGGTTAGCATTTTTTTTATGTACGAGTATTATTTTTATTATATTTCTTTTTAACTTAAATATTCTATACATATAAGTATTTGCAAAAAAAAATATATAATCTTTAGACCCAAATCTTGAAGCAATAATTTTTATTTTGTACTTTTTTCTTTTTTCACTCTAGCGAAAAGCATATAAAAAGGTAAAATAAGAGCCAGCTCCTTGTAAAATCTAAAATATATTTATGAGTTTTTTTTATCTTTAAATAAAATAATTATAGAAAAAAAATATATTTCTTGTAAGTACTTACCGCTACCACCGTTACCAAACTAACATCAAAATAATTGTAGCCCGTAAGATAAAATGGTTTTTGATTCAGTTCAATAGCCAATATTATTAATTTCATTAAATCAATATTATTTTGGGTATGAGATGAATTTAAAATAACATTTTCCCAATTGGACATATAGTAAAATGAACTCATTTTATTGGTCTGGAAAAGAGAAAAAAAATAAAATTGAATTAAAAAATGTTTTAATAAGTAGAAAATTTAAATTCGGCTTGGCCGAATCCATGAATAGCCTTCACAGTGCCTTTTTTAATCACTGTAAATGTTTTAAAGTAAAAAGAAAATATTTCTACATTGGCCTCGTTCTAATCGTCGTGAGAGACAGACGTATTTCTTTACTCGTCCTGTGAATTTAAATTAATTTCCTGTGAAAGTGCTTTAAATTAATTAAAAAAAATAAAAAAATAAACAGAAAAAAATATATGCGACTAGACGCTTTTATAAAACAACAAAAAAAGTTTTAAGAAATACAATTTCTTTCTATAATTCTGTGTAAAAAAAATCTTTAAAATCATAAATTAAGGAAAAATAGAAAAAAAAAAAACAACACTACAAAGACTTCTTCTTTGTTTTGTTTTCTGCCTTTGTTTAATTTTCGCAAAGAGTTTTATGAGTGATTATAATGCACAAAAAAATGAGCCTAGACTCAGTATAAACGGAAGAAATTCCTACATCTCCTTATTTGAGGAGAGCAGTGTCCAAAAAAATATTTATAATCCCCAAAACAACAAAAATTATTTAACTGCTAAACCAATTGAAAGAGCTCGATCATGCTCACCAGCTTTACTCAAAAGTGATAAACTAAATAACCCGCCAAATTTAGACACAACAGAAAGAACTTTGAAACCAACACAGTCAAACACATCTAGAAGCATGAATATCGATAATGCAGCAATAAATAATAACAACAACATCATTAGTGAGCACATTAACTCTCCCACTCTCACCATACCTAATGAGAGTTCTGTAAGTATGTTACACACACACGTAAGTACATCCAATACGATTGAAAAACCAGGAACAAGTAAACAAGCGGCAATACAGACTGGTATAGATCGCTACTTTAAATTTAAAAGAGTTCGTAGCCCACAAAAGAATAATAATAACAGTGAATCAAAAAAACAGAAAGTTAATAATAACAATGATAACACTAATCCCTTGAACAACAATCGTTTTGCAGTTCTAGGCGAACTAGATACTGATACTCCGAGTAGTACCCGTAAAGAGGCTAAGCCTCCACCAATATTTCTTCGTGAGCGTAGCTCCAACCAATTGGTGTCTAATTTTACAAAACTAATTGGAAATAATACATTTCATATTATTCCGATTAGAAAGTGTAACGATTTTTTTGTTAAAGTTAAAAGAAAGTCAGATATTTTATTCGAATAATATCTCTAAATATTCGGTGGTCCAGTTAAGCAATTTTTTTTACACTGGCAACAAATGTGTTCTGTGGAAATATACTGAGTATTCGGTAGAGAGTAATCAATATAAAAATGGTTAGAATAAGAGCATAAAACTCAGAATAATTATTGATCACACTTTACTTCCTTTTCAATTCGATCGTCAACGTGTTAATACAAAGTTAATCAAGTGTTAAAAGTAATTTCAAACAGGAGAATATATCTTCAAATATTATAAACATCAAAATTTATTTGAAACCCTAATTATTGAATTGAATTGCTATTTAATTTATTCATCGGCTATTTGTTAACTTAAGTTGCATATGCGATTTATATTTGGCTTGTTGCGAAACATTTGGAACCATATTTGATTCTACCGACAAATCCATTCCTTGGAATCCCAGTGGGAAATCGCGTAAAGTTAACTCCAGTTTAAATAAATACTTGGACTTAACCACGCCAAATTTCAACATTAATCAATTAATTGAAGACCCATTATTTATGTGAGTATCCATTAAACTCCATCAAGAATTTTAAAATTTATTTTAAATGTGTTACAGTTTTGTGGTGATTTATTCCTTATACAGCTTCCACTAACACCTGGTATTGTGGGAAGCTGGACCAGGAATAAAAGTAAAGTTAGGGCTTAGAAGACTGTAGACGAATTCCTTCCTTATACAAGCGGGACATGAATTCAAATTTGTTATAAGCTGTCACAGAGCCACAAAGTTAATTGAATAAAAATCATGTGGTGAGAATAATTTAAATATCTTATATAGGGGCAATTTATAAAATTATAACAGAGCATTAGAATTGCCATTGGAATTCTATGGGTGGGAAAAATGTGCTCTTAGGGTCGACATCATCTGACCCAAATCCGTTGCAACTAGCGATCATTATATTTTTTTTTACTTACATTAAATAGCATTTAATTTGAGGCATGAAGTAAATTTTTGTATTGTTGCGTATATTCAGGGATATTGGAGAGGAGAACCACACCAGACTGTAGATAGCCGGATGAAAAACCAATCATGCCTCCCTTATCCGAGATTTACCCCTGAATAATAAAGCATTTTAACAAGACGCGCAACATATAATGGCTCCCAACGATGTGGCCAAAGCATTGGCCATATGAACGCTTAGTTGTACATAGGATTTTTTTTTTGTGATTATTGTTATGCGTTTAATACAAAATTTTCCTAAAAGAAAATCAAATGAATTCATCTTAATATTTTGCTAATGTTGAAGACTCAGTTGTAGCAAGAAAACTTTTTACCCTGTAATGCTCAACATTTTCAAATTTATTAATATTAATATGCGCAGTGATATACTTTTCGATTTTTTTTACACCTTTTCTTTTGAGTGATGAATATTCAAAAAAAATTCAGGCCATATTTAATAAATCTGGAATTTGTTAAATCATGTAGCGATTTTTTTTTCATGTTCAAATAAATTTTTTTTTCCTCTAAATTAAGTGTCCTGAATGAAAAATTTTGTAATCGTTCAGTTGCAATTTAATTTGGAGAAACAAGTCGAATATGATGTCATAAATAAGCGATATCACAAAACTATTACTTTTATTGACAAGACATTATTATAAATCTTTTAATTTTGTATAATTGGTAGTCAATTTTTTTTTTTAACAAAACTTTTGTCAGAATCAATTTGGTTTTTAAATCAGTAACTTTGCACGTTTTGTTATATTGCAGATATTTAGTTTTTTTTCTTCCTGAGATTTAAAATTTAATTAACATTCCTCACGATTTTTTTTATGATAAAAATTTTCTATTTTTTTTTACGTACATATATGCCAACCATATTTTTTTTATCTGTGTAATTTGCCAAGTATGATAACAAGAAATAAACAATCTAACTCGAAAGCTAATCAAAAATCTCCAAGTAAATATTCACGTCAAACTGTTGCTCGAGGGCGCGGTAGGACACCAATTAAAAATCTTTCTTTAGGCTCCATAGGTGCACCCTTTAATCCTAGAAATAGTTTAGCAAGAACACCACCCAAAACTTCAAATTCTGAACTATCCAGTAATTCAGATATTCAAGAAATTGAAAATCATCCAATTTTGGATAACCCTAGTCGAAATCTTCTAGAACTTTCTTATACAGACTTAAGATTTGAAACTGATTCTATTCCAGAATCATTAGATTCTGTAAGTTGTATAAATATGAACGGTTCATCAAATTCTGCTAAAATGAGTCAAGCTCCAAATCCACAACAACTGCCTTTGGAAAATGCTCCAAGTCATAGAACGACTCCCATAAGTCAGCAACAGCCTTCAGCTGGAGCATCTCACACAGGAACTATTTCAAAATCTCAACTACCGGGTTTAGAAAATATACCACCATATCTAAATCAATCAATAGTTCACAAACAGTCTTCTGCTGCCACATCACAAACGGGAACAATTCCAAAACAACAGCAACAATTTTCATTACATACTGCCCAATTTCAAGATATGGGTTCATCAATGCGACAACCGCCTCCTCATCCACCAGTTACTCAACAACCTGATATAAATCAAATTGTTAGCCTCTTAGAAAAGACAATTCTTTCTAATCAAGAAGAGTTTAGGCGAGAGTTATTTCAAATAAAGGATACCATAAACGGTATCAGAGCTAGTTCTGAACCTTTTTTACCACAACCTGGCTATGCAGGGGCTCATAGTAGTCCTTCGCATAACAGAATGGACCCACTTTTAGACTCATCAGAATTACGAGGTCGCCAAAACCATAATAATAATAATAACTCGAATTCTAGTTCAAATATAAAAATGAAAGAGTGGAAGGTTACGTTTAATGGAAAAGGTAGCGTAGAAGATTTTTTATTTAAACTGGAAACTCTTTGCCTTCGTAATGATAAAACCGATGAGGAACTAATGTCGAATTTTCATATTTTTGTAACCGGACTGGCCGAGTCTTGGTATTGGCTTTTCATTAAAAAAAATCCAAATGCCACATACGAGTTTTTAAAGTATTCCATCATGAAAGAATATGAACCACTTGAAGATGAGCACGATAATTATATGAAGATTTGTTTAAGAAAACAAGGGCCGCGTGAAAGTTATAACGATTTTCATTCAGCAATTCTTACTTTGAACTCCAAATTAAAAAGTCCAGTTAAAGATACAAAATTAAGCAAAATAATTTTAAAGAATATGAACCCCGGCTTAAGTTTCAGTCTCCTTAGGTCAAAACATACAAACCTAGAAATTTTTCGAGAAGATGCTCGAAAATTAGAACAACATTTAATAGATAATAAAGGTCATTTTCCTTTTTCCTATAATCCAAAGACGGTTAGTGAAATAGACTTGGGAGAAGAAAGTGATATATCTGATTTAGATCCGCAAATTGATGCTTTGCAATTAAAACGTAAGCCGGATTACTCAAAAATTTTATGTTGGAATTGTTCTAAATATGGACATTCGTATATATATTGTCCGGAAAAAGATCGTAGCTTATTTTGCTATAAATGTGGGCAAAAAGGAGTAACAACCCCAGAATGTCCAAATAAACACACGGGAAACCAGAAAACGAGCGAGTTTACCAACGGGGACTCTCGTTCGGGTCGCTAAATCCCGAAATTGAAGCTTCTGTCCGTCCGAATTATACAGTAAAACTAGTTTCAAACAGAATTTTTAAATGTCGACAACGTTTTCAAAATCGTAAATTATTTCGAAAAGTTATAGAATCCGTCCGTTTATGCAATGAAAATGATGATAGACCTTATGCAAAAATCAAAATATTTGATGACGCAATCCACGGTTTACTAGACTCAGGTGCTAGTGTGTCCGTTCTGGGTAGAAATTGTCTAGAGTTTTTAAATAAATACCCAGTCCATATAAAACAATTCCGATGTTCAATTTCCACCGCTGACGGCTCTCGTCAAGCTATAGCAGGTTATTGTACTCTACCTGTCCTGTACAGAAATATAACTAAAAATATTGACTTTTACCTTGTTCCTTCGTTAAAGCAATCGGCTTACTTAGGAGTTAATTTTTGGAGAGCTTTTGCTTTAGCTCCCAATATTATTCCTGAAATAAACGAGATATCTGAAGAAGTGATGAATGATCCAAATTTACATTCTTTAAGCCCTGACCAACAAATAGAGCTCGAAAAGGTGATTTTTGAATTTCCTTCGTTTTCTAAATCAGGGCTCGGTTGTACTACATTATTGGAACATCACATAGACACTGGTGATGCTGCTCCCATCAAGTCTAGGCATTTTCCATTATCACCACCACGTCAAACAGAGGCTTATGCGGAAATTGACCGGCTCCTTAGTATGAACGTGATAGAAGAATCCAACTCTCCATGGTGTAGCCCAGTAGTGTTGGTAAGAAAGCCCGGTAATAAAGTTCGTCTTTGCTTGGATTCACGCAAAGTGAATGCCGTAACGAAGAAAGACTCGTATCCTTTACCCCATATTGGTGGTCTCTTGTCACGGCTAAAAGACACACACTTTATAAGTGGTATAGACCTAAAGGATGCGTTTCTTCAGATAAAGCTTTCTGAAGATTCAAAGGAGAAGACTGCTTTTGCAGTTCCCGGAAAGCCACTTTTTCAGTATAAAGTGATGCCTTTCGGCCTTTGTAACGGGCCACAAACCATGAGCCGACTTATGGATAAGGTCATACCTTCCAGGCTAAGAGAAAATGTATTCATCTACCTGGATGACCTTTTGGTGTGTAGCGCAGATTTTGAAACCCATTTGAAAATGCTTAAAGATGTAGCACTATGCTTGAGAAAAGCAAATCTCACAATTAATGTTGAAAAGAGCAAATTTTGCCAACGCGAAATTAAGTATCTTGGATACATAATTGGCAATGGTTGTCTGAAAGTGGATGCAGAAAAAGTCGCTGCTATTCAGGATTTTCCTCTTCCTAAAACACCACGTCAAGTACGACGTTTTGTAGGAATGTGTAACTGGTATAGGTGTTTTATTAAAAATTTTGCTGGTTTGTCAAGTCCTCTTACTGACTGTCTGAGAAAATCCATTAAGCCTTTTCGGCTTTCAAATGAGGCAGTAGAGTCGTTTAATAAACTGAAGGCTATGCTTTCGACCGCCCCTGTTCTGGCACAACCAGACTTTTCACGCGAATTTATAATTCAATGTGATGCGTCCAAGGTTGGGGTTGGTGGTGTCCTTTACCAAACAGACGACAAAGGTAATGAACACCCAATTGCATTTGTCTCACAAAAGTTGAACAAATGCCAGAAAAATTATACAGTCACAGAACTGGAATGCATGGCAGCGGTCATTTGTGTCAAAAAATTCAGACCCTACGTTGAAGGTCTTCCATTTAGGATAATTACGGATCATTCAAGCCTCCGCTGGCTCATGAACCAGAAAGACCTCAACGGTAGACTGGCGAGGTGGAGCTTAAAACTTCAGGGGTTTGATTTTAAAATCGAACACCGTAAAGGGTCTTTAAATGTGGTACCCGACACCCTGTCCAGGTTTGACGTTGACTCCATTGATTTGTCTAAATGTGTTTTTGATATTGATTTAAATAGCGTAGAATTTTCTAGTGATGAGTATAATAATTTAATGGATACAGTTTCTAAAAATCATGACACTTTACCGGATATATGTATAAAAGATAAGAAAGTTTATAGGCGAGTCAAATTTAGAAGAGGGGCAGAAGATGAAGAAGATTCTTTGTGGAGACTGTGGCTTCCTAAAAATCTGATTTCCTTCGTAGTTGAAAAATCTCATGATCAAGATTCATGTCATGGTGGCTATGCAAAAACTCTGGCTCGTGTACGTCAAAAATTTTATTGGCCTTCAATGGCAAAGGATATAAAGGCCTATGTAGACCGCTGTGAAATTTGCAAATCCATTAAATCACCCAACACATCATTGAGACCAATGATGGGTAATGGTTTTATCACTTCAAGACCTTTTCAGCGCATTTATTGTGACTTTCTCGGGCCTTACCCCCGATCAAAACACCAAAACACATCCCTTTTTATTGCTCTTGATCATATGACAAAATTTATATTTTTAAAACCGCTTCGGTCAGCTACATCAATTAATGTTATAAGTTTTTTTCAGAACGATTTCTTTACAACATATGGTGTGCCTCAATTTATCCACAGTGATAATGGTAAACAATTTGTTGCTAAAGACTTTCAAGAGTTCTTATCAAAGTATGATATAACACACATAAAAACAGGTCTCTATTCGCCTCAGGCAAACGCCTCTGAGCGTTCAAATAGAGAAATTGTGTCAAAAATTAGAAATTTTATTAAAAATGATAAAAATCACCAAAATTGGGATAGGGAAATACCTACAATTTTATCGGTACTTCGAAGTGATTACCATACTTCTATAAAATGTTCACCCTATTACGCTTTATTTGGTCAAAATATGGTTCAGCACGGGTCATCATATAAGATTTTGGAAAAGCTAGGTTGCTTGCGTGATGATGACATCGATTTTAAAGGAAATTCAGATCGTTTGAATAGGATTCGCAGTAAAATTTCTGAAAATATTGAGTTAGCACATGAAAAGTCATCAAAAACATATAACCTTCGTGCTAGAAAAGTAAATTTTGCCGAAGGACAGGTAGTGTTTAGGAAAAATTTCTCTCAAAGCGACGCTTCCAAAGCTATAAACGCGAAATTTTTACCAAAATTTTTAAAATGTAAAGTCAAAAGGAAGTTAGGCAATTCACTTTACGAGTTAGAAGATATGAATGGAAAAGTGGTAGGGAAATACCACGCATCTGATATTCGTACTTGATTGCCCGGCTTCGTGGGTCGTGCCACACCTGAACGCTTAGTTTAATTTTCTCAAAATACAGGCAACAAAAAGAAAAAAAAATACTTCCTGTTCGGTCCTTCGAAAAATCTTATACCGAAGCAGGTTTGTAACGATTTTTTTGTTAAAGTTAAAAGAAAGTCAGATATTTTATTCGAATAATATCTCTAAATATTCGGTGGTCCAGTTAAGCAATTTTTTTTACACTGGCAACAAATGTGTTCTGTGGAAATATACTGAGTATTCGGTAGAGAGTAATCAATATAAAAATGGTTAGAATAAGAGCATAAAACTCAGAATAATTATTGATCACACTTTACTTCCTTTTCAATTCGATCGTCAACGTGTTAATACAAAGTTAATCAAGTGTTAAAAGTAATTTCAAACAGGAGAATATATCTTCAAATATTATAAACATCAAAATTTATTTGAAACCCTAATTATTGAATTGAATTGCTATTTAATTTATTCATCGGCTATTTGTTAACTTAAGTTGCATATGCGATTTATATTTGGCTTGTTGCGAAACATTTGGAACCATATTTGATTCTACCGACAAATCCATTCCTTGGAATCCCAGTGGGAAATCGCGTAAAGTTAACTCCAGTTTAAATAAATACTTGGACTTAACCACGCCAAATTTCAACATTAATCAATTAATTGAAGACCCATTATTTATGTGAGTATCCATTAAACTCCATCAAGAATTTTAAAATTTATTTTAAATGTGTTACAGTTTTGTGGTGATTTATTCCTTATACAGCTTCCACTAACACCTGGTATTGTGGGAAGCTGGACCAGGAATAAAAGTAAAGTTAGGGCTTAGAAGACTGTAGACGAATTCCTTCCTTATACAAGCGGGACATGAATTCAAATTTGTTATAAGCTGTCACAGAGCCACAAAGTTAATTGAATAAAAATCATGTGGTGAGAATAATTTAAATATCTTATATAGGGGCAATTTATAAAATTATAACAGAGCATTAGAATTGCCATTGGAATTCTATGGGTGGGAAAAATGTGCTCTTAGGGTCGACATCATCTGACCCAAATCCGTTGCAACTAGCGATCATTATATTTTTTTTTACTTACATTAAATAGCATTTAATTTGAGGCATGAAGTAAATTTTTGTATTGTTGCGTATATTCAGGGATATTGGAGAGGAGAACCACACCAGACTGTAGATAGCCGGATGAAAAACCAATCATGCCTCCCTTATCCGAGATTTACCCCTGAATAATAAAGCATTTTAACAAGACGCGCAACAAAAGGGTAATATACACGAGACGAAAATACAGGTCTACACTGAGAAAAATTATCGGGAGATAACCAAGTTCTTGCACGATAATAATAAAAGTTATTATACATATCAGTTAAAAAGTAGCAAAGGCTTAGTTGTGGTATTTAAGGGTATCGAATCCAGTGTAGAACCTAGTGAAATTAAGGAGGCCCTTGAACAAAAGGGCTATAAAGTGAAAGTTGTTGTTAACATTTTTAACAGGGCAAAAGTTCCTCAACCAATGTTTCGAGTTGAGCTTGAGCCTGAAGCCACACGGCTAAAGAAAAATGAAATTCATCCTATCTACTCGGAACGATATCTTCTTCATCGTAGAGTTTCAGTAGAAGAACCGCATAAACGAAGTGGTCCAGTTCAATGCTCAAACTGCTTAGAGTATGGACACACAAAAACCTATTGTACCTTAAACACAGTTTGTCCTGTATGTGGTGATTTACATTCCTCATCCGAGTGTTCCGTGATAAAAAATGGTGAAGGTATGAAAAAATGTAGCAACTGCGGAGATAATCACTCTGCGAAATATCGAGGTTGCCCAATTTATAAAGAATTGAGAACAAAACTAAAACAAAAACAACTACAATCAAGAGGTCAAATACTATCATTTGAACCAGCACATGCAGCGAGAAATACGGTAATCCCACAAGTCGTACCAAGTGCGCCGCCTTTAACTCCTATATACCAAGGCTCAGTTCCACCCGCGGTAAATGCTTCTGAGACACATACTTCTTCAGCTAGTGCTAGTAATACATATGCTAACGCTTTGATAACAGGCTCTCAGCAACCCTGCAATACCCCTAATAAAGGAGGGGTGGAATCAATGTTTTTCACCCTTATGCAGTCAATGACTAACTTCATGTCTACTATGCAAAGCACAATGAATGCTTTTATGGCATCTATGCAAGGTACAATAGAGGAGCTAAAAGCGCAAAACAATACTTTGCAGGCTCTCCTATCAAAAAAATAATGCGTGTGTTTAAAATATGTTTCTGGAATGCAAACGGCGTAAACCAGCATAAGGCTGAGATATCTAATTTTCTGCACAACAATAACATCGATGTGTTATTGTTATCGGAAACCCACCTCACGAATAGATATAATTTTCAAATTCCCGGATATACATTCCACAAAACAAATCACCCTGACGGAAAGGCGCACGGTGGAACAGGTATTTTGATAAGAAGTAGAATTAAGCATCATGCTATGGAAACTTTTTCAACAACTTACCTTCAAGCAACCTCAATACATCTTGAGTGTACAGGAGGAGGACTAACTCTAACGGCAGTTTACTGCCCTCCACGATTTTCCGTTTCTAAGATACAGTTCGAATATTTTTTCAGTACTCTTGGTAATCGCTTCCTAGCTTGTGGAGACTACAATGCGAAACACACCTATTGGGGTTCACGTCTCACGAACCCTAGGGGAAGACAGCTTTACTGTGCTCTAATTGATAGGAAAAATAGTTTGGATGTTATATCGTCTGGACAACCAACATACTGGCCTTCGGATCCTAGAAAAATTCCCGATATTATCGATTTTGGAGTAACGAAACATATTGATAGGAGTAAGTTATCTGTTGAATCATCCTTTGATCTTAGTTCAGATCATTCTCCAGTAATTTTATCGTATTACGATGAACCAATTTCGGTTAAAACACCCTTTGGAATCACTTCGTCAAAGACGAATTGGTTGAAGTATAAAAAGTATATAAGTAGCCACATCCACATTGACCCATCTTTGGAATGTGAGGGGGATATTGGAGAATGTGTTCAGGAGTTTACATCCATTCTGAGATCTGCAGCAGAGTACTCTTCGACGTCTTCGACCGTTACTCCTAATCGTAATTTTCATGTTTCAAACTCAGAAATTGAGCAACTATTGGCCATCAAGAGAAGGCTAAGAAGGGAATGGCAAAACAGTAGATCTCCTGCCGCAAAGCAGAAGCTGTCTGAAGCTACAAGAAACCTTAGAAAAGCCCTTCATTTGGAAGAGGATCGCATAAATAGCGTTTATGTGGAAAGTCTTTCGCATTCAAGTTCAGCAAACTACTCATTGTGGAAAGCTACTAAAATTAAACCACCGGTATAGGGCGAACCACCGCTGAGAAAGCAATGTGGCAATTGGGCACGCAGTGAAGAGGAGAAAGCATACTCATTTGCAGAACATTTAAGAACAGTCTTTGAGCCAAACTTGGCGGAGAATAACTTTACACTCCCAGAACTGCCTCTGCACATGGATCATAGTAATATATTGTTTGACGCCCAAGATGTTGAGACAATTATTCGAACGCAGATAAGCCCAAAGAAAGCGCCTGGGTATGACTTACAAGGGAAGTCTCCCTAGTGTCACCCGCGGATCTTTATGGAATTGGTTTTATTTTGTAGAGCAGAAAAAATAAAGGGACACGTATTTTTTTTAGCGGCCCAAATTCATATTTAGGGGATAAAAAGGAGGGGGGAAGACAAGGCCATTTTTCAGTTTTTTTCGTTTATCTCCTATACTGTGCAAAGAAACCTAGTCATGTTACATACCAAATGAAAGGTCTTTGGAAAACCTATCTACGTGTGCTAAGAACGTGTCCAAACATGCACAACTTTTCGTAATATTGAGTAAAATACAAAAATTTTAGGACATTTTTGTTAATAAGTCAAAAAATATTAACTTCTTTGGCCCGTTGTTAGCACCACGAGATAGGTATTTTTAATACCTTTAATCTGATACCACACATGCCTATATTAATTTTGTTTAAATAGGCGTAAATCGTAAAAAACTGAAAAAGGTCAATTTCCCCCCATACAAATCGACCCCCCCTAAAAATGAGTTTGGGCCGCTAAAAAAAAATACGTGTCGAATTGTTTTTCGTTTCTAACAACATATCCAAATTTCATGAAGATCGGAAGGTGACACCAGGGAGACTTCCCTTGTTAGTCACACCAAACATGATAAAAAACCTACCATTTGTAGCGGTTACTGTTCTTACAAAATTATTTAATGCGATCTTGCAACAAGGATACTTCCCAGACATATGGAAAATTTCGCAGATCAAAATGATTCCCAAGCCTGGAAAAGATTTAACTTTAACTTCATCATACAGACCTATAAGTTTGCTTCCGTGCCTATCAAAATTATTTGAAAAAGTTCTTCTTCAAAAGATTCTACCAATTATGGAAAATAGTAATAGCATTCCTGCTCATCAGTTCGGCTTTCGCGAAAAACATGGAACCATTGAGCAAGTTAACCGCATAACTTGCGTGATAAGGAAAGCCTTTGAAGAAAAGAAATATTGCTCAGCAGTTTTTCTGGATGTCGCTCAGGCATTCGATAAAGTATGGCACGAGGGTCTTTTATACAAAGTAAAATGTCACTTACCAATGATTACACACAAGCTCTTAGAGTCTTACCTCCTCAACCGCTACTTTAGGGTGAAATATAAGGAAGCTACAACTTCTGATTATATAATGAATGCAGGTGTTCCCCAGGGAAGTGTGCTCGGCCCTGTTCTTTACCTTATATTCACGTCGGACTTGCCGACGTGTGAACATATTACAACGTCAACATTTGCAGATGACACTGCCTTGTTAAGCACTCACTCAGATCCACATGTTGCCTCCTTGAGGCTAAACAATCACCTTACAGCTGTGGAGACGTGGTTCAGGAACTGGCGAATTGAAGTTAATGAGCTTAAGAGCAAGCACGTTACGTTTACACTTAGAACGGGCACTTGTGCTCCGGTTTCTTTAAATGGTATAAGTATCCCACAGTCTGAGAGTGTTACATACCTTGGTATTCACTTGGACATGGCGAAAGCACTCAGAAGCCAAGAGGCTTCATTTGAAGCTAAAAGCCATCCAATTACATTGGTTAATTAACAAGCATTCTAAACTTAGCCTTGACTCGAAAGTCACCCTGTATAATTGTATTTTAAAACCAATATGGACTTATGGTATCCAACTATGGGGTACAGCCAGTATGTCTAATATTGAGCTTATACAGAGGGCACAATCAAAAATTTTGAGAATCATTACGGGTGCACCCTGGTATATCAGAAATGTGAACATTCATAAGGACTTAAATATTCCGCTAGTTAGAGAAGAGTTTATGACCATCAGACTGAAATACGAGGAAAAGCTCGACAACCACCCAAATCCATTGGCGAGAGCCCTTACTCGGACCCGAGCGCACACCAGACTGCAACGTGCAGATTTACCGCCCATTTAATTATGAGGCCCGTCCTTCAAAATGGCTCTTAAGGAGTAACTAGTATTTAAGTTAGATTGTAAGATTTATTTACTTATTGTTAGGCCAAGAAAGGGCAGATTCAATAATCTGAAAAATAAAGTATTTGAAAAAAAAAAAAAAAAAAACATTGGCCTCGAGCTCAAATAACGCATTTATTATTTATAAATACAAAGGTCAATTAAAACAACATTAATTAAGTAAAAAAAAACTTTGATTAGAAAATTTTTTTTTTGAGAAAAAAACAGTTTTTAGTCAACTTTGCATACAAAACAAGTAGAAAAGATAAATTCGACTTGGCCGAATCTATGAATACCCTCCACAATGGCATGTTTAACTGAAAGTAAATTTTCAAACGTAAAAAAAATAAAATTTTTGATCAGAAATATTTTATTTTTTGTAAAAAAAAAACTTTTTTTAAGTGATTTTTGAAAAAAAAAATAGTTTACTAAATTTTTTTTTGAGTGTAAAATTTTTTTTGAGTGTAAAATTTGTTCGAGTGTATTTTTTTTTAGTGTAAAAATATTTTTGATTTACAAAAATATGTTGTAAATTTTTTTTTTTTTTACTTTGAGCCAACACTCAGGGGATGCCCCCTACTAATGCAGTGCATTGTGTTGGTATTAGGAAAAAAAGTTATGAGGAGAAGGAGTAGTGTTTGTGGACGTTTAATTTGAATTTTTCCAAATTGTAGCTGGTTGGGAAGACGTCTGCGGGGAGTTTATTCCACATACGGCTAGTTCGACCGAGAAACGAATTTTCTCTGTAATGCGTTGTGCGATACATTGGACAGTCGACAACGAACGGATGTGAACTGCTGGAAAGGCGAGTACTACGGGCATGCGCCCGAGTCTCAGGGATGAGTTCGCCGCCTATCTCAGCTGAACACTTACCGTGACAATACCGATAGAACAATGACGCACAACCCACATTCCGACGATGCTCCAATGAGTCAATGGTGTTGGATACCCTACTGTCATTAATTAGCTTTAACGCACTCCTTTACACCCGATCCAGAAGCTTCAAGATAGAACTTGAAGCACCTGCCCAGATATGGGAGTTGTATTCCATCTTCGGCCGGATATAGGCGGTATAAATAGTGAGGAGATCAGACGGAGTGAAGTTATTCTTACACCGTTTCAAGAAACCAATGCACTTGAATGCTTCTTTCGACACTTGAAAAACATGTTGGTTCCATCGGACATCACATTGAATTTTCATGCCTAGAACATCAAGAGTGTCTGATTCCTCAATAGCTATACCACCCATGAATACAGATGATGCTGACTCCACAATCCGTCTGTAGGTCAACATACAACATTGGGTCTTACGAGCATTAAAATCCACCCTATTCGCAAGACCCCACTCGGATATCGCTGAGAGGTCACGATTGAGTGTGTCATTCATGTTCTGTCTCGTAGATTCAACCTCAGTAAGGCTTGGTCTACGATTAAAGGAAAATGAATGACAAATGTTGCTGTCATCTGCGAAAAAATAGATAGGATTGGAAGTTTGACAAAGAAGGTCGTTAAGAAAAATAAGAAAAAGTGTAGGAGAAAGAACAGAACCTTGCGGTACCCCTTAATCAAGCCGGAACTCATCTGTTGAGAACCCATCTATAACAACACGTATAGTACGGTCTCTGAGAAAACTCGATATAAATCGAGAGAAATTACTACCGACAACAAATGCAATAAGCTTCGAAACGAGTGCACCGTGCCACACACGATCAAACGCCTTGGAAATATCTAGAGCAACCACCTTGCTTTCACCAAATTGGTGAATAGAACGACTCTAACGTTCCGTAAGGAACGCTAACAGGTCTCCCGTAGAACGACTTCTACGAAAGCCATACTGTCGATCGCACAAAAGTGAATTGGACTCCAGGTAATTTACAAGGTGGTGATTAACCATGCTCTCCATCACTTTGGAGATCGTAGAGCAAATTGCAATTGGGCGGTAATTCTCCGGGTTCGTAGCCTCACCCCTTTTTGGGATTGGCTGGACGTTGGCCACCTTCCAACATGAGGGAAAAATTCCTACCCGGTATGAATAGCAAAATAGGTTTGCCAAAGGACGAGAAAGCGACGCAGCACAACGCCTTAGCACCATTGCTGTAATACCATCCGGAACGAACCAGGCCTGGGGAACAAAAAATATATAAGCAAAGCTTCAGCATCCTCAGGTTTGCCTTTCAAAAGTTAGCGTGTTTTTTTTTTCTCGTAAATTCACGAAAAACCCTTGCCGAAATTCAGTCTTTTGCTCATAACTTTTGAACCACTGTACCGATTTCGCTAGATTGTTATACCAACCTGACCAGGTAAGTGGCAAACATATATGAAAACTTCAGGAGCCTTCGTATAGTCTTTCAAAAGTTAGAGTGTTTTCAACAGACAAACGGACAGACGGAAGGACATCGCTAGATCGTCTTAAAATCGATCGAGGATCATGAATATATATACTTCATGGGGTCCTAGACCAATATTTCGAGGTGTTACAAATGAAATGACAAACTTTAGTTTTAAGGGGACATAGAAGGGGAAATGGAAAAATCCACAAAAAAATGGGTAAAAAACTTGGTAAAAGAAATCAATTTTGAGAAGAAAAAACTTTTAGATTTAAGCGAAAAAAAATTTTTCTCGAAACATTTTTGTAAACAAAAAAAAAAATATGTGTGTAATTGTTTAAATACCTTTCGGTATACCATGTCAACCAGAAGCCAAATTATTGAATTTTGTTATAAGGTTTCAAGTTGAAAAAATGCAGAAGAAAAATTGAATTTCTAAAAATTAAAGACATTTCTGGTATTTCCCATACCGGTTTCAAACACCCCAGTTAGTGTCATCATCAGTAGGATTTTAAATGTCGGTTTGTCTTGTTAGTGAAAACTGTTTTGTATATATCTGAATATTTATAGTTTCTACAGAATAAATTTTGACAGTTTCCAACACTACAATTCTATTTCTAGCAATCTCAACCTCACTTCATACTTTCTTTCAACTTTTTTGTCTCTTACATTATTTCGCAAGGGTTACCAACATGATCTGGAATTGCAGACACAAATGAAGGAATTTGCATTTTCAATTTCGGAGACGTGCCTAATGGCGACATATTTTGTCAGTAATTTTATTTGATTTTTTCTGTAAGTACAGATCGAGCACGGGCTCTAATTATATTTGTTATAAGGGTTCAAGTTGAAAAAATGGAGAAGAAAAATTGAATTTCTAGAAATTATAGACATTTCTGGTATTTCCCATACCGGTTTCAAACACCCCAGTTAGTGTCATCATCAGTAGGATTTTAAATGTCGGTTTGTCTTGTTAATGAAAACTGTTTTTTATATATGTGAATATTTATAGTTTCTACAGAATAAATTTTGACAGTTTCCAACACTACAATTCTATTTCTAGCAATCTCAACCTCACTTCATACTTTCTTTCAACTTTTTTGTCTCTTACATTATTTTGTATTTTTAGGTTGTGTAGAATGTACCAAAATTTTCGAGGAGTCCATACATTTTCGTTCAGAACGTTTGAACCGCTTATCGATATCCTTCACATTCAATACCAAACTTCTCGAAGCAACAACAAGTAAATATGATATGTAACAGTCATATCTGTGTAATATTTTGGTCTTGATCTTCATATCAACAGACAGACGGACATTGCTAGAATGTCTAAGAATCGATCAATGATGAATAATATACAAATAAATTTTATGGAGATAAACGAAATGACAAACTTATACGACTACACACCCACTACCACTAGAGTGGGGAAATAAAAATAAACGATAATTCTTACCGTATCAATCAACTGTGATCCCAAAGTACCAAAAACTAGAAGTTCCACAATTTTACCCATAATCCAGACAATAAAAGTAATATTTTTGGTAGTCATGCCGAGCTGGAAAAAAGTTAAAAAATTAGTGGAAATTGCCAAAAGATGACAAAGGTGAATTGTCACGATAAGATTTTCTTCATTTTTTTAAATAACTTGTAAAAAACTAATTGTAAGCTTTTTTAAAGCCTATTTTTAGGCAGAGACAAGAAATCATATATTGGACTTTAAAAAGCTTAAAATTTTGTTTCCATGTTTTACAATCAAAAAAATTGCTTTCTAATACCTTTGGATCAAATTATTTTAGACATTTCTAGAAACATTTATAAAAATTTCGAAAATAGTGCGTAACATACACTTTTACCTTAATCCTGAAAGTATGCACTGCTTTTTTACACAAAATATTGAAAATCGTTTTATATAATCCTAGCGTGACAATTGACCTTAATGATTATTAAAAAAATGTATTTTATCAATTAAATTCTTAAATTTTGTAAAAATTTTAGTATTTAAAGACACTCCTCCTATTCGAAAGTTCTACAGATTCTAAGGACATTTTTCCTAAAGAAAAATTCTTAGATTTTAAATTTTTTTGCAATCAAAAGAAATTTGTTTTCTTAAAACCCTGAGTCAAATGATTTTAGACATTTAAAGAAACATTTATAAAAATTTCGAAAATTATACGTAATAAAAACTCTCACCTTGATCCTAAAAGTATGCACTTCTTTTTTACACAAAAATCTAAACTTGTTTTACTCAGTATTATCGTTACAATTGATCTTAATGATTACTATAAAACAATGGTTCTCAAACGGTGGGTCGCGACCCCGTAGGGGGCCACAGAAGAGTCGGGAACAAAAAAACTTAAAACCTTAAATTTTGGTAAATTCAAAACACATTTTTTTTATTATAAAAAAATATACAAATCCTTTTATTGAAGCAAAAAAAAATTCCATCACTTAAGGTCCCTCCGTAATCTTTGTGCAGTTGTTAATTTCTCGGGATGCCCAACACTTATTTGTGAAGTGTTTTGGCTGAGTCTGGGATCTGACAGTTCGTTTTCTATAAATTTTTGCTGATTCCGAATCTAGGTTCTAAATTTTTCTAGTACGTTAGATTTTTGAGAACATTAAAGGCAAAGTTCACAAAAACGTATTCTTGTGCATTTTAAAGAGTTTTGTTTGTGAAATTTTCGGATGCATCTGGGATCTGACCACTTTTTTCGATTTACTTTTAAATGCTGATTTAAAATCTGTATCCGAATAACGGATCTAGATTCTTGATCGAATAAAATTCAGATCAATACCAAACATTTGTACATAATTTTGGAAAAAGAGCAATTATTACTCCAAATTGGACTTTAAATGCTTTCTTGGTAAACATTTCTTCATTTCTGATCAGGTTTAACTGGCGATTTTCTTGTATTTTCGGAAATAAAAAATCGATGAAGATAGTAAGTTTCAATATAAAATGCCGCAGTTTGGGACCTGGTTTACAAATTTTTAAGAAAATTGAGGTCAAAGTTCACGAGAATTGTGTTTTATTTTTATTTTTTAGAAGTTTTTTACTTGAAATTTGTAGTGTGCGTCTCGGATCTGACCAAACGGTTTCGATTAATCTTTCAAAGCAGCTTCTGAATTTGGTTTCCAAATTTTTCCATTACTTCAGCTTTTTGAAAAAACTGAGGTCAAAGTTCAGGTTAATAATTTTTATTTTTTTATGTTGGGGGGTCGCGAAGAATTTGAAATATTGAAAAGGGGTCGCAAAGCAAAAGTTAGTGAGAAGCTCTGCTGTAAAATGTATTCCAATTATAAAATTTTGTAAAAATTTCAATATTTGAATACATTTTTCCTATTCAAATATTCTACCGATTCTAAGACATTTTAAAAAATTTTGCCTATAGAAAATTTCTACAATTTTGATACATCTTTCTCTTCAAAAAGATTTTCAGCTGATAAGAAAATTTTTCTATAGAAAAATTTTGAAATTTTTTCATATCGAATAATTCTTTGATTCTGAGACGTTTTTCTATAAAAAAAAATTCTCAGATATTGAGACTTTTTCTATACAAAAATTATCAGATTCTGAGATTTATTTCTATACAAAAATTCTTAAATTCTAAAACATTTTTACTATAGAAAAATTTCCAGATTCAGAGAAATGTTTCTTACTATTTTCTATCTATCGGTTGTTTTGAACTTTAAAATTATTTTTCGTAAATATTTTCCCAAAATTTAAATCTATATTTTTATTTCTAAAAATTTAAAACTCACCGTTGCTGCTTTAAAAGCCAACACACATAATAGCACTGCACTAAATGCCATCATCACAAAAATACAAAAAGAATATTGTTTTTGAAATTTCTGTGCAAATTCATTATATTCGACATTACGTGTTATGATGTCTATGAAAGCTTTACGATATTCCATTAATACTTTGTCCTTTGAAATTTTCATATCCTGTGACAGTTTTTCATGCAATACTTTTAAATCATGTTGCAATGCTAAATATCTAGCATTCAAATGTAAGATAATCGTAGCTAACAGATTGGATTCAGCCGACAAATGAGAGACCACAGCAACACCAATCCATAATGAAATCGTTAAAGTGGGTAAGTACAAATACCAGGAAGTCAGATCATACAGAAATATTGCTTTAAATGGTATTAAATGTATATTGTTCAAGAAACCCATAACCGGTACTAGAAAGTATGTTACCACGGTTAAGATATACGAATAGGAGACCATTTTAGTGGGCAACAATTTACGATGAATATCACGATAAATTTGTTTATTTGAAGATCTGGAATGAAAAAAATGTTATTTGTAGTTGAAGTTCTGAACGTTTTTGAATTTTTTAACAGTAGTTGTAAAAAATATTGCGTATATTTAGGCGCTGTTGTCAAAAAATCTCAAACATAATTATGAACTGTGGTTTTCAGTATTTTTTGGAACAAAAAAACTGTGGACAGCTTCCCATTAAATACACACTCGGTGATTCACTTTGTTGCACGTGTATAATGAATTTTTTACATAAGCGCCTAAATGCCTGCTATACTTTTTAGGATATTCATTAAAAAGGGATTTTATGTATGGCAAAACCAATTTTCTTCCGATTTTGAATGTACGGGTAAACTTTTATTCTTCTAATAATTCACCTACTGGTTAATAAACCCGTATTTCACTAGCTGGTGAATAAAAAGTATTTTTCAACAAAATTTTTTTTTTCATCATAATTTTTTTTTCATCAATTTTTGTTATTAACATTTTTTTTTTCATAAATTTTTTTTTTTCATCAAAATTTTTTTGATTAAAATTTTTGTTTTCATCAAAATCTTTTTTTTGATTAAAATTTTTGTTTTTATCAAAAAGTTTTTTTTTTTCTTCGATTTTTTTTTATCAAAATTTTTTTTTTATCAAACAAATTTTTTTTTCATCAAAAACTTTTTTTTTGCATTAAAATTTTTTTTTTTCACTAAATATTAAGTTTTCATAAATCTCATTTATCATAATTTTGTTTTTCATGAAAAAATATGTTCTTTTTGCATTTTTTACTAAAACTACTTTTTCACGAACCAGGGAAGTCTCCCTGGTGTCACCCTCCGATCTTCTTGAAATTTGGATATGTTGTTAAGAACGAAAATAAATTCGACCCGTATTTTTTTTTAGCGGCCCAAACTCATTTTTAGGGGGGGTCGATTTGTATGGGAGGAAATTAACCTTTTTTAGTTTTTTACGATTTACGCCTATTTAAAAAAAATTTAAAATTATTGGCATGTGTGGTATCAGATGAAAGGTATTAAAAATACCTATCTCGTGGTGCTAACAACGGGCCAAAGAAGTTAATATTTTTCGACTTATTAACAAAAATGTCCTAAAATTTAGGTTTTTTACTCAATATGACAAAAAGTTGTGCATGTTTAAACACGTCCTTAGCACACGTAGATAGGTTTTCCAAAGACCTTTCATTTGGTTTGTAACATGACTAGGTTTGTTTTGCATAATATAGGAGATAAACGAAAAAAACTGAAAAATGGCATTGTCTTCCCCCCTCCTTTTTACGCCCTAAATATGAATTTGGGCCGCTATAAAAAATACGTGTCCCCTTATTTTTTCTGATCTACAAAATAAAACCAGTTCCATAAAGATCCGCGGGTGACACTAGGGAGACTTCCCTTGTAAGTCTAAACGATTGACCTAAAAATGTTCCATTTGTTTAACAAATGTACAAGAAACAGGTGAAAGTGTTAAATTCTTCGGTGCCGAATCTTTAATACTCTACAAAATGTAAAAAAGCTTTTTTGGACTGCATCTTGCTTTCCACAAACAGATGGACGGATATATATGGGGCATTCCATGTGAAATCGGATACTTTGAAAATTTTTTTTTTAGATTTTCCCAATTTGTTTACAGTTTTAAGTTCCCTTCGAAAATTCCTTCGTGGTAAATTTTCAGATTTTTTTGATGACCCGTTCAAAAGATATCGAATTTTCAAAAATTGGTAGTTTGTTCCTTTACTCAAACTTCTTTTTATTAGAACTTCTTCAATAATGGTCCAAATTTCAGATTTTTTTTTTTCAAAATTTTTGTTTTTTTTACGCAATTCCTAAAAAAATCCAAAAAAATTCTTAAAAGCGTTCAAGTATGCGATTTTTAAGTTTTAAAATTTAAATCTCATTTTTGAAAATGTTTGTACTCTTCAATTTTTTTGAAATTTTTTTGTGTAAAACTTCTATCAATTGTACAAATTTTTTGCCCAGGAAGATCGTGGGATAACGATTATTACTATTTTTTAAAATTTTTTGAAAAAATTTCATTGTTATTTTCCAATCTTAAAATCATTTCTACTGCTCCAAGGGTGCGTCATAGAGGGGTCCTTTATAAGACCGACCCCCATTAATTTTTTCGTCTTAACATTTCTTTGGAACAAACTTAAAACCCATCTCCAATTTCTAAGGGGGCTCCCACACAAAACGACATTTTTTAAAATTTGTTCCAACCGCTCTAACTGCCCTAATACCTTAGAGCAACAAAATGTATAACCGACCCACAATAATTTTTTAGTCCAAACATTTTCTCTGAACACACCTACCCCCTATCTTTAACTGTTAAGGCGGTCCCCATACAATTTTTTTTTAATTTTTTGTAAATTTGTTTTACTTAATTAGCTTCTACCGGTCCAATGGTGCGTCAAAGAGGGGTCTTTAGTAAGACCGACCCCCATTTATTTTTACCCTACAACATTTATTCAAAACTTACCTACGCCCTATCTCCACTCCCTAAGTCGGTTATACATTTTGTTGCTCTAAGGGCACTATTAGCGCAGTTAGAGCGGTTGGAACAAATTTTAAAAAACGTCGTTTTGTGTGGGAACCCCCTTAGAAATTGGAGAAAGGTTCTAAGTTTGTTCCAAAGAAATGTTAAGACGTAAAAATTAATGGGGGTCGGTCTTATAAAGGACCCCTCTATGACGCACCCTTGGAGCAGTAGAAATGATTTTAAGATTGGAAAATAACAATGAAATTTTTTCAAAAAATTTTAAAAAATAGTAATAATCGTTATCCCACGATCTTCCTGGGAAAAAAATTTGTAGAATTGATAGAAGTTTTACAAAAAAAAATTTCAAAAAAATCGAAGAGTACAAACATTTTCAAAAATGATCTTTAAATTTTAAAACTTAAAAATCGCATACTTAAACGCTTTTAAGATTTTTTTGGGATTTTTTTTTAGTACGTAAAAAAACAAAAATTTTGAAAAAAAAATTTGAAATTTGGACCATTATTGAAGAAGTTCTGATTAAAAGAAGTTTGAGTAAAGGAACAAACTACCAATTTTTAAAAATTCGATATCTTTTGAACGGGTCATCAAAAAAATCTGAAAATTAACCAAGAAGGAGTTTTCGAAGGGTATTAAAAACTGTAAAAAAATTGGGAAAATCTAAAAAAAAGTTTTTCAAAGTGTCCGATTTCACATGGAATGCCCCATATATAGCTAGAAGGTTAGAAAAGGATCAATAATATATAAACTTAACGGGGCCCTCGACCGATATTTCAATTTCAAAAAAAAATACTTTGGCAAGTACAGAGAAAATAATATCGTATATTTTATTTTAATTAAAATTTTAATTGTTTTTTAATTTAAAATTAATTAAATTTTTAATTAATATAATTAATAAATTGGCAATTTCCAAAAAGCAATATCTTGAAAGTCGTTTGACCGATTTGAAAATTTTCTTGATTGAAATTGACAACTAGCAAAATCTCACACTTACCTTTCAATATAAATTTTTTGATAAAATTCATTTAAAAATTCTTTAAAACTCTGCTTATTGAAACCTTTATTGAAAATCCTTAAATGTGTTTCCACCAATATTAAATATGTGGCCATACCCTCTAATATCAAACCAATATCATTGATATACGTGGTCATGTAACGCATTTCAGCATCATTCATATAACAAAACATTAAAAATCCAGCTACCAACATAACCTTATCATAAATACGCATAAATAGTCTGGCATTATCCTTAATAGGCCATTCGACATTGAGAAAAAATAAGCGTATCTCCCAAGAGAGCGGTGCTATTTGTCCATTTGGCAATAAAGGACGATGGAATTCCATTTCGCAATTGCTGTTTTTTGTTTGCTTGTGTTGTCGTTACAATTTGTATAATGAACTATGAACATTTTGTTGATACAAAAAGTCCTTTTTATAACATTTCCAAGTACATATTTGAGTTGAATGTAATTAAATTTGCAAAATAAAGTTTTCAAAAAAAAAATTTTAATAACTCAATTAATGTTAAAGTATGAGAATTTAGCAAATGTGTTTTAGTGTTTTGTGTTTTTTTTTGGTGTAACAAGTTTTGTAAATATTTTGTAAATATTTAAGGAAGATGAAAATTTTGTTAAACTATTTAAATAAATATAATACAATTTTTTAAAGAACTTGATGAAAGGATTTTAGTTTTAGGTTAAAACTAATTTGAAACACTGTGCAACAAATTTGGATCCCCGAGTGAATCCTAAAGGGGACCAAAAATATTATAGAATACCAACAGTAGACCAAAACTTACTTAGTTTTAAAAACTTAGCTCGAATTCCTTTTTTATGGCCCACTGAAGTTTTTAATTTTTTTTAACATGATATTGTTTTTAGACTAGTGTCTAATTTTAAAAATGATGCAGGACGCCAACGCAGTTTGACTATTTAAGCTACCGACTAACAAAAAAGAAAATAAGAATTACTGTTTTCAGTTTCTTAAAACCAAAAAGGTTTGTAACTTCGATTTGTAACTTGGATAATAATTCACCTGCTAATGAATAAAACCGTTTTTCACCAGCTGGTGAATAAAACGTAATATAAATATTTCTTAACAAAAAAAAAAATAAAATTTATCATAAATTTTCTTTTTCTGAAATTTTTTTGTTTTTTCATAAATTTTTTTGTTTAATCAAATTTTTTTTTTTCATTAAATTTTTTTTTTATAAAATTTTTTATTACATCAAATTGTTTGTCTTATCAAGTTTTACTGTTTTCATTTTCTTAGAACCAAAAAGGTTTGTAACTTCGATTTGTAACTTGGATAAAAAATCACCTGCTGATGAATAAAACCGGTTTTCACCAGCTGGTGAATAAAACACAACATAATTATGTTTCAACTAAAAAAATATTTATTTCATTAAAAATTTTTTTTCATAATTTTTTTGTTTTTAATAAATTTTTTTTTTTTCAACAAATGTTTTTTTTTTATCAAATTTTTTATTACATCAAATTGTTTGTTTTCATAAATTTTTTATTTTTTATCAAATTTTTATAAAATTTTTTATTATATCAAATTATTTTTTTTTATTTTTTTTTTCATAAATTTTTTTTATCAATCATACATTTTTATACCCTCCAACCACAGTATGCGGGTATACTCACTTTGTCATTCCGTTTGTAACTTATAGAAATATCGGTCTGGGACCCCATAAAGTGGGGCATTCCATGTGAAATCGGACACTTTGAAAAACTTTTTTTTTATATTTTCCCAATTTGTTTACAGTTTTTAGTACCCTTCGAAAACTCCTTCGTGGTAAATTTTCAGATTTTTTGGATGACCCGTTCAAAAGATATCGAATTTTTAAAAATTAGTAGTTTGTTCCTTTACTCAAACTTCTTTTAATCATAACTTCTTCAATAATGGTCCAAATTTCAAATTTTTTTTCTTCAAAATTTTTGTTTTTTTACGTATTTTCTAAAAAAAAATCCCAATTTTATTGTAATTTTCCAATCTTAAGATCATTTCTACTGCTCCAATGGTGCGTCATAGACGGGTACTTTATAAGACCGACCCCCATTAATTTTTACGTCTTAACATTTCTTTGGAACAAACTAGTACCCTGTCTCCAATTTCTAAGGGGGCTCCCACACAAAACGAAATTTTTTAAAATTTGTTCCAACCGCTCTAACTGCCCTAATAGTGCCCTTAGAGCAACAAAGTGTATGACCGACCCACAATATTTTTTTAGTCCAAACATTTTCTTTAAACACACCTACCCTCTATCTTTAACTGTTAAGGCGGTCCCCATACAATTTTTTTTATTTTTTGTAAATTTGTTTTATTTAATCAGCTTCTACCAGTCCAATGGTGCGTCCGAGAGGGACGCACCATTACTCCGAGAGGGACGCACCATTACTCGGTCTCATTACTGAGACCGACCACCATTTATTTTTACCCTACAACATTTTTTCAAAACATACCTACGCCCTATCTCAACTCCCTAAGTAGGCTCACATACAAAATTACATTTTTATTAAATTTGCTCCAACTGTTATTTGTATGAGAGCCTACTTAGGGAGTGTAGATAGGGCGTAGGTATGTTTCGAACAAATGTTGTAGCTCAAAAATAAATGGGGGTCGGTCTCACTAATGACCCCTCTCGGACGCACCATTGGACCGGTAGAAGCTGATTAAATAAAACAAAATTAACAAAAAATAAAAAAAATGTATGGGGACCGCCTTAACAGTTAAAGATAAAGGGTAGGTGTGTTCAGAGAAAATGTTTGCACTAAAAAAATATTGTGGGTCGGTCATACATTTTGTTGCTGTAAGGGCACAATTAGGGCAGTTAGAGCGGTTGGAACAAATTTTAAAAAATGTCGTTTTGTGTGGGAGCCCCCTTAGAAATTGGAGATAGGGTATTAGTTTGTTCATAAGAAATGTTAAGACATAAAAATTA
Source organism: Pegoplata infirma (assembly GCA_963921195.1). Classification (NCBI taxonomy): domain Eukaryota; kingdom Metazoa; phylum Arthropoda; class Insecta; order Diptera; family Anthomyiidae; genus Pegoplata; species Pegoplata infirma. The sequence continues at coordinate 216,367,160 of OY992538.1, forward strand.
ATGGGGGTCGGTCTTATAAATGACCCCTCTAAGACGCACCATTGGAGCAGTAGAAATGATTTTAAGATTGGAAAATTACAATAAATTTTTTTTAAAAAAATTTTGAAAAATAGTAATAATCGTTATCCCTCGACCCTCCTGGGCAAAAAAATTTGTAGAATCGATAGAAGTTTTACTAAAAAAAATTTCAAAAAAATCGAAGAGTACAAACATTTTCAAAAATGAGATTTAAATTTTAAAACTTAAAAATCGCATACTAGAGCGCTTTTAAGAATTTTTTGGGATTTTGTTTTTAAAAGTACGTAAAAAAAAAAAATTTTGAAAAAAAAAATCTGAAATTTGGACCATTATTGAAGAAGTAATGAGTAAAAGAACCTTGAGTAAAGGAACAAACTACCAATTTTTAAAAATTCGATATCTTTAGAACGGGTCATCAAAAAAATCTGAAAATTTACCACGAAGGAGTTTTCGAAGGGTACTAAAAACTGTTAACAAATTGGGAAAATCTAAAAAAAAAAATTTCAAAGTGTCCGATTTGACATGGAAGCCCCATATGCACAATTTAAAAATACATTTGAACAATTTTAAAATACATTTGGACAATTTTGAAAATATATTAAGAAAATTTTAAAATACAATTGGACAATTTTAAAATATATTTGGACAATTTTAAAATATATTTGGAAAATTTTACAAATTTGGACAATTTTAAAATACATTTGGACAATTTTAAAATACATTTGGACAATTTTAAAATACATTTGGACAATTTTAAAGTACATTTGAACCATTATAAAATATATTTGGACAATTTTAAACTACATTTGGACAATTTTAAAATACATTTGGACAATTTTGTTTTGGACAATTTTAAAAAAATATTTGGAAATTTTAAAATACATTTGGAAATTTTTAAACCATATTGTGACAATTTTAAAATACATTTGGACAATTTAAAATACATTTAGACAATTTTAAAATACTTTTGGACAATTTTAAAATTCATTTGGACAATTTTAAAGTACATTTAAACCATTTTAAAATATATTTGGACAATTTTAAAATACATTTGAACAATGTTAAAATACATTTGGACAATTTTGAAAATACATTTGGACAATTTTAAAAAACATTTGGAAATTTTAAAATACATTTGGAAATTTTTAAACTATATTTGGACAATTTTAAAATACATTTGGACAATTTTGAAAAAACATTTGGACAATTTTAAAATACATTTGGAGAATTTTAAAATTCATTTGGACAATTTTAAAATATATTTGGACAATTTAAAATTTATTTCGATAATATTAAAATATATTTGGACAATTTTAAAATACATTTGGACAATTTTAAAATACATTTGGACAATTTTAAAATACATTAAGAAATTTTTAAAATACAATTGGAAATGGTGTGGTAGGGGAACCCCATTACCTTGCCGTGGTATCATAACGGACCTCAGAGTCTATGTGTGCTGACGTGTCACCTCGCACCATTTTTATACCTTACACCACTCTGTGGTACCGGGTATAATGAGTGTGTGCTTATGTTTGTAACAACCCGAAATATTGATTTTAGACCCACCTTCAAGCATACCGATCGACTCAGAATCACTTTTTGAGTCGATTTGGCAAGGTACTTTCGTCCGTAACAACCGTAGTCGTATTTGTTTTGTATTCACAAATTACCATTCCAAATTTTAAAGGAATCAGACCAGTTATTCTCGTAGTTCCCATATGAACCACCCTCCCAATATTCATATAAATCTCTAAAATTTCATGAAAATAGGAAATATTTTATTAATATTTTGTTTTTGTGTGTTCAAAGCGTACTTTAATAACCCAATCAAATCTGATAATAATCACACCATTTTTGGACTTAGGACCCATATGTCCGATATTCACTTAAAGCGGTTTATTGGCAACAAATAGAAACCTATTTCACTCAAATTTGGTTAGTAAGGTTTTTAAACACTTATTAAATATTTGAAAAAAAAACAGGCCCAATCGGTCCTTGTTTGGACTTGGACCCATTTTCGGGGAAGCACTGGTGTAGGGTATTATATGGTCGGTCTTAACCGACTATAATTTTCTTACTTATTAAAATAACGCATCAACCAAATCTACTAAAATAATACTGACTACAGATGGGCGCGTGAGTGGAGTTTGATTCACACTCACTCACGCAAAAAATAATCGAATCACTCACGCAATTTTTTTTTTACTCACGCTCAGTCACTTTTCACGTGAGCAATAAAAAACATACTCACGCGTGACTCACGCCAGATTCAATCACGCTCACGCGTGAGTCACTCAAAATCTACTCACGCAATAAACTTTTCTTACCAAAAAAAAAACTTAAAATTTTTACAAAAAATCCAAAAAAATCTAATCACGGAAACTCACGCAAAAAATAAATGACTCACTCACTAATCACTCACTCAGATTTTTTTCAACTCACGCTCACACACAATCACGTGATTGAAATGAAAATTCCTCACACTCACGCGTGATTCACGCAAATCACGTGACCAGCGCCCATGTCTAATACTTTAAGTTTAACTTAATTATCTATCGACCCTCGTTCATAAAAAACTTTTCAAATCTATATTTAATATGCAAGACTTCATCAATTCTCCTAATTTCTTAACGAAATACTTTAAGCCCCCATTTTTATATACCTCTTGCTTAGTAAATATATTTTAATATACAAAAACCGTTATTTTAAGTGTGTAGTAGTTTTCCTATGCCTACATATAAAATATGCATAGTATAGAATATTGTATAGGACGTTGTATAAATTATCCTATCTAAATAAAAGCCAAATAGGATTAGAAATCTGTGCGTTTCCAAACGCACATTCATTGAACACATTTGTTTTTGGACGTTCATTTTGCTTTTGTATTAATTCCAATTATACGCACGACTGGGAATTTTCTTTAGTTACAATTATTGATGCACAAAACGTTAAGGATTTTAGGTTTGTATTACAACCGGCAGGCAGGCGATAGTAAAAGCAGATTTATACAGGCCACTAACCATAATTGAGAATTGAAAAAAAAAAAAAAAAAAAACTAAACTGTATTAATGATGTATTTTTTCTTCAGTTGGATTTATTAAATCCATTTCTTATTATACTCCTTAAAGTAAATTTTTTATACAAAATATTTTTTTCAAAATTTTTTTTTTGCAAAAAAATAAAAAATTTGGTCAAACAATTTTTTTTATAAGTTTTTAAGATGAAAATGTAGAAAAAAAAGTTATTTCTAAAAATTATAGACATTTCTGGTATTCCCATACCAGTAAGGTTTGTCATCAATATGATTTTAAATGTCGGTTTATTTTCTTAATAGGAAATAGTTTTTCTTATTTTAACATGATAATGTTTTTAGGCTGGTGTCTAATTTTAAAGTTGCATGACGCCACCTCAGTTTGACTATATAAGCTAACAATTAACGAAAAAGAAAACAAGAATTACTATTTTCATTTTCTTAAAACCAAAAATTTTAATAACTTGGGTTTGTAACTTGGATAATAATTCACCTCGTGGTGAATAAAACCGTTTTTCAACAGCTAGGGAATAAAAAGTAACATAATTATTTTTCAACAAACAAAATTTTTTTTTTATAAAAATTTTTTTTTCATCAATTTTTTTTTATTTTTTTTTTTCATCAATTTTTTTCATCAAACTTTTTTTTCATAATTTTTTTTATCAAATTTTTTTTTCATCAAATTTTTTTTTCATCAATTTTTTTTTTCATCAAAAATCTTTTTGTTCATTAATATTTTTCATAAATTTTTTTTTTCATCATTTTTTTTATAAATTTTTTTTTATCATAATTTTTTCATCAATTTTCTTTTATCAAATTTTTTTATCAAATTTTTTATTATCAATTTTTTTCTCACCAAAAAATTTTTTTCTCATATTTTTTTTTCATCATTTTTTTTTGTACATCAAAAAATTTTTCTTTTCATCAAAAAAATTTATCAAAAACTTTAAATTTTTTTAACATAATTTTGTTTTTCGTGAAAAAATTTTTTTTTTTACCAAAACTACTTTTTCACCAAGTCTAAGCTTTTCGCATAAAAATTTTCCATTTGTTTATCAAATGTACATAAAACAAGTGAGAATGTTATATTCTTTGGTGCCGAATCTTTTATACTCTCCAAAATGTAGAAACACTTTTTTGCACTTAATTTTGCACTCACTTACGAAATGTACAACTCTTTTGGTTTTCTAATGGGGTCCTCCCTCTACTGATATTCCAATTAGCTTTGCATGGAATAGCAAAGTAATATAACATTAGTTTTTCTAAAAAAACTTTGCTTTGGCAAGTACACCCAAATCTTCCGCGAAACATAATGATTTAATTATATTATTATCGATTTTTTTTTTCTTTTTCTGTAAAATATATGTTCGTATTTGTTAAAATGTTCACATATGTCGAATTAAAGCATTTTGTATATTTAGGTTACGTTGAATGTATAAAAATTTTCGAGGTGTTCCTACATTTTCCTTTATAACTTTTAAGCCGTTAAACCGATATCGTTCAAATCCAATGCCAAACTTCACGGGGCAACAACATTGTTGAAAAAAAAAATTTGAAAAAATTTTTTAAAAAATTAAGTTGTTGGTGAATTTTTTTTAATAAAAATATTATTTAAAAACATCTAAAACTTAAGCCTCTCTTGGCCCAATGACGAAAGCAATTGGAAAAAATCGGTCCATATTTAGACCTAGCCCCCATAAAAAGGTCCTCTATAGTTTGAGACTCAAATGACTCTAATAACCGTATTATAATAGGTATCTTTTTGTCTTTACAAATCACCATTCTAAATATTAAAGTAATCGGACCAGTTTTTCTTGTAGCCCCCATACAAATCACCTTCCCGATTTTCACTTAATCTCTCAAATTTCATGAAAGTAGAAAATATTTAATTAAAATTTTGTTTGTGTATGTTAAGCACATACTTCAATAATCTTATCAAATCAGATTATCATCGGACAATTTTTGGACTTAAGGCCCATCTGAGTGTTTTTTACACTTATTAAAGATTTAACAAAATATGGATCTAATCGGTCCATGTTTGAACTTGAGACCCATTTTCCAGGAAACTCTGGTGTAGGGTATTATATGGTCTGTCTTGACCGACTATAATTTTCTTTCTCGTTTTTTGTATGACAAAAAGTGTTTCCTCCGATTTTGAAATTTCGGGCAATTTTTTATTATGTGGTTTAAATTTGAGGACGATTGGATTAAATAAACCACTGGCGCTCAGAGATGAAAATTTTAAATTTTTGAAAATAAAAAAAAAAAACAAGTGAGAGTGTTAAATTCGGCTGTGCCGAATCTTTTATACCCTCCAAAATGTAAAAAAAAATTGTCAGGGGCGTTTTTTTTGGGGGGGTGATGGGGGTCAGTGGGGGACTTTTAGAGCACCTACCCATCGCGATAAATATACAAAATGTTTCATTTCTTTAACAAAAATACAAAAAACATATAAAAAAAAGTGTATTTTTTCTTTTTTCAGATGTTGGTTCAGTTCTTCAAGGGGGAACTTTTTTCCCCTGGCCCGATTTTACCCATTCACGAACTTAACCTGCCTATGAACATATTTGTGCCAAACTTCAGGAGTCTAGCTGTTTTATTTTGGACTGCATTGTGTTATCTACAGACAACCAGACGGAAGGACGGACAGACGGACATTCACAGAATGTCTTAGAATCGATCATAGATCAATAATATATAAACTTTATGGGGTCCCCGACCGATATTTCGATGCGTTACAAACGGAATGACAAAGTGAGTATACCCCCATACTGTGGTTGGAGGGTATAAAAAAAAATTTAAGAATTCGATGCTCTGAAAATTAAAATCGGTTGAACGGTTTTCAAGATATCGCTATTTGAAATTTGCAAAAACTGGCGGTTTTTTCCTTCGTTCAAGAAATGTTTAAAAAACTCAAAATTTCTTTCCCTTGACCCTTGCAAAGAGATAAAGACAGTTTTTCAGTTAAACTTAATTTAAGCCAAATCCGATCACCTTAACCTGTTGCGAACTTTGATCAAAATTTTTGATTTTTGAAAAATTAAAAATGAAAAAATCTATACTTATACTTATATACTTATTACTTATTACTTATTACTTATACTTATTACTTATACTTATATAATATATAATAATTAATAATTAATAATAATATTATAAAGAGGTAATGTTTGTATGTTCCCAGTTGGCAACGTCCTCGAGCCATCCTCAGTGACGGAGCGATGACATGTCAGAGTCACACCTGACATCCACAAGACATCTCTATGTACTGGGTTGAGGACAGTTTCATACAAATTTTCAAAATGTCCTCACTCTAAGTCAGCAGTGGTCAGGGCTGACCTTCTGGGGACATGTCACCTAAGACTTCTTTGGGGAAATGTCTGACATAGGTCATGCGAAAATACAAAAAATTTTCGTATTTCCTTTAGTTTTTACTTTTATCCATTTTCCCTTATAAATTATCTTTCTCATATTTAGAAAAAACTTTTCGCTTTTTTTAGTCCCAACTGGATTTGAACCTGGAACCTCCAGTTTGTTAGTCCCACACCTAACCACTTGTTCCAAACTTTATTTTTAAAATTGTTTGTCTATTTATTACTTTTATTCTACTTTAGATTTTGATTTTATTTTAATTAAGTCGATATATTGCCATCTTTTTCTTGGAAATTAAAGAGTTGCCCAGATTTAAAATTATAATTTAATATACTGCTATTCTGAAGACATTTCCTTTTAGACGTCTTAGAGGAATTGTCCACACTCTTAAAGCAAACATTCAGTGCTGACAATGTTAGGACATGTCATCAAGGATTGCCTATGATTTGTCAGAACCTGAAGACATTTCCTCGAGGAATCACTGTGGAAATTTCCTCAGTGACACATTTTCCAACTGGGTTTTTTTGTTTGTTTGTTTGTTTGTTTGTTTGTAGAAAGTAATCTCCGGAACTACTCATCCGATTTCAAAAAAGTTTTCAGCAATATTTAGAGTACTCCTCCCGGACGGACATAGGCTAGGTTTCATCGACCACGCCCACTTCTACGCCCACTTTTTGCCAAAAATCTGCAAAACTACTAAACCGATTTCAAAATTTTTTTTACCAATACGTACTTGGAATGGTCCTTCATGATGGACGTATGCTGGGTTTCAACGACCACGCCCACTTATATGCCCACTTTTGGCAAAAAACTTAAAATTTAAATATCTACGAGACTACTCATCCGATTTTAAAAATCTTTTCACCAATATTTAGAGTGTTCCTCCAGGGTGGACATAGGCTAGGAATCATAGACCACGCCCACTTCTTCGCCCACTTTTTGGCCAAAAAAACTAAAATTTAAAAATTTCCTAAATTACTCATACGGTTTCCAAAATTTTTCCACCAATGCTTGGTATGGTTCTTCATAGTGGAAAAAAGCTGGGTTTCATTGACCACGCCCATTTCTACGCCCAATTTTGGCAAGAAAAAAATGTAAAATTTAAATATTATGAATCTACCCATCCGATTTTAAAAATTTTGTCACCAATATATATTTTGATTAGTCCTTCAGGGTGGACATGGGCTAGCTTTCATCAACCACACCATTTCTACGCCCAGTTTTTGTCAAAAAAAACGTAAAATTTCAAAATCTCCGAAGCTACTAATTCGGTTTTAAAAAATTTTTCTCCAATATTAAGAATGGTCCTACGGTTCAATGACGTAAAACCTTAAAATATACGAAACTTTTAATGATGTTTCAAAAATGATTTCACTAATATTTAGAATTCTCCTTCAGAGTGAGTTAGGGTAGGTTTCATTGACCGCACCCATTTTGAAGATCACTTTTAGTCAAAAGACTTCAAGTTTAAAAACCTTTGAGACTACTCATCCGATTTCAGAACATTTTGAAAAATGCGCTTTTTGGAAATTTCGATTTTAATGGAGCAAATAGGTGCAATGTGGGATCCTCCTGCCCAAAAAATCATTATTTCTTCAACATATCTTATAGAGAAAGGAATGAAGCCTAAATGTACCGCCATGAATTGAAATTCAATGAATTGAAATGAATAGAGCAGGGAACGAAATGGAATGATACGGGGAATGAAATGACATTAATAATAACGATATAAGGGCTCGAAAATGTTCAAGAGTTTTTTTACGGGAACGAACATGATTCCGCGCTAAACGGGGCTGTTTGAATTTTATTGTTTGTTCTAAATAATTTTTATTTAAGACTTCAACGATAAAAATTTAATAAAATAAAGATTCTGCAGGGGACAATTTTAGAAATGGGGACTCTAATCCTGATCCTTCTTTAATTCCGTATTTATTATTGCCGGTGACAAAGTTCCGGGCGGGCCTGCTAGTAAAAAAATTAAAAAAAAACACTCGCGATACATTATTTTATTAATTTTAGGATTCTGAATATAAATATCAAAAATTTTCTGAAATTGGCCGAGCGGTATTCGAGGTATCGCTATTGGAAATTTGTCAAAAAAATTTCAAAAATGGCGGTTTTCCCCTACTTTCAAGAAATTAAAAAAAATTTTCACTTGACACTTTTTAGAGCTTGCTACAGCCTTTTATGTAAATATAATTTGAGCAAAATCCAATCATTGAAACCCTTGGCTCCTTTCGATAAAAGTTTTGGATTTTTGGAAAATGTTCACCAAAAATTTGAGATTTTTGAAAAATTAAAAAATAAAAAAGTCTTGCGTTACATTTTTATTACCTAATGAAAATATCAAAAAAATTCTGAAATCGGTCAAGCGATTTTCGAGATATCGACATTTGAAATTTGTCAAAAAATTTCGAAAAATGGCGGCTTTTTTCCACGTTCAAGAAATTAAAAAAAATATTAAAATTTTCTTTCACCTGACTCTTTTTTAGAGCTTGAGACAGCCATTTATGTAAATTTAATTTGAGCAAAATTTGATCATTTTAACCCGTGCCTCCGTTCAATCAAAATTTTTGATTTTTGGAAAAAAAATTTCCTAAATTTGGGATTTTTGAAAAATTAAAAAAGTAACAACAAGCCTTGCATTGCATTATTTTAAGAAATTTTAACTTGCTTAATGTGAATATCAAAAAAAAAATCCGCAATCGGTCGAGCGGTTCTCGGAAAAATGTCCCAGAATCTGAGAATTTTTCTTTACGGAAAAGTGTCTCAGAATCTGAGAATTTTTCTATAAAAAAAATGTCTGAATTTTTCTACAGAAAAAATTTCTCAGAATCTTAGAATTTTTCTATAGAAAAAATGTCTCAGAATCTGAAAATTTTTCTACAAAAAAAATGTCTCAAAGTCCGAGAATTTTTCTATAAAAAAAATGTCTCAGAATCTAAGAATTTTTCTATAGAAAAAATGTCTCAGAATCTGAGAATTTTTCTATAGAAAAAATGTCTCAGACAAAATGTCTCAGAATCTGAGAATTTTTCTATACGGAAAATTATCTTTGAATCTGAAATTTGCCCAAAAAAAATTCGAAAAATAGAGTTTTTTTTTTTTAATTTAAAAAAAAATATATTTTTTTTTACGAGCTTAAACAAACTTTCATTTTAAATAACTTTGAGCAAAATTAGAGCATTTTAACCCATGGCGCCCGTCGATAAAAGTTTTGAGTTTTTGGTGAAAAAACCACAACTTTGATCAAATGGAGCCAGTGTTGAAATTATCGAAATTGATTCAAATAAATTTCACAGATTGTCTTAAGCCCTATGGAAGGGTCAAGAAAAAGATATTTTGAGATTTTTTTTTTTAATTCTTGAACATAGGAAAAATCCGCTACATTTTACAAATTTCCAATAGCAATATCTCGAAAACCATTTGACCGATTTTTATTTTAAAAATTCTTACGAAATTTTACTGATTTTCTTATTCCAGTTATCCAGAGTCAACTGTTTAATAGAAAATCTGTTTATATAGATATTGGTTTGTATATGTGTGTGTGTGCTTAAGGCCTAATGATATCTTTTATGTAGTGGCAATTCCCTAGTGTTTGTTTTACATCTTCTCAGAGTTGTCGTCTACATAACTGAGTTTATTTTTTTTTCTTTCTATTTCTTCCTGAACTATTTTTGTTGCTTTCCTCTTAAACAACTAATTGGCCAAACGCGTATTGTTAGTAATGACGTCTTTGAATAAAGTAGTAGTGGATGGAAAAAAAATCAGTACTTTAGTACCTTTTTCTGGTACTTTTTCAATTTCCAAAATATTGCAATACCACCGCGACCAATTTGGTACCTTTTTATACAAAACATTTTTATATATTTGTTGAAAAAATCTAAAATATTTTCAAAATCTTTGGATTTTTCCTTGGAAAAATCTTAAAAATATTAGAAAAATTTATATTTTTTCTGGCAAGAATTTAAGTATTTATTTGTAAATCAAAAACAGATTACACAGTGCAACAACCAAAATCGGAATGGAATGAAACCAAAAAAGAAAAATCTCTAAAACTAAAAAATCCTTGAATGTTTTGATATGAATTAACTTTTGGCCAAATAAAATAAATAATAGTTTTAGTACTCTTGAGTTGGAAAAAGTACTTTTTTGCTTAAGTACCATTTCGAATTTACAATTTTCCATCCCTGTGCAGTGTCTATATAAAAATAAATCATATTCTTTAATAATTCATCCTCTCAATTCTCATCTGTGAATACATTTCTTACATCTTCTTAAGGAAATTTTGTAATTTTCTGTTGCGGTTGTCATTGGTAATGAGGTTCCCAAATGAATTAGACAATTTTTCTTAAGGTTTAATTTTATCATTTCAATAACAAATTAAGATTTCTGGGAAACTAATTAGTAGTTGAGATTTTTTGTATATTTTTACTACATTTTTTTCGTTTTTTTTTTAACCATATAATTTATTGATTTAGCCAGGAAATTATATTAAAGAGTAATTTGGTTTAAATATTATTATATATCGTTCATTGCATAAGAAATCACACAAGATTTTTTTTTAATTTTTTTTTTAGAAAAGAATTCTCTAAATTTTTAGAATTTTTCATAAAAAATGTTTTATCAGAATATTAAGAAAAAAATTTTGGAATGTCGGAATATATCTGAAATCGGTGATCATCTCCATAAATATCCAAAGATCCATTTTTATATTGATTTTTTTCCAAAAACAAGGTTTAAGCATTTAATGGCCTAACTAGAGGTGTCAGAAAAAATCAATACAGATTTTAAAATTAACATTTACAAACCGGCGCTAGAGCAAAAAAAAAGTTAAAACTGGGGACCAACCCAATAAATTTCCAAAACTCCGTTTTTTTAAGTGTGCGTGCATTTTATGGCTTAACTAGAATGTTATAGCGAAAATAGCTGAAATTGGGTATCATTGCTAAAAATTTTCTAAAATCCATTTTATATTAATTTTTCTTAAAAAAAAAATTATTTCAAATTTATTGCTTAACTATAGATGATAGAGCAATATTAGCTAAAATTTGGGACCGTAAAAATTTCCAAAATAATTTTTTTCTAAATATCTTTACCCAATAAACCACGATACCGATTACGGTATAACCTTAAATTAAAATTATGATACCATTTTCGAATTTTAGCGATTTTGCTATCGTCATTCCTGGAAATTTCGATAGCGAAAACGATATCACATTTTCATATCGAAACGGTATCGTTATCGCCTGGAATAACGATAGTTTTTCGATAAATTTTTGAAAATGGAGATTTTACTATCCTTATGAAAATGAATATCATATTTTTATGGAAAAACGATATTATAAGGAAGGGTATATTAAGAACGAAAACACTATCGTTTTCGTATAATATGTGATAATTAGGTGATATTGCCTTGATATCATAACGGAATCGTTTGGTTTATTGGGTACTTCCATTTTATGGCTTAACTAGAGGTGCTAGATCGAAAATATAAAAAAATTATTAATCCCATAAATTTTTAAAAAATAATTTTTACATGAATTTTTTGAAAAAAAACAAACAGAATTTGCATTACTTTTTTTCCAAAAACCTTTACTTAAATTTTATGGATTAACTATATTTGCTACAGCGCAAATATCTGAAATTGGGGATCATCCCTATAAATACAAAAAAAAAAAAACTTAAATTGCATAAAAATCCTTAACCACAGATGCTACATCGAAAATATCTAAAAAGAGGATCATGCCTATAAATTTCTTAAAATCCCTTGTAATACTTATTTTAAATATTTTATGTTTTTTTTTTCAAAAAAAACTTCTGGGGTATCATCCCTAAAAAGTTCCAAAAATCCTTTTTTATAGATTTTTTTTTTTTTTAAACTTTGTTTGCATTTTATGGCTTAAGTAGAGGTTCTAGAGTGAAAGTAGCAAAAATGGGGAATATATTAGTTCCTGTAGTTCCTATAAGGAGCATAGGGCCTCAAATGGGGAATGCTCGCTTTAAATTTTCAAGATTTATTTTTATTTTCATTTTTGATAACAAAAATAAATTGTATTTTATGGTATACCTCTACAGCGAAAACAGCTAAAATTGGGTGTCATCAGTAGAAATTTTCAACAATCATATTTATTATGATTTTTTTCTAAAAAATGTAAAATGCAATTTAAACCTAGTTGCTGCTGGAACAAAAATGTATGAAATCGGAGATCACCTCCATAAGTTAAATAAAACTATATTTTCATATTAATATTAAAACAAAAAAGTTACTTACATTTATGGCTTTAAAAAAGGTGCTAGTGCAAAAAAATCTAAAATTGAGGATCATCCTTAAAAATTTAAATTTTCAAGATCCAGTTTTATATACATTTTTTATAACAAAAATAAATTGCATTTTATGGTATAACTAGAGGTGCTGGAGCAAAAATAGCTAAAATTGGGTGTCATCCCTATAAATTTTCAAAAATCAAATTTAATACTACTATGATTTTTTCTAAAAAATGTAAAATGCAATTTAAACCTAATTGCGGCTAGAGAAAAAATGTCTAAAATCGGGGATAATCTCCATAAATTTTCTAAAACTCCATTTTCATATTAATATTAAAAAAAAACGTTACTTGCATTTGTGGCTTTAAAAAAGGTGCTTGAGCAAAAAAAAATCTAGAATTGAGGATCATACTTATAAATTACCAAAAAACAATTTTATATTATTTTTTTAAAAACTTCATTTGCATTTTATGGCTTAACTGGAAGTGCTGGAGCGAAAGTAGCAAAAGTAGGGGATCCTCGCTATAAATTAAAAAAAAAATCCATTTTTATATCAAAAGGTGCTAGATCAAAAATAGCTAAAATTGAGGATCATCCATATAAAGTCCCAAAAACCAATTTTATATTATTTTTTTTTTTTTTCAAAAAACTTTACTTGCATTTTATGACTTAACTAGAGGTGCTAGAGCAAAAGTAGCAAAAATAGGGGATCCTCGCTATAAATTTCCGAAAATCCAATTTCTTATAAATTTTTGTTTAAAAATCTTAATTGCGTTTTATGGTAAAAATAGAGGTAATAGATAGAAAAAAAACTAAAATTTGGTATCATCACCATAAGTTTTAAAAAATCCAATTTTATATGATTTTTTCCCTAAAAAAATAAATTGCAATTAAAACCTTAACTGGAAATGCTAGGTAGAAAATTTCTGAAATCAGTTATCATCTCCATAAATTTATAAAAATTCCTTTTCAAATTGGTTTTTGTGGCTTAGAAAAGGTTTCTAAAGCGAAAATAGCTTACATTGAAATTCATTCTTATTAATTTTCAAAAATCCATTTTTATAAGATTTTTTTGAAAAAATAAACATTTTATGGCTTAACTTAAGGTGCTAGAGCGAAAGTAACAAAAATTGAGAATCCTGGCACAAAATTTTTAAAATCCCTTTTTTAAAAATATTTTAAATAAAAAAAAAGATAATGGTTGAACTAGAGGTGCTAGAGCTAAAATAGCAAAAATTGGCTATCATCCCTATATATTTTCAATTATACAATTTTAAATGATTTTTTTTTTCTTATAAATCTTAATTTCAATTCAAACCTTATCCAGAACTTCTAGAGAGAAAATATCTAAAATCGGGGATCATAACAAAAAATTTTCAAAACTCCATTTTTGAATTGACGTATTTTAAAAATAACACAAGAGAGTCAAAATATCTAAAACTGAGGATCATCCTTATAAATTTCCAAAAATTAATTTTTATAGGATTTTTTTTTTCCGAAAAAAAAGTTGGGAATCCTCTCTATAAATTTAAATTATTTTAATTTTTTGGTTTAAAAATTTTCAAAACTCTATTATCAATTTTTTTGCATTTTGTGGCTTAACAAAAGGTGCTTGAGCAAAAATAGCTAAAATTGAGGATCATCTTTATAAATTTTCAACAATCAATTTTTATGTATATGAATCTTTTTAAAAAAAAAAAACTTTACTTACCTTTTATGGCTTAACTTAAGGTACTTAAGAGAAAGTAGCAAAAATTGGGAATCATTTCTCTAAATTTCCAAAAATCCGTTTTTATACAAATTTTTTAAAAAAAAAATTAATTGCATTTTGTGGATTAACTAAGAATGAAAATAGCTAAAATTGTGTATCATCACTATAAATTTTTAAAAATCCTATACAATTTTTCTTTAAAAAAATTAAATTGTAAACCTTAACTAGAACTGCTAAAGCGAGAAAAAATTTGAAATCGAGGATCATTTTCATAAATTTCCAAAACTTTATTTTCAAATTAATTTTTTCAAATACATTTTTTTGCTCAACAAATGGTGCTAGACCGAAAATATCTAAAGTTGAGGATCATCCTTATAAATTTTCAAAAAATTATTTTATACTATTTTTTTTTTATATTTTACTTACATTTTATGCTAAAGGTGCAAAAATTGGCGATCCTCGCTCTAAATTTGCAAAATCCCATTTTAATATTAATTTTGGAAAAAAAATAAAATTAATTGTAAATTTTGTATTAACTAGATCGAAAATACTAAAAATTGGATATCGTACCTAAAAAATTTAAATTGCAACTTAAATCTCAACCAGAAATGCTAGAGAGAAAATATCTGAAATTAAGGGTTCATCACCCAAAATTTTCAACACTCCATTTTTAAATTGATTAAAAAAAAAATCACTACTTTCAATTTGTGGCTTAACAAAAGGTGCTAGAGCAAAAACAATTGAAATTGAGGATCATCCTTATAATTTTTCAGAAACTATTTTTTTTAGGATTTAATAAAAAGCTTTAATTTTGCTAAAGTAGCAAAAGCTGGGGATCCTCGCTATAGATTTCACTTTTTTTTCTTAAAAGAACAGTTTCTGCATTAATTTTTTTCTAAAAAAAAAACTTTAGTTTCATTTAATGGCTTAACAAGAGGTAATAGAGCGAAAATATCTGAAATTGCGGATCGTCTCCATAAATTTCCAAAAATCCACTATCTTATGATTTTAATAAAATAAAAACTTTATTTGCATTTCATGGCTTATCTAGAGGTGCTAGAGCGAAAATATCTAAAATTGAGGATCATCCTTAAAAGTTTCCAAAAAAACATTTTTATACGATTTTGGTTTGTAATACTTTGCAGTTTATTGCTTGACTATTGGTAATAGAGCGAATATATCAGGAATTGGGAATCATCCTTATAGAGTATTTGTGATTTGTGATTGTTTAACATCAATTTTTTTTTTTGTAAAAAAATTAAATTGCAAAATTAAACTTTAACTAGAACCGCTACATACAAATTATCTGAAAGCGAGGGATATAATAATTATTTTTTCTAAAAAAAGTTGAAGGAACTAGAGAAAAAAGGAATAAATTGAGGATCATTCTTATAAATTCCCAAAAATCAAGTTTTATACATTTTTTTTTTTTGTAATTTTAATTGCAATTTATGGCTTGACTAGAGGTGATAGAGAGAATATATCAAAAATTGGATATCATCATAAATTTCCAAAAATTAATTTTCATGTGAATTTTTCTAAAAAAAACTTTACATGCATTTTATTACTTAAGAAGTGGTTCTAGGGCGAAAGTAGTTACATTCAGGAAAATTTCCATAAGTTTCCAACAATCCATTTTCATAAAAAAACTTAAATCGCAATTACAACGCTTACTAGAAGTCATCATCCCATCAGAAGAATCATCCCATAATTTTCCAAAAATCCATTTTTTTCTATGATTTTTTTACTAAAAAAAGCGTTACTTGCATTTTGTGACTTAACAAAAGGTGCTAGAGTGAAAATATCTAAAATTGTGGATCATTCTTAAAAATTTCCAAAAACCCAGTTTTATACGATTTTTTGTTTGTAATATTTTGATTGCAATTTATTGCTTGACTATGGGTGATAATGCGAATATATCTGAAATTGGGGATCATCCTTATAAATTTCTAAAAATCCATTTCAAAAGTGCTAAATTTGTGGTTTTGTAATTTTTCAACAGCAAATTTCTCAAAAACGGCAAGTGCTATAAAAATTTTATTGAATGATTTGGAATTAGAATCTATAAGGTTTACTTGGAGGTTTTTAGTGAACCTATGTTATCTTTTCCCACTGTGCTGTCAATCTCTAAACATTCAATATGTATCCTCAAGAGTTAAATTTAAGTTTCAAAAATTTGTTTTGCGTTATTAAGGCATAAAACTTAATTAACCTTGAAACTTTACGACTATTAAGCACTAAAAAATAATACAAAATATTTTCTACTATAAAAACTTTTTTTTTAGTGTTGGAATATTAATTAAAACATTTATTGGCGTTGTTGTCGGTTTTAATACCAACAAACATGTTGGCTTAAATAAAAAACATCAGCTATACAAACTACAAACTCTAATTGTAGGAAGAATAACATAAATGCTTATTTTAAGCTTCATCTAATATTCAAGTATAACACATACCGCAATATATAAGGGTGATAATTAGTTTCAAGGGGTTTATTGGGGGGGGACAATTTTGGGGTTGCTTAGGAAGGAAGTCAGATTCTATGTAAGTGGATGGAAATCTTTGGAAGCCAATTCTAAGGTTTTATAATTCCAAATGTATTCTACATCGAAACAAAATTATGTTTCGGCATTTTTTCATAAAAATAATTTCCGATTTCAGGAATTTCAATTTAAATTTTTTAGAAAAAAATTGATGATATAGGATTGATCTCAAATTTTTCGCTATTTATGCTCTAGCACATTTAAGATTTAGTGCCAATCAAAATTTGTTAGAAAGGTGCTACAACAAAAATAGCTAAAACTGAGGATCATCCATATCAAGTTTAAAAAATTTATTTTTATAAGATTTTGTCTAACAAAACGTTGTTTTTTTCTTTTATGGTTTAACTAGAGGTGCTCGAGCGAAAGTAGCAAAAAATTGCGGATGATCGCTCTAAATTTCCACAAATCCGTTTTTATATAAATTTTTAATAAGAAAATTGAATTGCACTTTAAGGTTTAACTAGAGCTGCTAGAGTGAAAATAGCAAAAATTGGTTATCATCAGAATAACAAAAAGTGCTAAAGCGAAAATAGCTAAAATTGATTATCCTCGCTATAAATTTCCAAGAACCAATTTTCATATAAATTTGATTAAAAAATATTAATTGCATTTAATGGTTTAACTAGAGTAGCTAGATCAAAAATAGCAAAAATTTGATATTATCAAATAAAAATTTCCAAAACTACAATTAAACCCTAGTTGCTGCTAGAGCGAAAATTTCTGAAATCCAGAATCGTCTCCATGCATTTCGAAAACTTAATTTTTATTAATATGTTTTTTTAGCCCCGAATTACTGTCACCCTACTTCCCCTTTATACACAATAATATTTTACTACAACCATCATAAAACACATACACTCTTTCTCTACGTACTACAACATACCTCTACATAGTCGTTTACTAACCATACATAGTTATGAACATGACTGGGGAGTCTGATAACACAACTACAACTATTTTTGAACATCCAACTAATAGTTAATATTTAGTAAAACCGGCAAAAAAAAATATGCAAAAAAAACAGAAAACTACAAAAATAACAACTAAAAACTATTTTCTACAACAAAATTTTTTAATTGTTGATTACATTAAAACTTGTATTGTATGCATTTTATCTAATTGCCAAAAAATTTTGTATGCATATTATTTAATTGCTAGCAAAAATAAAATATTGCAACGCTGAGAAATGTGAATTTTATATTTATAGCGAAAAATATTAAAAAAAATATTGAAATTTGTTGAAATGATTTATTTAGAAAATATTTATGGGGTAGACATTTTTATTAAAGTGCACCCTAGCAAAAAAAATTAAAATCCAACCAATTGAGAAAAAACAAGTAGAAAAGGTAAATTCGACTTGGCCGAATCTGTGAATACCCTACACAATGTAAAAAATAAAAAAAAATTCTGACAAAAAAAAAAAAAAATCCGCAAAAAAAAAAAATTTATTGAAAAGAATAATTCGGCGAAAATTTTATTTTGGTAAAAATTATGTTTGTACTTGTTTAAATTCCAATCGGTGATCAATTCAGTTCACATTTTTCAACCAGCAGCCGATTAAAGCATTTTGTATTTTAAGGTTATGTTGAATGTACCAAAATTTTTAAGGTGCCCTTACATTTTCTTTCATAACTTTTGAACCGATTTCGCTCAAATGTTATACCAAACAGCTTAGGGCAACAACAACCGAACTTGACCCAATATATGAATACCCTCCACAATGTCCTTTTGAAGTGATAGTAAATTTGCTAACATGAAAAAAAATTAATTTTGATTAGAAATAATTTATTTTGAGTATAAAACTTTTTTTTATTCATTTTCATTTTTCATTTTTAAAAAAAGAAATTTACAAAATTTAAAAAAAAAAAAATTACAAAATTTTAAAAAAAAATTTACAAAATATTATAAAATATTTTACAAACTTTTTTTTTTTTTTTGAGTGTAAAATTTTTTTCGAGTGTAATTTATTAACAAGGAAAACCGACATTTGAAATCCTACTGATGATAACACTAACTAGAATGGTTGAAACTGGTATGGGAATACCAGAAATGTCTATAATTTTTAGAAATTAAATTTTTCTTCTGCTTTTTTTCAACTTCAACCCTTAGAGCAAATATAATTAGAGCCCGAGCTCGATCTATGCTTACAGAAAAAACACTAATAAATATTTTTAATTTATTTAAAAAGTGACATTTTTTTTTTTTGAAAAAACCGCCAGGTATGATGAAATAAATCTAAAATCCGTCATCTTAAATTTTCCCCAAAAAACATTTTTTAAAGTTTAAAGCTTCGTCTTTCTGGTAATTAAAAGAAAAGTTGAGTATTTTTCATTCCTTCTTTGAGAAAAAATATTTTTAGTTATGTCTATAATGGCTAAGTGCAGTTTATGTTGGACATTTTTATCAAAAAACAAGTAAGAGTGTTAAATTCGGCTGTGCCAAATCTTTTATACCCTCCAACATGCAAAAAAAAAATGCAGGGACGTTTTCTTTTTTTTTTTGGGGGGTGGGGGTCGAAAGTGGTAATGCTTTATGCACTAAAGAAATACAAGTTTATCATTATTAAAAAAAAAAATTATTCCACGCCCATAAAAGGGGGGGTGCGGACCGAAAAAACGACATTATCTAATTCTTTGGGACCAAATGCAGGACTTTGAACTTCCAGTAGCATAAAAATGTTGCATTTGTTAAACAAAAAGACAAAAAATCATGTAAAAAAGTGGTATTTTTCATTGGTTGGTTTAGTTCTCTAAGGGGGAACTTTTTCCCCCTTGGTCCGATTTTGCCCATTTCCGAACTTAACCTGCCTAGGAATATAAGACATATTCGTGCCAAACTTCGGAAGTCTAGCTCTTTTATTTTGGACTGTATCGTGTCCTCTACAGACGGACAGACGGACAGACGGACAGACGGCCGGACGGACGGACGGACGGACATCGCTAGAATGTCTTAGAAGCGATCACTGATCAATAAAATATATACTTTATAGGGTCCTAGACCGATATTTCAATGCGTTACACACGGAATGACAAAGTGAGTATACCCCATACTGTGGTTGGAGGGTATAAAAAATGGATTCTTTTTCTCTCAAATTAAAAAATGGCCCACTGCAGTTTTCAATTTTTATACCCTCCACTCTAGTGATAGAGGGTATATATAAGTTTGTCATTCCGTTTGTAACTCATCGAAATATTGGTCTAGGACCCCATAAAGTATATATATTCATGATCCTCGATCGATTTTAAGTCGATCTAGCAATGTCCGTCCGTCCGTCCGCCTGTCTGTCCGTCCGTAGAAAACACGCTTACTTTTGAAAGACTTTACAGAGGCTACTGAAGTTTGGCATATATGTTGGTCATTTACCTGGTCAGGTTGGTTTTGCAATCCAGCCAAATCGGTCCAGTGGTTCAAAAGTTATGAGCAAAAGAGTAAATTTCGGCATGGGTGTTTCGCGAATTTACGAGATAAAAAACACGATAACTTTCGAAAGACAATAGTGAGACTGCTAAAGCTTGACATGTATCTTTGCCGTTCCCTAGGTCTGTTTGGTATTAAATTTTAGCTCAATCGGTCTAGTGGTTCAAAAGTTATAAGCAAAACCCTGAATTTCAGATTAGTTTCGTCCTAAATGCCACGTGTTCATACAAGTTTTAAAAGCATTGGTGGTAACTTATCAATGCTTTTTAAACTTGTTTAGTTTTAAAAGCTTTGGTAATTTAAAAATTACACTCGATAAAAATTTTACACTCAAAAAAAAATTTTACACTCAAAAAAATTTTTCACTCAAAAAAAAAAATCAGTTTTTTTTTTTTACAAAATTAAAATATTTTGTAATACGGACGTGCATTCTTTTAGAAATATTTCTACAGTAAAAAAACATTACACTCGAAAAAAAATTTACACTCAAAAAATAAAATTAGTAATTTTTCTTGAATTTAAAAAAAAAATGTAAAAAAAGAGTTTTTTACTCAAAATAAAATTTTTCTAATCAAAATTGTTAATTTTTTCACGTTAAAAAATGGACTATCCTTTAAAAAAATGCATTGTTGAGGGTATTCATAGATACGGTTAAGTCGAATTTAAAGTTTCTACTTGTTTTTCAATGGCGTTGGTATAAGTAAAACAAAATGCATTAAATAAACTTCTAAGCTAAATAATATTTCGTATGCAATTTTTTTTTAGAATTTTTTTTTTTATTTTTTTCTAAATCTTAAAGCAAACTAAAATAAGATAAAAATATTAAACTGACTTAAAAAAAATAAATTTTTCTCTGAAGAATTTTTCACTTTTTTCCGAGGCCAAAGTGACCACAAAACATTAAAAAATCGATTTTTCGTATGAAATTTTTATTAAAATTTTTTTTAATTTTTTTCTAAATCTTAAAAAAAATTATTTTTTCTCTGAAGAATTTTTCATTTTTTTCCGAGGTAAAATTGACCAAAAAACATTAAAAAATCGATTTTTCGTATGAAAATTTTCTTTTAGAATTTTTTTATTTTTTTTAATCTTAAAGCAAACCGAAATAAGATAAAAGAAATAAAATTGACTTAAAAAAATATTATTATTTTCTGAAGAATTTTTCCTTTTTTCGAGGCCAAAGTGACCAAAAATATAAAAAAATCGATTTTTCGTATAAAAATTTTTCTTTAGAATTTTTTCTAAATCTTAAAGCAAACCAAAATACGTTAAAAATATAAAATTAATTTAAAACAAAAAAATACTTTTTCTCTGAAGAATTTTTAAATTTTTTCCGAGGCCAAATTGACCAAAAAACATTACAAAATCGATTTTTCGTATGAAATTTTTGTTTAGATTTTTTTTTTTAGTTTTTTCTAAATCTTAAAGCAAACGAAAATACGTTAAAAATATAAAATCAATTTAAAAAAAATAATTTTTTCTCTAAGAAATTTTTCAATTTTTTCCAAGGCCAAAGTGGCCAAAAATCATTTTAGAATTTTTTTTTTATTTTCCTCGAAAAAATTTTTCAATTTTTTTCGAGGCCAAATTGGCCAAATCATTAAAAACCCGATTTTTCGTATGAAAAATTTTGTTTAGATTTTTTTTTTATTTTTTTCTAAATCTTAAAGCAAACCAAAAGTTAAAAATATAAAATTAACTTAAAAAAAAATATTTTTTTTCTGAAGAATTTTTCAATTTTTTCCGATGCCAAAGTGGCCAAAAAACATTAAAAAATCGATTTTTCATATGAAATTTTTTTTTAGAATTTTTTTTTATTTTTTTCTAAAATTAACTAAAAAACAAAAAAAAAATTTGGTTGAAGAATTTTTTCAATTTTTTCCGATAGATTTTCGTAAGAAAAATTTCCTTAAGATTTTTTTTATATTTTTTTTAATCTTTAAGCAAACCAAAATAAGATAAAAACAGTATTTTTTTTTTAAATCAGGAGTTGAACTTTTTGGGTTCGGAAATTTTTTATATTTTGTTCCGTAGCCAAAAAAATTTTGGTTTTTTAGTTGTGTTAACTTAAATTAAATGAAATGGTGTTTCGCACATATAAACTTACAAGGGAAGTATCTCGACCCTTCTGAACCGATTTGCCTGAAACTTAAAATATATATTAAAGAGACGATTTTAAGGTTGGGTTGTCTCGGCTTATCGGCCATATCGGTGTTTAAAAATTTCGTTGTCCCCTTATGAAACCATGTGGACCTTCGGGAAAATCTTGATAACTTCCGAACTAACAGGAATATCATCTAGGGCAAAAATACGGGTCGACTTAAATTAATTAAAGATTATTTCTTATCCATATGGATATCGTAGGTCTATGTCTTCACATAAGTTCACCCCAAAATTTACACATTTTCCTGAAAAAAATATATAAAGAAGCCGAATTTTTACAAGGTTAGGCAACCATTGGATAGGCATTAAAAAAACCTTTCTTCTCATATGAAAACATCATATAGTTTCTTAAAACGAAATGGCTAAAAATCCAAAAAACTGTTTTTTCGCCATTTTTTGACCCATGTTTTGAACCCCTTAATCCCCGATATGGCCGATAAGCCGAGACACCCCAACCTTAGAATTGTCTCTTTGATATATATTAAAAGTTTTAGGCAAATCGGTACATAAGGGTTGAGATACTTCCCTTGTTAGTAATGAACTACATATTTTAAAACGATAAAATCAAAAAAAAAAATTTTGGGATTTGGCCAGACTGGCTTCCGAAAAGCTCATATGGTACTTTACAATTTTATATTTTTACGCATTTTTCTTATATCACACGAATTTTTGGCTTTTGCCTAACCTTAGTAAAATTTGCTGCAAAACATTTTTGTATAATATTTTAACCCTTTAAATGCACGTCTCAATGACGTCCTCTGACGATATTTAAAAATGGACTAAAATTACCCACAAAAATAGAAGATTGAAGGATAATATGTTCTAAGAAAAGAACCGCCATCAAATTTCACTGAAGACATGAGAAAACTTTATTTAGCTTAGAAGTTGATTTAATTCATTTTGTTTTACTTATTCCAACGCCATTGAAAAAAAATTTAAAACTACAGTGGGCCATAAAAAAAACTTAAGTTATATTTTGAAAACTCTTTGGTGGTTTTGGGGTACTAATGGTATACTTTAATTTTTTTTTTTTTGTAACCACATTTAATTTTTGTTCAAATTCAAATTTTACTAAAGTTTAAGAATTTTTGCTCAAATTTGTCATCTCGGATTTTTTTTTCTTTTAATTACTTTTGGTAGTTTAAAATGTTATCTTTTGAGATAAAAGTTTCGTATTTTTCACACCGTATATTTTTAACTATTATTTTTGAAAAAGCATTTTATGCGTTTTTAACCGATTTTTGAATAAAGGGTGTTTTTGAATTTTTAACATTAATAACCCGATTTTAACCAAATTTAGCATTAATATAAACCTTATAAATATCAATCTACGTACCAAGTTTTCGGCAAGACATTTTTTCTTGATATAATTCCAAATAAAAAAAACATTTTAATTCAATCACTTTATAACAGATTTTGAGCATTGAAAATCTTTAAAAATCCCTTTTTTATAATCCAAAATTTTTTATTTAAATTCCTATTATTTTTTTGTTGCCATTAAACTATTCATACAAACAACCCTTAATGATAATAAATCCTAATCATTTATGTTAAATATTCCTTATTCAACCCCCTTTAAAAAAAGGAAATTTTTAAGGATATTTTTAGTACTAAAATTAATAGGAAATATTCTATACACAAACCTTTTCGTGTTGCTGAATATATTCTATGTTTTTAAAAACATAGAAATATTTATTTGTTTTGTTTGCTGAATATAAGTATTCTATGTTTTTATAAAATTAATTTATAGCAAAACATAGAATGTATTCAGCAAATCAAAAAGGTTTGTGCATAAAATATTTCCTTTAAGAGTATTTTTATTAAAAAGGAAAAAAATAAATTTGGGAAATTTTGTTTAAATTTCACAGGGTTATTGTATCCAATATGTCCTTTATTACAAAATATTTTCTGTTTTTTTTTAAATTTCATAAATTCTTATAATCAAATTGTACTAAAATTATTAAATACATCATGGTAGCTTTTAAAAAATTAAATGCCGTAGATAATTCCAAATCGAAAAATCCACAAATTTTGACACTTGGTAAACGTAGAGCAATTTGAAGGGTGAAAAAATTTAACTGAAAGTAAAGAAATAATGGAAAACTTTAATTTTCCCAAACTAAATAAGTAAAATAAGTTAAAAATCTAAATTCGGCCTTGCCGAATATCTAGACCCCTAGATACCCTCTACAATGTAAAATTGATAATTGCAAAAAACTTTATTTGAAAAAGAATTTTTACCACAAAATACAGTAGAATCTCGCAAATTAGAACCACTTTGTTCCTCGGGTAGTTCTAATTTCTGAAAAGTTCTAATTTCTGGACATTTTTTTTTTTTCAAAGAAAATGATAAAACAATAATAAAAACAGGTACGACTGCTTTATTTTAACACAAAACTATTTTTTTGTTAATATTAAATTACTTTACACATTAAATTTGTAGAAAACACTTTTAAGGGCTTTGAAATGAGAAATAACAGGCGTTACATCGATTATATCATCGTCACTGCTATTTGATCCTTCATTAAACCCATCTTCGTTGCATTTTTCGATTTCTCTTACACTTATGGAAAAAAGTCCAGAAATTAGAACCACTGGTTCTAATTTTAGAGCGTTAATTACATACAATTCGGGTTTCCCCCTATTTAGTTTAAAAAAAATATATCTTGTAGTGTAAATAAAAACAAAAAAAAAAAACTTCCAGAAATTAGAACCACAGGTTCTAATTTTAGAGCGTCCAATACATTAAAATAGCCGGTTCTAATTTCTGGACAGTTCTAATTTGTGAGAGTTCTAATTTGTGAGATTCTATTGTATAGGTAAAAATAAATTTTGGTAAAATCGAAAAAAAATTAAAAAGCAAAAGAAAAATTAAACCAAAATGAAATGGAAGTGAAAATTATTGATAAATTTTATTTTTTTTTTTTGTTAAAAATCGTCTAAAAGGAATTGTCTTATTGTAGTAAACTGGAGGTTCCAGGTTCAAATCCAGTTGGGACTAAAAAAGGCGAAAAGTTTTTCTAAATATGAGAAAGATAATTTATAAAAGAAAATGGATAAAAGTAAAAACTAAAGGAAATACGCAAATTCTTGTATTTTCGCATGTCCTACGTCAGACATTTCCCCAAAGAAGTCTTAGGTGACATGTCCCCAGAAGGTCAGCCCTGACCACTGCTGACTTTGAGTGAGGACATTTAGAAAATTTGTATGAAACTGTCCTCAACCCAGTACATAGAGATGTCCTGTGCATGTCAGCAGTGACTCTGACATGTCACCGCTTCGTCACTGGGGATGACTCGAGGACGTTGCCAACCGGGTTGTTAACCAAATTTTACTTGTTTGTTTTTTTTAATTTCAAGGTTTTAAAATACTAATTAATTAAAAAAAAAAAAAAAACAAGTGAGAGTGTTACATTCGGCTATGCCGAATCTTTTATGCCCTCCAAAATGTAAAAAACAATCTAAAAAAAATTTTGGTTGGTGACGTTAGGGGAAACCTTCCCCTTGTAATTTTAAAATTCTTTAGAGATAAGAAAGTTGCATTTGTTTAGCAAAAGTACAAAAAACCCTGCAAAAAATGCGGTTTTTCTTAGGTTGGTTTAGTTCTCCAAGGGTGAACTTTTTTCCCCTTGGTCCGATTTTGCCCATTTCCGAAATTAACCTGCCTAGGAATACAAGACATATTCGTGCCAAACTTCGAAAGTCTAGCTCTTTTATTTTGGGCTGTATCGTGTCCTCTACAGACGGACGCACATCGCTAGAATGTCTTAGAATCGATCACTGATCAATAAAATAAATATATACTTTATGGGGTCCTAGACAGATATTTCGATGCGTTACACACGGAATGACAAAGTGAGTATACCCCCATACTGTTGTTGGAGGGTATGGTTAGGTTAGGGGTGGCGGAGCTCAAAATTTTGAACTCCTCGCATAGACCGGCTGGTCCATAGCAATACCACATGTTCCTTCAGCGACGAGGATAAAACGCGTTAGTCCATGTTGCAAACAATTTAACGCGCATAAGGTCCATAACTGCGATTTCCTCAACATTCTCGAGTTCTGCTTTGCCTAAAATTTTTTTGCGATGCCTGGCCAATGCGGGGCATTTGCACAGGATATGTTCAACTGTTTCAACTGAACCGTATTCGGTTCATCACATCTTCTACAATTGGAATCAGAGATGAGTCCAATTGTTTTTGCGTGGAAAGCAATTAGGCAGTGTCCCGTGACCACTCCCGTGAGTAAACGACATTCTCTTCTGTTAAGAGAAAGTAGGTAGCGAGTTCTTTTGAGGTCGTAACGCGGCCAGATTATTCTGGTAATTCTGCTTGTACTTAACTCTCGCCATTTCCTGTTCGCCATGGAAATACACTGACAATCACTTCTCGATCTGTAGTACTGGATTGGGGGATCAATATGAACAAAGTCCCCTACCCCATCTACACCCAGTTTTGCAAGCTCATCAGCCATCTCGTTCCCGTCTACTCCCTTATGTCCTGGAACCCATATTAGAGAGACGAGGTTATTGGTGGATAGTGTTTGAGGATTCTCGTAGCACTTAAAGACGACTTTTGATTTAATACAAAAGCCTCTTAGAGCTCTTAGTGCAGTTTGGCTGTCGACGTAAAAGTTTATTATTCTCCCCGACTCTCCAAGAAACTGTAAATCTGCCTTATTAATAGCAACTATTTCAGCCTGGAATATGCTACAGCTCAAAGGTAGATTAAAAGATTTGTGTCTATCACAGACGTCCCACAGTGGGGTGGATGATACCTAAAATGGCGATTAATACATAGAAGACTTAATTTTAAAATATTATAATTTTTTATTGATGAGTAATCTTAAACACATAAAAACACAGCATTTTCGAAAAAAAAAAAAACATTGGAAAAATTTTTTTTTTAACCTGTTAGGCGCTTTATTGTTTTTCTGATATAATATCTTATTTCACAATTTTTGCTGTAACTTTGGAACAAAAAGCTGTACATTTATAAATAAAATGGCACATTATAGCGAACTTAATGTGCTATTAAAAACTTAAAAAAGTAAATATATCGTATGTGTTTTTATTAGTATAATTTAATTTAAAATTCGATTTTTGTTTTTCACTAAATCTCATTAATGTACAAATTTATCTCAAAAAGTCCCGAAACAGAAGATTAAAATTTTTTTATTAATGGATAATCATAATTTAATAAAACGCAGCATTTCAGAAGAAAAATTGGAAAAAATATTTTTACCTGTTAAACTTTTTTTTCTGTTTTTCGGAAAAAGCCTAATTCACAATTTTCGCTGTAACTTTGACATCAAAAGAATAAGTAAATAAATATAAAATAAGTAAAATATGTATTCAAATTCTGATTAATTTTTATTAAAAAATAAAAATTGTTTTATTCGACCTTTAAAATATTATGTTTTGAGTGGGTTTATTCTAGCTCGAGGTCATTATTTCCTTTACTAATTAAAACTATGAATAATTTTCATAGAATAATTTCCAAGAAATTAATTTTTCCGTTTTTAAATTTATTTATGTTGGTAATTTTTTTCAAGACTTAATCGACACGTGTTTCGGGATTTGTCAGATCCCATTGTCAAGATTATTTAGCAAAAAAAAAAAATATGAGAATATCATAGTTTTAGTTGGTAAATGAAATAATGACCTCGAGCTAGAATAAATCTACTTAAAATAAAATATGTATTCTTATTAGTATTAATTCAATTTTAATCAAGTTTTTATTTTTCACTTAATTCAGTTAATGTGAACATTTATCTCAAAAATTTACAGACGAAAATTTTTAAAGGATCAGAACAGAATAATTTAAGGTCTAGTTGATGAGGTTATGTATGGTGTATCTTCATCAAAATCACTCACGCACTCATCTCTCACAAAACAAAAAACAACAAAATACCAAAAATATGGAAATTGAGAGTATTTTAACACAACAAGTAAGAGTGATGTGCCGAATCTTCTATACCATCCAAAACGTTACAAAAATACAAAAAAATTTGGGGGGTATTTTTGATAGGGGCTCGGAGGGGGACGTAGGGGGCACTTTCACCCTTGCGATTAATCATTGCAAATTAATTTTTATTGGTTTTTGCACTTAAGTAATACAATTGCATTATTATTACATATTTTTTTATAACCACTAGGGTTTCTATTCGGGAAAAATTTCCCGGGAATTCCCGGGAAATATTTTTCTTAAAATCCCGGGATTTTTTCTTCGGGAAATTTCGGGAATTCGTCGCTAATTTTTTAATAAAAATATATTTTATTTACACATTTTTAACACAATTTTAAATGATTTAATAAAAATGACATTAAAACTTTGAAAGAATTAACATTTTTAAAGAAAAACTAGTGTGGATATGCTTCAGCTTGCATGTTATTTAGGCCTAATAATTATTTTTCTTTAATCGATTGCGTGACAAAATACAGAATCAAACTAAATTTCACTTCAAATGTTGGTTGCAAATTGGCAAAAGTTTTCTTAACCTAAAGTTCCAATGATTTCTTCTTTACGAAATTTAGTATTTCATATTCAGAACAACAATCTTTATAGTGCTTAAACAAAAATATCTATATTTTAAAAAATATATAACAAACCTGGGTTTCAGCTTAAAATTTCATATATGAAGTAATAGCCTGGTATCTATCGGCCGTGAAAAAAGTTATATTTTGTAACGAACCTTGGCCGCCACGAGTTCTATCCCAGCAACCAGTGAAAGTACGTCGTTTCAATGGCTATATAGTACCGCATTTAATGCAAAATCGGGTATTTCTGAATTGTGAACAATTTTGCATGGAGTGGAAATACGTCAATGCAAATACTAGAACTATGATAAGGTCCAATATTTCTACAAAAAAAAAGATTTTATGAACTTTCTACGTATATTTTAGAGGTTAGTAAAACTATTTTACAAAAGAATACATGTAAAATTGTTTTAAATTGGAAAATACGACCATAATTTGTATTATAAAATTTTTATATGGTAAAGTTCAAAATTTGTTGTAATTAAAAAATTCCCGGGAATTCCCGGGAATACGATTTTTTTAAAACGATTTCCCGGGAATTGAAAAAGTCCGGGAATTTAGAAACCCTAATAACCACGCCCCAAAAAGGGGCGGGCGTGCGTGTGCGTGATTTAAAATAACTCACGCACCCATCTCTTATAAACAGTACACTCATGAGCTGCAGTTACAACTACCATACGGAATATAAGGACAAAATATTATGAAAACAACTTGATTTTTAGTCTTTTTTTTTTCAAATAGATTTTTAGCAACTGGAGTTCTTTCACAAAAAAATTGATAAGTCAAAAACCGCAAAAAACCGCAAACGGTCATTCAGGGATTTATTAGATGAAATCATATATTTAAAGACCATATAGGCGGATTTTCACTCTTTCACAGACAAAGTTGTTGAAACTCAATATTTATATCAAAAATACCCTATTTTTAGAGCATTTTTATTATTTTTTTTTTTTAATATTTCCAAAACATTTATCTAAACCAAAAAATTTTTTTTATATGCTCAAATACCTAAAGTAGACTGATCCATTATGAAGCTTTCAATTTTAGAAGTCTTTATACAAAATATAATTACTTGAAATATAAAAATTTTCACTTTAAATCAATGCGCGCAAAAATAATAAAAATAATTGAACTTTAAACACACACTGCAAATAAAGTATACAACTTAGAACTTTGTTTTTTGCCATTATTGATGTTGAATTTTATCTACTTTAACCTGGTACCAAACACGGTTGTGAAAGTTAATGTTCATCTATTGAATTAATCGCCACTTTGGATGCATTTCACCCCTCTGTGCGTCCGTATTAAATCCCGCTCCCACTCCCGTCGATTGTTTTGAGCCGTCTGTGAAAATATTTAAAGCGTCATTTGGAACGCAACGCCAGTTCGACCAAAATTCTCGAGTCGGAAATTCAACTTTAAATTTCCGATCGAAAAGTAGTTTGGGCACCCTATAGTCAGTGACAACGTTATCCAAATTTTCCATTCTACTGTGTCCAAAATTTCGGCGTCTGAGCTAATTTGACTCTTTGAGTCTAAGGTATGCCTTATATGCCTCACCCTTAGCAAAGACAATTGGCAGCAGATGCAATATCGTGTCGATGGATGCAGCTGATGTTATTCTTAGGGCACCAGTGATACTCAGACCCATAAGCCGTTGGGCTTTTTGGAACTTACCACGAGTCACCTCCCTCTCCAGCGCTCTGTGCCAGACCATAACTCCGTAAAGTAAGATAGGTCTTACGATGGAAGTATAGATCCAGTGCGTGATCCTTGCCTCAAGTCCCCATGTTTTACCGAACATTTTTTGGCATGCATAATATGCATTATTCGCCTTTCTCAATCGTTTATCGGTATTTTGGTTCCATGATAATTTGCTATCCACAATAATTCCTAAAAATTTCGCATGATTTGAAAGTGGGATATCAACCCCGTTAACCTTGACTTTTCGAAAATGTTCGATCTTATACTTTCGTGTAAACAATACCATCTCAGTTTTCCGCGGATTAAGGGTATAAAAATAGAAATTAAGTTGGGGGTTGTTTTCAATAAAAAGCAGCTTCTAGCGCTTTTTTTAGTGAAAAGTGAAAAAAACAATTTGGAGGTTTTATTTTTAATTTTTTTTTTAATCAAAAACGCCAATTTGTCTGTTTTCAGCGCTTTTTTGTAATCTAGCAGGAGAATTATTTTTTTTATACCCTCCACTCTAGTGATAGAGGGTATATATAAGTTTGTCATTCCGTTTGTAACTCGAAATATTGGTCTAGGACCCCATAAAGTGTATATATTTATGATCCTCGATCGATTTTAAGTCGATCTAACGATGTCCGTCCGTCCGTCCGTCTGTCTGTCTGTCCGTAGAAAACACGCTACCTATTGAAAGACTTTACAGAAGCTACTGAAGTTTGGCATATATGTTTGACATTTACCTGGTCAGGTTGGTATTGCAATCCAGCCAAATCGGTCCAGTGGTTCAAAAGTTATGAGGAAAAGAGTAAATTTCGGCAAGGGTATTTTGTGAATTTACGAGATAAAAAACACGATAACTTTCGAAAGATAATAATGAGACTACTGAAGCTTGGCATGTATCTTTACCGTTCCCCGGGTCTGTTTGGTTTTCAATTTCAGCTCAATCGGTCTAGTGGTTCAAAAGTTATAAGCAAAACCCTGAATTTCAAATTAGTTTCATTGGTGGTAACTAAACAATCGGGGCTATTCCTGTTGTCATAAACGCGTTTCAAACGCGACGAAGGAAATTTTTGGTATTCCTGAATACGTTGGAGATGATACAAACGAAAAACATATGTTTTTTTCTTCATCGTCGACATTCGACGTATTCCTCAATTCGTCTTCGACGCCAGATTCATACAATTTTGTTCGACATCTTTTTTGACGCGTTTTTATAGAAAATAGTGTTTTTTTTTAACTTAATCATTAAAACTCATAGAATTTTCTTTTAAATATCAATTAAGTGTTTTATTTTTGTATAAATTATATAATAAAAATGTCTCCGGCAGAATAAAAACCATAAAAATGCAAACTGCATTTGTTCCCGGACTGTGCCACACAGGGACGGATTTTTGTTAATGGCGATTTTTAGATTAATTTCTGAAGTTTAAAATACTTATTCTTAATTTTTTAATTATATATATTATAGTAAGATTGAAAATAAATATAAAATATGACCCGCAATATAATTTTAATTAATTTACAATTCATGTTATTTTATATGTTTTGTTGTTTTTTTGTATTTTGCTAGTGATGACAAAAATTAATCGATATTCCTTCACCGATACCACTGAAGTATTGTAGAATGTGGTGAAACTCGGTCGTCGAAAGTGAAACTCATTCGACGTCGAAGTGATGCGCGTATTTAGAAATAAGGATGAATGCCTTTTAAACTTGTTTAAATTTTAAGCAATGCTTTCTAAACTTGTTTAGCTTAAAAAGCATTGGTAACTTAAAAACCACACTCGAAAAAAATTTAACATTAAAAAAAATTTTTACACTCAAAAATTAATTTTACACTCAAAAAAAAAAATGTACACAAAAATTTTTTTTTTTTTTACAAAAATTACAATATTTTGTGACATACGTACGTGCATTCACTCAGAAATATTTTTACAGTAAACAAAACATTACACTCGAAAATTTTTTTTACACTCAAAAAAAAAAAGTATTTTTTTTTTTTTTAAATGACAAAAAAAGAGTTTTTTACTCAAAATAAAATATTTCTAATCAAAATTGTTAATTTTTTCACGTTAGAAAATGTACTACCCTTTTTTTTGCATTGTGGAGGGTATTCATAGATTCGGCAAAGTCGAATTTAACTTTTCTACTTGTTTTTATTAAAAATTAAACAAACTTGTGCAACTGAATTAAATCACTTACTTTATTTTGTAATTCATGATATTGCCAGATCTGCGGTCTTATATTCAATATCAGTAAGGCCTCCTGAATTTCCTTAGCACATTTCAATGTATCACCACAAATATAAGCTATAATAAATACATCTCCAATATTTACGAAAGCACTTTGTACACCAAATATTAAGAGTCCATAACTAAATGACTCCTGCGATTGCCTCTTCTGCCACAAGACTATAAAATTGAAGAATAGTGATACTAAAGCCATCATAGTGGCCAATGATATACTCAACAGTTCCCATTGAAATATTTTTGTTAAATTTTTACTTAAACCACAAACATCCATGTAAATTTTCGTCAATTGATGAATTTTCAATAAATCTGAATTTCTTTGAAATTCCATTAGTTCCTCCTTAATGTAACGTAGGACACAATTGACATAGCAGGTTCCACAAAAGAAAAAGTTCATTTTGTAAATACTTAATGACTCCAGAATACCAAAATATATGCTTAAAGCCACAAATTGCCAAGATGGATTTTTATTAAATAAAAATACGCGCATGAAGAAGGTTAATATTACACTGCAGGCCGTTATTAATTTAAGACTTATAAGTTTATCATTTCTTTTTAAAATTGCATTACGTTTTGATTCACGTAACGTATGAAAATAACGTAAACGTAAATCTTCAAATTGATAAATAATTTCATATAGGGTTTTTCCATTGAACCAAATACCCAACATGGATATTAAAGTAGCCGGCAATCTCAATACCGTTAAAACAATATTAAGAAAAATATAAAAAGTTTTCTTTTCGTAAGAAGCCTCATCGATATATGAGGATGTAGCAGCATAGGGTAATATTGCACAATAAATTATATGTAATATTGCACAATAAATCTTTTGATAATGTGTGTTTAGTAGAAATTTTCTTGTTTTATAATTAAATGAAAAATTTAAAGCTCCCAAGACACGAGTAACAAATACGGCACAAAAAAATATATATTTTAGCCATGGTTTTAATGTTAACGAAGTTTGTGACATAACTAAAACTAATGAAAGTATAATTTTTTTGTGAATGAAATTGAAATTTTTTTATTTTATCTATATTTACTTAATCAATTAATCGAATTTTGTATCTAAAGAATTCTTGTTTGATTAAGTTAAATTAATTAAATTAGTTGTTTGTTAATTACATTTAAGGTTTTATAATGCAAATGTATTGAGGTCAGGCACCTAAGGGATTTTGGGACAAAAATATATTGATTTATAAAAAGAGTTCAAGGTTTTTTAAATGAAAAATTTAAATAAACTTGAACTTTTGTTATCAAAACAAACAGAGACAAAAGACGATGAGAATTTAGTCCAAAAATGTCACAGAATCTGAGAGTTTTTCTCAACGAAAAATTTCTCAGAATCTAAGACTTTTTCTATACGAAATAAATCTCAGAATCTGAGAAATTTTCTACACGAAAAATGTAACAGAATCTGAAATTTTTTTTTTACGAAAAATATCACGGAATCTGAGAGTTTTTCTATGCTAAAAATGTCACAGAATCTGAGAATTTTTGTATACGAAAACTGTCACAGAATCTGAGAGTGAAAAAATGGCTTAGAATCTAAAAATGTTTCTATAAAAAAAGTCTTGAAAATATCACAGAATCTGAGAAATTTTTTATACGAAAAATGTCTCAGAATCTGAAAACTTTTCTATACGAAAACTGTCTCAGAATCTGAAAATTTGCCTATACAAAAAATGTCAAAGAATCTGAAAATTTTTGTACACGAAAAATGCCTCAGAATCTGAAAATTTTTCTAACAAAAATTTTTGAGAATCTGAGAATTTTTCTATACAAAAAATTTCACAGAATCTGAAAATTTTTCTATAGGAAAAATTTTTCTGAGAATTTTTTATACGAAAAGTGTCTCAGACTCTGAGAATTTTTTTATACGAAAAATGTTTCAGAATCTCAGAATTTTTCAATACGAAAAATGTTTCAGAATCTGAGAATTTTTTAATACGAAAAATGTCACAAAATCTACCTCCAATTTTTAACCAATAATTTTGTAATTTTACAAACTTTTATACCCTCCAACCACAGTATGGGGGTATACTCACTTTGTCATTCCGTTTGTAACGCATTAAAATATCGGTCGGGGACCCCATAAAGTATATATATTATTGATCAGTGATCGATTCTAACTCAACAAAAATAAATCGAGATTTTGGCTATACAGCATCTTCTTAAAGCATACCTAAGCGCATCCAAAGAGCGCTCTTTCCAGAAAATTCATTTATATTTCCATCATTTATAAAATTTTGAAATACAAATGTAAATTTCTTAAATACAGTTGGAAATTTCTGAAACATAAATTAATGTTTTTAAAATATAAATGGAAATTTTTAATATAAAAATAGAATTTTCTGAAATAAAAATGGAAATTTCTGAAATATATAAATGGAAATTTCTGAAATGGTGTAATCACCTTTGAACTTTTTTTGTAATAAAAATAAACTAAAACAAGTGAAAAAGTTAAATTCGGCCTTGCCGAATGTAGTGATACCCTCCACAATTTCAAAAAGATTATTGCAAAAAACTTTATTTAAAAGGAAATTACTTTTGAAAAAAAATTTTTTTTTGAAAAAAAAATTTCCGCGAAAATAAATTTTGGTAAAAAAAAATCCGCGATTTTTTTCTTTTTTTGTCAAAAAAATATGTTCGAACTTGTTTATATACCATTTGGTGTTCAATTATGTTCACATTTGTCAATTAGTACTGAAATTTTTGAGGTATGCTTACATTTTCGTTCATAACTTTTGAACCGCTGAACCGATATCGCTCAAATGCAATACCAAACTTCTCGGGAGAACTTCCAAATATGTTAAGTTTCAGTCATCTCTGTACAATATTTTGTCCGCGACAGCATTTTCCACAGACAGACAGACAGACGGACAGACGGACATCGCTAGAATGTCTTAAAATCGATCGGGCATCATGAATATATATACTTTATGGGGTCCCAGATCGATATTTCGATGAGTTACAAACAGAATGACAAACTTATATATACCCTCTATCACTAAGTGGAGGGTATAAAAATACGTTTTCAGAGGTTGGTTTACATAATTTTCAATTGTATTTCAGAAATATTCAACTGATTTTCAGAATATCTCAATTGTATTTCAGATTTTCCAATTGTATTTTAAAAATAGTCAATTGTATTTCAGATTTTCCAATTGTATTTCAGAAATAGTCAAATGTGTTGAAATTTATTCTGCTTAAATCGTCTCTAAAAATATACATGAATTCACTGCATCTTTATAGCGCTTAATCAGCGCTTTAAAATAATGCATTTATCAGCGCTCTAAAGACACGTGATTTCAGTGCATCTTAAGAGCGCTTTTTCGGTGTATCCAACTAGCGCTCTAAAGTGTGACATCGCCTTAAAGAATCATGCATGAATTCAGCAGGTTTGGATGCGCTCTTTGACTCAAGTTTCTTTTCCAAAAGCTGCTGCCAGTTCAGCAAAATTTCTGCTGGGAATTCATTCTATGAATGTCCGTCCGTCTGCATAAAACACGATTCTGTCCAAAAAAAAAAGATACACTCCTGAAAATTGGCACGAATATGTCTCATGGTCATAGGCCGGTTCAATTTAGAGATGGGTAAAATCAGACCAGGGGCAAAAAAGCTCCCCTTAAAGAACTAAACCAACCTCTAAAAAAAACGCCATTTTTTACAAGTTTTTTTGCATTTTTGATAAACAAATGAAACCATTTTATGTCAGAAAGAGTTCAAAGACCAGCACTTAGAAGCAGGGTGGCTATAAAATTTCGTTTTTTTTCGGCCCGCCGCGTGGATTTAAAAAATCATTAAAATAATGAGAATATGTTCCAAAAGCTTAAAAAATTAGTTAGTTAACGATGGGAAAGATATCCCTCATAACACCACCTCCCCTCAAAATGCCACTGGAATTTTTTTCATATGGTTTAACATGTTGTTATCAAAGATTCGGCACAGCCGAATTTAACATTCTCACTTGTTTAACAATAAAATTGTAAATTTACAATTTTTTTTTGAAGCGTTAAAACTTACAAGGAGGTTTTGTAAGTTTACTAGATTTTTTGCTACCTCCTTTTTTACGAGAATTCCTAGTAAAATTACGAGCTTTTTTGTAATTTTTCAAGCTTTTTACTAATAAAATTGTAAATTTAGAACTTTTTTGGCGCAATAAAACTTACATGGAATTCTCTGGAATTTACTAGATTTTTTTTTTTAGACTTGGAAATTTGTAAAATTACAAAAAAAGTCTAAATTTCGATTAGTCTTTTTGTTAAAAAACAAGGAAAACTGTAAAATATTGTTAAAATGGGATTACGAGACTTTTTTTATTAATTTGACAAGGTTTTTTTTTTGTGTGTAAGAGGCAAAAATACTTTAGAAAATGTATTCAATATGTCTGGGCAAAAACCGTGTAGAGTAGTGTTATAAAAAATTACTTTATTTCTTTAATTTCAGAAGAATATACCAATATACTGTCACTTCATTGCCTGTCAAAATTATATATAACCAAGG
This sequence comes from Pegoplata infirma, assembly GCA_963921195.1. NCBI lineage: Eukaryota > Metazoa > Arthropoda > Insecta > Diptera > Anthomyiidae > Pegoplata > Pegoplata infirma. The sequence goes on from OY992538.1 coordinate 216,404,663, forward strand.
ACAACCAACATGTATTATGCAAACAAATCAATTTTATCAATTAATTACATATTTAATTTCTTTTTTAATAAAAAATGCAGAAAATTTTAGTTCCAGTAAAAACAATTGTAGATAAACAGTAAAAACAAATGTAGATAAACAGTTGTTTTTGCTGTTTTTTCTGTTTTTGTAGTTGTTTTGGCTGTTTTTACCGCTTTTTTATAAACGTTTTCACTACATTTAATAAACCATTAGTTAAAAACAACAAAATTTTTAGTGGATTTTACCGTAATACGTAATAAAATGCCTTTTCAATAAACAACTGTAGTTGTTTTAACTGTCTTTTGTAGGTAAAAAAAAAATACTAAAACAAAAGTATAGATATTCACATAAAACTTCGGTTGTAAATGGGTTAATAACCGCCGCAAAGTTATGTTTAACAATTCCCGGGGGATAATTAACGCGTGATAAACTTTGTTCATAAATCACTGAGACTAATTTCATATCTTTAGGGATATTTTATAACATTAAGCATATTGTAAAATTTAGTTGTAAATTTTATTGTAAAATGCAAACTAATGTTTAGTTTTAATAATATACTTTAACTAAAAACTTTAACTATTTTGTTGAAAATATTGAGAACAAAAATTTATAGCAAATTTAAAAGGAATTTTAATGAAAAATGAATTAGAAAGTTAATATCAGAAATTAAAAGTTTAAATCCGAAAATTGCTTTAAAAAATTTAAATTTCAAATCAAAAAATTAATTTTAAAAAGGCCTACTAAAACTTAAAAATAAATAGAAAAAACATGTCCCCATGTGTCTGGATTTATTATTATTTAAATGTTCTCGTGGGTTTATTTAATATTCATTACGATTTTAAAACTCAATCATATGAATTATATCATTGGCCTACCATAATCTATTGTGGCATTATAAATTTATTTTTTCTAATACTTTTACCGTTTGGAACACATATATATTTTAAATTATCATATTATTGCGAAGAATATGGACCGGTAGTAATAATTAATTATTTTTTAGTTATAGGCTTTTATTTATTCAATACCGGTACAATTTGCGAAGCTTGGCTTAAAAGAAAACTTTTATATAAAGTTTGTAAAAAATATCAAAAATTATTGAAATACTATTTAACGGAAAGTAATATGGCTGAAAATCGTGAAATTGTTAAAGAAACTCGTAATATGTTAATACGAAAAGTAATAACTTCAATTTGTAGACTTCTGCCATATTATATTGATAGTTTTGCTCGTATTAAGGGTTTAGAATGTGATGCAATAAATATTAATTTTTATACTGTCACATTTATATGTTTTTCTATATTAGATTTTCTAGATACCATATTTGATTTAAATATTTATATTGGTTTAATTCTTATAAATCTGTTTTTAAACATGTTATTACAACTTTTAAATCAAATTGAAAAAGATATTAAATTAATAAATCACATACAAAGATCACGAAATTTGTTTTTACTTCATCTAAAAGAAATTCATAAAAGATGGCGCTGTAAGCTATGTCAAGATTTTGAAAAAATTTCTTATGATGCAAACCAATTAAGAAGATTAGCTCACGATCTTATTAAAGTTTATCAATTACCAATATTGTTATTATTACTAAGTACCTTAATTGGATTCATTATTTTTATGTTTATATCTGTGCTGTATATTGTGGATTTGAAAAATATTGAATTCTTCGCTTTGTTATTTCTAATATTTCTATTAGTATTGAATTATTACAGTTGCTTAATATTTTTTAATATTTTCGAAATATTAATTGAAAGTTTTAGGAAATTCAGTTTAAAAGTTTATACAATTCAAATTTTGGCATCAATAGAACATCGGGATATATTTTATGAAGATGATTTTGAAAGAAATGTATGAAATACTTAATATAAATTAAATATGCACTCTTAATTAAACGCACACAAAAAAGAAACAAGTGAGAAAATTATAGTCGATCAAGTCCGACCATATTATAATCTACACCAGTGTTTTCCGGAAAATTGGTGCCAATTCCAAGCATGGACCGATTGGATCTATCTTTTGTTAGATCTTGAATTTGTGTTAAAAAACACACAGATACCAAATTTAAGTAAAATTAGCTTATTTTTATTGCCAATAGACCGATTTAACTAAATATTGCGCGAAATTTGGGGCAAACAACGGAAGTCGCATAAGCGTCAGAAGGTCACACTCACGTGCACTCACGCAACCTTAACTCACACTCACGTTGGCTCACAATCACGAAACTCTGATTTATACCAAAAAAAATTCAAAAACTAAAATTTCAAAAATCATTCAAAATTTTCAACAAAATTTAATATTCAGCGAAATTTTACACTTTTTTTCTTTTTTCGGGACGAAATCTCAAGTTAAGCCAAATTTTACAATTTTTTTGTTGCTTTTTTTGGTATTAAAGGAAATATGAAGAAAAAAAAATCACGCAAACTCACGCTAAAAAAAATCGACTCACGCATACTCCCTTACGCAATTTTTATCTTAACTCACAATCACGTGAGTAAAATTGAATTCAGTCACATTCACGGTGATCACGCGTGAATCACGCTCTAATCTGCTCATGTACCCATCTCTAGTATGAATATAACAAAAACAAGTAAGAAAATTATAGTTGGTCAAGACCGACCATATAATACCCCACACCAGAGTTTCCCGGAAAATGGGTCCGAAGTTCAAACATGGACTGATTAGATCTATATTTTGTAAAATCTTAATAAGTATAAAAAGCACTCACTAATCAAATTTGAGTGGAATAGGCTTCTTTTTGTTGACAATAAACTGATTCAACTGAATATCGGGCGAAATTTTCACATGGGACCTAAGTCCAAAAGTGGTCGATGATAATCAGATTTGATAAGGTTATTAAAGTACGCGTTTAACATACACAAACAGAATTTTAATTAAATATTTTCCATTTTCATGAAATTTCAGAATTATGTGAAAATCGGGAAGATGGTTTGTATGGGGGCTACAAGAAGAACTGGTCCGATTTCTTTAAAATTCGGTGATTTGTGTGGACGAAATATGATTACCTGCAAAATTTCGAAAAGATACCTATTAAAATGCGGCTATTAGAGTCATAAGTCAAAACTAAAGAGGACCTTTGCATGGGGACTAGGTCTAAATATGGACCGATTTTTTCCAATTTCAATAGGCTTCGTCCTTGGGCTAAAAGAGTTTCAAATTTCAAGTCAATTGATTAAAAATTGCGACCTGTATCGTGCTTACACCGTTTACATGGACAGACAGACAGACGGACGGACGGACATCGCTAAATCGACTCCAAAAGTGATTCTAAGTCGATCGGTATACTTAAAAGTGGGTCTAGGACCAATATTTCAGGTAGTTACAAACTTTAGCACAAACTCATTGTACCCTGTACCACAGTGTGGTGAAGGGTATAAATATCCTTGGTTCGATTCCCGTTGGGGTATGCATATTAATAAAAAATTCACATATAAAAAGAACGATTACCATTAGCAAAACAAGCCGAACTGTTTGAAACCGGTATAGGAATCCAGAAATGTCTATAATTTTTAGAAATTAAATGTAGTTCTACATTTTTCATCTTAAACCCATATAACAAATAGAATTAGAGCCCGTGCTCGATCTGTACGGACAGAAAAAACAATAAATTCTGTTTTTTTATTTTGGAATTTTTTTACATTTTTTTTAATTTCTAAGTCCCTGTCATATGGATAAGTTAAAATTTTCGGGTGGAGACTTCACTGGAGAATAAGATGTTAATACAAACACACACTCAGAAAATTATTGCAGTTACTACATGACGGTCGTTTGTGTAGTAAGTAGTAGCTGTTGTTTTTAACTACAATTTCGGTCGTTTTTGTATGAAAAAATATCTAACAACTTTTTTTTGTAGTAGTTTCAAAAAATAAATACAAAAAATATACTACACTGTAGTAATAGTTGATTTATGTAGTTGTTTTTAGTTTTTTTCTAAAAACTCGTTTTTTTCTAGAAATTTTTATTGCAAACGAATGTGTCGAACGAGTTGGTCGTGCGGGATGCGGAAGGAATTATTTTTATACCAAATAAATAATATCTAAATAAATTAAATTAAAATTTATTAAATTTAATTATAACAAAAAATATGTGGTTGGAAAAATATTCTTGAGCGAAAGAAAATAAGTGGATAAATGAGATAACAAGTGTGTATAATATAGCGCTCACATAAGCGTGCGTAAAAACCAATCGGAAAATACCAAAATAAAATGTATGCAGTGTTTTGTTTTCTTATGAGCGTGCCATCTTTCTTTTCTTTGTATACACAACAGAACAGGTACATACTTTTTTGAAACATTGCAAATTAATTCTTTTTTTATAAATCAATTTTACCAAAGCATTTCGTTTTTTTTTATTCCAGACAAATTTTGATCAGTAGCGGTGAAAATTTGAAATAAACTATTAAAAAACAAAGGTAAATACAATCAATTTATTTTGTTTAACATTTTATTAATATAATTTTTTTCTTCTATAATTCCAGATAAATACACCAAAAAATTTTAATTTCATGTCGAAATTCTATACAACCAACTGAAATGTATTGCATTTTAAATAAATAAATATCAATCACTTAAACGTTTAAGAAATTTTTTAAATAAAATTTCAGGCAAGTGTAGTAAAAACAACTGTATACCGTCTTTGGTAGTACTTTTACTACATTTTGTAGTTGAAAATCAATAGTTAAAAACAACAACACGTTCAGTTGTTTTTACCGTAATATGTAGTGGACGCCTTTTCAACAACAAAATGTAGTCAAAACAACTGTCTTTTGTAGTAGATTTTACCGACATACTTTTTGAGTGCAGTGGCAGGTTGGAAAAAACAGTTTAGTTTCCTCTAGAAAAATATATGTTTATTTTCATTGGAACCCTGGTGCCAAAATACACTTAAGTTTGTGTTTTTAATGTGCTGAGTCCAAATATAACCTTTAAACTGGCTTTTTGCTATTAGTTTTCGAGATATCTACACTTAAATGTTGAAAAACACAGCAATTCCATTTTAGCAATTTTCACATATTAATTTGCAAATATCACGAAAACTAAAAGCGATAGACTAGTTCAAAGGTCATATTTGGATTCAGCACATCCCAAAGAAAATTTTTTTTTACCTGTCGCTATGTTTATATTTATATAAAAAGAACCAACGAAGTCTCCATCCTGAAATTTAAACTTAAAATCATATCTCATGCCACCTTAAAGACGGTAAAATTTTCAAGACCCCATATCTCGAATACTAGAATGAAGACTAAGATTTTTTTGGTTGAAGTAAAACTCAGCACTGAATTTCATAAATTTGGAGCGGTGAGGTCAACCCGTCGGTTGAAATGGTTTAAAATGGTCTGGTTTTGTTCAAATAAAGTTTAAATGAAACTTTGTCTCAAGCTCTATGAAATAATCAATGGAAAAAAAAATAAGATTATTTTAAATTCTTGAACGTAGAAAAAAAAAAAATTTTTTAAATTTTGTATAAATGTTTTATATATTGTTGGACTTTATATTTTATAACTGAAGTTTTTTTATTTATTTCGGTTTGAGTCCATATTAATTATTTCTGAGAAATAATTATTTTTGTTGTACAATGAGAAAATCTGAAAAAATTAATTGACAACACAGGCTAAGTGGAGATGTCGACAGCTTTCGGAAGAAGCCACCCTTCCTTCGTCAGCACTCTTCGATTGTCACTGTAGGTGTGTAAGATTAAGATCAGCTATTTAAACGTACATTAAGGCGAAAAAGCGAACGGGAATCATATCACATTTCATTACCCATATGTTACGTTTAGCACGAACTTAATGAATCTATTTTTAACTTTTTCCAACACAGTTGTAATTTCTTACACTGTAGTAGATTTTCTCAGAGTTGCAACCCTTAGTAGGACTTTTCAAGTCTTGAAAAATGTCCGTTAGGTTTGAATTTATATTTCGTATTTCTAATTCTTAGAAATATTACTAAATTGCATTGTACCTTATGAGTTGAGTTTTAATTCTGTTTTATATATTGTTGGACTTTATATTTTATAACTGAAGTTTTTTTATTTATTTCGGTTTGAGTCCATATTAATTATTTCTGAGAAATAATTATTTTTGTTGTACAATGAGAAAATCTGAAAAAATTAATTGACAACACAGGCTAAGTGGAGATGTCGACAGCTTTCGGAAGAAGCCACCCTTCCTTCGTCAGCACTCTTCGATTGTCACTGTAGGTGTGTAAGATTAAGATCAGCTATTTAAACGTACATTAAGGCGAAAAAGCGAACGGGAATCATATCACATTTCATTACCCATATGTTACGTTTAGCACGAACTTAATGAATCTATTTTTAACTTTTTCCAACACAGTTGTAATTTCTTACACTGTAGTAGATTTTCTCAGAGTTGCAACCCTTAGTACACAGAAAAAACAGTTTAATTGTGCCAGCCGAAATAAGAGCCAACTGCATGGTTTAATTACAACAGCTGAAATTTTCGGTTGCGATTACCGAAATTTATTTTGACCAACAGAAGTTAAATTTTCAAAACAAATTTTGGTTATGGCAACCGAAAATTTCGGTTGTTGTTATTAAACTATGCAGTTGGCTCTAAATTTGGCTGGCACAACTAAACTGTTCTCTTTGTGTAGGACTTTTCAAGTCTTGAAAAATGTCCGTTAGGTTTGAATTTATATTTCGTATTTCTAATTCTTAGAAATATTACTAAATTGCATTGTACCTTATGAGTTGAGTTTTAATTCTGTTTTATATATTGTTGGACTTTATATTTTATAACTGAAGTTTTTTTATTTATTTCGGTTTGAGTCCATATTAATTATTTCTGAGAAATAATTATTTTTGTTGTACAATGAGAAAATCTGAAAAAATTAATTGACAACACAGGCTAAGTGGAGATGTCGACAGCTTTCGGAAGAAGCCACCCTTCCTTCGTCAGCACTCTTCGATTGTCACTGTAGGTGTGTAAGATTAAGATCAGCTATTTAAACGTACATTAAGGCGAAAAAGCGAACGGGAATCATATCACATTTCATTACCCATATGTTACGTTTAGCACGAACTTAATGAATCTATTTTTAACTTTTTCCAACACAGTTGTAATTTCTTACACTGTAGTAGATTTTCTCAGAGTTGCAACCCTTAGTAGGACTTTTCAAGTCTTGAAAAATGTCCGTTAGGTTTGAATTTATATTTCGTATTTCTAATTCTTAGAAATATTACTAAATTGCATTGTACCTTATGAGTTGAGTTTTAATTCTGTTTTATATATTGTTGGACTTTATATTTTATAACTGAAGTTTTTTTATTTATTTCGGTTTGAGTCCATATTAATTATTTCTGAGAAATAATTATTTTTGTTGTACAATGAGAAAATCTGAAAAAATTAATTGACAACACAAACATACAACAATATATAAAACAGAATTAAAACTCAACTCATAAGGTACAATGCAATTTAGTAATATTTCTAAGAATTAGAAATACGAAATATAAATTCAAACCTAACGGACATTTTTCAAGACTTGAAAAGTCCTACTAAGGGTTGCAACTCTGAGAAAATCTACTACAGTGTAAGAAATTACAACTGTGTTGGAAAAAGTTAAAAATAGATTCATTAAGTTCGTGCTAAACGTAACATATGGGTAATGAAATGTGATATGATTCCCGTTCGCTTTTTCGCCTTAATGTACGTTTAAATAGCTGATCTTAATCTTACACACCTACAGTGACAATCGAAGAGTGCTGACGAAGGAAGGGTGGCTTCTTCCGAAAGCTGTCGACATCTCCACTTAGCCTGTGTTGTCAATTAATTTTTTCAGATTTTCTCATTGTACAACAAAAATAATTATTTCTCAGAAATAATTAATATGGACTCAAACCGAAATAAATAAAAAAACTTCAGTTATAAAATATAAAGTCCAACAATATATAAAACAGAATTAAAACTCAACTCATAAGGTACAATGCAATTTAGTAATATTTCTAAGAATTAGAAATACGAAATATAAATTCAAACCTAACGGACATTTTTCAAGACTTGAAAAGTCCTACTAAGGGTTGCAACTCTGAGAAAATCTACTACAGTGTAAGAAATTACAACTGTGTTGGAAAAAGTTAAAAATAGATTCATTAAGTTCGTGCTAAACGTAACATATGGGTAATGAAATGTGATATGATTCCCGTTCGCTTTTTCGCCTTAATGTACGTTTAAATAGCTGATCTTAATCTTACACACCTACAGTGACAATCGAAGAGTGCTGACGAAGGAAGGGTGGCTTCTTCCGAAAGCTGTCGACATCTCCACTTAGCCTGTGTTGTCAATTAATTTTTTCAGATTTTCTCATTGTACAACAAAAATAATTATTTCTCAGAAATAATTAATATGGACTCAAACCGAAATAAATAAAAAAACTTCAGTTATAAAATATAAAGTCCAACAATATATAAAACAGAATTAAAACTCAACTCATAAGGTACAATGCAATTTAGTAATATTTCTAAGAATTAGAAATACGAAATATAAATTCAAACCTAACGGACATTTTTCAAGACTTGAAAAGTCCTACTAAGGGTTGCAACTCTGAGAAAATCTACTACAGTGTAAGAAATTACAACTGTGTTGGAAAAAGTTAAAAATAGATTCATTAAGTTCGTGCTAAACGTAACATATGGGTAATGAAATGTGATATGATTCCCGTTCGCTTTTTCGCCTTAATGTACGTTTAAATAGCTGATCTTAATCTTACACACCTACAGTGACAATCGAAGAGTGCTGACGAAGGAAGGGTGGCTTCTTCCGAAAGCTGTCGACATCTCCACTTAGCCTGTGTTGTCAATTAATTTTTTCAGATTTTCTCATTGTACAACAAAAATAATTATTTCTCAGAAATAATTAATATGGACTCAAACCGAAATAAATAAAAAAACTTCAGTTATAAAATATAAAGTCCAACAATATATAAAACAGAATTAAAACTCAACTCATAAGGTACAATGCAATTTAGTAATATTTCTAAGAATTAGAAATACGAAATATAAATTCAAACCTAACGGACATTTTTCAAGACTTGAAAAGTCCTACTAAGGGTTGCAACTCTGAGAAAATCTACTACAGTGTAAGAAATTACAACTGTGTTGGAAAAAGTTAAAAATAGATTCATTAAGTTCGTGCTAAACGTAACATATGGGTAATGAAATGTGATATGATTCCCGTTCGCTTTTTCGCCTTAATGTACGTTTAAATAGCTGATCTTAATCTTACACACCTACAGTGACAATCGAAGAGTGCTGACGAAGGAAGGGTGGCTTCTTCCGAAAGCTGTCGACATCTCCACTTAGCCTGTGTTGTCAATTAATTTTTTCAGATTTTCTCATTGTACAACAAAAATAATTATTTCTCAGAAATAATTAATATGGACTCAAACCGAAATAAATAAAAAAACTTCAGTTATTTTGTATAAATATCAAATATCGATATTTTTAAAACCGCACAACCGATTTTAGATTCTTTTCTATATTATGACAAAATCAAAATTAATAAACATAATGTATTTCAAGATTTTTTTTTTAATCTCAAAAAATTTTAAATTTTGGTGGAAATTTTCCAAAAATCAGATCAGATTTGGCACAAATTTTGTTCAAATGAAAGATTGTCTTAAGGTCCATGAAAGGATCAAGGGAAAGAAATTTTGAGATTTTCTTTAAAAAATTTCTTAAACGTAAGAAAAACCGTAAATTGTTCGTAAATATCATATAGCGATATCACGACCGATTAATATTTTAGCTGTTTATTTTATTTTTTGTGTGCAAAAAAACATTTTCCTACTGTAAATTGGGTAAAGTTTTAACAAATTTTTTAACAATTAACAAAATTCAATAAAAGTTTACCATAAATTTAGTAAAACTCAACATATTTCAATTAAAATTACTCTCTAAATTGAAATTTGTTAAAATTGACTCAATTTATAGTAGGAAAATGTTTTCAATTTTAATTAGAGTGTAGTATACTTGGAAATATTTATTTTTAATTGTTAATTTATATAAATTTTTATATTTTCATTTAGGTGGAAACTCTATTGCTAACCATGCAAGCAAAGGATTTTAAATTTAATATTTGTGGTCTGTTTGTGATTAAAAATGATATGTTTATGGCCATGTTAAGTTCTATTGTTTTATATTTAATATGCGTGTTGCAGTCAGTTATTGAAAATTTGTAATAGAATGTAGTTATTAAGTAAATGTTTAATTAAAAAAAAAAAAAAACTTTGTTAAATTTTCTAATAAATCGGTAAATACTGACCGGAAAACGGCCAGAACATTTTAACTCTCTGTCTTTTTTATAGACTTTTAAGAAGTTATTTTATAATGTTTAGGTTAAAACTATACACACACAAGAAAAAACTTGTCAAATTACTAAAAAATCTCGTAATCTCATTTTACTAATATTTGACAGTTATTCTTGTTTTTTAACAAAAATCTTTTTTATCGATTTTTTTTTTTTAATTTTAAAAATGTTTTTGTAATTTTACAAATTTGAATGGTTTTTTTACAAAAAAAAATTAGTAAATTTACAAGAATTCCTTGTTTTGTTGTGCCAAAAAAGTTATAAATTTACTATTTTATTGGTAAAAATCTTGTAAAATTACAAAAAAGCTCGTAGTTTTTACTAGGAATTCTCGTAAAATAGGAGGTAGCGAAAAATCTAGTAAAGTTACGAAAACTCCTCGTAATTTTTATCGCGTCAATTGTAAATTTACAATTTTATTGGGACAAATCTTGTAAAATTACAAAATTTTTAGTAAAAAGGTTGTAAAATTACAAGGAATTCTTGTCAAATAAGAGGTAGCAAAAAATAAAAGTTACAAGTTTTTATTGTTGTTTTACAAGGTTTTTTTTAGCGTATTAACACTTATTTCGAGCTTTTAAGATGATAATGTGAATAGTTCAATTGAACAAGTTCGTTCGTGAACGACACAACTCTACACTCAAGAAAAAAGTTAACTTAATTTAGGAAATTTTAAGAAAAAATGGGAGTGATTTGGCGCAAAAGATTTTTTTTATTCTTTCCAGTTCATATTTTTCCTAAAAATAAGGAAAACAAAGTAATTAAATTTTATGGCAATTTTAACTATAAATTGGGAAATATTTAAATCAACACATTTGAGGACTAGATTGGAAATAGACCCCATTTGGATCGGACCCCATGGGTCCAGACCCTGTTGACTCGATACCACGTTGGATACTTTAAGTGTTGCCATTTTGATCCAAAACTGTTGTCCGTTTCGCTCTTAACTTAATTCTTGAGAAACGGGAATTAGGGACCTGATAGCAGTGGCGTATACAGGGCCCCCCCCCCCGAAATGATTTCACAAATTTCAGGATTTGGTATCAAATAACAAGTACAATATTAAAAAATCGAAAATCATTAAGAATCTAAAATTTTTTGAAGAAAAATGTTTTGAAACTGAAAATTTTTCTGTTAAAAGAATCTCAAAATCTGAAAATTTTTTCTTAGAATTTGAAACTTTTCAACTTAAGATTCTAATGAAAAATATCTTAGAACCTGAAGTTTTATGTACACAAAAAATGGACCTAATTGTAAGTAAAATGTAGTCAAATCTTAAAAAACAATGTCTCAGAATCATACTCTTTCTAAAAAAAAAATGTCTCAGAATCTAAAACTTTCTATAAGAAAAATGTCTGAGAATCGAAGACTTTGTATAGTAATAATGTCTTAAAATATTGGCCTTTTTCTCAGAATCTATGACTTTTTCTATAGGAAAAATGTCTCAGAATCTGAGACTTTTTCTATAAAGAATTCTCAGAATCTGAGGCTTTTCTATATGAAAAATGTTTCAGAATCTGAGATTTTTTCTATAAAAAAAATTCTTAGAATCTGAGGCTATTCTATATGAAAAATGTTTTAGAATCTGAAAACTTTCTGTAGGAAAATTTCTCAGAATTGTTCTTACAATCTTGGAAAATGTCTCTGAATTTTATACTTTTTTACGAAAAACGTCTCAGAATCAACGAGCTTTTCTTAAAGAAAATTATCTCTAAATCTAAGATTTTGTGTATAGGAAAAATGTCTCATAGTCAGAGACAGAAGCTGAGACTTTTGGTACAGAAAAATGCTCAAAATCTAAGACATTTTCTATTGTAAAAATATACTTTTCTATAAGAATAATGTCTAAGAAGCTTTTTCTATATGAAAAAGGTTTTATAACACTGCGGAACACTAAAAAATAAACAAGAGTTACAACCATCATTTCTATATATTTCGGACATGCTGATTCGAATGGCGTACTCCGTTTTTCGATGAATGGTACAGTTTTCTTGCAAAATGTCTTTAAAGATTTGCTGATTTCGAGCCAGTTTTTTTAACAAAAAAATTTGCAAAGTAAATAGTTTATAAATTTTATGACATGGAAAACAAAGATATGACTTGTAGCAACATTTCTTATGCAAATTTGGTTTAAAGCTTTTCAATTTAAGCCCTTAAATTCGCGAATTTCTTCATTTTTTAAGGTTTTCGCGAAATTAACAGCCAAATTGGTCTTTGATAAAAAACTTGCTTTTAATGAATCAAAAATGCATCCCTAACAATACGAATAGTGGACAATAAACACCTATGTTATATGGACCATCATGATGAAAATCGCGAAAAACCGTTTTTTTGTATATGCCCGCATCACTTTACGAGATGATTTAAGGTTCCATCTTTTAGTATATAATGTGGAAACCTTAAACAACTAACTGACCAAAAATTCGGCCAAAAAAGTTTTCATTTGCAAAAGTTATCTTAACAAAAACTATTATTTCAGTGTTTGCGATACAATAATTATAGTTTTTGTTAAGATAACTTTTGCAAATGAAAACTTTTTTGGACAAATTTTGGGTCAGTTCATTGTTTAAGGTTATTACATTATATACTAAAAGATGAAGCCTCAAATCATCTCCAAAAGTGATGCTGCCATATACAAAACAACGGTTTTTCGCGATTTTCATCATGATGGTCCATATAACATAGATGTTTTTTGTCCACTATTCGTAGTGTCATGGACGCCTTTATGATGCACAAATTGCAAGTTTTTTATCAGAGACCAATTTAGCGGTTAATTTCGCGAAAACTTAAAAAAATGAAGAAATCCGCGAATTTAAGGGCTTAAGATGAAAAGCTTTAAACCAAATTTATATTAGAAATATTGTTACAAGTTATATCTTTGTTTTCCATGCGATAAAATTTAAAAATCATTAGCTTTTGTTAGAAAAGCAACTGAAAATCAGGCAATCTTTAATGACATTTTACAAGAAAACTGTACCATACATCGAAAAACGGAGTACGCCATTCGATTCAGCATGTCCGAAATATATTGAAATGATGGTCGTACCTCTTGTTTTCTAAAATAGTGGTTAGTTTTGTCACGCAGTGTAATCTGACAATTTCCTATAGGCAAAATTTCTCAGAATCTGAGACTTGTTCTATAGGAAAATGTTCTAATGAAAATTTTTCTATAGGACAAGTGAAAAAAATGTCTCAAAATCTAAGAAATTTTCAGTAGAAAAAATGTCTGAGAATCTGAGATATTTTCTATAGGAAAAATGTCGAAGAATCTGAGACTTTTTCTATAGGAAAAATGTCTTAGAATTTAAGACTTTTTCTATAAGAAAATTTTCTCAGAATCCGAGAATTTTTCTTTATGAAAAAGGTTTTAGAATCTAGGGGGCATGTCACAGACACAATTCCGTTCGGATTTAGAAAAAGTGGTTTGCTCGTAAAAGGCAAAACGAATATTATTTTTTTTAGAATGAAATCACTTTCAAAAGTCAAAGTGGAATTGAATTGCATAAAAGTGGTTTCATTCTGAAAAAAAAATATTCGCCTTTCGTTTACGACTAAACCACTTTTTCCAAATCCGAACGGAATTGAGTCTGTGACATGCCCCTAGGTCTCAGATTCTGAATTATTTTTCTTATAGAAAAAGCGAAGATATTCTCAGAATCTAAAACATTTTGTGTATAATGTTTCAGAATCTGAGTAAATGTGCTAGACTAGAAATATTTCAGATTCTGGGAAAATGTCTTACAATCGGAGTCTTTTCTTTTGGAAAATTATTTTATGAATATGTTTACAGAATCATTTTTTAAAATGACTTTTTCAAGAGAAACGTTTTCTATTGGAAATATGATTTAGAGTCTTTGACTTTTTCTTTAACAAAAACTGTCTTAACTGGAAATTGTCATAAAATCTTAGACTATTCTTTGAAAAAAATTCAGATGCTGATAATCTATTTTGTGAAAATGCATCAGCATCTGATACAATTCATATTTTAAAAAAAGGCTCAAGTCTCTCAAAAAATATTAAAAAAATTTTATTTTTTTTTTCCAGTTTAAACTTACACAAAAATGAAGAATCTGATTGTGATACATTCAGTTCAAGGAAAAGATCGAGAAAAATTCTTAAACATGTGCTGTTATGTAAATTTTTTGTAAAAAAAAATTGAAAAAAATGTTGGGCCCCCACCGAAATAAAATCCTGGATACGCCCCTGCCTGATAGGGTCTTGAGAATCTTAAAAACTGGATAACTCAAAAACTATCTCGGTAAATACTGCCGACACTATAAAAAGTCCAAGGCCATTTTTGCTGCTCTTGTCTCGTAAAACACTTCCTCAAAATACCCGAAAGCCGAGTAGGATAGGGAAGGTGTACCCCAAAGTCCCTCGAAAAAGCTTCATCTTTGTAGAAAGAGATGCTTACATTTTAGTAAAATTTATTGATTTAATAATTAATTGTTTAAAAAATTTGATTTTGAATCGATTTATATACTTGAAAATAGATCTAAGAGAAATAATTCGTTTCGCTTGCTAACCCTAAGTACTGAAGAGAAAAAAAATCTATTTTTGCGGAATATTTAGTTAATTGATGTGTTTAATTTTTTATCTATGGGGACTTTGTTAACATGCACAATTTTTTGTATTCTATAAATTACAAAGGCAACGTTTTGAAAAAAAATAAATGCGATACCTTAGTTTCAATTCTATAATTTAACTGAAAACTTTAACTTGCTCTAAATAAAAAATTTTTGAAAATAAAAATTTATTGTTAAATTTTTAACAACAATTTTTTTTAATAAAACATTTATTGAATATTTGTAATTAAGTATTTTTTGTTTTCATAAAATTTCATCAATTTATCGTAGAAGTTGAATAAAATTTAAATTTGCCTCGAGCTTGTCAATTAATATAGGATTGAAAATTTAAAGGTTAAATATAATAATATTTAAAAAAAAAAAACTTAAAAAAAAAACTTTTTAAAAAAAAAATAAACTTTTTTTAATAAAACGATCAAAAAAACAATAAAAAGTTTTTTATTGTTTTCAATATTTAAATTTGTTTTGGTAATTTGTAAATTCGAGAATTCCTTGTAAATGTTATTGCGTCAAAAAAGCTGTAAATTTACAATTTTATTGGAAAAATCCTTGTACAAGCCAGTGATTATTTCAATTGTGTTTGTTAGTATTTTTCGGTTTATATTTTGCACTAAACAACTTTAAAAAGCATAAAGATTTTAAAATAAGCAATTTCCTTTATAATTTCACCAAAAAATTAATCAACTTGTTAAAATTTCATACATATTGTTTTGTACTTTGTTCTCTTTAATCTCTCTCTTTCTTATGTACTAAAAGAGTTCTACACACAAAAACAAAACCTTGTCAAATTACTAGAAAAAGTTTCGTAATCCCATTTTATCAATATATGACCGTTTTCCTTGTTTTTTAACAAAATAAAATAGATCGAAATTATTTTTTTTTGTAATTTTACAATTTTTTTTTGTAATTTTACAATTTTTTTTGTAATTTCAGAATTTTTTTGTAATTTTAAAAATTTTTGAGGTAATTTTACAAAAAAAAAATAGAAAATTCACGAGAATTCCTTGTAAGTTTTATTGCATCAAAAAATTTGTAAATTTAAATTTTTTTGGTAAAAAGCTTGTGTAATAACAAAAAAGCTCGTAATTTTTACAAGGAATTCTCGTAAAATAGGAGATACCAAAAAATCCAGTAAAGTCAAGAGAATTCCATGTAAATTTTATCGCGTCAAAAAAGTTGTAAATTTACATTTTTTTGGTAAAACTCTTGTAAAATTACAAACTTATTGGTAAAAGCAAGAAATTCCTGTCAAATATGAGGCAGAACAACAAAGAAGTTATAAACTTTTCTTGTCATCTTTCAAGTTTTTTTAGTGTAATTATTCCTCTTCAAGGAATTTCAGTTTTACAGAAAAAAATAAATTTTGAGTAAATTTTAAATTCTATTGAGTCAAAAATTACTCAATTTTGCACCACACTAAAAAAAAACGTTATCAAATTACTAGAAAAAGTCTTTTAATCCCATTTTATCAATATTTGACAGTTCTCCCCTTGTTCTAAAAAAAAATTATCGAAATTTACATTTTTTTGTAATTTTACAATTTTCTTTGTTATTTTACAATTTTCCAAGAAAATTTTACAAAACAAAAAATTTTGTGAATTCACGGGAATTCCCTGTAAGTTTTATTGCGCCAAAAAGTTGTAAATTTACAATTTTTTTGGTAAAAAGCAGTTGTAAATTTACATTTTTTTGTGAAAAGCTTTGTAAATAACAAAAAAGTTCGTAATTTTTACTAGGAATTCTTGTAAAATAGGAGATAGCAAAAAATCTCCACTCAAAAAAAAAACAATTTTACAATTTTTTTGTAATTTTACAAATTTTCGAGGTAATTTTACAAAAAATTCACATGAATTCCTTGTAAGTTTTATTGCGCCAAAAAAGTTGTAAATTTACAATTTTTTGGTAAAAAGCTTGTTAAATTACAAAATTATTGGTAAAAGCCAGGAATTCTTGTCAAATAAAAGGTTGGCAATCGATACAATTTTATTGGTAAAAAATCTT
The DNA here is from genome assembly GCA_963921195.1 of Pegoplata infirma. Classification (NCBI taxonomy): domain Eukaryota; kingdom Metazoa; phylum Arthropoda; class Insecta; order Diptera; family Anthomyiidae; genus Pegoplata; species Pegoplata infirma. The sequence continues at coordinate 216,421,625 of OY992538.1, forward strand.
GTAAAACTACAAAAAATCTCGTAATTTTTACAAGGAATTCTCGTAAAATAGGAGGTAGCAAAAAATCCCGTAAAGTTACGAAAACTCCTTGTAATTTTTAACGCGTCAAAAAATTCTAAATTTACAATTTTATTGGAAAAAATCAAAAAAATTACAAAATTACAAAAATCATTGGTAAAAATCTTTGTAAAATTACTAGGAATTCTCGATAAATAAAATTACTAGGAATTCACGTTAATTTAAACGTGCAACTTTATTGAAAACAATAATTATTTACCTTTTTTGTTTCTATCAATTAATAAAATATATAATTAATAAAATTTCATTACACTTAAAAATATTGTCTCTTTCCAATCAACAGAAAAATCTGCTGAAAATACACCCATATGAAAAATCTGCTGATTTTAGAAGACGCGGTTTGCTAAATATCTGTCTTGATTACCTAGGTGAAATCAGCAGAGAAATCTGCATAAGAAAAAATTGCATAAGAAACTTAAGAAAATTTTCCATTTTTTTGAAGTTATACAGTTTTCCAAGAATATGTTAAAATTTTAAAGTAAAAATTAAAAAAAAAAACGATTAAATTAAATTTTACAAAATCTAAAAAAAAATACATGTTGAAAACACTTAAAATTGTTTTTTTAAACAAAATTCCAACAGTATATTTTTGTAAAATAACAAAATAATCTGCAAAAAATCTGCAAAAAAATATTTTGAAATTCAGCAAACAGAATCAGTAAAATTGCAGATTTTTTTTGTTATTTTTGAATAACAGATAATTTACTTAAAATATCAATTTCAGCAAAAAATCTGCTAAAAGTTTGCAAATTCAAATTGAAAGTCATTTTACAGATTTTTTGACAGTGTTTTTTGATCATTTTTAGTTTAAGGATTTTGAATTTCACAAAATCTAAAAAACTGACATCTTAAAAACACTTAAAATTCTTTAAAAAAAATCCAACAGTATATTTCTGTAAAATTACAAAATAATCTGCAAAAAAACTGCACAAAATTATTTTTTTTAAATTCAGCAAACAGAATCAGTAAAATTGCAGAAAATTTTTTGTTATTTTCTTAAACTGAATGACGGAGAATTTACTTAAAATATCCATTTCAGCAAAAAAAAATCTGCTAAAAATTTGCTAATTCAAATTGAAAGTCATTTTATAGATTTTTTGACAGTGTTTTTTTGATAATTTTTAGTTTAAGGATTTTGAATTTTACAAAAACTAAAAAAAATACATCTTAAACACTTAAAACTGTTTTTTACAAGAAAAAATCCAACAGTATATTTCTGTAAAATTACAAAACAATCTGCAAAAAATCTGCACAAAAATATTTTGAAATTCAGCAAACAGAATCAGTAAAATTGCAGAAATTTTGTTTGTTATTTTTGAATGACAGAGAATATACTTTAATTATCCATTTCAGCAAAAAATCTGCTAACAGTTTGCTTATTCAAGTTGAAAATCAATTTACAGATTTTTTGACAGTGTTTTTTGATAATTTTTTGTTTAAGGATTTTGAATTTCACAAAATCTAAAAAAAAAAAAAAAATTAAAAAAAAAAAAAATACATCTTAAAAACAATTAAAATTGTTTTTTAAAAAAAATTTCAACAGTATATTTCTGTAAAATTACAAAATAATCTGCAAAAAATCTGCACAAAAATATTTTAAATTTAATAACAGAATCAGTAAAATTGCTGAAAATTTTTTGTTATTTGCTTAAACTTAATGATACAGAATTTACTTAAAATATCCATTTTAGCAAAAAAATCTGCTAAAAGTTTGCTTATTCAAGTGGAAAGTCAATTTACAGATTTTTTGACAGTGTTTTTTGATAATTTTTAGTTTAAGGATTTTGAATTTCACAAAATCTAAAAAAAAAAATTACATATTAAAAACACTTAATTGTTTTAAAAAAAATCCAACAGTATATTTCTGTAAAATTAAAAAAATAATCTGCAAAAACTATAAACAAAAATATTTTGAACTTCAGCAAACAGAATCAATAAAATTGTAGAAATTTGTTTGTTACTTGCTTAAACTTAATGATAGAGAATTTACTTAAAGTATCCGTTTCAGCAAAAAATCTGTTTAAAGTTTGCCAATTCAAATTGAAAGTCAATTTACAGATTTTTTGACAGTGTTTTTTGATAATTTTTAGTTTAAGGGTTTTGAATTTCACAAAATCTAAAAGTACATCTTAAAACACTTAAAATTGTTTTTAAAAAAAATCCAACAGTATATTTCTGTAAAATTACAAAATAATCTGCAAAAAATCTGCACAAAAATATTTTAAAATTCAGCAAACAGAATCAGTAAAATTGCAGAACATTTTTTGTTATTTTCTAAAACTGTATGACAGAGAATTTACTTAAATTATCCATTTCAGCAAAAAAAAAATATGCTAAAAATTTGCTAATTCAAATTGAAAGTCATTTTACAGATTTTTTGACAGTGTTTTTTGATAATTTTTAGTTTAAGGATTTTGAATTTCACAAAACCTAAAAAAAAAATTACATCTTAAAAACACTTAAAATTGTTTAAAAAAATACAACAGTATATTTCTGTAAAATTACAAAATAATCTGCAAAAAATCTGCACAAAAATATTTCAAATTAAGCAAACAGCATCAGTAAAATTAGATAAATTTGTTTGTCATTTTGTAAAACTGTATGACAGAGAATTTACTTAAATTATCCATTTCAGCAAAAAAAAAAATCTGCTAAAAATTTGCCAATTCAAATTGAAAGTTAATTTACAGATTTTTTGACAGTGTTTTTTGATAATTTTTAGTTTAAAGATTTTTAATTTCACAAAATCTAAAAAAAAAATACATCTTAAAAACACTTAAAATTGTTTTTAAAAAAAATCCAACAGTATATTTCTGTAAAATTACAAAATTATCTGCAAAAAAATTTGCACAAAAATATTTCAAATTCAGCAAACAGCATCAGAAAAATTGCAGAAAATTTTTTGTTATTTTCTAAAACTGTATGACAGAGAATTTACTTAAATTATCCATTTCAGCAAAAAAAAATCTGCTAAAAATTTGCTAATTCAAATTGAAAGTCTATTTACAGATTTTTTTGACAGTGGTTTTTGATAATTTTTAGTTTAAGGATTTTGAACTTCACAAAATCTAAAAAAAAAATACACTTAAAAACACTTAAAATTGTTAAAAAAAAAAATCCAACAGTATATTTTTGTAAAGTAACAAAATAATCTGCAAAAAATCTAAACAAAAATATTTCAAATTCAGCAAACAGCATCAGTAAAATTAGAGATATTTGTTTGTTATTTTCTAAAACTGTATGACAGAGAATTTACTTAAATTATCCATTTCAGCAAAAAAAAAATCTGCTAAAAATTTGCTAATTCAAATTGAAAGTCATTTTATAGATTTTTTGACAGTGTTTTTTTGATAATTTTTAGTTTAAGGATTTTGAATTTTACAAAAACTAAACCAAATACATCTTAAACACTTAAAACTGTTTTTTACAAGAAAAAATCCAACAGTATATTTCTGTAAAATTACAAAACAATCTGCAAAAAATCTGCACAAAAATATTTTGAAATTCAGCAAACAGAATCAGTAAAATTGCATATTTTTGTGTTATTTTCTAAAACTGAAGTAAATTCTCACTTAAAATATCCATTTCAGCAAAAAACTCTGCTTAAACTTTGCTAATTCAAATTGAAAGTCATTTTACAGATTTTTTGACAGCGTTTTTTGATCATTTTCAGTTTAAGGATTTTAAATTTCACAAAATCTAAAAAAAAATACATCTTAAAAAAATATTAAATTTAGAAAAAAAAATTCAAGTTGAAAGTCAATTAACAGATTTTTTGACAGTGTTTTTTGATAATTTTTAGTTTAAAGATTTTGAATTTCACAAAATCTGATAAAGAAATACATCTTAAAAACACTTAAAATTCTTTTTGAAAAAAAAAAAATCCCACAGTATATTTCTGTAAAATTACAAAATAATCTGCAAAAAATCTGCACAAAAATATTTCAAATTCAGCAAACAGAATCAGTAAAATTGTAGAAATTTGTTTGTTATTTTCTAAAACTGAATGACAGAGAGTTTACTTAAATTATCTATTTCAGCAAAAAAAAAATCTGCTAAAAATTTGCTAATTCAAATTGAAAGTCATTTTACAGATTTTTTGACAGTGTTTTTTGATAATTTTTAGTTTAAGGATTTTGAATTTCACAAAATCTAAAAAAAAAAATACATGTTAAATACACTTAAAATTGTTTTAAAAAAAAAAATCCAACAGTATATTTCTATACAATTACAAAATAATCTGCAAAAACTCTGCACAAAAATATTTCAAATTCAGCAAACAGAATCAATAAAATTGTAGAAATTTGTTTGTTATTTGCTTAAACTTAATGATAGAGAATTTACATAAAATATCCATTTCAGCAAAACAAATCTGCTAAAAGTTTGCTTATTCAAGTCGAAAGTCAATTAACAGATTTTTTGACAGTGTTTTTTTGATAATTTTTAGTTTAAAGATTTTGAATTTCACAAAATAAAATTACATTTTAAAAACACTTAAAATTCTTTTTAAAAAAAATCCCACAGTATATTTCTGTTAAATTACAAAATAATCTGCAAAAAACCTGTACAAAAATATTTTGAAATTCAGCCAACAGAATCAGTAAAATTGTAGAAAATTGTTTGTTATTTGCTTAAACTTAATGAAAGAGAATTTACTTAAAATATCCATTTCAGCAAAAAAAAAATTGCTAAAAGTTTGTAAATTCAAATTGAAAGTTAATTAACCGATTTTTTGACAGTGTTTTTTGATAATTTTTAGTTTAAGGATTTTGAATTTTACAAAATCTAAAAAAACAATGAACATCTTAAAAACACTTAAAATTGTTTAAAAAAATACAACAGTATATTTCTGTAAAATTACAAAATAATCTGCAAAAAATCTGCACAAAAATATTTCAAATTCAGCAAACAGAATCAATAAAATTGTAGAAATTTGTTTGTTATTTGCTTAAACTTAATGATAGAGAATTTACATAAAATATCCATTTCAGCAAAACAAATCTGCTAAAAGTTTGCTTATTCAAGTCGAAAGTCAATTAACAGATTTTTTGACAGTGTTTTTTTGATAATTTTTAGTTTAAAGATTTTGAATTTCACAAAATAAAATTACATTTTAAAAACACTTAAAATTCTTTTTAAAAAAAAATCCCACAGTATATTTCTGTTAAATTACAAAATAATCTGCAAAAAACCTGCACAAAAATATTTTGAAATTCAGCCAACAGAATCAGTAAAATTGTAGAAATTTGTTTGTTATTTGCTTAAACTTAATGAAAGAGAATTTACTTAAAATATCCATTTCAGCAAAAAAAAAAACTGCTAAAAGTTTGTAAATTCAAATTTAAAGTTAATTAACCGATTTTTTGACAGTGTTTTTTGATAATTTTTAGTTTAAGGATTTTGAATTTTACAAAATCTAAAAAAAATACATCTTAAAAACACTTAAAATTGTTTAAAAAAAATCCAACAGTATATTTTTGTAAAATTACAAAATTATCTGCAAAAAAATCTGCACAAAAATATTTCAAATTCAGCAAACAGAATCAGTAAAATTGCAGATTTTTTTTGTTATTTTATTAATTTGAATGACCCATTTTGAATCTGCTGATAAGAAATCTGCATATGAAAAATCTGCTGATTTTAGCAGACGCAGTTTGCTGAATAGCTGTCTTGATTATCTAGGTGAAATCAGCAGAGAAATCTGTCGAGACAATTGAAAAATTTGCATAAAAAACTAAGAAAACTGTTTTCCAATACTAAAATTTCCAAGTTTTTTTGAGTTCAAATTCAAAAAAAAAATAAATTATAGCAAAACAATCTGCTGTTTTTTTTTTTTTAATTTCTGTAATTTTTAGTTTAAGGATTTTAAATTTCAAAAATTCTAAAATAACTTAAAATTTAAAAAAAAATCCAACAGTATATTTTTGTAAAATTACAAAATAATCTGCAAAAAATATGCACAAAAATATTTTGAAATTCAGCAAACAGAATCAGTAAAATTGCAAATTTTTTTTTTTGTTATTTTTGAATGACAGAGAATTTACTTAAAATATCAATTTCAGCACAAAAATCCGCTAACAGTTTGCTTATTCAAGTTGAAAGTCAATTTACAGATTTTTTGACAGTGTTTTTTTAATAATTTTTAGTTTAAGGATTTTAAATTTCACAAAATCTAAAAAAAGTACATCTTAAAAACACTTAAAATTGTTTAAAAAAAAATCCAACAGTATATTTCTGTAAAATAACAAAGTAATCTGCAAAAAATCTGCATAAAAATATTTTGAAATTCAGCAAACAGAATCAGTAAAATAGCAGATTTTTTTTTTGTTATTTTTTAAATGACAGAGAATTTACTTAAAATTAAAATATCAATTTCAGCAAAAAAATCCGCTAACAGTTTGCATATTCAAGTTGAAAATCAATTTACAGATTTTTTGACAGTGTTTTTTGATAATTTTTTGTTTAAGAATTTTGTATTTCATAAAATCTAAAAAAAAAAATTACATCTTAAAAAAAAATTTTAATTTAAAAAAAAAAAATCCAACAGTATATTTCTGTAAAATTACAAAATAATCTGCAAAAAATCTGCACAAAAATATTTCAAATTCAGCAAACAGAATCAGTAAAGCTGTAGAAATTTTTTTGTTATTTTCTAAAACTGAATGACAGAGAATTTACTTAAATTATCCATTGCAGCAAAAAAAAATCTGCTAAAAGTTTACTAAATCAAATTGAAAGTCATTTTACAGATTTTTTGACAGTGTTTTTTGATAATTTTTAGTTAAAGGATTTTGAATTTCACAAAATCTTAAAGTACATCTTAAAAACACTTAAAATTGCTTGAAAAAAAAACCCAACAGTAAATTTCTGTAAAATTACAAAATAATCTGCAAAAACTCTGCACAAAAATATTTCAAATTCAGCAAACAGAATCAGTAAAATTGCAGAAAATTTTTGTTATTAGCTTAAACTTAATGATAGAGAATTTACTTAAAGTATCCATTTCAGCAAAAAAAACTGCTTAAATTTTGCAAATTGAAAGTCATTTTACAGATTTTTTGACAGGGTTTTTTGATAATTTTTAGTTTAAGGATTTTGATTTTCACAAAATTTAAAAAAAAAAATTACGTCTTAAAAACACTTAAAATTCTTTTTAAAAAAAAATTCCCACAGTATATTTCTGTAAAATTACAAAATAATCTGCAACAAAAATATTTTGAAATTCAGCATACAGAATCAGTAAAATTAGAGAATTTTTTTTTTGTTATTTTCTAAAACTGAATGACAGAGAATTTTCTTAAATTATCCATTTCAGCAAAAAAAAAATTGCTTAATTACAAAATAATCTGCAAAAACTCTGCACAAAATTATTTAAAATTCAGCAAACAGAATCAGTAAAATTGATGAAAATTTTTTGTTATTTGCTTAAACTTAATGATAGAGAATTTACTTAAAATATCCATTTCAGCAAAAAAAATCTGCTAAAAGTTTTCTAATTCAAATTGAAAGTCATTTTACAGATTTTTTGACAGTGTTTTTTGATAATTTTTAGTTTAAGGATTTTGAATTTCACAAAATCAAAAAACATCTTAAAAACACTTAAAACTGTTTAAAAAAAAATCCAACAGTATATTTCTGTAAAATTACAAAATAATCTGCACAAAAATATTTCAAATTCAGCAAACAGAATCAGTAAAATTGTAGAAATTTGTTTGTTATTTTATTAATTTGAATTACCCATTTTGAATCTGCTGATGAGAAATATGCTGATTTTAGCAGACGTTGTTTGCTGAATAGCTGTCTTGACTATCTAGGTAAAATCAGCAGATAAATCTGTCGACACAACAAAAAAATTTGCATAAAAAACTAAGAAAACTGTTTTCCAAGAATAAAATTTTCAAGTTTTTTTGAGTTCAAATTTTTTAAAGAAAACTTTAAATTTTAGTTTAAGGATTTTAAATTTCACAAATTCTAAAAAAGTACATCTTAAAAACACTTAAAATTGTTTAAAAAAAAATCCCACAGTATATTCTGTAAAATTACAAAATAATCTGCAAAAAATCTGCGCAAAAATATTTTGAAATTCAGCAAACAGAATCAGTAAAATTGTAGAAATTTGTTTGTTATTTTCTAAAACTGAATGACAGAGAATTTACTTAAAATATCTATTTCAGCAAAAAAATCTGCTAAAAGTTTGCTTATTCAAGTTGAAAATCAATTTACAGATTTTTTGACAGTGTTTTTTGATAATTTTTGGTTTAAGGAAAAAAATTTACATCTTAAAAACACTTAAAATTGTTTTTTAAAAAAAGAATCCAACAGTATATTTCTGTAAAATTAAAAAATAGTCTGCAAAAAATCTGCACAAAAATATTTTAATATTTAGCAAACAGAATCACTAAAATTGCAGAAATTTTTTTGTTATTTGAATTTCACAAAATCTAAAAAAATGTACATCTTAAAAACACTTTAAATTGTTTAAAAAAAGAATCCAACAGTATATTTCTGTAAAATTACAAAATAATCTGCAAAAAAATCTGCATAAAAATATTTCAAATTCAGCAAATAGAATCAGTAAAATTGTAGAAATTTGTTTGTTATTTTCTAAAACTGAATGACAGAAAATTTACTTAAAATATCCATTTCACCAAAAAAAAAATCTGCTAAAAGTTTGCTAATTCAAATTGAATGTCATTTTACAGATTTTTTGACAGTGTTTTTCAAAAAAATCGCTAATTCAAATTGAAAGTCATTTTTTTTGACATATTTTTTTAAAAAAATTCTGCTTAAAGTTTGCAAATTGAAGTTGGAAGTCCATTTACAGAGTTTTTTACAGTGTTTTTCAAAAAAATCGCTAAAAGTTTGCTTATTCAAATTGAAAGTCATTTTTTTTTTGACAGAGTTTTTAAAAAAAATCTACTAAAACTTTGCTATTTCAACTTGAAAGTAATTTTACAGATTTTTTGGCAAAGTTTTTCTTTTGAGGACTTTTTTTTATAATTAACCATGTCTTTAGCCGGTCGTACTTTTTATTATTTAAATTTTCTACTTGGTCTATCCAATATATATTTTAATTGGAAAACCCAAAACTATGAATTATATCATTGGCCTACAATAATCTACTGTGCTTCATTTAATCTTTTTTCTGTAATTTTACTACACTTTGTCACCGTAGTTAATTTATATGTAGGATTATATTGTGAACATTTTGGTACATTCGGTTTAATTAATTTATTTATAACTTTTTCTAATTATGCAGTTAGTGCAGTTGTTGTTGCTAAAGCTTGGCTTAAAAGAAAACGTATATATAATTTATGTAAAAAATATCAAAAATTATTAAAATATTTTTTAACTGAACAAAATATAAGAGAAAATTATGATATTGTAAAAAAAACACGTAATATGTTAATAATAAAATTATTATTTTCAATTTGTAAACTTATTATAGTTTATATTAATAACTTTAAGGGTAGCAGAGATATAAAATGTAATGCTGTAAATCATAAATTTTTTATAGCAATATCCATATATAATTGTATATATAGTCTAATGACTTTAATTGTTGACTTTAATGTTTATATTGGTTTAATTCTAATAAATTTATTTGTTAATATGTTATTGCAACGTTTGAATAAAATGGAAAAAGATATAAAATCAATGAATTATATACAAAAATCACAGTTGTTTAATTTGAATAAAATGAAAATTCATACAAAATGGCGCCTAAAATTAAGTAAAGATATTAAATTGATTTCCAGAGATGAAAAACAATTAAGAAAATTAGCTGGTGATCTTATAAATGTTTATCAATTTCAATTATTGTTAATATTTTTGTGTATGTTTTTAAGTTTTATTAACCTAATGTTTATTATACTTGTGTTAATGGTTAATATTAAAACGATTAGTTTAGTTTCTTTAGTATATTATTTATTTATATTTATATTAAATATTATTAATAATATGTTTATTTTTAATGTTTGTGAATCGTTGTTTACAAGTTTTAAGGAAATAGGTTTTAAAGTTTATAGAATTAGTTTGTATGCTGTACTAGCAAATCGTCAGATATTTTATAGAGATGATTTTGAAATAAGTGTAGGTTTTAACTTTAAGTTAACTAATTTAATTTTTAATTTGAATAGTTTTTCTTATTTTTTATCTCTTTCAGATTGAAACTTTATTGCTGCATATACAACATCGTCAGTTTAAATTAAATATTTGTGGAATGTTTGTTATTAAAAATAGCAGTGGTTTAGCTATGCTAATTAATATTTTTTTAAATGTAATATATCTTGTGCAATGTATGATATAAAATGTTTAAATAAAATACACACACTTTAAAAATATGCATGTAAACACTGCAAAATATAAATATTATCCACTAGCTGGCCCGGTCCGCGTTGCTGGCCCAAATATAACACTGATTTAAGATCGGTGCTACATTTCGTTTCGCTTCAAATATATAGCCCTGCAAAAAATATAATAAATTTCTTGGCTTAGAAAATTTTGTGGGCGTGGTTTGTAAGACCCGATTAGGCAGATAATCATCTTCAAATTATGTTTAAGGAAAAAAAGTGGGCGAGGACAATTTGTCTTTCCAAATAGTTATATGGACTATTTCTAACATTTAAAACAAAAAAAATAGCAAAATCGGTCCATGTGTTCTCAAGTATTGCAAATTATAAGGATATTGAAAAATGCGGTATTTGAAGTGGGGGAGGAAAATAATTATTTCCGTAAAATCCTTACTTGGACTATAAAGATCATTAAATAAAAAAATTACCAAATCAGGCCAGTCGTTCTGCGATTTTAGATGTATTTTAAAAAATATGAGTGGACAATTTTTCTTCCGTAAAAACCTTAGATGTCTATTTTAGATATATCGAAATAAAACTGGGCGTGAAAAATTTTTATTTTCGTTTAAACCTTAATTGAACTATGACGAAGTTTAGCCAAAAAGGAAAAGTGGGCGTGATTAGTTTTTGTTCCTAAGACGAACATTTAAAAAAATAAGACGAACATTTTGAATAAATATTAGTTCTCAAGTGATGCGATTACCAACGAACTACATTTGATTTTTTTTATATTCTATCATTCTATATTTTATATTTTTTATAGAGAAAATTTTAAATATATCGAAAAAAAAGAATGGGTGAACAACTTTTCTTACCGTAAAAACCTTATTTGAATTTAACCAACTCGCTCCATCCATTCTAAAGTGGGCATAGAAATTGAATTTTTTTTTTCCGAAAACCCTTAGTTGGACTATGATGAACATTAAAAACAAAATAAGAAAAATTGATCCAGGCATTCCATGATTTAAAATATATAAAATACAAATATATATAAATCGGTCTACCCGTTATTCGATACCTAGAAAAAAGTGGGCGTGGGAAATTTTACTTTCTGAAAAACCTTAGTTGAATTATGACGAACATTTTCAACAAAAATTAGCCAAAGTGGGCGTGGTTGATTTCTTTTTTTGTAAAAACCAAAATTGGAATATGATGAAAATTTATTTAAAAAAAAAAATTGTCCAAATCGGTCCAGCCATTCTCAACGGATGCGGTTACCAACGAACGATAATTGATTTTTATTTATATACTTAGATTAATTCAAATATTTTACACACAGTGTGTAAATATACCAAAATTTTATGGTAATTGTAAAATTGTCGAACAACTACTTAAAAGAAATAAACATAACACAATTTAGATTAGGGTTTTTCCCGGGATTTCCCGGGAAATCCCGGTATTTGGATTTCCCGCTTTCCCGGGATGTTTTATGCGGGATCCCTGGAAATTAAAAATACTGGAAAAAGCGGTCAAATCTGCTGAATTGAGCTGAAAAATCTGCTTATTTAAGCAAAAAAATCTACTGATTTTAGCATATAAATCTGCTCAATTCAGATAAACCTAGATTCATCTAAAATGCATTTTATTGATTTAAAAAATACTTAAAAATATTTAAGGCATAAAGGTTTTTTCAATTTATACGAAAGCGATTGTAATTTTTTCAAGAAAATTTTCTAATTTTTTTAACATGATAATGTTTTTAGGCTGGTGTCTAATTTTAAAAAAGTTGCAGGACGCTACCTCTTAAAACCAAAAATTTTAGTAACTTGGGCTTGTAACTTGGATAATAATTCACCTCGTGGTGAATAACCCCGTTTTTCACCAGCTGGTAAATAAAAAGTAACATAATTATTTTTCAACAAAAAAATTTTTTTTTTCATCAATTTTTTTTTTCATCAAAGTTTTTTTATACCCTCCAACCACAGTATGGGGCATGGACGTATACAGGGGGTGGGCACAGGGGGCACGTGCCCCCCCTTTTCGGTTTGAAAAATTTTAAAAGTTAATAAAAAATTAAAAAAAAAAAATAAAAAAAAGTAATTTCTATCGAAATATCAGTAAAATATGTTTAAAGACACATAAAATTGGTTTTATCTAATAAAAATTATATAAAAATATCATGAAAACAAATTTCTATAAAAATTGTCAAACTACAAGATTCTAAGACACTTTTTCTGTATTAAAATCTGAGATCTTATTTCTATATGAAATTTTCAGATTCTGAAATGTTTTTAGCTTTCAATAAATTTTGTCTTATGGCTCTCACTTATAAGTCTTACGTGAAGCAATAAAAATATGTTTTTTTAACTCCTCAAACTTGAATTTTTCGAGAATGGAACGCGCTAACTTTCGAAAATGTAGCAGTAGATCCACAAAAAGGCGCGTTCGATATATCCACTTTGGGTAACATATTGTTTCAAAGAACCGTTACTTAAAAAAAAAATCTCTGAATTTGAGGATTTGTCAGACATTATTTTCATTCAAAAAATTTTCCTGTACAAAGATTTTGAGATTTATAAAAAAATCTGTATTCCAAGAAATTTTTTCTAATAATAAAGATAAAATCGTGAAAGGGGGGGGGGGGGGGGGAGTGCTAGCTAAGTGTGCTACACATCGAAATATCGATCGGGGACCCCATAAAGTACATATAATATTAATTCATGATAGAATCTACGACATTCTAGCGATGTCCGTCCGTCCGTCTGTAAAAATAACGATGCAGTCCAAACCAAAAGAGCTAGACCCCTAAAATTGGCCAAGAATATCTCTAATGTTACTGGTAAGGTCAAGCTCGAAGATGGGCAAAATCGGACCAGGGTGAAAAAAGTTCCCCCTTGAAGAACTAAAATGACCCCTGAAAAATACGATATTTTTACGAGTTTTTTTTTAATTTTTGCTCAACAAATGTAACATTTGTATGTTATATTATGTTCATAGACCTGCGCTTGGGCCAATGGGGTTAGAAAATTCTATTTTTTCAGTTATTTATTCTGTTATTTTTTGGAACTAAATGACAAAGAAAAATTAGTTTCAACAGAAAAATATGATAAAAGTTTGCTAATTCAAACTGAAAGTGGTTTTACAGATTTTTCGACAGAGTTGTTCTTCTGAGTGTTTTAAATTGGGAAAAAATCAGTCGGCTATTAAATGAGTCTAATATTCATATTAGAGATGGGCGCTGGTCACGTGATTTGCGTAGATCACGCGTGAGTGTGATTGACTTTCATTTCAATCACGTGACTGTGAGTGAGCGTGAGTTGAAAAAAAATCTGAGTGAGTGATTAGTGAGTGATTCATTAATTTATTTTGTGAGTTTGCGTGATAAGATTTTTTGATTTGCCTTATTTTTTAATTTTTTTTTTGGTAAGAAAATTTTATTGCCTGAGTAGATTTTGCGTGATTTACGCGTGAGCGTGATTGAATCTGGCGTGAGTAAGGGTTTTATTACTCACGTGAATAGTGAGTGAGCGTGAGTAATAATAACATTTTTTTAATAACATTTGGTGTTCAATTCTGTTCACATATGTCAACTCACAGCCGAATTAAAGCATTTTGTATTTTTAGGTTGTGTTGAATGCACCAAAATTTTTGGTGCATTTTTTCGTTCATAAATTTTGTACTGCTAAACCGATATCGCTCAAATGCAATACCAAACTTCTCGGGAGAACTTCCAATGAATATGTTACGTTTCAGTCATCTCCGTGTAATAATTTGATCACCATTTCCACAGACAGACAGACAGACAAACATCGCTAGAATGTCTTAAAATCAATCACTGATCAATTATATATACACTAAGAAAAAAAAATTCTCAAATCAAGCAAAAACAATCTCAATTTAAAAATAAAACAGTGACAAAAGTCAACAAACTTTGTTTTTTCTCAAATTGAAAATGTTTATCGACACTTTTAATATGGCTTGAGTAACAAACAAAATTTTAAAAATGAAATGAAACAACGTTGATTTGAGAATGTTTATATGTTCAAATCAAAAGTGCACATAATCAAATTAAATATTAAAAATTATTTATATAATTTTCTTTCTGTTTCCTAAAATTTTCAATGTAAATAAAACAATTGGAATTTTTTTATATTTATATACACATTTTATTTAATTTTCTTTACCACAGAAAAGTTATAAAGATGCAATTTTCTATATATAGAAATAAAATAATATATCGTCGCTGCTCTGACGAAAACACCCATGTGATTTTCAAAAAATTTTTGAAGACGTCTACGAATTAGATTAATATTGTCCTTTCGCGATCTTTTAAAGTTACACCTCTTACATACATATTTTAATAATATTGCAAATCTACTTTTTCCATTAAGATTACCTTAAAATTCAACGCAAACGTTCACAAATTAGCTAGTCTCTTTAATAAATACACGTAGGTGTTTTTGTCAGAGCACCGACATTAAATAGACATCAAATAATACAAAAATTCCGGGATTGCTGTCATAAAATGTTAATTTTCTTCTGGATTATAGGTACTCCATATTAATTTCCGCAAACAGGCACTCTACATTAATTTTCACATTAATTTTCGCATAAATTTCCACACTGTTTTTTTTTTATTTATGTCAATATATATGTATTTACTTTTGACTTTTGTCACTTATTACAAAAAGTTAGTTCATTGTTTTACTTTAAGAAAATATTTATTGTTTACTTAATTTTTATGGAAATTGAAAAATTTTCACTCATGATACGCCACGAGACTTTTCTAAAATAATTGCGTAATTTATATGGCGTCGTTTTTGAAGTTGTTTAAAACTCATTTTGCTATTGTTTACAATCAAAATGATTATTTTCATCATGGCAGCATCATGAAATAAAAAGGAGTTTTTTTATATTTAATTCAAAAAATATACTTTTAAAATCAAGACCGAAACATATTTAATTTTATAAAATTTCATTTCATTATTAAAATTTCTTTCAAAAATTTGAGAATTTTAAAAATGAGTACGAAAATGTTTGATTTGACGACGATTTTTTCCCTCAGTGTACACTTTCTGAGGTCCCAGACCGATATTTCGATGAGTTACAAACAGAATGAAAAACTTATATATACCCTCTATCACTAGAGTGGAGGATATACAAAATGTATGGGTTGGTCATACACTTGGTTCGCATAGAGGCAACCCTGGGACAGTTAGAGCGGTGGGAGAAAATTTCATAAAAATTTCATTTTGTATGGGAGCCCCCCTTAAGAAGTGTATATGGGGAATAGGTTTGTTCAGAAAAAAATTCGGGGTGTAAAAATTAATGGTGATCGGCCTTATATTGCAATTCTCTAGGCTTATTTACTAGCGCTTTAAAAAATACAAATTTCATAAAAATCGGATAATCAACATTAGGACACCTTTTGTAAAATAAATTGTAAAATTACAAAAAACCTCTTACTTTTTACTAGAAATTCTCCTAAAATAGGAGGTAGCACAAAATCTAGTAAAGCAGCGTTGCCAGTTTTTGTTGTTATTTGTCCCCAAAAAATCATCAAATCGACTTTGATTCATCATAACTTTTATAATAAATGGGGGATAAGGTTTATTATTTTTTTTTAAGTAGTCAACTCATTTAAAGTAATATTACAATGAACACCCAAGTAGAAATTCATGACGGTTATAAAAATAAAGCGTCTTTAGAGCACTCTTAAGTAGAATTTCATGACGGTAATAAGAAAAAGTGTTTTCAAAACACCCCCAAGTATAAATTCATGATGGTTATAAAATAAAATCAAGACTTATCAAAAATAACTCAATTTTAAAGCATAACTTCATAACGCTTTTCGGACGATTCGTAAAAACGTTTTGAGAATACTTTTTAACCAAACCTATGATTTTATTTCACTGCCATTCAAAAAATAAGAACTGTCAAAATTGTTTTTGTCTTGATTTAGGCAAAAAATTGGGTTTGCTATCATAATTTTCCCATTAAAAAGTATTTTCAACATTATATCCTATTATGTCCTGTATCTATTGATGAAATTGGGTTATAAAATGTTGTTCATTTCATTGAAGATATTGGATCACTTTGTGATAAAAATTTGATTTACAATCATAGTTTTTGCATTTCAAATTGGGCATACGTTATCAGGATGAGAGGCAGCCATAGGAAAACATAAATTTTGTTGCATTGGATTCTATTCTTGCAGAGTGGGTATACTAAGTACCAATGGCGTTTTATTTTGAGAATTTGTATGAAGCATTCACAATTGATTTTAAGAAACTGGTTTCAAAATCAAAGTCAGAAAACTGACAATGAGATATTGTAGCTTCCATATTAGCTACATCATCTGCGATGTGAAAAATTTTGTGAAAATTCATTGTTTGTTTCTAATAATTTTCTTAAAATTGTCTTCGCATTAATCGCTTTTGAAGTATCTTTTTTTCTGGATGGAAAAATACGACAAACTGTATAAAGAATTTGAAGTGTCTGTACTGCTTAAATTCCACTACATTTTTTAGAATTATTGCTCAACCATATAACAAAAATATCTAATTTTCCAATTTTCAATATCCATTAAAACGAAAGATTTCCTCTGAAACTATAAAGTTATGTCATCAGATATTTTATTAAAATTTTGTTGCAATATTACAATTTCTTGCAAACTTTAACATTTTTAAAACTAATTTTTGCAGCAATTTATTGCCTATACCAAGATACAACTTCTATCGTCCAGTACGACAAAGTTTACAAAAATTTTAAAATTGCTATATTTTTTGCTTTTTAACGCTTTAATAATGCTCTAACGAAGCGTTCTCAAATCACCATTATAAATGTCTTTAAGAACGCTTTATATAAACCGTTTAACGGTGTTATCATTAGGACTATCTGAAAGCGCTCTGAGGATGGTTTTCCGTATGATCTGAAAGCATTCGTACTACCATGCAGAGCGCTTTAAAAGCGTTTTTACGGTTGTATTTTTCTACCTGGGCAATTACACGCTGGAACTTTTTTTATGAATCAGTCTTATAGAAAAAATGTTCGCGAACCCAATTTCACCAAAATAAAAGATATCCGGCATTTATTTAGAAAGTTATGATAAGTTAAAGTCGATTTGACGACTTTTTTGGGGACAAATTACAGCAAAAACTGGCAACGCTGGTCACGAGAAGTGCTTGTTATTTTTATCGCATTAAAAAATTTTTCATTTACAATTTTATTGGTAAAAAGCTTGTAAAATGTTTGTAATTTTATAAACTTTTTACGATTTGACGATTTTTTTGGGGACAAATTTTAGCAAACACTGGCAACGCTGGTCACAAGAAGTGCTTGTTATTTTTATCGCATGAAAAAATTTTTCATTTACAATTTTATTGGTAAAAAGCTTGTAAAATGTTTGTAATTTTACAAACTTTTTACGATTTGACGATTTTTTTGGGGACAAATTACAGCAAAAACTGGCAACGCTGGTCACAAGAAGTGCTTGTTATTTTTATCGCATGAAAAAATTTTTCATTTACAATTTTATTGGCAAAAAGCTTGTAAAATGTTTGTAATTTTACAAACATTTTACTAATAAAATTGTAATTTTTAATTGGAACTCTCGTAAAATATGCGATAGCATCTTACGAGGCTTTTTTGGTAACATGTAGTTACTGTCTTACTTTTCTGAGTAAAAAATTTGTTAATATCTCTTTTCATTTCGGTTGCCAACCCTGCTTTCCAGTGAATTATTTTTTTCTGAATATCTAATTCATTGATGATTTTAATTGTAATTCTTTAGGGAATTTAGTCAATATTAAATACTTTTATTATTTTTTTTTTTTTGTAAAATTTAATGGCAACGATTGAAAAATAAATGTTTTAACTTAGTTTCAATTAAATAATTTAACGGAAAACTTTAACTTGCTGTAACTGAATATTATAGAAAGTTTAACAATAAAAAATTTATAATTTCTGAAAAGCAATTATTTTTTAAAATTATTATTATAAAATGTATTTATAGAATTTTTCGTATCTAAAAACGCAATCATAAAGATTTATAAACAATTTATAGTAAAATTGAAGTCTTTATTGACAAATTTTCAAATAAATATTTTTTTTTAAAATATTCATTTAAAGCTCTTTTGAAACAACTTTTTGGAGGGTTTTTGGTAGGCTCTTTCCTTGCTCTAAAAAAAGTGTGTTTTTTGACAAAAAATTAAAAAAAAAATGGTTAATAATTTTGAAATTTAAAAAAGTGCCCTTTAAAAGCTTTTAGCGCCTTATTTTGGAAAGCTCCCTAGTTTGTTGGATGTATATTAAAAATTTCCTATAATTTTTTCTTAAATTGGTTTAAAAAACAAACAAAAATTGGTATGAAAATACAATTAAAAGTCGATTTTAAATATATTTTCAGTATTAAATTTTAAAAAAATAAAATTGTTCTTCCAAATTTTATTGAAAACAAAAATTGATCACCTTCTTTAGGTTTTGCAAAAGAAATAAGAAAACTAAATTCTTTTGAGAAACCTTTTTGGAGTGTTTTTGGTAGGCTCAAAAAATTTTTGATAAAAAAAAAATTTCATATTTGAATAATATTGAAATCTAAAAAAGCGCTCTTTTCCCACACACAAAACCTTGTCAAATTACTAGAAAAAGTCCCGTAATCCAATTTTACCAATTTTTACAGTTTTCCTTGTTTATTTAAAAAAAAATCGATCGAAATTACATTTTTTTTTTGTAATTTTACTAATTTTTTGTAATTTTTCAAATTTCCAAGGTTTTTTTTACAAAAAAATCTAGTAAACTCACGAGAATTCCTTGTAAGTTTTATTGCGCCAAAAAAGTTGTAAATTTACAAATTTATTGCTAAAAAGCTTGTAAGATAACAAAAAAGCTCGTAATTTTTACTCGACTCAAAAAATTATGACGGTAAATTCCACTACAAAAGGCAGTTAAAGTTACTACATTTGTTGTTGTTTAGGCGTCCACTACATTTTACGGTAAAATCAACCAAAAATTGTTGTTGTTTTTAACTATTGATTAACAACTACAAAAAACTGTAAAAAGTACTTCAAATTACAGTTGTTTTTACTGTAACTAAAATTTTCTGAATTTTTTTTATTAACAAAAAAAATTCTAAACGTCAAAAACGGTTAAAATTATTTGGAAATAATTCCTCCACATCCGTTTGTTTAAAAATTTCTAGAAAATTTTAAGTTTTTTATAGACTAAAAACAACTACATAAAACAACTGTTACTGCAATGTAGTAATTTTTTGTATTTGTTTTTTAAAACGACTACAAAAAACAGTTGTTTAAGATTTTTTATACAAAAACAACTGAAATTGTAGTTGAAAACAACAACTACTATTTACTACACAAATGACCGTCATGTAGTAACTGCAATAATTTTCTAAGTGTAGAAATTCTCATAAAATAGGAGGTAGCAAAAACTCTAGTAAGGTCAAGAATCCTATTTGTAAGTTTTATAGCGTCAAAAAAATTTTAAATTTACAATTTTATTGGTTAAAATTTTGTAAAATTACAAAATTATTGGTAAAAACCTTTTAAAATTACAAGGAATTTTTGTCAAGTTACAAACTTTTCTTGTCATTTTACAAGTTTTTTTTTCGAAGTCGATTTTAAAAACAAATTGTATGGAAATATAATTTAAAGTTGATTTTAAATTTATTTTATATGTTCTGGTAATTTTACTATTTTTTTGTAATTTTACAAATTTTCAAAGTTTTTTTTACAAAAAAATCTAGTAAATTCGCAAGAATTCCTTGAAAGTTTTTTTGCGCCAAAATATTTGTAAATTTACAATTTTATTGGTAAAGAGCTTGTAAAATTACAAAAAAGCTCGTAATTTTTACTAGAAATTCTCGTAAAATAGGAGGTAGCAAAAAATCTAGTAAAGTCAAGAAACCTACTTGTAAGTTTTATATAGTCGAAAAAATTGTAAATTTACAATTTTAATGGTAAAAATCTTGTAAAATTACAAAATTATTAATAAAAAGCCAAGGAATTCTTGTCAAGTTACAAACTTTTCTTGTCATTTTACAATTTTAAAGTCTTATTTTGAAACGCTCTTAAGTTTGTAAGCTGGGTACATACAAGTCTCCATAGATTTTTTCAAAGTCGATTTTAAAAACAATTTGTATGGAAATATAATTTGAAGTTGATTTTAAATTTATTTTATATTTTCTCTGGCAAGTTTGATAAAATATCGTTTTGTAATGATTTAAATTTGATTTTTAATTACTTAAATTTAAATAAATTTGTATATGAAATTTTAAATTTCTCTTATACAAACTTAATGAAAACAAAAATTAATCATTTTAAAAATTTTTATTTTGAAAACAAAAATTGATAACGTTTTTTAGGTTTTTCTTAGGAAAAAAGAAAAATTAATTTCGTAAATCCATTTTTTTTAATAAATAACCATGTCACCTGCAGTCCGTTTTTATAATTTTTTAAATCTTTTTATTGGTCTTTCCAATATACACTTTGATTTGAAAACTCAAAACTATAAATTATATCATTGGCCCACCATAATCTATTGTGCCTCTTTAAATATATTTTGTATAATATTTCAACAAATTTCCACTGTAGTACATACAAAAGTAGAAATATATTGTCAAGAATTTGGTCCTTTAGTTGTTATAAATTATTTTATACTTTTTTCTAATTATGCTGCCAATTTTGTTATTATCTGTGAAGCTTGGCTTAAAAGAAAACGTATCTATAAATTAAGTAAAATATATCAAAAATTATTAAAATATTATTTAACTGAGCTAAATATAAGAGAAAATCATGATATTGTTATGAAAACACGTAATATGTTAATAAGAAAATTAATATCTTCAATTTGTAGACTTATTGTAGTTTATGTTCATACCTTAGATCGTATAAGAGTTATAGATTGTAATGCTGTAAATCTTCAGTTTTATAAAGCAACATGCATATATTTTTGTATATTTAGTCTGATGTCGATACTGGTTGATATGAATGTTTATATTGGTTTAATTTTAAATAATATGTTTGTTAATATGTTATTAAAACGGCTGCATATAATTGAAAAGGATATTAAATTAATGAATTTCATACAAAAATCTCAATTGTTTACTGTGAATAAAAAGAAAATTCATAAAAAATGGCGTCAAAAATTAAGTCAAGACATAGAATTGATTTCCAGAGATGAAAAAAAATTAAGAAAATTAGCCGGTGATCTTATAAATGTCTATCAATTTCAATTATTGCTATTATTATTGTGTGTATTATTAAGTTTAATTGCCTTAATGTTTTTTATACTTTCGTATATTGCAAATTTTAAAAATATTAAATTAGTTTCTTTAATATTTTATTTATGTATATTATTATCGAATATAAGTAATAATATGTTATTTTTTAATATTTGTGACTCATTGATTGTCAGTTTTAAGAAAATGGGCTATACAGTCTATAGAATTAGTATTTATGCCTCACTCGAAAATCGACATATATTTTATAGAGATGATTTTGAAATAAGTGTAGGTTGTAATTTAAAATTTAACCAATTTAATGTTTAATTTATATATTTTTTCCATTTTTTTATTTATTTTCAGGTGGAAACTTTATTGTTGCATATACAACATCGTCAGTTTAAATTAAATATTTGTGGCATGTTTGATATTAAAAAGAGCAGTGGTGTTGCTATGTTAAGTACTATTGTTTTATATTTAATATATCTTATACAATCTCTTATAAAAAGTTTTTAAATTAAATATATATGAAAAATCAATTAATACATATTTAAAAATCTACTGCAAATAAATTCTGTTTTAATTATTAAATTTAAAAAAATTACTTAGCCCCACAAAAAAAAAGTTCAGACCCAGAAACCAGACTAACATATCTTAATGTATATCGACCACCTTAACTCAAATCTGTCATAAAAAAAATATATTTCCTTACAAGAAACCCTAAAGGAGCCATTCCAGATTTCTTTGAAAATTATAAAAAAAATTAAAAAAAAATTAACCGAATCTTTTTTACAATCCTACAATAAAAACCCGTAAAGTGAAACTACCTGATTTCTTTAAAATAAAGGATATATGGTCTGGTTTATGGGTCAGAATCTTTTTTTTGGGGCTGTGTTATTTATTATTTTACAAAAAAAATCTATTAAATTGTAAGTTTTATTGTGCAAAAAAAGTTGTAAATTTAAAATTATATTGGTAAAAAGCATGTAAAATTACAAAAAAAACTCGTAATTTTTACAAGGAATTTACGTAAAAAAGGAGGTAGCAAAAAATTTAGTAAAGTTACGGGAATGCATTGTAAATTTTATTGCGTCAAAAAAAAAATTGTAAACTTACAATTTTTTTGGTAAAAAGTTTGTCAAATTACAAAATTAGTGGTATAAAGCTTATAAAATTACTGAGAATTCTCGTCAAATAGGAGGTAGCAAAAAAAGTTACAAACTTTTCTTGTAATTTTACAAAGTTTTTTGTTTTGACTGCAAAACAAAACCAAAACAAACATTTCAATACAATTACAAAAATTAAAAAAAAAATCCAAAAAGGAAAACAAAATTTAAAAAAATCCAAAAAATTAAAAATAAGTGTTGATATAAAAAAAAAATTTAAAAAATGCTCTAAAAACTTAAAAAATGCTCTAAAAAGTGAAAAAATGCTCTAAAAATGGAAAAAAAATTGCTCTAAAAATGTGGTCTTATGCTAAAATATGCTCTTAAGGCTAAAATATGCAAAAATATGCTCTTAAGGCTAAATATGCAAAAATATGCTCCAACAAATCGATGCCAGATTTCTTAAAATCTTCTGAAACGGATAAATACCTTACACATTAATCAATACAATGTGCAGGAAAAAATATGATACTGCATATTTTTGGTTTCGCTGCTCATCATTATATTTAGTTTCTTGAAAATTGTTACTTTGACAATATCATCGCAATGATTAGTAAAAAAATATGACCTCGAGCTAGAGTAATCTTTCTCAAAATAAAATGTACGGGTCGAACAAAAAATATATTTTATTTAATCAGAATTTAAAAAAAAATGTAGCACGCCTCACTTAAGCGACATTTTTTCCTCAACTTTTGATTTTGGGCACGTGAGTTCATTTTGACTCACGCACGCACACGTTCACGAAATAAAAAAATAAAAAATTCTGATCACGTTGACGTACGCTCACGTGAGTAACTAGAATGTTTCTCACACTCACGAAATTAAAATTAACGAATTTTTATTTTACTTTTTTTGTTGTCTTGCACAAAAAGTATTTAAATTTCTTAAAACAATAATAAAAATTTATTTAAACTAGAGATGGGCGCTGGTCACGTGATTTGCGTGAATCATGCGTGAGTGTGAGTGATTTTCATTTCAATCACGTGATTGTGAGTGAGCGTGAGTTAAACAAAAATCTGAGTGAGTGATTAGTGAGTGAGTCATTTATTTTTTGCGTGAGTTTGCGTGATAAGATTTTTTGATTTGCCCAATTTTTTTTTTCTTTTTTTGTAAAAAATTTTTTTATGGATTTTTTTTTCTTTTTGGTAAGAAAATTTTATTGCGTGACTCACGCGTGAGCGTGATTAAAACTATCGTGAGTCACGCGTGAGCGTGAGTAAGTTTTTCATTACTCACGTGAATGTGAGTGAGCGTGAGTAAAATAAAAATTGAGTGAGTGATTAGTGAGTGATTTGATTATTTTTTGCGTGAGCGTGAGTGAGTGTGAGTTAAAATCCACTCACGCGCCCATCTCTAATTTAAACCACAATTTTGTATTAATTACCCTCTTAACTCAATACAATGACGATTTTTTGTAATTGTTTTCTGTTTCAAACAGCACAAAACAATCACGCAGACTCATGAAACAAAAATTAGTCACGCACGCTCACGCGCGAAACTACTTTTATTAATCACGCGCGAATGTCTTGTTTAAAGTAAAAATAAATATCACTCACGATCACGCGTGACTTGTGTCACGAGCGCATCTCTAATTAAAATAATCTGATTTGGCTTAAATTAAGTTTAAAGGCTTTTACACAATGTCGGAGTACTCTACTACAGAGTACCATCTCTAAAAATAGAGAAGACATCATACAAAAAATGTGTAAGTGCGAAAGAGAAAGGAACAAAATCCACTCTCTGGCACAGAGTACTCCTTCCAGTGTTCGAAAAAAAAACAGTACGTTATTTAACGTTCCGTTCCAAGAACACATTCACTAAAAAGTTTTTTAGTGGTTGTGAAGGTGTTCGCAAACAGAATTCCGAACGTTATGCCTGCGAGTTGAAGAACAGAAACTTTACGATAACGTACCGAACTAGGTTAGAAACAAAATAAACTTCTTTTAGTGTTCTGTTTGCGAACTTTTGAGACATTTTTTTTTTTAATTTAAAATGGCGATATCTCGAAAATTAAGCAAGATAGAGCAAAACGGAGCACATTTTTGGTTCTTGAGATCTCCATAGTATCGCTAGGCCTCTACACATGGGTGGACCCCATTGGGTCCTTATTTTGAATCTAAAAAAGTTAGCATTCCGGGAAATTTAAAAATGCACATATCTTGCTAAATACTGCCGACACGACATAAAGTCTAAAAGCGGTCATGTACTACGAGACAAGATCCACAAAAATGCTTTTAGACTTTTCATCGTGTCGGCAGTATTTAGCGAGATATGTGCATTTTTAATTTCCCGGAATGCTAACTTTTTTAGTTTCAAAATAAGGACCCAATGGGGTCTACCGATGTGTAGAGGCCTAGCGATACTATGAAGATCCCAAGAACCAAAAATGTGCTCCGTTTTGCTCTATCTTGCTTAGTTTTCAAGATATCGCCATTTTAAATTTAAAAAATGTCTCAAAAGTTCGCAAACAGAACACTAAAAGAACTTTATTTTGTTTCTAACCTAGTTCGGTACGTTATCGTAAAGTTTCTGTTCTTCAACTCGCAGGCATAACGTTGGGAATTCTGTTTGCGAACACCTTCACAACCACTAAAAAATTTTTTAGTGAATGTGATCTTGGAACGGTACGTTTCGATAACGTACGGTCGCTCCATAGTTCCGTACAGAACACTAACGTACCGTACGTTAGAGTTTTTTTTTCAAACCCTGCATTTTAGGCATGCCAAAAATAATAAAAATAATTTATCGCAACATATTTCTTTAATTTTTCAAAATCCAAAATATTGGTAAAAATTTCAATAGTTCAAAAATTTGATCGAAGGGCGCCACGGGTTTAAATTATCGGATATGGCTTAAATTTAGTTTAAATGAAAGATTGTCACGAGGTCTATGAAAGGATCAAGGTAAAGTATTTTCCCTTGAATGCGGAAAAAGCCAGCCATTTTTTGCAAATTTCAAATAGCGATATCTCGAAAAAAAGTGCGGTTCGCAACGACCACACTTTTTTATCAAGTTTGTTTGTATTTTATTAAAAATTATAATTAGTTATTTGACCTTTTCATCGTGCAATTTAATTTTTAATTTATTATCTCTATTATTAAAATTAACATAACAAGTATTTTTTGTTTACTCAACTTTCTGTTAGGAAATTCTCCCACCAAGTACCCATAGAGATTCTGCTTTTAAAAATTTTGTAATTTTTAGTTTTGAATTTTTTTACAAAAATGCTTTAAGAAAAATTTTTTTACGTAAAAAAAAAAACTTAAAAGTATTTCAAATGTTATGGGCTGTTTATGGAGGGTATAAATAGATATATGCTTGTCATTCCGTTTGTAACTCATTGAAATATCGGTCTAAGACTCCATAAATTTGATATGTGATCAATTCTAAGTCATTCTAGCTATGCCCGTCTGTTGAAATTGCGAGCACGGCCAAAATGTTACATAGATATGACTGAAACTTAACGTATTTACTTTTTGTTGGTCTGAGAAGTTTAGTATTGCATTTGAGCGATATCGGCTCAGCTGTTCAAAAGTTCTGAAATTTTGGTACATTCCACATAACCTATTAAATACAAAAAAAAATTAAAAAAATGGCTGCTGTTCCAAAAAAGTAATTCACATAAAAAATAGGAAAACTAAAATTTCCGAAATTTGTTGGTGTTCTAGATTTCACTTTAGAAAATTTTTGTTTGTTTTGTTTTAGATAAAAAAATTTTTAGTGAAAGTAAAATGAATGCACTTTTTTCGTTATAGAGAAGTTTGGTGTTGCATTTGAGCGATATCGGTTCATCTGTTCTTAAATTTTGGTACATTCCACATAACCTAAAAAATACAAAAAAAATAAAATAATCCCCGCTGTTCCAAAAAAGTTATTCACATAAAAAATGCGAAAATAAAAATTTCCCAAATTTTTTGGTGTTCTAGATTTCTAAAATTTTTATTCGTTTTGTTTCAGATAAAAAATTTTTAGTGAAATTAAAACAAATGCACTTTTTTGTTATAATGTTAAGCTTTTAGTTGTTTGATTTAAACTTCGAATTAATACGTGAAAAATAGATTCGGAAAAATTTATGTGAATTGAAAAGTTCTGAAAGATAGAACAGAGGCCAACAAATTAGCAATTTTTTTTCATCAAAAAAATTCTTTTTCGCGGAAACTTTTTTTTAATTTTTTTGTAATAATATTTTTTATATTGAGAAGCGTACCAATATAATCGGTACACTCAGAAAATTGTGTAAGTTACTACATGTTAGTTGTTTGTATATTTTACAGTAGTTAGTTATTTTCAACTACAAAGTCAGTTGTTTTTGTATGAAAAATATCAAACAACTATTTCTGTTAGTTATTTTAAGTACTTTTTTTGAATAACTAACAAAAAAGTAATGTGATGTAGTAACAGTTAAGTACTTTTTTTGAATAACTAACAAAAAAGTAATGTGATGTAGTAACAGTTATTTAAAGTAGTTAATTTTATTTTTCTTTATCTCTGAAAAATTTTCAAAGTTTTTTTCCAAAAAATAATAATAAATTTTCGTTTTTTTTATTTTTTTTTTTTTAAAAACTTTGAAAAAATTTGGTCTTCAATTTTTTTTCTGGAAAATTTTTTGAAAAAAAAATATTATTTATAGATTTTTTTATTTTTACTACATTTTAGTTGTTTTGACTACAAATGTAAGTTGTTTTTACTACATTAGTCAGTTGTTTTTTGTCAGTTAAAATAACTAACATTGTTAGTTGATTTAACTGAAAAAGTAGTTGACCCCAAAACAACTTACAAAGTAGTTATTTTAACTGACATTTTCAGTTAATTTTACTAACATAATTTTTTGAGTGTAAGGGCAAATTTAACTTTTTTACTTGATATTCTTTGCTGCAGTTGGAAACCTTCCCAGTACGTTGTTTTTTTATTTTTTTGCTGACTACCTAATTAATGGATGAGTTTAATTTTAAACCTTCAGGGACTTTACGTAAGCATTGAACATTTGAAAAATGCAATCACTACTGTTGAAAAATAAATGTTATAACTTAGTTTCAATTAAATAATATTAACGAAAACTTTAACTTTCTGCGACTTGACATTATTGCAAATTAAATTTGGTTAGAAATATTTTAAAAGCTATTTTTCAACGAAAAATATTACAAAATACTTTAATTAATGCTTCAAGCATAAAAATATATAATATTTTTATACAACTTTCATTTTAAAATACGGGATTATCATAGTAATTTTTATTTTTTTCGAAATTAAATTTTTTATTGAAAACAAAAATTTATTGTAATAATTTTAAATAAATGATTTGATTAAAATTAAAACATTTATAAATAACAAAAATTGATTGTAAATAAAAAAAAAAAAACTATTGTTAATTAAATTCTATCAAACAATGGTTATAATATAAAACTACAATTATAAATTTGTAAAACATAAATTTGCATAATTTAAATACGTATACTAAGAACTAGAGATAGACGCGTGAGTGACTTTTGACTCACACTCACTCAAGACAGGAATTTTCCAATCACGCATACTCACTCAAAAGCATATTTATTCTACGCAGACTCCTCCACAATCACGTCAGTAATACTTAAGTGTACAGAAGTTTTTACAAATTTTTTGATTAATATATCATTTTTTGAGAAACAAAATTATTAATAATAAAAAAAAAGTTTAATTTTAAATTTAATTTTATATTTTATAATCCATATTTATTGAAAACAAAAATTAATCACCTTTAAATATATTTTTCTAAGCCACTTAGGAACGAAAATTTATTAACCTCTAATATTTTTTTACCATCCAACTTTATAGGTGACAAAAATTACCTTCTTTGGTTATTTCTACAGAAACTTCAAATTATTTTTTTAAGTAAATTTCCATGTCTTCAGCCGGTCGTATTTATAATTGTTTAAATTTTCTAGTGGGACTATCCAATATACACTTTGATCCGAAAACTCAACACTATGAATTATACCATTGGCCGACAATAATCTATTGTGCCTCATTTAATTTATTTTCTTTAATATTTCAACAATTAGCAACCGTATTGCGCTCAAAAATAGAATTATATTGTGAACCATTTAGTCCTTTAGTTATAATGAATTTCTTTTCACTTTTTTCTAATAATGCAGCTATTACAGTTATTATCGGCGAAGCTTGGCTTAAAAGAAAAAGTATATACAAATTATGGCAAAAATATCAAAAATTGTTAGAATATTATTTAACTGAGCTTAATATAAGAGAATATAATGATATTATTATGAAAACTCGTTATATGTTGCTAAAAAAATTAATATCTTCAATTTGTAGACTTGTGGCAATTTATGGACATATCTTTGATCGCGTATTAGTTATGGATTGTTATGCTATAAATCATAATTTTTTTATAGCAATAAGCATATATTTTTGTGTATTTAGTCTGATGTCGTTACTGGTTGATTTTAATGTTTATATTGGTTTAACTCTAATAAATATGTGTGTTAATATTTTAATGAAACGTTTGCATAAAATTGAAAAGGATATTAAATTAATGAATTACATACAAAAATCTCAGTTACTTACTTTGAATAAACAGGAAATTCATAAGAAATGGCGCCTTAAATTAAGCGAAGATATTGAATTGATTTCCAGGGATGAAAAAAAATTAAGAAAATTAGCTGGTGATCTTATAAATGTCTATCAATTTCAATTATTGTTATTATTATTGTGTGCATTTTTAAGTTTAATCTCTTTAATGTTTTTTATACTTGTGTTTATTGCTATTTTTGAAAATATTAAGGTAGTTGAATTAATATTTCATTTATTTATATTAATAACTAATATAAGTAATAATATGTTATTTTTTAATATTTGTGATACGTTGATTAAAAATTTTAAGGAAATGGGTTGTAAAGTCTATATAATAAGTTTTTATGCTTCTCTAGCAAATCGACAGATATTTTATAAAGATAATTTGGAAATAAGTGTAGGTTTAAATAAAAGTTTACTAATTTAATTGTAAATTTTAATAATTTGTATTTTTGTTTTTTTTTTAGGTGGATACTTTATTGTTGCATATACGACATCGTCCGTTTAAATTAAATATTTGTGGCATGTTTGATATTAAAAAGAGTAGTGGTGTGGCTATGTTAAGTACTATTGTTTTATTTTTAATTTATCTTATACAATCTCTTATATAAAATGTTTAAATAAAATATTTTTGAAAAATCATCGAATATCTTACAACGCAGCAAAAAAAATTGATTGGTTTAAAAAGAATTACTGCCATATTAAAAACAAAATTCGAGACTTGTCTTAGATACTGTCTAAGGATTTGTTATGCAAAATACATGTTTTTAACTATGATTAGCTCCTGAACATAACATGAAGATCTATTGTCTAACTGACGCGTTATGACGCCATATTGGGTTTTCTGTCAAAAAATCGAAAAAAAATAAAAAAAAATGTTTTAGTCAACCTATTATGAGCAGGGTCTCAGAAAAAGTTGGTAGAGCCTTTGCCAAAAAAAAAGCCAGGCAATTCATAAAGAATCCAATTAGCACCCAAGACCAAATTAATACTATGTGAGATTTTGAAAAACTTGGAAGTTTTAAAAAAATAATAGGAGCTATTGACTGCACGCGAATACAAGCAGTAGGCGAAGATGATGCCCAAATTAATTACAAAAATTCTTTTCTCTTAAAATCTTCCAGTTCTGATATTAATTTTAGCATTTTTAATTGATGCACATCACACATTTGCGGCTCTTTGTTAATACTAGAAATGATAGGTCATAATAAATATTACATACATTTGTTCGATTTCCAACTTTAATTTAATTTTATTTGGATATCACATACAACAAGATAAAATCTTTTTAATTACAGTATGTGATCTTATAGCTATACAATCAATTTGTGATAGTAGTTACAAGAATTTTAAGAAACAAAAAATACAAAAATAATTTAAATTATACACTCCGCATCATAACTATAGCCGCATTGCATTTTTCGGTTTATTTAATGTTCAAGAAGTATTTTTATGAAACCTATTATGGTATATTACAGTGTTATAACAGTTCTCTTGTTTTTGTAAATTTGAGCCATCAGCTGTTTGAATTGAGAAAATGGCGACCAATAACTGTATTTGTCAGTGTTTCATAACTATAGCCGCATTTCAATAAAATCAGTGGAAATGAGTTCAAGTCAAAGTTTCGTGGCCAAATTAATTTTTTTTTGATAAAATTCGTTCCTCTATTAATTTTTAAACAAAATGCCACGTGGTAAATTTTTAAATGAAGTCGAAAAAGGCAAAATTTTAGCCTTTTTAGAAAGTGGTTTAATTTATCGCGAAATTAGGCGAAAAATTAAGCGATCTGACAAAGTTATCCGAAATTTTGTAAAAAATAAAAGTCTTGTTATCGTTCCAGACTCCTTTAAGACTCTACATTTTGTAGAATTGGACACATTCAAGCCGCATTCATTACCAATCTGCGAAAGAGTTTTCATAGAATTGCTAGCAGCGTTAATAATACGGCGTTGATCTCTCTCAGATAGCTTTTTTTCGACCCCCTGTTTTGTTCATCCCGTATCCACTTTTATTTTTTACAGAATTTCGGATAACTTTGTCAGATCGCTTAATTTTTCGTCCAATTTCGCAATAACTTAAACCACTTTCTAAAAAGGCTAAAATTTTGACTTTTTATACCCTTCAATCACAGTATGGGGGTACACTCACATTGTCATTCCGTGTGTAACGCATCGAAATAACGGTCTAGGCCCCATAAAGTATATATTTTATTGATCAGTGATCGATTCTAACAAGGGAAGTATCTCAACCCTTATGAACCGATTTGCATGAAACGTAAAATATATATAAAAGAGACAATTCTAAGGTTGGGGTGTATCGGCTTATCGGCCATATCGGGGATTTAGGGGTTCAAAACATGGCGAAAAACCCGTTTTTTGGATTTTCCAGCCATTTCTTTCTAAGAAACTATATGATGTTTACATATGAGAAGAAAGGTTTTTTAATGCCTATCCAACGGTGGCATAAACTTGGAAAAGTTTGGCTTCGTTAAGTACTTTTTTCATGAAAATATGAAAATTTTTGGGGGTATTTATATGAAGACATAGAGCTACGATGTCCATATGAATACGAAATAATCTTTATTAAATTTAAGTCGACACGTATTTTTGGCCTAGAGGATATTCCTGTTAGTTCGTGAGTTATCGAAATTTTCCCGGAGGTCCATATGGTTTCATAAGGGGACAACGAAATTTTGAAACACTGATATGGCCGAAAAGCCGAGACACCCCAACCTTAAAATCGTCTCATTTTTATATATTTAAAGTTACAGGCAAAACATAAGGGTTGAGATACTTCCCTTGTAAGACATTCTAGCGACGTCCGTCCGTCTTTTCGTCTGTGCGTGTGTAGAGGACACGATACAGTCCAAAATAAAAGAGCTAGACTTCCGAAGTTTGGCACGAATATGTCTTATATTCCTAGGCCGGTTAAGTTCGGAAATGGGCAAAATCAGACCAAGGGGAAAAAAGTTCCCCCTTGGAGAACTAAACCAACCCAAGAAAAAACGCATATTTTGCAGAGTTTTTTGTACTTTTGGTAAGCAAATGCAACATTCTTATCTCAGAAGAAGTTCAAAATCGCAAGGGGAAGGTGCCCCCTAACGTCTCCAACGAACCCCCCCCCCCCAAAAAAAAGCCCCTGGATTTTTTTTTACATTTCGGAGGGTATAAAAGATTCGGCACAGCCGAAGGTAACACTCTCACTTGTTCGACTTCATTTAAAAATTTACCACGTGGCATTTTGTTTAAAAATTAATAGAGGAACGAATTTTACCAAAAAAAAAATAATTTGGCCACGAAACTTTGACTTGAACTCATTTCCACTGATTTTATTGAAATGCGGCTATAGTTATGAAACACTGACATATACAGTTATTGGTCGCCATTTTCTCAATTCAAACAGCTGATGGCTCAAATTTACAAAAACAAGAGAACTGTTATAACACTGTAATATACCATAATAGGTTTCATAAAAATACTTCTTGAACATTAAACAAACCGAAAAATGCAATGCGGCTATAGTTATGATGCGGAGTGTATATGTAAGTAAAAAATAAATATATAATTGGCGAGTATAAATAATCAAAAATCAAAAAATTAAACAAAAATTAAGAAAGTTCAAAATTTGAGATCAAATTTGAGACCAAAACATTAGTAAACAATTCATTTTTAAATTGTAAAGCGTTGTCTGTTTTTTGTAAATCGTTGGGTAATGAGTTCCACAGACATATGGTATTTATAAAAAATTGCCAAGTAGAGATTAAAGTTCGATATCGAAATTGTATAAGATTATTTCCTCTATCAGACCGTGCAAATTGAAGGTGTTCAAATAAATAAGATGGTTGTTTGATATATATGACCTTGTGAAGTAGAATTAATGATCGTATCCTAAGAAGGATTACGAGGTCAACTCCGTACAAAGACTTAGAATAATCAGAAGTTCCATCATATCTCTTAATACGGTATACATAACGTAAAATTGCATTATACGCTACTAATAATCTCCCCTTACTTTCTGAATCACAATAAGCAAAAATTTCACAACCATATAATAACTTAGGCATAAGGAACGTTTTCGCGAGGAGCATACGAATGTTCAAAGGTGTAAGATGTTGTGTAGGGTACAATGTTCTGAGCATCCCAAATAGTTTTCCAGATGCAGAATTGATATGATTGTTCCAAGTGAGCGATTTATTAAAAATGATTCCAAGATTCTTAGCTGAGTCCACAATTGAAATATTCTGATTACCTAATGATACTGTAATATCCGTTGTAATATTTTGATTTCTTTGAGCTATAAGTAAACATTTTGATTTTTTTGGATTTAAGTTAAGTCCATTTGACGAAGTCCATACAAATGTTTTATCGAGATCCTCATTAAGCTTTTCTGTACATTCACGAATTATTCCTTTCTCGCAGCTGATATAAATTTGGACATCATCTGCATATATATGGATGTTACTGTGTGAAAGTTGACTTGGTAAATCATTAATATACAATCAATATTTAAAGCAGAGGAGACAACGCTATTACAATAGGAAAAAGCAAAATTTATATTAAAGGTCGATGAGATTATAAGTAAAATTTTAACAATAAGATATAAAATTGAGTATTTAATAATAAAATATATATAAAATATAAAATAAAAACTTAAAATAAGTAAATATGGCACATAAACGTAATATTTTTTGCAGTGTAAAAGAGGATAAGCATTTGACATCATGGTTTCATCAATTAGGAATTTCATTTTGCATGTTCTCATAGGTTGATGGAAAAAAATTATTAAGTTCGCTTAAATCTTCAATTCGTATCGGTTCATCAGTCGGATTTATTTTAATATAAACTAGCCCACGTAAAGAAAAAGCTGATGTTAAAAGTTATATGTCAGTAATGTTAAACATATAGTTAATACCCCTAATGTTATCTTACATTATGTATTACTTGGCAACAACATCATATTTTCTTGTTGTCGCCTCGTTGTCAACCTTTTAATATACATAAATATAATCGTTCAACTTATTTATTTTGTGAACCAATGACATTTGAGCTTTACTTATCTATTCTTAAGTACAGTTGCACATATATTTGGAATAAATATTTAAAGCATTAGTCGATCATTGCAATTCATGTCTGTTGCTCTTTCGCATACCCTTCATTGCGTATGAAAGAAGAGAGAATTCAGAACAATGAAGGATCTGCAAATGTATTGGTTTTACTATTCAACCTGTTTGCCCTAATTAATATTTTTGGTTGGCAGTCAGTAGTCAGTTATAGTTTGGCATTCCATCGGGGAACAGAATAATTACATTTAACGCTTCAATTTAAACAATTTAAACAATTTCATAAAAATTAAAATATTAAATTGTGTTATTATTTAAAATTTGATAATAGTAAAAAAATAAATAAGAACCTTGTCTGGCGCAGTCGGTAGGATTGTCCGGGTATCGTGAGAAGAATTTTATATAAGTGAAAATTATATAAAAATCAGTGAAATTTATATATTAATAATATAAGTGAAAATTATATTAGAATATAAATTTGATACCGAACATTTTAATGTTCCAGCGGACAAGACAACAAAATAATCAAAATTTTAAATAAAAGAAAAGGAAAAAAAAACATTTTTTTTTGTGTTAATAAAATAATTTTATTTTCTTGATATACGAAAATAATTTTGATACAAATGAAACTAAAAGTTAAAACACATTAAAATAAAATAAAAAATTCTATAATCAAATTTTTAGTGAAAAAAAAGGAAACATTTTTTTGTGAAAACAAAATAATTTTATTCTCTTGATATACGAAAATAATTTTGAAACAAATGAAACTAAAAGTTAAAACACATTAAAATAAAATAAAAAAATTTAAAAACTAATTTTTAGTGAAAAGAAAAAGAAAACATTTTTTTTTGTGTACAAAAAAAATAATTTTATTTTCTTGATATACGAAAATAATTTTGATACAAACGAAACTAAAAGTTAAAACAATATTAAAGTGTGTGCTTCAAAATTAAAACATTTGAAAAAAAACTATTAAAACCAGTTTTAAATAAAAGAAAACATGTTGTTTACAGACAAAAATAAAACAAATGTTTGCTAAAAAGAAAAAATATATAATAAATAAAATATATAAATTATTAATAAAATATATAAATTATTAATAAAATATATAATTATAATAAAAAAAAATATATAAATTATTAACAAAAAATATTAAATTATTAAAATTATTAACATTTGGAAAAAAGTTTTAAATACAAGCCCTAAAAATTAAGGGACATTAAAAACAAAACAAAAGAAATTACAAGAATTTTAAAATATTAAACAATTAACCAAATGTTAAAAACAAAACCAATAACAAAATCAACCAACAACAACGTACAACAAAATTAAACAACGTCCAACAAAATTCAACAACAACAACATACAACAAAATCAACCAAAAACAGCGTAAAATAACAAATCAACAACACGCTAAAAATACAACAAAGGAGGAAGCCAATAGTGAATTCGAGGTCATCATTGGTGCAGAAACAAATTTTTATAAGTATATAATTATTTAATTTTTAATATATTATTTACAAATTACTGTATTATATAAAATTAAAAAAAAAAAAACCGTTATAATTTTTTGTTTCTGTTCTTCTTTAAAAAGTATAAGAAAAAAAAAGAAAGAGAATATTTCTTAATTTGCTCCTTTTCGCTTTCTTTTCCTTCGTGCCTGTTTGTATATTAAATTTTTTCTGTTTTAAAATTTACAAGAGAAAAAGGAACAAAAATTAACTTTTTCTACTTATGATATTGTTAATTTTTTTTTGGTTGTCATTTACAGTAAAAGAGAGAAGGTAAATTTTTACCCCTCTTTATCTTCATTTTGCGAGAGTGGTACATAAATGGTATATGTACACTTTATTTGGTCATTTAACTATAAATTGCTAATAATTTCTAATCGGTATTCCTTTTGTTTCAAGACGGCAGATATTTAAAGGAATTATTTCCATTATTTAAAAATTTCCATTACAAGATTATTTTCTTACTTAAGTAAAAAATAAAAAAAAAAAATCAATTAAATACGAATTTAATAAATTATTTTATCATAAACGGTCGGTTAATGAAAACAAAATATTTATTAGAATAAGATTTAATTCTTTTATTAAAACTCAAATATTTTATTAATGAAAATATTTATATTGTTTACTTATAATAAAAATTATACTATTAAAATTTTTTTTGTACAACAGAAGGAAAATAAACCTTTAGGGGTCTGAAAAAAAAACACAAACGAATTAAATAATTTTTTATTACAAAAAAAAAATACAAACAAATTAAATAACTTTTTTATTACAGAGGAAAATATATATAAAAAATTATTTAAATAACTTTTTATTAAAGAAGAGAAAAAAATACAAAATTTACTGTATCTAATTTTACAAGTTTTTTGTGAATTTAAAGGGAAAAAATGGCTCACGCAGATAATGCATTACGCCCTATAACTCTAGATCCGCTTAAATTTCTTCAAAGGTTACCCGAATTTTCTGGTGACAGAAAGGAGTTATATTCATTTATTTCACTTGTTGACAGAATTGACCCCCTTCTCATTCAATATGACGAACTTTCTCAACAGTTATTTTTTGACCTTATTAAAAGTAAACTTAAGGGTAAAGCTAAAGAGACAATTGAAATAAATTTTCATGCCCAATCATGGATAGAAATAAAGACAATTCTAACAAATAATTTTGGTGAGAAATATAGTGTTGAAGAGTTATATGACCGACTTAGGTCCGTAGTTTTTAAAACTACTACTATTGAATTTTATAATGATATTAAGGAAAAACTTAGAAGTTTAAATAATAAAACTTCTGCAGATTTGGGAATAAATCCAGAAAGTGAGCTGTTAGCTAGGAGAAATATGAAAACAGCACTTAACATTTTCAAAGAAAAAATCCCAGAACCAATGAAAACCATTCTAGCTTGTAGAAATCCAGCTACGCTTGAAGAAGCAAATGATATTCTTTTTTCCTCAGGGTATGCTAATTATGGAAACAAGAATAAGGATAACAATAATAATATTAATAATGTAAAATTTAGAAATCCTACTGCTAGAAATTATCACTACAAC
Source organism: Pegoplata infirma (assembly GCA_963921195.1). NCBI lineage: Eukaryota > Metazoa > Arthropoda > Insecta > Diptera > Anthomyiidae > Pegoplata > Pegoplata infirma. The sequence continues at coordinate 216,459,081 of OY992538.1, forward strand.
AAAACTGGTCAGTATTTTAATTCAAATAGGAACAACAACCAAGATACCAATAGATGGAATACGCAAAATAATCAGAGTTCTAGTAGTCCAAATAATAACAATATGTACCTACGAAATGATAGGCATGTTAATAATAACGGCAATAGTAGAAATAATTCTGACAATGGATGGGGTACACGAGAAAATCAAAGTAATGTAAATAGGCCAGGTAATAACAATAGGTTCCAACACAATAATAACAACAATCGGTTTAATTATAACAACAATAACCGAAATAACAGCAACGGCAATCATTATAGTGGACAACAATTTGGAAACAATTTTTCGAATCCACATAACAATCAGTTCCTTCCAGAACCTATGGACATTAATTTTATTCAAAATTCTAATAATTTGGAGAGAACTCCAATACCACAAATTAAGGCTCCAATTGATGCTAGTAATATTCAAAGTTCTAATCATGTTTTACCAAACCAAAATGTAACATCACAAAATTTTCGTTTTCTAGCCTCTCCGGCCAATTACCATTTGTAGTAATTGAGAAACATCTTAAATTTATAGTGGATACTGGAGCCACGCATTCAATTATAAAACCAGGGATTTGCAATCCAAAATGGAAAATAAATTCTCAGACTTTTACACTAAAAACTCTACAAAACACAATTTTAACTAATACTATGTATCAGGTCCCAATGTTCTCAGAGTTGGGAGATGGCAATGATAAAATATTGTTAATTGAGTGTGAATTTCACAATGATTTTGACGGAATCATAGGTAATGATATCCTACGAAATCACAAGGCCGTTGTAGATTACGAAAATAATTATTTAAAAATAAACAACAAAAATGTTCCTTTATTATTTCCAAATATTCAAACCGTTAAATTTATTTCAAGTACTGAATCCGGTTTAGTACATATTTTAGAACATCGTAATCGTATAAATGAAATTATTATTAATGAAGGAGTTTACAATTCACATAATTTTAAAGTTGAGGTCGAAACAAGCGCTAAGTGTCAAAACGTAATACATCTTAATGAGAATAGTTCGTGGCCGGTTTCTCTGGAAAATTATCATCTAGTTGATGATAACTTATCACAAAGTGATTGTAAACTACCATTCGAAGAACAAATTAGATCAGATCATTTAAATGATGAAGAAAAACTAAATTTAGGGAAAGTCTTGCAGAACTATAATCAGTTGTTTTATGAAACTAATTCTAACCTAACGTTTACTAATGCAATAAAACACAGAATCATTACAAAAGATGAAATACCAGTATTTTCAAAAACATATCGATACCCCTTCGTACATAAGGAAGAAGTAAAGAATCAAATCCAGGAAATGTTAGATTGCAAAATAATAAAACCTTCAAATTCCCCTTATTCTGCCCCGATATGGATTGTTCCGAAAAAAGATGATGCTAGTGGTTTAAAAAAGTGGCGAATCGTGGTAGACTATAGGAAGCTAAATGAGAAAACTGTGGATGATCGTTTTCCTATTCCTAATATAGAGGAAATTTTAGATAAATTAGGTAGGTGTATGTATTTTACAACATTAGATTTGGCAAAGGGATTCCACCAGGTGGAAATCGATGAAAGGGATACCCACAAAACAGCATTTTCAGTCGAGGGTGGACATTTTGAATTTTTGAGAATGCCTTTTGGTCTCAAAACGGCACCCGCCACATTTCAAAGGTTAATGAATAGTATTTTAGGCGAGTTAGTTAATAAAGTATGTTTGGTATATCTAGATGATATAATCATCTACTCAACTTCTCTTCAAGAACACATAAACTCTTTACGAGCTGTACTTGATAGACTTGCTAAAGCCAACCTAAAAATTCAGGGAGATAAGTGTGAGTTCCTGAAAAGAGAAACAGAGTTTCTAGGGCACGTTGTTACACAACAGGGAATAAAACCAAACCCGAAAAAGGTCGAATGTGTTTCTAATTATCCCTTGCCGAGAACACCAAAACAAATTAAACAGTTTTTAGGACTCAGCGGATATTACCGCAAATTTATCAAAGACTATTCAAAAATAGCAAAACCTATGACTAAATTTTTAAAGAAAGACATTAAAATGAACGTAAATGATCCTGAATATGTAGAAAGTTTTCGAACATTAAAAATGCTACTTATAAATGACCCAATTTTGGCTTATCCCAATTTTAATAAACAGTTTACTTTAAATACGGACGCTAGTAATTTTGCATTAGGTGCCGTTCTTTCGCAAGACAGTCATCCAATTTGCTATGCCAGCAGAACGCTCAACGAACATGAGGTCAACTATAGCACAGTAGAAAAGGAATTGTTAGCGGTAGTATGGGCCGTAAAGTATTTTCGCCCATATCTTTTTGGTAGGAAATTTATCATAAAAACTGACCATCAGCCACTACAATGGCTATTTTCGATGAAAGAACCGAGTTCTAAATTAGTTCGTTGGAGATTGCAATTAGAAGAATACGATTTTGAAATTGCTTACAAACGCGGAATTAATAATGGATGTGCAGATGCATTATCCCGGATAGAACATCAAGTTAATTTAATTGAAAATTCTAATGTAGCCACTATTTCTCAAAGTAATTCTCCATTGAATGTATATCGAAATCAAATTATTCTTGAAAAATCGAATACAGATACTCTTAGAGTAGTGAACATGAAAATATTCAACAACATTAGGAAAATAATCACATCAAGTAATTTCGATGAGAATGATATTTTATCAATAATAAAAAATTATATGCATCCAAATAAAATTAATGCAGTTTTTATAGAAGATAATAATCTTTATAAAATGTTTCACCAAATCTTTTTAAAATATTTTCAAGAACATTCACAATTGAAAATCGTAAAATGCGATAAATTTCTAGACGATGTCATAGACGAAAATGATCTTACTAATCATATTCAAAATGAACATCATAAAAATAATCACCGCGGAATAAATGAAAATTTTAAACAACTTAAAACGAAAATTTATCACCCAAAATTAAAATTTAGAATACAACAATTCATTAACAATTGCCACATATGCAATGTCGAAAAATATGATCGGAAACCAATTAAACAAATGTTTAGAATTACAGAAACCCCTGATAGACCAAGACAAGTAGTCCATATAGATGTCTTTTATAGTTTGCAGAAAACGTTATTTCTAACCATTATTGACAAATTTTCGAAATATGCGCAAGCAATTAAGATTCAGAATAGATCATGGGTTGAATTCAAAAGAGCTCTATTGCAATATTTAAGTAACGTAGGAAATGTTGAAAAAATCGTAACTGATAATGAGTTAGGCTTAAAAGCATTACCTTTACAGGAGTTTTTACGAACAAGAAATATAGAAATTCATTTTACGTCTAACAACAATCATACATCTAATGCAGACGTAGAACGTTTGCATAACACGATGAATGAGCACATTCGTCTTCTTAGACATGATCCAGAAAGGGATACAGATACCGTAGAGGAAAAAATTTATAAGGTAATTATGTATTACAATAATTCAATTCATTCAACTACAGGTTACAAACCCATTGATTTTCATAATGGATTAATAACGATAGACGATTACCCAAGGATTAGAGAAACCATTATTAAATCAAAACAAAGAACTATTTCCAAATTGAATCAGAACCGTGAAGACTGTGAAGTTCAAACAGGGCAAGTCTATCTGAAACACGAAAGAGGTGGTAAAAATCATGCGAAGTTTAGAAAAGTTTTTGTAGATAGGTTAGGTGATGACCATGTTATAACCCAAACGAGACATAAATATTACAAATCACATATCAAACGAAAAAAACGTTCGCAAGTTAATGAATAAGTTAATTTGAAGAACATTAGTTATTTCAACCAACATTTCAGTGTAAACAAATTTTTTCATAATTAAACTTTTTGTCAAATTTGAAAATTAAAAAAAAAAAAAAAAAATAGAACACTCGTATTCATAATATTTCATATGTATAATATTTCTTTTATTTCTAATGCTAAAATTTTGACAAAATGTACAGAAATGCTATATTAAAAATCATTTCTCGCTATATATATTTAAGAAGAAAAATATTGAACAAAACAAAGTTTTTTTAAGAAAAATAAATTATTCATTTATAAAATTACATAAATTGGTAGAAAAAATGTATATGTATGTATTTAAAAAAAAAAAAAAATCAAAAATTTAAAACAACAGCAAAGTTAAATACAAAAACTTGTAAAACAAAACATAAAAAAAAACTATGTAAAAAAAATGGTATTAATATAATATACCTAATTAGATTTAAAATTATTCAAAGAATAAAGTTAAAAATACTATCAAATGCAATTAAATCTAATATCTAATAAAAATAAAGAAAAAGAATATGCATTTAGTACAACTAAAAACTAATAGAACAAATATTTATATATAAATATACTTATGTAAATGTTAATAGAATATTTATTTCTATGATTATTTGTTGTAATAATGCTTTTATTTACGAATAATGATTTTTAATTTCCCCATATGTAAACTATAAAATGATAAAAAGCATAAAGCAAAAATGTAAACAACATAAATATTGAAGAAAATAATTTACTTATTTGCATTTTTTTAAATTTATTAACAAAGAAATATTGTATTTATAAATTTACAAAGTTATTATATTATATGACAAAATTAAATGTTTAAATGTTAATTTAATATTTTATAAAATGAAAATTGGTTAATATTATTTGGAACAATTTTCATACATATATAAATTCTCAATAAAAACGAGATTGATTTATTTTGTTAGAAGCGTTAAATACAATTTGTTCAGATAAGTAAATTTCGCAGGAGCTTCAATCGAACGATGGGGGAGTTATATGTCAGTAATGTTAAACATATAGTTAATACCCCTAATGTTATCTTACATTATGTATTACTTGGCAACAACATCATATTTTCTTGTTGTCGCCTCGTTGTCAACCTTTTAATATACATAAATATAATCGTTCAACTTATTTATTTTGTGAACCAATGACATTTGAGCTTTACTTATCTATTCTTAAGTACAGTTGCACATATATTTGGAATAAATATTTAAAGCATTAGTCGATCATTGCAATTCATGTCTGTTGCTCTTTCGCATACCCTTCATTGCGTATGAAAGAAGAGAGAATTCAGAACAATGAAGGATCTGCAAATGTATTGGTTTTACTATTCAACCTGTTTGCCCTAATTAATATTTTTGGTTGGCAGTCAGTAGTCAGTTATAGTTTGGCATTCCATCGGGGAACAGAATAATTACATTTAACGCTTCAATTTAAACAATTTAAACAATTTCATAAAAATTAAAATATTAAATTGTGTTATTATTTAAAATTTGATAATAGTAAAAAAATAAATAAGAACCTTGTCTGTTAAACGCGAACTTTTACGTAGATCTATCGCTGCGTGTAAAATTTTAAAATTAGTTTAAGTTAAATTTTCATTCAGGTAAACTTTTTTATCAATGTGTTCCTGCGAGTTAAACCCAATATGTTGCAGGTACAATTGGCTTTTATAGGTTTTTCTAAAATAAGCTAATGACTTTAATATAAAATTCTTGTCATAAGGCGAACAAAGCTTAACAAGAATAACGGCATCCGGAGAGTTTACCTCTTTATTATTTCTATTTTGAAGACGGAAAATAGATTTGTAAGCAGGCGTAGAAATATTTATAGCATTACAAATACGATCAAAAATTTCATTTAAATTTTCATTTTTAATAAATGGTATACCATTGACACGCAAATCACATGACACTGATAAGTTTTCCTGACGATTTATTTGTGATTTTAAAGTATTTATTTCAGTTTTAAGTAATTTTATTTCAGTGCATTGTGATTCTAAATACGAGACCCGCTCGTTTACAGTGTGAATCTCACTCATAATATCACACATACGTTTGTCCACTTCATTTAGGATTCTGTTTTCGACAACATTTATTTTTTCATTAATTTGTGTTAGAATTCTATCTTCACTTTCTTTAATTTTCGTAGTTAAGAGTTCAAACTGTTTTTCAAATCTCTTATCCATAAACTCCATCAGACGAGTAGGGGAAAGAGACAGACACGCACTCTTTGCTTCATTTTTGAGCGGAGATGTATTATCTCTTTTATTTGAATTAGATCGTAAATTCTTTTCCATTGTCGTTGTTATTACAAATGTGAGTGTTTATAATTTTATTTTAGAGTTGTTAGAGTATATTTTATTTTAATTTTTGTTGTTGTTGTTTTTTTGTCTTTTTGTATATTTCTTTTCTTTGTTTGGATTATAATTTTTTGGTGGTTTCTTTTATTTACTTTAAGTTGATTTGCACAAAATTTTACTTTAAAACAAAAGAAGTTTTTAGGTTGTTCTTTTAATTGTTTTTATTTTTAAATAGAGTTTTTTATATAGACTTTAATTCTGAGTATTTTAGTGTAAATTAAGTATTATTTAAGCACGATATTTATTTTTAAATTTGCAATAAATCAGAGCTTATTTAAAACACAACCAACTCTCTCGAAAACAAAACAAAACACAACCCAAAACAAAACACAACCTTCATTTTTTTTTTGTTCATAAATATAATTTTGTTTTCAAATAAAATTTTACTTTGTTCCATTTCAATTTCCTTTCAAAGAACACATATTTCTAGAAATAGAATTTTTTTGATTTTTCATCGTCTTGTATAATCTTCTTGCTTTTTTAGGAGATTTTTTCTTTCTACAAATGTTGCCTTTTACTCAATCCTCTTGATTGCGCTGACAATAATTCATTTATAAAAATTAATTTATCTTTGTCTCGCTTATCATTTGATTGTTGGCTAGTTTCTATTCTGTCTGACTTTTCGCAGCTTGGTTTTTTTGTTTTTGTTGGCTGCAATGTATTTGCTATCGTTAATATTAAAATCGTGTTCAAATTGTTTTGGTAGACGTGTTACAAATTCTTCTTTAACGCTTTTAAGAGCTTCGGGCGGTGGGCGCTGGGATGCTGCTCCACGATTGCCTTTTCTATTTATTAGAATTGGTATCTATTCTGATATTTGCTACGATTTCCAATTTATCCAAAACAATGTTAGACTGTATATCCTGAAACAAAGAGTAGATTAACTTTAAATATTTGTACTCAATTCTTATATTACTTATTTTTTCATCCTGATCCCAGTTTAATGATCGTTTTATTCATCTTAATAATTTAATTTATTATTGTTTGTCTACAGCAGTACCGCTTAAATTGATGTTGTTGCCAAAGTCCTTGAAAAAAATGTCAAAATCAAAATGAAATTAGAATTAATTTTGGAAAAAACAGAGTTGACATATGAAAACAGCGTTAAAATCAGAGTTGAGTTTAAACAAAACGGAGTTAAAACATGAAAACAGTGCTGATTAGCTTTTATTATGCTGACTTTACTAAAATCATTTTGAATAGACTCTTGAACAGTCAAAAAGCCTTAAAAACATTTTAGGTTAGGTTGTGAAGGATGACGTCAGTTTATACAAAACTAACGTCCATAGAGGCCTTGATGTGGCCCATTATGATTCCTTTAATGGTCGAAACCTTCTCTCTTCAATTTTATCACTCGCATTGTTTCCAGTTATGCATCCCATTTTGAAGCTTTTATTAATGCCAGTAGAGTCCAAGGATTCTCGCTTCGAGTTTCCAATAAGCTCTGAAAGAAATAAGAGCCAAATAGTTTAAATATTCTAAAAAACAGCGCAGGGCATTCACATAAGAAGTGATAGCTGTCTTCGACAGCTTCCCCACACCATCTACAAGTATCATCATTCAATCTACATATTCTTACCTAATGTATTATGACCAGTTATAAGATTTATTACCATTCTTAGTTGTCTTCTAATTATATCTATGAGAATTTGGGTGTGTTTTGTCAAGTTTTCATCCCATAATGATTTAGTCTGAATATATCTGTCTGAATTTGTCCATCTGCATATCCAGGTATCTCTAGCTTTGCACTTGATCCGTAGTGAATTCAGTGACAAAGGAGGGTAAACATCGGATTCCGACGCTTCCTCTGGAAGGCTGGCACCTTTTTTAGCCAGTTCATCTGCTTTCTCGTTGCCTAGAATATCTTTATGTCCGGGTACCCAGCACAGTCTAATGTTATGCTGCTCGCTGAGAGCCTTAAGTTCTCTGTGGCAGCGGCTAACTACCTTAGACCTGATGTTGTCATTTTTAAGAGCCAATAGTGCAGCTTGACTATTAATGAAAAAACTAATATCGCTTTTGTATATTGGCAACATTGAAATCTGTTCCGCAGCTTTGGCAATAGCATATATTTCAGTTTGAAAAATACTGCAGTCATCCTTTAATCGATAAGAGCTGTTAATGTTTAGCTCTATACAGTGAAAACCACTACCAGTTCCTGTATCAGTTTTGGACCCATCTGTACATTTTAGTGACGAACTCTGTTAAGCGTGACCGTATCAAAAGTAGCATTTTAAATACGGCCATTAGCAGTTTCACTAAGTACAAAGAAGCGATAGGTTCCGGTCTTCCTCTTTAATAACGTAAAACAAATTTTGCACTAAACTAAAAAAAAAATAATAATTAGTATTAAAAAATTTTTTAAGATACATAATTAAATTAAATACATATTCACCTTTAATAGACAAGTCGTCTTTGTAAATACTCCAATTCCAAATTTTACATAACTATTATATTTTTTCTTTTTATTCCTTTTTATTTTGATGAGATTAGATAAAAGAATTGCCTTAAGAGACACTTTTAAATCCAAAACTGGCTATAATTCCTAGAATTTCATCTGGTAGTTCCCTAAAATGAACAATAGTAAACGTATTGTTTAGTTTTTTTCACATGACCTTAAAATGTATTATATTTGTTTTGTATTTTTTTTTGTTTTGTTTGTTAATATTTTATGAAATAACTAAATATTATGAATCTCTATATGATAATTTGTTAAAATATTCAAATCTTTAAGATCTTATAAATAATATACATTAAAAACTAATATGTTGTAAACATACTATTTGATAATTTTCTTAGAAAAAAATATTTATAATAACACTACATTACAAAGTTTTTCGTTTTCATTTCGAAATCACAAAAAATGGCATGCTATATATAAAATAAAATGTATTTAATGGAGAGAAAGGAATTTAAGAAATAAAATAGTAAATATACAAATATTTATAATATACATAGTTTTGTAATAAAGTTTAATGTAACATAATAATTTCGTTGCTTATTTTAAAGTGATACGAGTATACAATATTTAAAAAAAATGGGAAAATTCTTTGAAGGTATAAACAAGATTATCACGTTGTTATTTAGCATTTGGCAAATGCTTTTCTTTACAAAAAATAATTAAAAAAACTATTATTTTTTGTTATTGGTTTGTAAGTACTACACAATAAAAAACCGTTATCATAAGCACTATGTAGTAATTGCGCACATTTATATAAACTTTTTTCTTATTTTTGTTATGTGACATAATCGATTTATGCCACAATATGACTATTTTTATTTAAATCCGTTAAAAGTTCTGCATCTAAATCCTCAGCTTCTAAAAGATCTGTACACGCATCACCATTAGGTAAAATGGGTCTATTGGTGTTAGGATTAGTAACAATGATAACATTGTTGTCTATTGAATTTTGTCGTCGTTCACGTTCTCTGACTATATGAGGTGCTTCATTAAATTCATCTAATTCATCCATGCCTAAAAGAAAACAAAATCATTAATTTTTTGAAACCAATTGATAAGTTAGAGAAGTAATTCCAAAACAAGATAATTTTTTCTTAAAAGGGAATTTCAAATATACTTAAACTTACCAGCATACTTTGTACCAGTCAATAGTAAATATTGTCCAGATCTATTTGGCCACAATAAACCGGTCATAACACAATATGCCAAACAATCAGCTGAATTTGTTATACCCAATAGTAATTTATAACGCCACATAGGACTGACTTGCAATGCTACAATAGCTACAATGGGTAAATATATAAACCAAACAAGACTTGAAGCTCCCAAGTGTAATAAAAAGTCCAACTTTTTTGTTGAATGTTCATATTTCATGGTATTTCGTAGCTCATACAAAAACCACAACATAAATGTGGTGCTGAAAATAGAAGACAAGTTAATAATAAGCAAGTAAAAAAGTTAAATTTGAATTGATGAATAACTGAACATTTTTTTTATAATGACCCAAACATTTTGAATTCAAATGAATTGATTAAAAACAAATAAAAAAGTTAAATTCGGCCTTGAATGTAGTGATACCCTCCAAAATTTTAGGTTATTGCCAAAAACTTTATTTAAAAGGAAATTACTTAAAAAAAAAAAAAATAAAAAAAACATTTCCGCGAAAAAAAATTTTTTGTTAAAAAAAAAAATCGCGATTTTTTTATTTTTTTTTGTCAAAAAAATATGTTAGTACTTGTTTTAATACCATTTGGTGTTCAATTATGTTCACATATGTCAACCAGCAGCCAAATTAAAGCATTTTGGATTTTTAGGTTATGTTGAATCTACTAAAATTTTTGAGGTGTCCTTACATTTTCGTTCATAAAAACCTCTGAACCGATATCGCTCAAATGCAATACCAAAGTTCTCGGGAGAACTTCCAATAAATATGGTAAGTTTCAGTCATCTCCGTGCAATATTTTTGCCGTGATCACCATTTCCACAGACATCGCTTTAATGTCTTTAAAAAATCCAGGGGCGTCTTTTTTTTATTACTCACGTGAATAGTGAGTGAGCGTGAGTAACAAAAAAATTGCGTGAATGATTAGTGAGTGAGTGGAATCTGGTTTTGCGTGAGTGAGTGTGAGTCAAAATCCAATTACGCCCCCATCTCTAGTTTAGGGCACCTTCTTCTGATAAAATAATGTTGAATTTGCTTAAGAAAAGTACAAAAACCCTGCAAAAAATGGTTTTTCTTAGGTTGGTTTAGTTCTCTAAGGGGGAACTTTTTTCCCCATGGTCCGATTTTTCCCATTTCCGAACTTACCCTGCCTATGAATATAAGACATATTCGTGCCAAACTTTAAAAGTCTAGCTCTTTTATTTTGGACTGTATGATGTCCTCTACAGACGGACAGACGAACGGACATCGCTAGAATGTCTTAAAATCGATACCTGATCAACAAAATATATACTTTATCCGATATTTCGATGAGTTACACACGGAATGACAAAGAAAGTATATCCCCATAATGTGATGGATATAAAAAACATTATTGAACTTAAGTACTAGTTTTATAATTTTTCATGCCCACTCCCACAAAAGGGATGGGTATAAAAAACATTATTGCAGTTAACTACTAGTTTTATAATTTTTCACCGAAAAACGAACAGCGCTAGAATGTTCGTCGCAGGCATTTTTTGAGATTATTCGGCTATGGTCTGCCTTAAAAATATATTTCGAATGAACTTTAAAAAAAAAATAAATTACCGTAATATTAAAACAATCCAGCCAGGCCATGTTTGATATTCATCTACATCTGAGACAATATCTACTTCCGTCTTCAAAATAAAAAATTAATTAGAATAATTGTCTAATACATGAATTTCAAATTATATTTTAACCAACTTACTCTATTCCAATAGTATAGGAACACATGAAAAGCACAATAAGGTACCCATATACTCATTAAAATAATCCAACCAGTACGGCTAATTTGTTGTCGTGTTACAGCCCAACCCTTGGCCAATAACAATAAAATTAACATAAATGTTGTCTAAAAGAAATTACACAATTTGTTAATTTAAAAATATAAAGTATAAATGTATTAACATAAACTTACCCTACTAAATATATCTAAAATATCTCCTGATGTCTGCAAATTTGGCAATCCTATTCCATTCATGGCAAACTTTATTAAATGTGCCGTAATCAATGCTAAACTTATAAATTCACTTAATAAACTCAGTGTAAATAACTTGGTTACAGGATGTTTTTGATGACGCACAGCATAGATTTGCATTGGCAAAAGAATAGTATAAACTAATAAAAATATTAAATACATTTCTAAAAGATTTTGTTGATCAAATGAAAATTCATATGTTAAAGGATGGGCAGCGGAGTTATTTGGATGTCCATTAACAACATGAATGTCATAGTGTAGTTCAGAAATGCTGTTGTTTAAAAATGAAGCTGGCGCGGTTAAAGTATCATATGCATGCCATTTACAGGTGGTGCGATTACGATAACAAGCAACCATGGCAATATACCAGAATCTGAAAGAAATAAGAAAAATGTGGTTCATTATTATGGTTAAATGATCATTTTGAAGACTACGACCGAAGGTTCGGTTTCTTTAGAGATTTTGAACGAAAATCGGGGTTCAAGACATTATTGAAAGGCCCTAGACATCATACATGGGGCCTAAGCATTGAGGCATTAGTTTTTTTCATGTAAAATGCCAATGAAATAGCAGGCATTGGCATTGTTTTTTCATACAAAAGTAATGCCAGGTCCCAAGTATGCTAGACATATGTAAAAACGTAGTTAAAGAAAAAATTTATAAAGAGCCTAAACCAAAAACCCAATTTTGTATGTTAAGTCTAAAACCTGAAATATCGCAAAAACTGATAAATCAATTCAAAATTCATATTTTGAAACTGCAAGTCGGAAAACTTTTAGAAAAATGTATACTGGCTGCAAAGTTACCATTTTTTAACGAAATATCTTTAAAATTTGACCCAAAAAAAAAATTTATCGGTTTATGCCGAATATTGTATTTTGTTTAAATATTCGGTAACGATTTAGGCCAGACTTAATTTTTTTTAATTTGTTTAACTTATTTTATCAAAAGATAAAAGTACAAAAGAAAAATAATAAAATTACTAGAGCCCATAACACTTTTGTTAAGTGATAATAAATTTAAAGTAAGTGCATTCTAGTGTATTGTTTGAAGGCGATACGTGATATTTTAAAATACATTTATTAACATACAAACAAAAAAAAATATGCATTGTATAATGAATGAATTGTTCATTGTTTAAACAGTTGTTTTATGCAGTTAGTTTTAATATAATTCATAAAATATTTCACTGCAATTTACGTTTTATTAATACATAAAACATTTCAATCTCTGTTTTTTTGACAATAACCTATATTTTAGGACATTACTTATTGAAATATAATTAAAGGGTGATTAACATTTTTTTGTTTTCAAATTGAGCTGAACCAATTTGGTGCGTAACGCATCGGAATATTTATTGGCGGGGCTCCATAAAGTATAACACATTCTATGAATGTCCTTCCGTTCGTCTGTCTTTATACAACACAATGCAGTCCAAAATAAAAATGGCTGCAAATTTTGTACTCTTGCCCAAAACATTAAATCATGATTATTCAAATAATGTTATATTCATATGTCATTCCATGCAAAACGCATTGAAATATCGATCGATTCTAAGACACTCTAGATAAATACATCCGTCCATCTGTCTTTGGAAAGCAAGGTGCAGTCCAACCAAAAAGAAATTGATAAATGAGTGTATTACTTAAGTGCAAAAAAGTGGTTTTAGATTTTTCGGAACCAACGAATTTAACACTCTCACTTATGGTTGTAAATTTGTTAAACAAATGGAACATTTTATGTCAAAAGTTTAGAGTTGATGAAAAAGTTGTTTTGAATTATTATTTTTTTTTCATGAAAAGCAAAATTGACAAAAAAATTTGTTTGAGAAAACAATTTTTTGTGAAAAAAAAAAAAAATATGAAAAAAAGTTTTTGATCCAGAAAAAAAATTATGAAAAAAAGTTTTTGATGAAGAAAAAAAATTTTTTGTAAAAAAAAATTTAAGAAAAAAAATTTAGATAAAAAAATATTTAATGAAATTTTTTTTTATGAAAAAAAATGTATAAAAAAAAATTTTAATCAAGGAGAGTATAAATAGAGGAGGGAGGGATTGGAGAACACCACACTCCACACTAGTCTTAGCACAATACCACGGCGTCAAAAAAACAAAATGTAGCAAAACAAATGGAAAAAAGAATTGACATGTTATTTTTATAAACTCCTTGATTTAATGAAAAAAAGAATTATGGAAAAAAATTTGATAAAATTATGAAAAAAACAAGTAAGAGTGTTAAATAAATCTTTTATACCCTCCAACATGCAAAAAAAAAATTGCAGGGACGTTTTCTTTTTTTTGGGGGGGGGGGGGCGAAAGTGGTAATGGAGGGGTGGGCAAATTTCCTCTCGAATATGTGTTTAAAAATTCATTCTTATGCTTTATGCACTAAAGAAATACAAGTTTATCATTGTTTAAAAAAAAAATTTATTCCACGCCCATAAAGGGGGGGGGGGCGGACCGAAAAAACGACATTATCTAATTCTCTGGGTCCAAATGCAGGACTTTGAACTTCCTGTAGCATAAAAATGTTGCATTTGTTAAACAAAAACACAAAAAATCATGTAAAAAAGTGGTATTTTTCATGGGTTGGTTTAGTTCTCTAAGGGGGAACTTTTTCCCCATTGGTCCGATTTTGCCCATTTCCGAACTTAACCTGCCTAGGAATATAAGACATATTCGTGCCAAACTTCGGAAGTCTAGCTCTTTTATTTTGGACTGTATCGTGTCCTCTACAGACGGACGGACGGACGGACATCGCTAGAATGTCTTAGAATCGATCACTGATCAATAAAATATATACTTTATAGGGTGCTAGACCGATATTTCAATGCGTTACACACGGAATGACAAAGTGAGTATACCCCCATACTGTGGTTGGAGGGTATAAAAACATTGATGAAAAAAAAATTGTTGAAAAAAAAAAATTATAAAAAAACAAGTAAAAAAGTTAAATTCGGCCTTGCCGAATGTAGTGATACCCTCCACAATTTCAAAAAGATTATTGCAAACAACTTTATTTAAAAGGAAATTACTTTTGAAAAAAAAAAAAAAATTGAAAAAAAATTGAAAAAAAATTTTGGTAAAAAAAAAAAATCCGCGATTTTTTTCTTGTTTTGTCAAAAAATATGTTCGTACTTGTTTAAATACCATTTGGTGTTCAATTATGTTCACATATGTCAACCAGAAGCCGAATTAAAGCATTTTGTATTTTTAGGTTATGTTGAATGTACTAAAATTTTTGAGGTGTGCTTACATTTTCGTTCATAACTTTTGAACCGCTGAACCGATATCGCTCAAATGCAATACCAAACTTCTCGGGAGAACTTCCAATATATATGTTAAGTTTCAGTCATCTCTGTGCAATATTTTGTCCGCGAGAGCATTTTCCACAGACAGACAGACAGACAGACAGACGGACAGACGGACAGACGGACAGACGGACATCGCTAGAATGTCTTAAAATCGATCGGGCATCATGAACATATATACTTTATGGGGTGCCAGACCGATATTTCGATGAGTTACAAACGGAATGACAAACTTATATATACCCTCTATCACTAAGTGGAGGGTATAAAAATATGAAAAAAAAATATGAAAAAAAAATTTGATGAAAAAAAGTACATTGATGAAAAAAATATTGATGAAAAAAAAAAATTATGAAAAAAAAAAATTTGATGAAAAAAAAAAAATTGATGAAAGAAAAAAAAAATTATGAAAAAAGAATTGTTGAAAAATAATTAAATAAATGAATGTGGGTGTGGAACAAGGTGCTATAATCCAAAAACAAAATTGTATAGGAGAAGCAAAAAACTAAATAAGTCTCGAAAAAAAATTAAATTTCTTAATTTTTTTTTGCAAATCGACAAAGATTGACCATTTGCATCTATGTACAAAATTTCATAAAAATAGAATGAGCGGAAGTAGCAAAAAATTGCATGTGAAATTTTGTTCTAGTGGAATAAGGTGCTATGTTACAATTTCTACTAGGAATTTCAATACATTTGCTATGTAGTTTCATGTTTTTTGTGTTATTTTTTAAAAATTAAAATTTGGCGTGATGAATTCTGCAAACTTTAGACGGGGTCCAGCAATACTAATTTTTATATGAGAATAATAAAAGGGTAGTTAATTTATCAAAAACAAGTGGTTTATGGTTTATTTTGAACAGATTTTCGCGTAATGGGCTAAAAAAAAATTGCACAATTTATAATATAAGTTACTAACTACTCATTTTTATAGTTTAAACTCAAAAATTGGATAAATTATCTAAATCCGCTCTTAGTATTTCGTAAAACAATATTGTGTTTTTGTATGGATATAGCACCTTTTTCCATATTCTCAATTTAACTATAGATAGATTAGATATAAAAGCGTTTTTTGCCAAACCAATGGGCACATGTTAAAGCCTAGGATGTTTTCTACACGTTAACCATCTCACATGCAAGAATTTTGATATACCACCTTTAGTTTAACTGCAAAATACATGTTAGTATTCGGGGAAAAATATAAAATATTTCCAAAAATAGTTAAAATTAAACTTTTAAGGTCAATTTTATGACCGAAAACGATTAAGTTTTTAACAAATTTGTTTGCAAATAGGTCGAACTATTGAAGGAAGATACGATTTTGCAAAAAAACGCGATTTTCAAAAATTGGATTTTAGCACCTTCTTCCACACACACATTCAAATATTGATGAAAAAAAAAATATGAACAAAAAAATTTGATGAAAAAAATTTATGAATAAAAAAATTTATGAATAAAAAAATTTATGAAAGAAAAACAAGTAAAAAAGTTAAATTCGGCCTTGCCGAATGTAGTGATACCCTCCACAATTTCAAAAAGATTATTGCTTTATTTAAAAGGAAATAACTTAAAAAAAATAAAAAATTGAAAAAAAATTCCGCGAAAAAAAATGTTGTTAAAAAAAAAATCCGCGATTTTTTTTATTTTTTGTCAAAAAATATGTTCGTACTTGTTTAAATACCATTTGGTGTTCAATTATGTTCACATATGTCAACCAGAAGCCGAATTAAAGCATTTTGTATTTTTAGGTTATGTTGAATGTACTGAAATTTTTTAGGTGTGCTTACATCTTCGTTCATAACTTTTGAACCGCTGAACCGATATCGCTCAAATGCAATACCAAACTTCTCGGGAGAACTTCCAATAAATATGTTAAGTTTCAGTCATCTCTGTGCAATATTTTGTCCGTGAGAGCATTTCCCACAGACAGACAGACGGACATCGCTAGAATGTCTTAAAATCGATCGGGCATCATGAATATATATACTCTATGGGGTCCCAGACCGATATTTCGATGAGTTACAAACGGAATGACAAACTTATATATACCCTCTATCACTAAGTGGAGGGTATAAAAAATTTTTTGTTGAAAAATAATTATGTTACGTTTTATTCAACAGCTGGTGAAAAACGGTTTTATTCACCTGCAGGTGAATTATTATCTAAGTTACAAATCAAAGTTACAAACCATTTTGGTTTTAAGAAAATGAAAACAGTAATTTTTATTTTCTTTTTTGATACTCAGTAGCTTTTATAGTCAAACTGAGGTGGCGTCCTGCAAGATTTTTAAAATTAGACACCAACCTAAAAACATTATTATGTTGAAAAGCTAGGCTCCTGAAGTTTGGCCGAAATGTGTATCATGGTCATAGACCAGTTAAGTTCGTAAATGGGCAAAATCGGCCAAGGGGAAAAAAGTTTTCCCTTGAAGATCGAAACCAACCTCTGTAAAACGCAATTTTTTTAACATTTTTCTTGTATTTTTGTTAAACAAATAAAACAATTTTATGTCAGAATAAGTTCAAGGTTCTGCGCTTTGCAACAGGGGAATTATAAAATATCATTCTTTTCAGTCCCTTTATGGGCGTGGATATAAAATGATGATAAACTTATATTACAAAGGTGCAAAAAGTAAAATAAATAAATTTGTTAACATTTATCGAGAAAATGTGTCTCTTAACTTCCCCCGACAGACACTATGTGGCACCCTCCGCAAAACGCCACTGAAAATTTTTTTTTGTTTGCTCTATATTTTCTCAGATTTTAGCATAATTTTGATAATACATGCAAAGTCTATTTAATTTATATTTATTTAATAAATAAATCTCTTGATCGTTGACAACAAACAGATACATCCCCTTTATCAAGTTTCACCTATTGTTTGACTTGTTGTTTTAGTAAACATTTGCTAATTTTAAATTGAACATATTTATTTTTTTGCCTTTTTTTATCAGAAACCACATACATATTAGTATGTAAATACGATAAAAAATAGAATATATTTTAAATAAAGAAAAACAATTAAGAAATTGTTAGCAAGATCGAACTTTGGGTATCCTACGAAGATTTTGTAACGGAAAAATATAGTAGAAACGCGCGGTAACGGATTAAACAAGCTTACAAATTCAAAAAAAAAAAATTGCGATACACTTTATTTTGCATATTTGCGATACACTATATTTTCCATGTTAAATATTGCGTTGAATCCGAAAATGAAGCCAAAGGTTCAAAAGTATAACAGTTCTCAAAATATTGCAAACTTTTCAAATTTTCAACTTTTTAAAAAAGTGGTTTTACTCAAATAAAAATATATTTGAAATAAATCGGCGGTATTAATTTTTTTCTGGGTTCATAAAAATTTTGTTTATCTGATTATCGGCTTAGAAGCTGTTAATCGATATATCCACAATTTTGTTTTAATTTTTACAGAAATTCGAAAAAAAGTTAATTCTATTGTAAATTTCAGAAGGAAACAGTTTTTTAAAATTCATTTCTCTCTTTATAGTTTAAGTCGTATAACGAAGAAAAGAAGGTTTTAAAATTGTAAAAGTTACATATATTTGAGTAAAAATAGGGGAATTCTGTTTTTATACAAGTACAGTTAAATTTGCGTGTGTTTACATTCGGCACACCAAAAAAAAAACACCTGTCAAAATCTCTGTAAAATACACCATTTACAGATATAATTCGATAAAGATCAATTGTAATTCGAAAATTATACTTGTAGTTTGAAGATTCTATTTGTATTTCGAAAATTTCATTTGTAATTCGAAGAATATCAATTGTAATTCGAAGATTCTACTTGTAATTCGATAATTCTACTTCTAATTTGAAAATTTCATTTGTACTTCGAAGACTTCAATTGTAATTCGAAAAAGACCAATTGTTCGAAATAGATCAATTGTAATTCGAAAATGATCAATTGTAATTCGAAAAGCTGAATTGTAATTCGAAAAGATCAATTGTAATTCAAAAAATATCAATTGTAATTCGAAATAGATCAATTGTTATTTAATTATTCCAATTGTAAATCAAAGAAGATCAATTGTAATTGCAATTGTAAATCAGTCAAGATCAATTGTAATTCGAAAAGGATCAATTTTAATTTGAAATAAGTAAATTGTAATATGAACAACCAAGAGTGTTAAATTTTATACGCTCCAACAAAAAAGGTGCAGGGGCGTTTTGTTTTTTTTTTAGGGGGGGGTTTGGTTAATTGCGGGGGGGGGGCAAATTTCCTCACGAAATATATGCTTAAAAATTCATTCTTATGCTTTGTGCACTAAAGAAATACAAGTTTATCATTATTTAAACAATTTTTTTTAATCCACGCCCAAAAACGGCCATTCTCTGGGTCCATATGCAGGGCTTTGAACTTCTTATAGTATAAAAATGTTTCATTTATTAAACAAAAACACAAAAAATCATGTTAAAAAAATTGAATTTTCTGAGGTTGGTTTAGTTCTTCAAGGGGGAACTTCCCCCCCCCCCCCTGGTCCGATTTTGATCATTTACAAACTTAACCTGCCTAGGAACATAATACATATTCGTGCCAAATTTCGGGAGTCTAGCTCTTTTATTTTGGACTGCATCGTGTTAAACACAGACGGACAGACAGACGAAGTGACATCGCTGGAATGTCTTAGAATCGATCACTGATCATAAATATATATACTTTATGGGGTCCTAGACCGATATTTCGATGCGTTACACATGGAATGACAAAGTGAGTACACCCCCATGCGGAATTTGGAGGGTATAAAAAGCATAGGTTATGTTCAGGGAAACCAAAAATATGCTCAAAAAAACACGTTTTATGCGCTTAAAAAATGCCCTTAAAAACGGAAAATATGCTCTAAAAACAATAAAAATATGCTCTTAAAAAATGATGTCCTCTTTTTCCAGGTATTTTTTAAAATTTTTTTAGAGAATAGACCCAAAAAATACTGTTATGTGGGGTAGTTAGAGGGTTAATATGGGTTAATGAAGCAAGAACAAGCCAAAGCGTAATCAATCGTCAGAACCCCCTTATTTTGGAAAAGAAAAAAAAAAAACAAAACATTTCAATCCACTTACAAAATTAAAAAAAAAAAAAATATCGCACAAAAATTAAAAAAATTTTAAAAATAAGTGTTGTTATAAAAAAATTGGAAAAAAGTTCTCCAAAAATTAAAAAATGCTCTAAAAACTGAAAAAAAATGCTCTAAAAAGTAAAAAAAATGCTCTAAAAATTGAAAAAATGCTCTAAAAATATGATCTTATGTTAAAATATGCTCTTAAACTTAAAATATGCTAAAATATGCTCTTAAGGCTAAAATATGCAAAAATATGCTCTAACAAATCGATGCCAGATTTCTTAAAATCTTCTGAAACGGATAAATACCTTACCCATTTATCAATACAACGCGCAGGAAAAAACATGATACTGCATATTTTTGGTTTCCCTGGTTATGTTGAATGTACCAAAATTTTCGAGGTGTTCTTACATTATAGTTCATAACTTTTGAACCGCTGAACCGACATCTCTCAAATGCAAACTTTTCGGGGCAATAAAAGTAAATAATATTAAATTTTAGTCATATTTTTTCCCTGATGTCCATTTCCACAGACAGTCAAACGGGTATCCCTAGAAATTCTTATAATCTATCACTGATCAATAACACAGGTTGACAAAAAATTAACTTTTTCAATTTGCCTGAGCTTTTACAACTGATTTATATGGACTACGGTGTGCTGATTCCAAATCTGATTTCCAATTTGTTCCATAAGCTCTCGTTCGCAAGCAAATCGCTAGTAAAGGTCAAAAACGTGCGCTTTTACAAACTTTGCAAGGTTATAATTGCTAACACTAATTTTAGAGCCTCAGTTTTAAATACGAACTTAATTATATTGGATGCGAGGATTTCAAAACTGTTATTAACTTATTTCTGACAGCTTTAGTTTTCGAGTTATAACGCAAGTAAATTTCGAAAAATCGTTCTCGTCAATCCAGCCAAGCCACTTTTCAGATTGACTTCATATTTACGTCATGTTTTAATTTGTATCCGGGATTTGTTTTTAGTAAGGTCAAAATGAGGTCACCAACCCGTTGCAAATGTCTGAGGTTGCTTAGTAACTGCTAATAAAAAGATAAAATTTTTCAATTATATGATTAAAATGATGTTATTTCGTTGCTTCATAACTCGAAAACTTAAGCCTGCAGGAGAAAACTAATAGCATTTTTGAAATCCGCGTGCCCTTTTTAGTATTAATCGTGTCCTTAAAATCTGGCACAGTGATTAACGTGCTTAAATTTAAAAAGGGCACTAATGAAAATTGTTTAAATTTTATTTTAGCGATCTCTCAAAAACTAAAAATGACTCAAAAAAGGAAGAGCATTTTTGGAATCAGCATAATCAACGTACCTTAAATTATCATACACTTTTTTGATGCAAGACCAGTGTTGGTAAATATGGACTTACAAATATGCCGAAAATAGCCTATTTTCAAAGTTTCCGTAGGCTACATCTCGAAAACTAGAGCTGACACAAAAAACGGTAGCCAGATTTAAAATCAGCGTACCCCAATTACCTATATTTAACTATCAGAACCCGGTCAAAAAAAAAAGTGTTGCCCTGTGTAACAAATAAATTTTTTGGACTCCCAGACCAATATTTCCATGAGTTACTGGCGGAATGACAAACTTATATATGTATAACGTCTACCACTAGGTGAAGGATATAAAAACTAATTTTGAGTAACTATTTTATATAGATTTTGTTAGATTTGCTCCAAAAATAATGTAAAAATAAATATTATGGAGACTGTGGAGCATAAATTTTGTCACAGTCATGCACTCTTACGTTTCAGATATGAACAATATTCCTGACATTCGCCAAGTAAGCGTAGGTTTTATGGGGGGATGTCATACTTGCCGAATGGGTCTAACGGATCGTTTTAAACTGTAACACTAATGACCTAAACAGCTCTTTGCCGCAGATTAGTCAGATAGACCTATTTGGAAACAGAATTTACTTATGATAAGTTTTTTTTAGTGGTTTGCCATATTTCTCAAACAATCTTCTTTAATATAGTTCCTTTATCAAATAAATTTAAAAAAAAGTTGTTCTAAATGCTTAATTTCCAAAATTTCTAATTGTTGTAGGGTATTAAAACTAATAGTAGTAAAACGTAAACCTATATTTTAAATTTCCCCGTAACAAAGACACTACCCTTATCTTATCTATAAGATTTGCAGTGATTTTCATATTATAGATGGGCACGTGTTTGTGTACTTGTATTTTCAGAAGTACACCCCAAAAAAATCTATTAACTAAACGAAAGAAACAGACCAAACGTAGAAAATTACAAGACGAACGACACCAAGTGACCCCAAGAATGCAGTGCCAATTGGCAGATGTTAAATTAGAAAAATCAAAACAATCAAACAAATCATATAATTACAAAATTCTACTCACCTTGGTTGTGAGACTTCACTAATAACATAGGTAAATTGATGACCAGCTATAACATTACTGGGAGCATCTTCATCCATACATAACTGACCCTTAGGACAGGGTATTTTACGTAGAAAATCTCGTTTACCATGAGGATTACAATCTGCATCATATGCTAATACTTCTACACGTTTAAACATATGCTGACAAGCCAATTCCCTAGCATATATACTAAGACTACGATTGTTATAGAAATCCACAAAAGTGGGTTTATCCAAAACCACCAGTGTTACAGGTTGATGGAAATCTTGAGCTGCCGTTATATTACCATAGATATAGCCGAAGGATTCATGTGGACGATGTAGTTCAGCTTTTTGGAAACCAAATTTAATGAGAAATTTAAA
Organism: Pegoplata infirma; assembly: GCA_963921195.1. Taxonomy (NCBI): domain Eukaryota; kingdom Metazoa; phylum Arthropoda; class Insecta; order Diptera; family Anthomyiidae; genus Pegoplata; species Pegoplata infirma. Next base: position 216,482,063 of record OY992538.1, read on the forward strand.
AAAATCTTGTGTATCAAAATAACCCTGAAGATGATTGGCAGCGACCCTGTATTCATAACATCCTAGAAAGGTTAATAGATGTAGGAGTAACCTTAGCAGGGTACTCCCTTTTAAATTCATATTTTCTTTTGTGTTTTTGTTATACGCCTTCCACTATTTTTTCTTTCTACTTTTCAAGCAACGTTTATAAAGTACTTTTACTTTTTTTCTGCTGAAATTCTCTTGAGATTTGTGGGGCAGATGAAAAACCAAAATTATCGTGTTTTTTTTCTTATTTTAAGAAATTTTATATTTTTTCCGTTTTCTAAACATTTGTTCTTATTTGTTTTTGTAACATAGCTTTTCTGTTTCCTTTTTTTTGTATTTTTTTAATGCATTTTCACTTTTATTTTGAGAATAAACAACTTTTTCTTCCGTCCTTTGTAATAAATTATTCGTTTTGTGCAAAAATTTAAAGAGGTATGTAAATTGTGCAGTGCTGCCAGAAAAATATTGAGTCATATCCCCATTTAGGAAATTAAAATCCCCTCATTTTTTTTATTTCTCAATAAGGGTGTGTGTGAAACGGTAGCAAAGTACTATCACAGACTATAAACAGACTCGACAGTTGAGTTTTAAAAGAAAAAAATGGGGAAAAACTAAGTCCAAATTCAGACAGGGCAATTTTAATTGCCGCAATTCTGATTTTATAGTGTATCGGAGAGAGAGGGAAGAATCTTACCTCTCTCTCTGATACACTAAAAAATCAGAATTGCCGCAATTAAAATTGCCCAATGTAAATTCGGTCTAAGCGATGTTAGGAGAAAACACAGCGGTTTTTAGTTCGTTTTACGCTAACATGGCAACACTTTCTACGACTTAGGAGTGAGTGAAACAACAAAAACCGATCTGGCATCCATTTTTCTAATGGCGCGTTGTATCAGTTTTCTCTTTCTAACCTAATTCGTAGAATAATTTGAAAATATTAACCATATGGTTAAAAAATACTTTTTTGACACCTGTCATATATGTCGAGTCTGTATTAGTCTGTGGTACTATGGTAAAAAATATGTTTCCTATAGTGATTCAATTTCATATTTCTGCTGTGTGAAATGATATCTTTTTTGACAACAGTAAAATTTTGATAGTTGTTAAAAAAAAATAAAAAACAAACTAAAAAATATCAGTAAATATGAATAGGAAAAAATGTTCTTTGCAAATTGCAATTCTCTTACAAATGCAATATTTGCAATAAATGTATGATTTTTTTTGTGTTATAAATTTTTCTTGAAGAAATACTTCAAGAGCTGATATATTTTTTGTAGTGAAATGTCTTAGAATCTGGGTTTTTAGGAATACTATTACAGAATCAGAGACTTTGTCTGCAAAAAAATGGATTAAGAATCTGACATTTTTTTTTACTGAACACATGTCTCCAATTTATACAAATTTTGGCCATACAAAAGTCTCAGGGACAGCATTTTTCCTTAAAAAATATATCAGGTCCTTCCAGATTACATTTTTAATAAAAATCACATAAATTGATATAAAAAACTACATATTTTATTCTGAATAAATAGAAAAATTATTTTGATGGGTTCCATTAAAATCTGAGCCGATTTATTTCTGTTCCTGTAATTGCAATTCATTGAACAGCTCCTCATCTCTCGCCCCTTCCCAAAAATGATATTTAAAAAGCGTTTGTGTTTCATGTGTTTTTAAAATCTCTATTATAGATAAAAAAATATTGGTTTGCTTATTTGAAAAGACTTTTTGAGTTAAAATTTTTCAACATGAACCCCTGATTTCCTTCGATGTCTCCGAATTTGATAAAACTTTGTGTATATGTTGGGACTTATAAGACTTTTACTCAGACAAAATTTGAGACCTTTAACTTTCGTGGTTCCAGAAATATGGCGTGTCAAAAGTCAAGAAAATCTTTTAAAGGATGAAATATAAACATTTATATCTTCAAAAGTATTTCATCTATATTACTCCCTGATAGCTTGTTTTAAAGGCAAAACCATGACCTTTCAAATAACATTTTGCAAAAAATTTTATTTTGGCAATTTTTTTTATTTCTGCAAAATTCGCGATTCGCGAAAATATATCTGAAAAAGCGACATTTTTAAAAATCTGAAAAAATATATGTTATTGGCTACTATCTTAGCTACAAGCTGTATAAATTTTAAGTTGGTGAACGTATTAAGACCAGAGATATGAATAAAAATGTGTTGCCAAGTAGTAAATTTTTATCAAATCTGATGAATATTAATTTTTTTTTTTTTGAATATTTTTGCAAATACACATAATAAAACGGTGAAAAAAGTAAAGTAAATGGTACATACGGGTACTACACATAGCTACAATATAACATGAATATTTATCATTTACACTACTCTACAAAAACCAACTTTTCTTTGCACAGACTCTTATGGCCTAATTTTGCAAAACGCAACGCGACGCGTTGTCAAAATTTCAATACATTTTGTTGTTGTAACAAAAACAAATTACACAGAAATTTTGACAACGCGGCGCGTTGCGTTTTACAAAATTAGGGGGTTAGATTACATTTGCTAAAGTATTTTGGTCTCTTTAACACCAATCTGTCATCATAAAAATTTGATCAAATCGCCTTTTCGAGAAAAGACCTCTTTTGCGGTCCCTGCCCATAAAAACCGACGAATGACTTTATATTAGAAAAATTATTAAAAATGCATATTTTTTCAAAATTCATTGAGTTTATGCGAAAATATTTGCAAAAAAAATCTAAATTTTGAGCAAAATTTGCAAATATTATTTGCATATACTTTTTTCCCAAATATTTTTATTTTTTTAATTTTCATTGTTTAAAATACATTTTCTTAAGTCGTTTGCCCTCTTTAACGTGAATCCACTAAACGCGAATCCATTGTCATTTTTATGTAATCGCGTTCTCGTGATTTGGCCATTTAGTTTTTGCAGCTGAAGCATACAAAAATATTAAACGAACAAATAATATGAGGTATGTCAGTGTGAAACATTTATTATTATGTTTTTTTCTTGGGTTTGAGGGCTTTGTCTGTAAAATAGGCCTATATGTTTAGAAGACAATTTGATAAAATGTTTATGATGACAGATTCGTGTAGGCCAAATACTTTTTAAAATGTGTTCTAGAAGTCTCTGCAAAAAAAGTTGACTTTTGTTAAGTAGTCTAATCGATAAAAAGTTATGTTACAATATATTCATGTGTAATACTCGTGTGTACCATCAAAAATATTCAAAAATAGTAATTAAATATTCATCAGATTTTAAAAAAAATTCCTACTTGTCAACACATTTTTATTAATATCTCTGGACTTAATACGTTCACCAACGCGAAATTTTTAGAGCTTGTAGCTAAGACTCATACCATTAACATATATTTTTTTCATGTTTTTAAAAATGTCGCTTTTTTTGATATGTTTTTGCGAATCGCGAATTGTGCAGAAACACAAAAACGATCCCAAAATAAAAATTTTTGCAAAATGATATTTTAAAGGTGATGATTTTGCCTTTAAAAAAAGCTATCTGGGAGTGATTTACCTCAAATACTTTTCGAGATATAAATATTTGTAATTTACCTTTTAAAGGATTTTCTTGACTTTTGAAACGTCATATTTCCAAAACTACGGAAGTCAAAAGTTTTAAATTTTGTTTGAGTATAAGTTGAGTAAGTCCCAACATAACCTTAAATGCTCAAATTCGGCTTCTGCTTGTTTTTTGACGATTTTTTCACAAACAAAATTCGCTAAGCTTTTTTTTCAATAATTTGTTTTGTTTTGCAAATAATCTTTCTTACATTCGAATGCATTCGACAAGGCCGAATTTAACTTTTTACCTTTTTTATTTTAGAAATTGGATTGAAAAACTAACATAAAGCTGCCCATTCACTTGCAATAAAATTGCTCAACTTAAAAAAAAAAATATTTTACAATATTATTGTCGTTTTACCCTACACAGCAAATAAAATTGCTCAATACTTAAACCCAATATATTGTACAAGATATAAACATAAACATAACCTATTTGATAAAAAACAAAACCATTTGCATCAAACCTCAAACACGCGATCGAAAAATTGAAAATTAAATAAGTTTTTATAACTAATAAAACATGTATAGTGACATGAGTGATGAAGAGGAGACCTGCGTGGCTCTTTCTTATTTTGTTTATTGTTTTGTTTATTTTGGAGGAAAAAAGTTGTACAATATAGACAACACACTGATAAAATATATTGCAGTATTCTTGTTTGTACAATAAATATCAAAAGTGTTTTGATATTCTCCAATATATTGCACAACCGTTAATATTACATACACACAAGCGATATTATTGTACAATTTGAAAAGTTGAACAATAATATTGCAAGTGAATGGGCAGCTTAAGACTTCAGAAATACAAATTTTTCAAAAATTATTGTTAAAATCCCCAAATGCCTCGCCAAGAATTTTTGATCTCAAAACAAAATTAAAATCCCTATTTTAGGGACAAATCCCTCATCTGGCAACACTAGAAAGACACGACAAATGAGAGAAAGGAAAAAACACAAAAACAATTGTTGACGTGTATATTCACCTCAGTTATGTCAAAAATTTGAAACGTTTTCATAGCAATGAGCATTTATTGACAGTGCTGGTCAAAATAAGAGCATTCCATTTAAACATTAATGGGTATATGCACCCAAAAGTTCACAATTTAGCTTATCTTTAACCCCTCAGCTACACCTTACATAATTATCTAAACATCAAACAACAAACTCACAGAAAACAATAACAACAAACAAACATTTTTTATTATTTTGTGTGTGTTTGTTGTTTTATGTTGATATAATTATGGAAGTTGGTACTGAGGGGTATGGCTCTTTAAAAAAATGTAAACACACCGGTATTTTCGTAAAAGCAGCGACGGTATAGAAACAGATGTACAATAATGTCAAGGCCATATTTCTGGAGGTCATTTAAAGTTATTGTTCCCCTCCTCGACTCTGGCACTTCATACACCCAAAAAAAAACAATTGTGAAATTATTTAATTTTAGGGTATAATTTACCTAAGATTTTTCGCAGGAATCCAACTTGAAAAGTTTCTTTGCATATTACCCGAATCAACTTAGGTAAACTTACAAAATGCATTTAAGCATTATTTCAAATTTAATGTTGTTTATTTAGCCCCTATATTTAAATAAATGGTACAGTTTGATTGGTCAAATAACGTATTTTTTTTAGGTTGATTTAATAGTTTTATATATCCCCTTCCATACAAAATGCTCAGTATTATAAATTTTAATTACATTTATTTTTAATATTTTTTTTAATATAAAGGACAATTTTATAATAAAATATAAATACTAACAAGCTTAAAATACATACATACTTAGCATGATCAGTGACAACTAAATTTTTCTATAGAAACTTTCTCATAGACAATTTTTCTATAGAAAAAAAAAGACAATTCTTCTTTAGAAAATTTCTGACAGACAATTTTTCTATAGAAACTTTCTGAAAGACAATTCTTCTATAGAAAATTTCTGAAAGACTATTTTTCTATAAAAAATTTCTAAAAGACAGATTTACTATAGAAAATTTTTAACAGACAATTTTTTTAAAAAATTTCTCAAAAACAATTCCTCTATAGAAAATTTATAATAGACAATTTTTCTATAGAAAATTTTTCAAAGACAATTTTTTTATAGAAAATTTCTGAGAAATAATTTTTCTACAGAAAATTTCTGAAAGAAAATACTTCTTTAGAAAATTTCTTAAAGTAAAATTTTCTCAAAGACAATTCTTCTATAGCAAATTCCTGAAAGACAGTTTTTCTATAGAAACTTTCTAAACGCCAATTTTTCTATAGAAAATTTCTGAAAGAAAATTTTTCGATAGAAAATTTCTGGTTGACAATTTTTCTATAGAAAATTTCTGAAAGATAATTTTTCTATAGAAAGTTTTTGACGACAATTTTTCTATAGAAAACTTTTGAACAACAATTTTTCTATAGAAAATTTTTTATAGAAAGTTTCTGAAAGACAATTTTTCTATAGAATATTTCTCATAGACAATTTTTCTATAAAATATTTCTCAAAGACAATTTTTCTACAGAAACTTTTTCAAAGACAGTTTTTCTATATAAAATTTCTGAAAGACAGGTTTTCTGTAGAAAATTTCTGAAACACAATCTTTCTATGGAAACTTTCTCAAACACAATTTTTCTATAGAATACTTCTGAAAGGCAATTTTCATAGAAAAATTCTCAAAGACAATTATTCTATAGAAAATTTCTTAGACAATATTTCTATAGAAAATTTCTGAGAGAAATTTTTTTAGAGAATATTTTTGAAAAATAATTTTCCATAGAAAAATTCTCAAAGACAATTCCCAAGGACAATTTTTCTACAGAAAATTTCTCAAAGACAATTCTTCAATAGAAAATTTTTTAAAGATAATTTTTCTATAGAAAATTTCCCAAATATAATTTTTATATAGAAAATTTCTCAAAGATAATTTTTTAATAGAAAATTAAAAAAAAAATAATTTCTATAGAAACTTTCTCAAAGACAATTTTTTATAGAAAATTGCTGAGAGACAATTTTTCTGCAGAAAATTTCTGAAAAACAATTTTTCTATATAAAATTTCTAAAAGACAGGTTTTCTATAGAAAATTTCTGAAAAAAAATTTTTTCTGAGACAATTTTTTTACAGAAAATTTCTGAAAGAAAATTTTTCTATAGAAAATTTCTGAAAGACAGGCTTTCAGAGAAAATTTCTAAAAGAAAATTTTTCTGTAGAAAATTTCTGAAAAAATTTTCATTAAAAATTTCTCAAAGACAATTTGTTTATAGAAAATTTTTTATAGAAAAATTCTCAAGGACAATTTTTCTATAGAACATTTCTGAAAGTCAATTTTTCTATAGAAAAATTCTGAAAGACAATTTTTCTATAGAAAATTTCTTAAAGACAATTTTTCTATAAAAACTTTCTCAAAGACAATTTTTAAATAGAAAATTTTTCAAATACAATTTTTCTATAGAAAATGTCTTAAAGGCATTTTTTTTCTATAGAAAATTTTTGAAAGACAATTTTTCATAAAGATAATTTTTCTATAGAAAAGACAGTTTTTCTATAGAAAATTATTCTGTAAAAAATTTCGTAAAAACAGCTTTTCTTTAGATATTTTTTTGTTTTTTTTAGAAAGTATCTATAGAAAAATTGTCTTTCAGAAATTTTCTGTAGAAAAATTGTCTTTCAGACATTTCTAGAGAAAAATTGTCTTTAAGAAATTTTCTATGGAAAAATTGAAATTTTTAAAGAAAAATTGTCTGAATACATATTTTCTATAGAAAAATTGTATGAGAAATTTTTTATAAAAAAATTGTATTTAAAAAATTTTTTATAGAAAACTTGTCTTTAAGAAATTTTCTATAGAAGAATTGTCTTTCAGAAATTTTCTATAGAAAAATTGTCTTTGAAAAATTTTTATACAAAAATTGTTTTTAGAGATATTTTCTATGGAAATATTGCTAGAAAATTTTATTATAAAAAAATTGTCTTTCAAAAAATTTTCTAAAGAAAAATTGTCTTTCAGAAATTTACTATAGAAAACCATCTTTCAGAAATTTTGTATAGAGAAATTGACAATAAGAATTTTTTTATAGAAAAATTGTCTTAAGTTATTTTCTATAGAAAAAGTGCCTTTGTGAAATTTTCTATATACATACAAATTTTCTTTGAGAAATTTTTTTCTGGGAAATTTTCTATAGAAAAATTGTCTGAGAAATTTTCTATAGAACAAATGTTTTTGAGAAATTTTTAAATGTTTTAAGAAACATTTTTATAAAAAAATGCCCAGACTCCTTCCATATTTTCTATCGAAAATTTTTAAGTTTCTTAGACTTTCTTTCTAAGATATTTTTAGAAATATTGTCAGATTCTCTGTTATTTGTTCTATAAAAAAATTCTGTAATTCTGAGAATTTGTTTCTATAGAAAAATTATCTATTTCTGAGAAATTTTTTCTATAGAAAAAGTCTTGTATTTTGAGATAATTTTTCTATAAAAAAAGTCGTAAATTCTTAAACAATTTTTCTATAGAAAAAAATCTCAGATTTTTCTACAAAACAAATTTTAGATTCTGTGACAATTTTTCTACAGAAAACGTCTCAGGTTCTGATACAATTTTTCTATAGAAAAAATCTTTGATCCTAAGACAATTTTTCTTTAGAACAATTTTCAGATTCTGAGACAATTGTTCTATAGAAAGTACCATATTGTGAGACTATTTTTCTAAAGATTTTTTTCTGTAGATGCTGAATTATCACTAAAGGTAACTACAGACGACGCAATATTATGCACAATATTCAATTATATTGATGGTGTGTGGGTAATATTGACGATTGTACAATGGTCAATCTTACCCACACACGATCAATATAATTGAATATTGTACATAATATTGCGTCGTCTGTAGGTACCTTAACCGGAATCTGCAATCAAAAACCTCAAGTCATTTTCTGGATCTGCTTTGGTGTCTACTGTTGAACCAACACTGCGAACCGGAGACCAATTGTTTTATGTTTTTTATGGCGTTCCTTAAAATTTAAACTGCCTACATTGGGTGGAGATTCCAAGTAATGTATTTTTACAAGTTCCGTGGCGGATGCCGCAAATGTTCGGATAAACCAACACCGTCTGCAACTGAAAGTTAATATTTTGGTTAATATACGTTTATCAAATATATAAACACATTATTTTTGCTTACCTTTTTAATTAATTAAATAAATTAGTTCCTCATACATATATTTTATAAAAAATTAAAGACAATTTGTTGTCAATGTGTTGTTTACAATGTGGCATTAATATGTCGACTTTATCGAATTAAATTTATATATATTTATAAAAAAAACTTAGGTAAAAGATTCAAGTTTGTGTATGTTAAATTTAATATTGTAAACAATGCTATTTTACAAAATAAATGTCATATACAATTTAGTTAAAACTTGAGCAATTTCTTGAACTCAATATAAAAAAAATTTACCTAAGTCACATTAGACTGTTTAACACTAGTTATTTTTTTTGGGTGTATAAATTTCCACTTTTCAAAAGTTTAATTTTTTTTCACTGTTTTCAAACTAAATTTCGTTAGTGGTTATATTTAAATTACTTACATAAGTATATATTGTTTTTTTAAGTTTTTCTATTGTTTTTACTAATGTTATCTGTGTTGACATTTGTTTTGAAGCGCCATTATTAAAATGATGATTGTCAACATGTTGGCACCATAAAATGAAAAACAGTTCTTGAATACTTAATTTAAAAAAATAAAATTTTAAAATTGAAACCGAAACACATTAAATTTTAAAAAGCTCAACCTCAAAATTAAATTTTTTTAAAATTTGAGGTTTTTAAAAATGAGTATGAAAATGTTTGATTTGACCACGACTTTTTCACTCAGTGTAGTAGGGACTATGACAAAAAATAATCTAAAAAATTGTTCCAATAAAAAATGTACAAAATTCCTAGATTTTTGGGGATAATGACTAAGTTAGAAATGACCATTATTCCCATAACTGGGATTTTGTCTACTATACTCATAACACAGACTAATACAGACTCGACATAAGTGACAGGTGTCAAAAAAGTATTCCTTAACCATATGGTTAATTTTTTCAAATAATTCTTCGAATTGGGTTAGAAAGAGAAGCTAATATAACGCACCATAAGAAAAATAGATGCCAGATCGGTTTTTGTTGTTTCACTCACTCCTAAGTCGTAGAAAGTGTTGCCATGTTAGCGTAAAACTAGCTAAAAACCGCTGTATTTTCTCCTAAACTCGCTTAGTTTTACCCCATTTTTTACTATTAAACTCTACTGTCGAGTCTGTATATAGTCTGTGCTCATAATACCAATAATTTTTTTTGTCTTAAAAGTTTTTCTGCGTGACCAGTACACCGAAAAAGTTCAAGAGCCAAAATATTAGATTTTTAGGTCGCTATTTGGTACCGCCGAAATCGTGATTTGTTCATAGCATTGTTATTTGATGTCCAATCGTTATAAAAAAATTTTGTGAGAAAGTCCTCAGTCCTTTATTGAAATAAATTTAAGTAAAAACAAATTTTGTTCCCCTAAGCTTTTGGCAAAATTTTTTTTTGCGTGTACCAATAAGTAATTTTTTTTAACGCTTGAAGCTTTTGTATGTGTTAAATTAATTTCCCCTTTTATAGTCACGACACAATCCAATTCACCACTGTTTTTGTGGTGAATTATAAGAAAGCTGCCAGATCTGAAAACATTTCTTAACAATCAGCTTTCATATGCATTCAGGTAACAGTAAAGACATAAACTAATTTTAGGGATGGTAGTAAAAATTCGCTATTTTATGACTAGTTTTTTTAAGAAAAGTGTTGCCACTAAGATTTTATTACCAATTTTTAAAATATTAAGCTTTCGTATATAATGGTACAATTTCCAGAAAACCGGATATAAAATAAATTTATAAGTACCGAATTATTTGATTCAAGGGTCAAAAAGGGTTAACGAACGCTTTAGTGGTGTTCTATGACGACATTTGAAAAAAAGGACTAAAATGTCCCCTAAAAATGGGACATTGAGGGTTAATATGTTATAAGAAAAGAACAGCCATTAAATTTCACTGCATAAATATGAATTTTTAGTCCTTTTTTTCAAATATCCTCATAGAACACCACTAAAGCGTGCATTAACTCGTTTTGACTCAGGATCAAATGAGTCGGCACTTCCGTATTTAACACTTTCCATCGTTAAAGTTTAAATTTCAATATAATTTAAAATTCTTTGAAATATATTAAAGAGTCACACTTGCATAAAAAAGTCATCGCCATCACATGTCACAATGACAGAGTTTGTCTGTCTAACTTGAAACATTAAAAATAATGATATTGAAATTTTTTTTTATGGTCTAAAAAAATGGAGTTTTTTCATATGTTTTAATTACAACCAAAATGAAGTCATATGATTTTTTTTTTGAATTTTAATAATTTCAACTCCAACAAATATTTAAGAGCTTCTGAATAATATCTACGTACGTTATAATGAAAAATGCAAAACCATGCATCTCTGTCTATTAATATGTGAGTGCAATATGTGTCTCATTTTGAAGTATACATCATTATGATAATAAAGTCCGGATAACAACTCCAAACATTTACTAACAAACAAAATAAACACTTCATATTCGTTATGCATAAATTTGGTGGACTTTACATACAGATAGACAGTTACACTTGTGATACACTGAACGAAATAATAAGAAACAAATTAATTGTTTAAATATTTCGGTTTTAATTAAAATAAGAAGTTTTTAAAAGCTTTAATGAAAATTATCAAAGTTTTGGATTTTTGAATATGTTAAAAAAAATTGAATTTTTTTAATTTTTAAAATCGGTCGAATGGTTTTCGAAATATCGCTTTTTGAAATTTATAAACAATGGCGGTTTTTCATATGTTCAAAATTTTTTTTAAAAAAAATCTCAAATTTTTTTCCCTGAACCCTTTCTTAGATTTTAAAACGAGTGCCCTTCGATCAAAATTTTGGATTTTTGGAAAACTTTTGTAAAATTTCAAACTGTGCACGGTTTCAACTGATCTTATTTGTCTTAAATTAAGGTCAAAGGAAAGTTTGTTTCAAGCTTTATGAAAGGGTAAATTAAAAAAAATTAAGATTTCTTTAAAAAAATTTCTTGAACTTAGGAAAAAACACAAATGGAAAAATTTTGGCAAATTTCAAATGGTGGTATCTCGAAAATTGTTGGACCGTCTAAAAAATTTTTTTTTGATATTTTCAAAAATTCAAATTTTTGTTGTAAATTAAAAAAAAAAAAACTTAAAACTTTGACCATATGCGCCACAGGTTAAAATTATCGGAATTAAGTAGATCAATTGAAGGGCTTATTGTAAAAACTCGATAAGCAACACTTAATTTTATGGCAGTTTTGCCTTAAAACTTCTGAAATAATGTAGAAAATAGATCTTTTGAAGAACTTTCATACTCAAGATACTTGTACGAAGGGTTAAAACAACACTTCGTCCAAAAATCAGTCAATAGAATATTAGTACACTCAACCAAAAATCATTGTATTCCCAAAGAAAATCGTAGTAAATTCAACAGAAATCATTGTTGATTTTGACCCTACAAATATTTATGTTGATTTCAACATTATTTGTTGTCAGTTTTTGTAAAAGCTGATAAACTCGCATTTTTGTTGGTTCTATTCGTATTTTTGTTAACCATACTCGTTTTGTTTTGTATATTCATGCAATTTTATTTATTAAAATGAAATTCTTATTTGTGTTGTAAATGTTATTTTATTTAATTGGATATTTTCACAATATTTTTTCGTGGTTTTCATTAACTCATTATTTTCACATAAACTTATTTTGTTTTTAGATGATATTTTTTTGTTTCCTTGGACTGTGATGTATTTCGCTGTTGTTTTGCTGTCGGCAATCATTTTACGTGATTAGCTTCAAGAGTTTTTAGAAAGATTCCAAATCACAAATTACTAAAAAAAATAAAAAATTGCTTTATTAATGATTTAAATAAAAAATACATTTAATAACTCACCAAATATTTTCTAATATTTTTTTTTTTTTTTGAGAAACATCCCTTCTGTACAAGACAACAAAAATTTACAAATGGCGATCAGCAAAAACAGTGTTGCACATTTCATGTACTTATATTTTATACAATTTTTTCCAACTATGTATTTTTTAACTATTGAATTTTGTAATATCAACATTGATTTTTGTTAAATTCTGTAAAACTTAATCTACAATGGGTTTACTAATTTTTCTACTAAGATATTTCTATGAGTGTAGAAGGCGAAAAACACAAAAAAATAAAATGTTGCTTATCAAGTTTTTGCAGTAAGCCCTTCAATTATATTTAAATGAAAGCTCGTTTCAAGCTCTATGAAAGAGTTAATGTAAAAAAAATTGTGTAAAAAAATTTCTTAAGCGTTGGAAAAACGGCAATTTTTCAAAATTTAAATATGGATCTCTCGAAAACCGTTTGACCGATTTTAATTTTTTTATACCCTCCAACCACAGTATGGGGGTATACTCACTTTGTCATTCCGTTTGTAACGCATAGAAATATTGGTCGGGGTCCCCATAAAGTATATATACTTTATGGGGTCCCCGACCAATATATATATATTATTGATCTATGATCGATTATGAGTCATCTACGAATGTCCGTCCATCCGTCCGTCTGTATAAAACACGACTTAGTCCAAAATAAAAGAACTAGACTCCTGAAAATTGGCACGAATGTGTCTTATAGTCAAAGGCCGGTTAAGTTCGGAAAAAGGTAAAATCGGATAAGGGGCAAAAAAGTTCCCCCTTAAAGAACTAAAAAAACCTCTATAAAACGCCATTTTTTACAGCTTTTTTTTTGCATTTTTGTTAAGCAAATGAAACCTTTTTATGTCAGAAGAAGTTAAAAGTCATATACTTAGACTCCGGGGGGCTTCAAAATATTGTTTTTTTGCCCCGCCCCCTTTAGTGGGCGTGGTTTAAAAAAACATAAAAATTATGAGAAAATGGTATAATTAAAGTTGAAAAAGCATAATAAATAATTTGGTAAACATTTATCGCGTTGGGGGCGGTATCCCCCAGAACCCTCCACAGATCCACCCAAAAAACGGAGGGTATCAAAGATTCGACACAGCCGAATTTAACACTCTCACTTGTTTATATTCGTGTTCAGCGCAAAACTAATAAATATGATATATCGCAAAACATATATTTTTTATTTTTTTAAAGTTTTAAAAATTCAAAACTTTGATCGCCTGACGCCACGGGTTAATATTATCCGATTGACCTCAAATTTGTACCACTTGAGTTATAGGCTTAAAAGAATAAAAAAAATACCCTTGGCCGAATCCATGAATACCCTCCACAATGCCCTTTTTATCAAATAGTAAATTTTCTAACGTGAAAAAAATTTTGATTCAAAATATTTTATTCTGAGTAAAAAATTTTTTAGTAATTTTTGTAAAAAAAAATTGCAAAAATTATTGTTTTTGAGTGTCCATTCGAGAGAATGGTATAAAAAAACTAATAAAAAAAATTTGAAGAAATTTGTAAGGTATTTTGAATCGGCATAGACGAATTTATTTTTTTTTCTTATTTTTACTAATTTTACAAACATTTTTTTAAGTGCAGTTTGTATGTGTTATTATTTTTTGTGTTATACATATAGACCTTTTACACTTATTGGAGGTTGTTTGGTTTGGTTGGTTGCAACGTTTAAAAATTCATTTGTATTCATTTAACAAGAAAAGTTCATACGTTTTTTATACCCTCCACTTACAATTAGTGATAGATGGTATGTATATATATGTTTGTCATTCCGTTTGTAACACCTCGAAATATCATTCTAGGACCCCATAAAGTTTATATATTCATGGTCCCGATCGATTTTAAGACATTCTAGCGATGTCCGTCTGTCTGCCTCTCTGTGGAAATGGTGATCACGAAAACAATATTACACGGAGATGACTGAAACTTAACATATTAATTGGAATTTCTCCCAAGAAGTTTGGTATTGCATTTGAGCGATATCGGTTCAGCGGTTCAAAAGTTATGAAGGAAAATGTAAGGACACCTCAAAAATTTTAGTACATTCAACATAACCTAAAAATACAAAATGCTTTAATTCGGTTGACATATGTGAACATAATTGAACACCAAATGGTATTTAAAACAGTACGAACATATTTTTTGACAAAAAAAGAAAAAAAATCGCGGAGTTTTTTTTTAAAAATTTTTTTTTTTGCGGGAATTTTTTTTTAAAAAAAATTTTTTTCGCGGAAATTTTTTTCAAAAATTTTTTATTTTTTTTCAAAAGTAATTTCCTTACAAATAAAGTTTTTTGCAATAATCTTTGTGGAGGGTATCACTACATTCGGCTAGACCGAATTTAACTTTTTTACTTGTTTTTGTATAAATAAGAGTTTCGTAAGTAAAGCTTGTGTGAGTTGTCTTTGAGTTGCTCACGTGATTTTGAGTGAGTGTGAGTAGAAAAACATATGCTCGTCAGTGAGTGTGCGTTATTGGAAAATTACTGTCGTGAGCGTGAGTGAGTCAAAATTCACTCACGGGCCCAAAGGTAATCCTTTGACCATTTTGTATACCCTCCAACCACAGTATGGGGGTACACTCACTTTGTCATTCCGTGTGTAACATACCGAAATATTGGTAGGGGACCTTACAAAGTATATATAATATAATCCATGATAGAATCTAAGACATTTTAGCGATATCCGTCCGTCTGTAGAAATAAGGATGCAGTCAAAACCAAAAGAGCTAGACCCATAAAAGAATATCTCTTATGTTACTGGTAAGGTTAAGTTCGAAGATGGGCAAATCGGATTGGGGGGAAAAAAGTTCCCCCTTGAAGAACTAAAACGACCCCTGAAAAATACGATATTTTACGAGTTTTTTTAAATTTTTGCTCCACAAATGTAACATTTGTATGCCATATTATGTTCATAGACCTGCGCTTGGACCAAGGGGGTTAGGAAATTCGATTTTTTTCAGGCCGCCCCCTTTTGGGGCGTGGTTATAGAAATTAATTAAAAATAACGATAAAAATTTATTATTTAAGCGTAAATATCATAAAAAAATAATTTGCAAACATATAAAGCGGGGGTTCAGGTGTCTCCCACAAACTCCACCGAACCCCCCCCCCCTCCACCACCCAAAAAAAAAAAAAAAAATGACGCCCCTGCGATTTTTTTAATTTTAAACGTGTTGGAGGGTATAAAAGATTCGGCACAGCCGAATTTAACACTCTTACTTTTACCTCAAAAGTTTTTTTCCCGGAAATTTTTTTTACAATTTTTTTTTTTTAGTTTTTTTTTTTACAAAAATTTTTTTTATCCATATTATTTTTTTTTGTTGTGGAGGGTATTACTACATTCGTTTAGCCGAATTTAACTTTTTACTTGTTTTTTTTTTTTGTTTTCATTTATTTTCACATCACATGAATATGCATGTTGATTTAACTCTATGCATGCAACAGAAAAAACACACATGTGAAAGTGCCAAAGGATTCAAAACGCGGGCACAAATAACAAACAGTTGTTATGCGTTTTGTATTTTGCCAGAAAATCCTTACAAGTGGCGGGAGCAGGACTAATGTGTGAAAGTGTGCCTGTTTGTATGTATGTGTGGGTTTTGAGTGTTATCTTCCATAGAAATAATGCAGGCGTTCTTTAAGGTTACAAGTTTAGAGGGTAAACTTTTTGTTGTTTGTTGCAACAACTTCAGGTTGTTGCAGATATTAAAATAAAGGGTATTTTTGCTTTTATAGGCAAAACGTTTTTGGAGACATTTCTTAGAGTGCTTTTAGAAATTTAATGAATTATGAAGAGCAATTTTAGACAAATTTTTCATTACGTTTTTATTGCACAAAAAAAAATCTAAGGATGTTAAAAGTGGAAAAATTAGGGGGTTCGATCTTGGGTGAAATCAAAATTTTTGTTTAAACATGTTTATCCATTCAATGGTCGCCTTTGTGTCTATTTTTTCCGTTTTTTCCCCTATTTATTTAGGTTAAGTTTTTTTGTTGCTGTTCAATTTAATTTAGCTTGATTTGTGTTTATCATAAATAACAATATTTTTTTCTATTTATTTGTTTAGTTATTCTCGATAAATGTATTGAAACTACTCAATTATCGGGTAACAAACAACAAAAAAAATCGCTGACACTGTACACACATTTTCTTTACACATAAATAAACACTCTAGCACGAGAAACAGCAGCATTTTCAATTGATTAACTCAATAAAATATATGGTCACATAAGCAAAAAAATAGGAAAAAACTAACAAAAACAATGGAAACAGACAATTGGACGCCAAACAATTCAATACATTTTGTTTAGTACACTCAGAAAAATTTTATTTGTTAGTTTTGCCATTAATAGTTAAAATTTCAGAATAATACCAGTGTAAATTGTAGTATTTTTCATTTACCAACATGTTGCTGCAAAATGTAAGCAACATATTCAACAACACATTCAGCAACATTGTTTTTTCGAAAAAAAAAAAAAAAATTTTCTCGAAAACAGAAAAAAAATTTCTGCGAAAAAAAAATCGCGAAAAAAATTTTTTCGAAAAATTTTGTTTCTGTAATTTATCGTATTCTACTCATTTTCAAAAATTAAAAGGAATATAAAAAAAAATTGGAGAAAAAAAATTTCGCGAAAAAAAAATTACGCGAATAATTTTTTGTTTTGAATATTTAATAGAGTTTAGATGATAAAAATTCAGCAATTGTCTAAATAATATGAAAAAAATATTTTTTACTTAAAAAAAAAAAAATAAAAAATCGCGAATATCGCTACACTAAGAAAATTATGTCATTAACTGTTTGTAGGTTATTTTTAAAAGTAATCAGTCATTTTAAAAGAAAAATCACTTATTTTATAAAGGACTTAATTTTTTTACTGTTTCTGTAGTTTAAAAAAAATAATTTACTGTATTAAAAACGAATTTTCTGTTACATTTAATTTCGGCAGTAAAAAATTTCTTTTATAGTTTTACTGTTTTTCAATACAAAATAACTGAATATTCACTAGTTTTTTAATGTTTTGGTTAGTCATTAAATTAACATTTAAAATTGACTGTAATGTGTTTTTATTTTAAACGAAAAAACAGTGGAATGGTTTTTAAATAAAATTTCATTTGTTTTAAGTGAATATTCACTGGAATTTACCTACATAATTCTTTGAGTGTAATACATACGTTAACTTTGAAAAAAATGTTATAAAAATAGGATTTAGTTTGCACTAACTAACTTTACCAGATGGCTGTCATAAATTCATATCAAACTAAAAATATGAACCAATTTTTTTACGAAAATAAAGATTTTTCGCGATAATCGCAAATATCGCTAATACATACGCTAACTTTGAAAAAACTGATAAAACAATGCGATTTAGTGTACACGAACTAGCTTTACCAAACACGAACTAGCTTTACCGCGAACAAAAAATGTTTTTCGCGAAAAAAATTCACGGTATTATGGTTTGTTGTGTTAGTTTAACAGACTTTAATGATTTTAAATTTAAAAATTATCGCAAAAGTTTAAAAATTTTGTTTTTATTGTACTTAAGCATGTTGAGCACAGTGTTATTAATTTAAAAATATTAAAAAAAAAAAAAAACTTGTAAAATCATTAAAATTTTAGAATTTCCCATTTAGCAACATGTTTCTGCAACATACAATTTAAAATCTAACTAAATTTTTAGTTAGTTTAACTTAAAATGTTTAATATGCCATTTACATATACCTCGAAATCCAGATTGGATTTCAATGAAAATCCAAGTAAATCCCATTACTTTTTTGGATTTTAAATTCCAAATCCCATACAAAAAAAAAAAATTGGATTTTGGGAAAATCGTAAAATCGCAATTCAAAATCCCAAAAAATTTCTACTACTTAATTGTACAACTATGGTTTTTCCCAAAATAATCATCCATAATGCTTTTTGCAACGCTGCACACAATTTTTTTTTATCAGCTGTTGTTGTTTTTTATAAAGTAAAAAAACAATTAAATTTTTTTTTTTAAAAACTATTAAAAGATTAATAAAAACAATGTTTAACAATGTTTCATTTAAAATTTACCATTGCAAATGGTAAACGCACAATTTAGTTGACCAATTTGGTCTTCCTAACAAAGAAAAACACTCAATGGTGGCGGCCACAAACTTGGCAAAAATTTTAATTTTCTTGCATTTAAAGAAGCAGCTCTACATAAAAACACATTTTTTGATATTGTGGTCCCAACATATACTAGTGGGATTGAAAATATTGGCTCCGGCAAAGAAAAATTATTGTTTTTAGAAATATTTATAAAATTGGGCAATTTTCCCACTAACAACCCTGTATACAAATCAAAAGAAAATGAAGAGTTAGTACAAACAAAATCCCGCTAAATGTCAAAAAAAGCATATGTAAACGGTATAGATTTTAATTGGATTTGAAATCCAAATTTATATGGATTTCGGGGTATATGTAAATTGCATATAACTGAATTTTTGAAATAGTTTAAAACTCAGCAACATATTTCTCAACATTTCTGTTGATTAAGCAACATGTTGCCAAACAAATTTTATGTCTTTTAAAATCTTTTAGAGGTATTTTGCATAAAGCAACATTTGTTTGCAACATGTTATTTAAAAGCTTATATTAATTAAAAAATATTTTTTTATAAGAACACAAACATGATTGCGGTAACGAAAGCGATCATATTATACAAATAATTTAATCATACTCCAGAAAAAAAATTGTAGAACTAGCAAAATTTCAAAATAAAACCAGTAAGTTAAAACATGTAAAATATAATCGATTTTTATATGGGAGTCCAAGTTTCATCCAATTCGAAAGAGGAAAGGTCAAAAATGTTATTTTTTTGGTTGAATTAAAAAGTGGATAATTTTTGACCTTTCTCCTTTCGAATTGGATTTTATTCGGTAATATATGATTGCATCTCATTGTATATAATTGTATATGATCAGATATAATTAAGCGTTAATTTTGTGCTATTGTTGACCAAATCCGACATATAATTAGATCTCGATTTTGGCTATTTCAGATATAATTATATGCAATCAGATACGATCATATAGAAATATATATGAACAGATCAGATAAAATCTAACACATTTTTACACGGGCTTTAAGAAAAATTTTGGACTGGTTGTTTCACTTCCCAAGATATGGGGTCTTGAAAATTGGGAAAATCGTATACATTTGACAGAAGTGTTTTGACATAAATGACGTTATCTCAAAAAGTAATAAAGGCCTTTTAAATGGCATCCCTAGTAAAAAAGTTTTGATATAATGATATATAATATGATACAATCATATTATATTACATATAACCTTTTATATATTCAGATCTAATTTTATCTAAGATATATTGCGGCTCCATTTTCATATCTGAGGTTATACATAAATATATCTGACTTTATGTAATTATATAAATCTATATTAATTTATATAAAATAAGATCAACTGGATTTAATTGGATGTGACCAAAATTCCGTTCTAATTGTATCATTTTTAATATTTGTGTATCTAAAATAGTACAATTAGGTCAATATCTGATCCAACTTGATACAGCCAATTTTGAGATCAAATTAGATCTTAAAAACCTTTTTTTTACTCGGGATGCACTATATTTATACCCTACACCACTCTGTGGTACAGGGTATATTGAGTTTGTGCTGATATTTGTAACTACCCGACATATTAGTCCTAGACCCACCTTTAAGTATACCGATCGACTCAGAATCACTTTTTGAGTCGATTTAGCAATGTCTGTCCGTCCGTCTATCTGTCTGTCTGTCCGTCTGTCCATGTAACGGTGTAAACACAATACTGGTCGCAATTATCAACCGATTTGACTGAAATTTAAATCTTAAGGTTCTTTTTGCCCAGGGACGAAGCCTATTGAAATTGGAAAAAATCGGTCCTTGTTTTGACCTAGCCCCCATATAAAGGTCACCTTTTAATTTGCCTCAAATGACTCTAACAACGGGTTTATAAAAGGTATCCTATCGAAATTTGGCAGGTAATCGTGTTTTGTATTCACAAATCACCATGCCGAATTTTAAGGCAATCGGGCCAGTTCTTCTAATAGCCCATACAAACCACCTTCCCGAAGTTCACAAAAATCTCTCAAATTTCGTGAAAATCAAAAATATTTTATAAAAATTTAGTTTGTATGTATAAAATGCGTACTTTAATAACCTTATCAAATCTGATTATTATCGGACCATTTTTGGACCTAGAGCCACATAAAAATTTCGTCCGATATTCAGTTATAGCTGTGTATTTGCAACAAATAGAAGCCTAATTCGTTAAAACTTGGTTTTACACTTATTAAAGATTTAACAAAAGATAGATCCCATCGGTCTATGTTTGAACTTGGGACCCATTTTCCGGGAAACACCGGTGTAGGGTATTATATGGCTGGTCTGGACCGACTGTAATTTTCTTAGTTGTTTTTTTTTTTTTAAAAAGGTCAAAGGTCACTACTATGACCCTAATTTTTGGAAGGCTATATGTCAGAAAGTGATATTTTTTAAATTTTGGAACAAAAATATTTTGTTAAGGATTCCCTATACTACTTTACATTAAATTTTCGGAAATTTCATTAGAGAATTAAATATTAATAAAAACAATGATTTTCCCTTAGAACATTTTTTTATTTTTTTATTTTTTGATACTAAAATGCCCTTTTCAAGATCCCATTTCCCGAATACCAAAATTACCAGACCCCTGAAAAATTGGCAAATTCTGTTTTTTGTTAAATTAACTCAGAACTGAATTTCAATAAATTTAAATGGGTTAGGTCAACCCGTCGGTTGAATTAAGGTGTCATTTTTTCCATTTAGCAACATGTTGCTGCAACATGTAAATGCATTAAAGTAAAACTAAATGCATTTTTAGTTAGTTGAACATAAAACTAAAAATTAAAACTTACAATTGAATTTTTGTAATGAATAAAAGTTCAGCAACATGTTTCTAAACATTTCTGTTGCAGCATGTTGCTAAACAATCATCATGTCTTTTAAAGTATTTTGCATTAGGCAATATTTTTCTGCAACATTTTGTTTTTAAACTAATAGTAAAAATACTGTGTTTCGTCGAATGATTCAGGTAGAGGAGACAAACAAAAATATACGTGTACAGGCGTTTTGAAAGATCAAATCGGAATTTTATTTTAAAGGCGGTTAAAGTTTCCCCGCTTTGGCCTGTTCTTGCAGCAAATCGGTACATAAAACTATGTTTTCTTTACATCTGAGGTGTAGGGAATATTCAGATTCTTTTGATAAGACTGTTTTTCAATTAGCAAAGTGTTGCTGCAACATATAACTTAAAAACTTACTAAACTTTTGAATAAATTTAAATTAAAATATTTATGTAGTTGAATATTTTTAATGATTAAAAACTCAGCAATATGTTTATAAACATTTTTATTGTTTAAGCAGCATGTTGCCAAAAAAAAAACACTATGATTTTTTTTTCTCACTATATTCGGAACTTTCCGATTTTTAAGTCAAAAACGATACCCAAAGACATTGCTTTATTTTAGGATTAATATTGACCCCTAAAATTCAACTTTTCCGACCCTAAAAAATTTGCTACACCCTATTATACACTCACAAAAAAAACATTGTAAACAGTCGAAACATAATTGTAACTCAAATTGGAAGAAATCGAAAAATTGATTAAAATCAAGTCAGATGCAACGTAAACCACCCTCAAAATAAATTTCAAAAAATGTTATCTTTAACATAAAATGCACGCATTTGCATAAGTTTATTTTCTGATAAAAAATAATCATAACTATAATTTTTATTACTGGTATTTATTACAAAAAAATAACTGTTATTTCGCTTCCTTTGCTTTAGCTTTACATTTTAATGTTTTTTTTTTGTAAATAATAACCATAAATTCATTATTTAAAATAAAAAAAAAAAAATATCGAACAAAAAGTAACGATAGCTATATTATCTTATCTACGTACATATAATAAAAACTATAATTGATATTGTATGGGGGGTTATTTCGACCCTGCAGCAAATATTATCATCATCATCATCAACTATGATCGTTAAAACGACCTTAATTGCATTCAATCCCATAGTCATTTCATAGCATTTTATAGTAAACGAACGCTATGAATTGCATGATTGTAGAATAAAAACAACACAAAGTGAGAAAAACGAAAATTACTACAAAAATATTATAAAATATAATAAAAAAAAAAACCTTAACAATACAAAAAAAAAATATGTTCTTATTGACCACACACAAAATGCCGGCACCAACATCATCATCGTAGCACATATGAAACATCAAAGGATTTCTGAATTTACACTAACACACTCACACAAACTATTTTCTCTAAATGTTGGTGATAGGGAGGAATTTATTTCATAGAACGTTAAATTGGGTTTATAATCTTAAAAAATAACTAAAGTTATCGATATATCGATAATTAAAAATTTTCTGTAGAAAATTTGTGTAGTTATCGATAAATCGATAACTTGAAATTTTCTATTGAAAATTTGTATAATAATCGATATACCGATCAGCTAAAATTTCCTGTAGAAAATTTTCAATTGAAAATTTCTATAGTTATCGATATATCGATAACTTAAAATTGTCGATAGAAAATTCGATAAATTAAAGCTTTCTATTAAAAATTTGTAGTTATCGATATATCGATAACACAAAATTGTCGACAGAAAATTTGCATAGTTATCGATATAACGATAATAAAAAAAATCTATTGAATACGTGTATAGTTATCGATATAACGATATCGATATCAAAATAAATTTAGTGAAAGTTTGTATAGTTCTTTATATATTGATAACAAAAAATTAACTATTCAAAATTTGTATAGTTATCGATGCATCGATAATAAAAATTTTCTATAGAAAATTTGTACAGTTATCGATATTTCGATAAAATTTCCTATAGAAAATTTGTATAGTAATAGATATATCGATAACTTAAAATTTTTTATAAAAAATTTGTGTACTTATCGATACCTTAAAATTTCCTATAGAAAATTTGTATAGACATCGATAACTTAAAGAATATTTGTATAGGCATCGATATATCGAAAACTTCTATAGAAAATTTTCCATATAAATTTGTCGATATATCGATAACTTAAAATATTCTATATAAATTTTGTATAGTTATCGATAATTTAAAATTATGCATAAAATTGTTTGTAGTTATCGATATATCGATAACTTACAATTTTCTATAGAAAATTTGTATAGTTATCGATACAACGATAACTTAAAATCTTCTATTGAAAATTTATGTAGTTATAGATAACTTAAAATATTCCAAAAAATAACAATATATCGATAACTATACAAATTTTCTATGAAAAGTTCGATAAACCGATGTCACAAAATTTATTTTTATATAAAATTTGTATAGTTATCGATGTATCGATAACAATAAATTTTCTAAAGAAAATTTTCTATAGTTATCGATAACACAAAACTATATATAGAAAATTTGTATAGTTATCGATAACTTAAAATTTTTATAGTTATCAATAAATTTTCTATAGAAATTTTCTATATATCGATAACTTAAAACTTTTTGAAAAAAATTTGTATAGTTATCGAAAACTTAAAATTTTTTATAGCGAATTTGTTTAGTTATCAATAAATCGATAACACAAAATTGTCTATAGAAAATTTAAAAAGTTATCGATAACTTAAAATTTTCTATAGAAATTTTGTATGGTTGTCGATAACTTAAAATTTTCTATAGAAATTTTGTATGGTTGTCGATAACTTAAAATTTGCTATAGAAAATTTGTATAGTTTTCGATAAATCGAAAATTTCTATAGAAATTTTCTATATATCGATAACTTAAAACTTTTTGTAGAAAATTTGTATAGTTATCGCTGAATCGATAACTTTAAACTTTCTTTAGAAAATGTGAATAGTAATCAATAAGTATATTGATAACTTAAATTTTTTTTATAGAAAATTTGCTTAGTTTTCAATAAATCGATAACTATAATTTTTTTTATAAAAAATTTGTACAGTTATTAATAACTTAAAATTTTCTATAGAAAATTTGTATAGTTATCGATTTATCGATAACACAAAATTGTGTTCAGAAAATTTAAAAAGTTATCGACATATCGATAGCTTAAAGATTTCTATAGAAAATTTGTATAGTTATCGATAACTTAAAATTTTCTATAAAAAATTTGTATAGTTATCGATATACTTACAATTTTTTCAAGAAAATTTGTATAGAAAATTTAAGTTATCGAGATATCGATAACTATAGAAATTTTCTGTATAAAATTTTAACTATACTAACTGCACAAATTTTCTATAGCAAATTTAAAGTTATCGAAATATTGATAACTATACAAATTTTTTGTAGCAAATTTTAAGTCATCGATAACTATACAAATTTTCCTTAGAAAAGTTTAAGTATACAAATTTTCCTTAGAAAAGTTTAAGTTACCAATATAACGATAACTATAAAAATTTTCTCTCGAAAATTTAAAATTATGTATGTATCGACAACTATATAATTTTTCTATGAAAAATATAAAGTTATCGAACTATCTAAAGAAAATTTTTTTGTTACCGATATTTCGATTACTATAGAAATATGAAAACTTAAAATTTTCTAAAGAAAATTTGTATAGTTATCGATATATCGATAACACAAAATTGTGTTCAGAAAATTTAAAAAGTTATCGATATATCGATAGCTTAAAGATTTCTATAGAAAATTTGTATAGTTATCTATAACTTAAAATTTTCTATAAAAAATTTGCATAGTTATCGATATGTCGATAACTTACAATTTTTTAAAGAAAATTGGTATAGAAAATTTAAGTTATCGATATATCGATAACTATAGAAATTTTGTGTACAAAATTTTAACTATACTAACTGTACGCATTTTCTAAAGCAAATTTTAAGTAATCGAAATATTGATAACTTTACAAATTTTATGTAGCAAATTTTAAGTTATCGATAACTATACAAATTTTACTTTGGAAAATTTTAAGTCATCAATATATCGATAACTATACAAATTTTCTCCCGAAAATTTTTTGTTATCGATGTTTCGATAACTATATAATTTTTCTATGAAAAATATCAAGTTATCGAACTTTCTAAAGAACATTTTTTTGTTATCGATATTTCGATTACTATAGAAATTTTCTATAGAAAATTGTGAGTTATCGATATTTTGCAAGTTATCGATATATAGAAAATTTGTATTGTAATCGATAAAATAAATTTTTTTATAGAAAACTTGTATAGTGATCGATAAAATAAAATGTAATGTATTGATAATCGATAACTTAAAATTTTCTATAGAAAATTTGTATAGTTATCGATATATCGATACATTAAAATTTTCTATAGGAAATTTCTATAGTTGTTGAGATATTGATAGCTTATAATTTTCTACAGAAAATATCTATAGCTATCGATAACTTAAAAGTTGCTATAGTTATCGATTACTTAAAATTTTCTATAGATCATTTGTAAAGTTATCGATATATTAAAATTTTCTATAGAAAATAACTTAAAATTTTCTATAGAAAGTTTGTATAGTTATCGATATATGGATAACTTAAAATTTTCTATAAAAAATTTATATAGTTATCGATAACTATACAAATTTTCTATAGAAAATTTGTATAGTTATCGATAAGTAAAATTTTGCTTTAGAAAATAGTATAGCATCGATAACAAAAAAATTTCTATAGAAAATTTGTTTAGTTATCGATAAATTAATAACTTAAAATTTCTATAAAATTTGTATTGTTAACGATGTATCGATAACTTAAAATTTTCTATAGAAAATTTGTATTGTTATCGATATATCGATAACTTAAAATTTTCTATAAACAAATTGAATAGCAATCGATATATCAATAACTTATAGTTTCCTATAAAAAATTCTATAGTTATCGCTATATAAATAACTTAAAATTTTCTATAGAAAATTTTTGTTGTTATCGATATTTACATAGATAATTTCGATAACTTAACTATACAAATTTTCTTTAGAAAATTTTAAGATAACGATACATTGTTAAACAAATTAAACAAATTTTATAGAAATTATAAGTTATTAAGTCATCGATAACTATACGAATTTTCTATAGAAATTTTTTTGTTATCGATACTATACTATTTTTTATAGAATATTTTAAGATATCGATATATCGATAACTATACAAATTTTCTTTAGAATTTAACTATAAAAATTCTCTCTCGAAAATTTGAAATTATCGATGTAGCGATACCTACATAATTTTTCTATGAAAAATATACAGTTATCGATATATCGAGAACTTTCTAAAAAAAATTTTGTTATCGATGTTTTGCTAACTATACAAATTTTCTATAGAAAATTTTATGTTATCGATAACTATATACAAGTTTTTTATAGAAAGTTTGCATAGTAATCGATAAAATACAATTTTAATGTATCGATAACTTAAAATTTTCTATAAAAAAATTTGTATAGTTATCGATAACTATATAAAAGTTTCTTTTATAGAAAATTTGTATAGTAATCGATAAAATACAATTTTAATGTATCAATAATCCATAACTTAAAATTTTCTATAAAAAATTTGTATAGTTATCGATATCAAAATTTTCTATAGAAAATTTCTATAGTTATTGAGATATTGATAGCTTATAATAATTTACTATAGAAAATTTGTTTAGCTATCGAATCATCGATAACTTAAAATTTTCTACAGAAAATTTGTTTAGTTATCGATAACTTAAAATTTCCTATAGAAAATTTGTATTATTAACGATATATCGATAATTTAAAATTTTCTATGAAACAACGATATATCGATAACTTAAGATTTTCTATAGAAAATTTGTGTAGTTATCGATAACTTAAAAGTTTCTAAAAAAAATTTGTCCAGTTAAAGTTTTTTTTATAGAAAATTTGTTTAGTTATCGAAAAATATTTTTTGACCAACTTTAAGTCTTTCCCTACTCCACACATCCTCCAACACAGACATGACCGCACCACACACAAACTCACACACACACTCAGATATGATCAACACAATTGTGACTTAAACGGAATTACAATTTTATTTTAATTTGCATTTAAATGAGCTTAATAGTAAACAAAAAGCGATACTATCGAGGAAAAAATTGTATGTATAAAGGATAATATTGTAAAACAAAACAAGAGAAATGAAATTCCACAAAAAAGTAAAAAAAAACTGAAAAAATCATTCTTGTTAAATGATGTTCTGATGTGGTTTGTTCTATAGACTAAAGAATGGTTAGGGAGTATAAGCAGGATGGACAGTATATGCTTAACTATGCTGGAGGAAATAGAGTGGGGTAAAAAAATATATTTTTGTGAATTGACAAATATTATATAAACCTCGAAAACTGAAAAGTTTTTTCTCCAACTTTTTTTTTTTTTTATTGACGAAAAAATTTATTTCACTCAATATACAATTTTTCTAATTAAAATTTTAATACAATTTTTTTTACAATCACTAAAAACAAGATTTTTTACTCAAATTCATTAAATTCATATAATGTTTTGGTCATTGTGGTTAATATTCATGGATTCGGAAAAGCCGAATTTAACTTTTTTTTATAGTTTTCTTTTATTTTTCCTCTTTACAACAATTTAAAGTTCAACAAATTATCATTTTCATCCTTTTCTAATATAGAAACATTAAAAGTGAAACAATGTTACATGGATGCAACTGTAATTGTAATATTTTTACTTAAAGGCAATATTATATGCTACATTAACAATGTATTGTATATGTGTTTGTTACAGTGTGTGTTGGTTTTTATGTTATATGAGTGTAGTGGGTAGTAAATGGTAGTTTTGGCGCCCAGTGAAGGGCATGGTCAAATAAGCCAAAATCAAGTGAAATTAATTTAAATAAGTTTAGAGATTTTATGGTCAAAGTTAAAATTTGTTCAACATTTACTTCGCCCCTACGTTTTTGAAGCTTTGCTTAAGGTTAGCCTGCTTTTTTACCTGGACATTTTTGATTATACCCTCCCCATAGTTGTAGATGGATTTTTTTTAAGTTTTTCATTCTATTTGTAACACCACAAAATATCGATCCAAGACCCTCATGGGATGTGCGTTCGCCTATCTATATATCGATAACACTTATATTTTTATAGACAATTTTTATAATTTTCGATATATCGATAACACAAAATTTTTTATAGAAAATTTGAATAGTTATCGATAACACAAAATTTTCTGTGGCAAATGTCTATAGTTATCGATAAGACAACATTTTCTATAGAAAACTTGTATAGTTATCGATACATCGATAATACAAAATTTTTTATAAAAAAAAATTTGTTTTGTTATCGATAATTTAAAATTTTCTATAGACAATTTGTATAACACAAAATTTTCTATCGAAAATAACATAAAAACTTTCTTAAGAAACTTGTATTGTTATCGATGTATCGATAACACGAAACTTTCTATGCTAAATTTGTGTAATTATTGATGCATGGATACATAAAATTTGTATATCTATTGATGTATCGATATAGTTATTAATACATCGATAAGAAAAATTTTCTATATCGATAGTACAAATTTTTTTTAGAAAAATTTTTATAGAAAATTTGTTTAGTTATTAATACATCGATAGCGCAAAATTTTCTATAGAATATTTATATAGTTATCGGTATATCGCTTACACAAAATTTGCTACAGAAAATTTGTATAGTTATCGATGCATCGATAACACAAAATTATCTTTAGAAAATTTTTATAGTTGTCGATATATTAACCACACAACATTTTTTATAGAAAATTTGTATAGTTATCGATAACATAAAATTTGCTATCGAATATTTGTATAGTTAGCGTTTACACAACATTTCCTATAGAAATTTTGTATAGTCATCGATAACACAAAATTTTCTGTAGAAAACTTGTATTGTTATCGATAACTATACAAAGATTTTAATGAAAATTTTGTGTAATCGATAACTATAAAAATTTGCTATTTAAAATTTTATGTTATCGATAACTATAAACATTTTTTATAGAAAATTTGAATAGTTATCTATATATCGATAGTACCAAATTTTCGATAAAATTTGAATAGTTATCGATAATACAAAATTTTCTCTAGAAATTTTTGTAGTTATCGATACGTCAATAACACAAAATAGTTATCAATATATCGATAATGCAACATTTCTATAGAAATTTGTATAGTAATCGATATATCGAAAACACAAAAATTTCTACAGAAAATTTGTATAGTTATCGATATATCTATAACACAAAGTTTTCGTTAGGAAATTTGTATGTTTATCAACAACACAACATTTTCTATAGAAAATTTATAAAGTTATCGATAATAGAACATTTTTATAGAATTTTGTGTAGAAATGTTAAATGTAATTTTTTTTATAGTTATCAAAATTTTCTATAATTTTTTTTTATGGTTATCGATAACACAAAATTGTATGTAAAATAATTGCACAGTTATCGGTATATCGACAACACAAATTTTTCTATGAAAACTTGGATGGTTTTTTATATATTGATATCACAAAATGTTCTATAGAACATTTGCATAGTTATCGATAAATTGATAACACTAACATTTCAATAGACAAATTTGTATAGCTATCGATGTATCGATAAAATAATTATTGAAAAGTTTCACCACGAGTCCACGTGTTGCAAAATATGCTTAGTCCCCAAAAAAACTTAATATATTTTTTTTCATAACATTTTTGTCCCTCAAAAAAATGTTATTGATGTATCGATAACACAAAACGTTCTGTAGAAATTTGCATACTTGTCAATATTTCGATAACACAATATTTTCTATAGAAAATTTGTTTAATTATTGGTAACATCAACTTTTTTGTAGAAAATTTGTATATTTATCGATAATAAAAAATTTGCCATAGAAAATTTTTATAGTTATCGATATATTAACAACAAAAAAATGTAATAGAAAATTTATGTAGTTATCGATGCATCACTAACAACCATTTTCTACAGAAAATATTTATAATTATCGATATATTGATAACACAAAATTTTCTATAGAAAATTTGTATAGTTATCGATAAATCCAAAACACAAAATTTTGTATAGTTATCGATATACTGATAAAATTTTCTTTAAAAAATGTGTATACTAATATTTATATATAACGATAACACAAAATTTTTTATAGAAAATTAAATAGTTATCGATAACACAACATTTTTCATTGAAAATTTGCAAAGAAATTTTCTATAGTTATCGATAACACAAAATTGTCAATAGAAAATTTCTATAGTTATCGATAATACAAAATTTTCTATAAAAAAATTCTATAGTTATCGATATGTCGATAACACAAAATTTTCTATTAAAAATTAGTGTATTTATCGATATACCGATAGAAAATCATTTTCTATAGAAAATTTCTTTAGTTATCGATATATCGATAACACAAAATTGTCAATAGAAAATTTCT
The DNA here is from genome assembly GCA_963921195.1 of Pegoplata infirma. NCBI lineage: Eukaryota > Metazoa > Arthropoda > Insecta > Diptera > Anthomyiidae > Pegoplata > Pegoplata infirma. Next base: position 216,513,162 of record OY992538.1, read on the forward strand.
TTAGTTATCGATAATACAAAATTTTCTAAAAAATCTATAGTTAACGATATGTCGATAACACAAAATTTTCTATAAAAAATTTGTATAGTTATCGATATACTACTTATAGCAAAACATTTTCTATAGAAAATTTTTATAGTCATCGATATATAGTTAACACAACATTTTCTATTAAAATTTTCTATAGAAATTTCCTATAGTTATTTATATATCGATAACACAAAATTTTCTATAGAAAATTTTTATAGTTGTCGATATACCGATAATACAAAATTTTGTATAGAAAATTTCTATCGATAAGTCGACATCACAAAATTTTCTAAAAACAATTTGTATTGTTATCGATATATCGATTACAAAAATGAAAATTTGTATAGTTATCGATTTATCGATAACACAAAATATTTTTATACAAAATAGTAGTATATCGTTAACGCAAAATTTTCTATAGAAAATTGGATAATCTCCTATAGAAAATTTTGTATAGTTATCGATATATCGATAGCCAAAAAGAAAATTTGTGTAAATATCGATTTATCGATAACTATACAAACTATTATCTATAGTTATCGATGTGTCGATAACACAAAATTTTCTATAAAAAATTTGTATTGCTATCGATATATTGATAACAAAAAAGAAAATTTGTATAGTTATCGATTTATCGATAGCACAAAATTTTTTTTATACAAAAAATAGTACTATAAATTTAACACAAAATTTTCTATAGAAAATTGAATACTTTTCTACACAGAATTTGGTAGAGTTATCGATATATCGATAATCCAACATTTTCTCGATAACTATAGAATCATTTTATAGCAAATTTTGCGTTATCCATAAAGTATTGCTTAAAAAATTTATAGATATCGATAACTAAAAATTGATTAAAATAAAAATTGCACAGTTATCGATATATTAATAATGCAACATTTTCGATAACAAATTTTATGGTTACCGATAAGTAATATCACAAAATTTTCTCAAAAAAATTTGCATAATTATCGAATGATACCACTGATACCACAAAAATTTCTGCAGAAAATTTGAATAGTTATCGAAAACACAATTATTAATAAGCTTCAGCTTGAGTTCACGTGTTTAAAAGTACGCTAACTTATATAATTCAAGTCACTCAAAAGAATAATAACATAAAAAACCTTTAAAAAAAAGTTTTATACTTAAAAAAAATTGCACAATTTTTTTTTTGTTTTCTCAATTCAGCAAGAAATATGTTATCACTCAAAATTAAAAAACAAAATTTTTTAAAAAAAGAACTTGCACACAAAAAATTTTTTTTAGTCAATTTACGAAAAAATTGGTTTTACTCAAAATAAAAAAATTTTAACAAAAAAAAATAAAAAATTTTAACTCAAAAATTTTTTTTTTTGTTTTACTAAAATTACCAAAAATGAGTTTTAACTCAAAATTTAAATTTTTTAGTCAAAATTTTCATCATTTGTTGTTTTTAAAATTAAAATTTGCAAGCCCGTGTAAAAATCAATTTGATCTTATTAGATCTGCATTGATCTGATAATATTTGATTGCATTTGATTATATATAATTATATCTGATCAGATATAGTAAAATGTCAAATTTGTGCCAATGTTTCCCAGTTCTTGATTTTGGCCATTTCAGATATAATTATATGCCATCAGATATGATCATATATAAATATATATGAACAGATCAGATAAGTTCTAATACATTTTTACATGGGATCACTAAAAATGTGTTTTTGGTCATAAATTTAATTGTATTCAAAATATGTTGGGCGTTATGGAGGATATTAATGAATTCGGCCAAGTTTAATAAAACTTTTTTTACTTGTTGTATCTTACTTTTGTGGCAACATTATTTTAAGTTTTTCATTTAATACTTTTTTTCATTTAATATTTTTTTTTTTCATTAAATTTTTTTTTGCTCATCAACAGATGCTCATCATCAAAGGCTATTTAAGTGGGGTTTCTCAATGATTTCCTATGGTAAATGAATTTTTATATATTCAAAAACATTTTAACAGTAGCCACAGTAAATAGCAGATCATTCACTACTCACTACTTACAAATGGACAATGTCCATGTGATTGTTGTATTTTATATATACGCGAGTAGTACGATATATTTTTTTTGTTTTTATTTCGTACTGAAATGTAAAGTGTCTTTATTAAACGGCTGTATTAATATCCTGTATGTATGTTGTAAAGTGCAAAGGATTAAAATTTTAATAATATTGTAACTTTTTTTTGTTGCTTTTTAAACATACTCCTTACCACTATACAAAAACAACAAAAAAAAAAACACATACTCAACATCATTATAAAGGTCTTTTGATTGTAAAACCACTGAATGAAGTGAACAGCAAGTTTGTGTTATATTTGTATAAAATGGAAGTGAAATTTTAAATGTATTAAAGTATTGTATAAAACACTGAAAGAAATTTGGTAGAGATATACACTTTAAAAAATGCCTGTAAATTTACTATTTTAAATTGGGTAAATTTTTGTTAAATAGCACGCATTTGGTGGTAATATAAGCACAAAATACGTGCTTATATTACCACCGGTCCATTAGACCGGTAGAAGCTGATTAAATACAACAAATTTACAAAAAATAAAAAAAAAATTGTATGGGGACCACCTTAACAGTTAAAGATAGAGGGTAGTTGGGTTCAGAGAAAATGTTTGGACTAAAAACATATTGTGGGTCGGTCATACATTTTGTTGGTCTTAGGGCACTATTGGGGCAGTTAGAGTGGTTGGAGCAAATTTAAAAAAATGTCGTTTTGTATGGGTTCCCCCTTAGAAATTGGAGGAAGGGTATTAGTTTGCTCCAAAGAAATGTTAAGACGTAAAAATTAATGGGGGGTCGGTCTTATAAATGACCCCTCTATGACGCACCATTGGAGCAGTAGAAATGATTTTAAGATTGGAAAATTACAATAAAATTTTTTCAAAAAATTTAAAAAAATAGTAATAATCGTTATCCCACGATCCTCCTGGGCAAAAAATTTGTAGAATCGATAGAAGTTTTACACAAAAAAATTTCAAAAAAATCGAAGAGTACAAACATTTTCAAATAGGAGATTAAAATTTTTAAACTTAAAAATCGCATTGTAGAGCGCTTTTAAGAATTTTTTGGGAGTGTTTTTTTAAGAGTATGTAAAAAAACTAAAATTTTGAAAAAAAAAAACAAATTTGAAATTTGGGCCATTATTGAAGAAGTTATGAATAAAAGAAGTTTGAGTAAAGGAACAAACTACCAATTTTTAAAAATTCGATATCTTTTGAACGGGTCATCAAAAAAATTGGGAAAATTTAAAAAATTTCTTTTTTCAAAGTGTCCGATTTGACATGGAATACCCCATATACTTTATGGGGTCAGAGAACCAATATTTCGATGAGTCGGAAGGAAAAACTTAAATATACCCTCTATAACAGTGGCGGGTACAGCTTTTGAGTTTAGGGGGGATTTTTTTTATAGAAAAATTTTCTGATTCTAAGAACTTTTTTCCTTTTACTTAAGAAAAAGACTCATTCTCTAGAGAATTTTTGAGATACTTTTCCTATAGAAATGGTCTCAGATTCTTAGATTTAACTAGAAACATTTTTAGATTCTAAGAACTTGTTTTAATAGAAATGTTTTGGATTCTGAGACATTTTTTCTATAGAAAAACTATCAGACGCTGAGGCTATTTTCTATAGAAAAAGTCTGAAATTCTTTTCAACAGACGCACATCGCTTGAATGTCTTAGAATCGATCACTATTGGATTGCATTTTTTTTTTAATTTTATTTAACAACAATTCTTTCAGTGTACCATAAACCGATTTCTCTTCTGCTAAAAAAGAGATACCCAAAGATGTTTAAGTTTTTCCATTTCTTTCCGGGTAAGGCCGTTTATATTCCACACATGTACTTTGTGGAATATAAATTTTTTATGCTTTTTGTTAATTAAATAATGATAATGAAGTGGCTTTAGTGTAAATACACTGTGTACTTTTTTGGTACTAAGGACTTCAGCTACAGACAATTGACCATTGTTGGCTATTTTCTTTTATTTGTTTTTAATATGAACCCTCGTGATAGGAGGACATAATGGTTTGTTAGGCCGTTGGTGACACTTTGAAATACTGGTCTAGGAGCTCTTAAAGTGTATATATTTATGATAACCAATTGATTTTAAGTGGATCTAGTGAAACACATCGGTCTGTTTGTCTATGCAAAATACCGTAACTTCCTTGGGGGAAAAAGATACCCCTTGAAAAACTAAAACACAAAAAAAAACTCAAACTTAAAAAAATTTCCAATTTTGTCAAAGAATTAAAAATTTTTATGTCAAACGAAGTTCAAAGTCTTGCACTTGCATTCAGATGATTTAAATATATTATTTTTACGGTCCATCCCTGAACCCCATTCATCCTCCACGCGACTTTTTTAAATTTTGGAGGGTAAAAAAGATTTCCCACAGCCGACCTTAACGTTTTCACTTGTTATCACTCAAAAAAGTTTTTACAACAAAAACTCCAAAAATTTTTTTACTCAAATATTTTACAGTGTTTTTATCACTCAAAAAAATGTAACACTCAAAAAATAAAAAATATTTTTTACTTAAAAAAATATTTTTATAGAAAAAATTTAAATACGTTGAAAACTAAAAAAAGGAGGATATTCATGGATTCGGTTTATTCCAATTTAACTTTTATACTTTTTCAAGTTTCATTAAAAATCACAATCCTTTTTTTATTACAAGAATATTATTGCAATAATCCATAAAGTTTGATTAAAAATTAATGAGTATTGTATTTACGAACTTTTTTGTTATTGTAATAATCATTAAACTTTCAATAATCTTTGTAGATTTCTGAAGGTTTAATTATTATATGAATACAAAAAGAGGAATTAAAGAAATTTAAAATTTTTTTTTTTTGTTAAATATTTTTATTTCAATTAAAATTTGTTGTTACTGAGATTTTTTCTTAAAAGAAAAAGGTTTCAGAAACTGGGACACTTTTTTTTTTGGGAAAAATTGTCTCAGAATCTGAGACACTTTTTCTATAGAAAAAAATTTCTCCGAATTTAAGACACTTTTGCTATAGGAAAAGCATATCTCTCTCAGAATCTGAAATATGCTTTCTATAGGAAAAAATCTCTCAGAATCTGAAACACTTTTTCTATAGGAAAAATTTTTTCGGAATTTGAGACACTTTTTCTATATGAAAAATGTCTCAGAATCTGAGACGCTTTTGTTATAGAAAAAATATCTCAGAATCTGAAACGGTTTTTTTTATAGGGAAAGTGTTTTAGAATCTTAAACATCTTTTCTATAGGAAACAATTTCTGAAAATCTAAAACACTTTTTTTATAGGAAAAACGTCTTAGAATCTAAAACACCTTTTCTATTGGAAATATGTCTCAGAATCTGAAACATTTTTTTATAAGAAAAATTTTTCGGAATCTGAGACACTTTTTCTATAGTAAGAATCTAAATAATAGGATAAATGTCGCAGAATCTGAAACACTTTTTCTATAGGAAAAGTTTTTTTTTAAAATCCAAGACACTTTTTCTATAGGAGAAATGTCTCAGAGTCAGGGATACTTTTTCTATAGGAAAAATGTCTTCAAATCTGTAACACTTTTTCTATAGAAAAATTGTTTCAAAATCAGAGAAGAAAATCTCGTATCTTAAATCAAATATGCAACCGCATTCTTGTGGTCATTCCACCTGTCATCATGATATATTGATTATTTGTTCCATAACTTTTCCCATTCAAAAAATCTAATTATTTTGTCCTTATGTGTGCACGTAAACACAGAGATTTGATCTTAATTGCTTCCAGTTTATACTAAAAAAAATATTTAGTCCCCTTTTTTGTTCCTGAAAATTGCTACAAGTGTTTAATTTCACATACTTAAACTTTGTTGCTGCATAACTTTAGCAGAGCATGATCTAACATGTCATTTCACATTAATATGAACTACTTATGGGAAACTTTGTCGTTTTTAATGAAAAATTCCAGGACAAACAGACAACAAAAAAAAAAATAATTTACATTTCAGTGTAAATTTGGCAACTGACAGATAAAGTTTTAAATTTCAAACAGTATTTGACAACTACAAAAATTGTATTCAAAAACTATTTAATTGTACATACAAATTTGGACAATTATAATGAAACAAAAAATCTAAAAAAATAAATAAATAAATATTTAATAAAGAGAGTTAATATTCAAAATTTGCTATCTCAAATAACACGATTTTCTAAAACTGGAAATATTTTGGAAATTACGAAAGTGCTATTACAATACGAGAAGAGAGATAGAGTATTTTGCATTTATAAACAATTTGTTGTGTGGGATAGATACAAAAATATTTAAATAATTTTGTTTTGATGAGATAGAGGGTTTTGAATTAAGATTTAATTTTTTTAAGCATGTTATGTTAAGAATGCAAAAACTACCAAGAAAACATAGCGGGTTATTTGAAAAACTGATTAAATAATTTTTTAATGAGATAGAGGGTTTTGGATTGCGAAAAATATATTGTGTAAGATATCGAAATTCCCAATAATACAAATTAATCTTCAATAAAAAATTTACTCTTAAATCAGTATCAGAGATGAGTGACAGTTTTACTGAATATATTGCCGTTAAAAACTCATTTTCTTGAAAATGTGAGATAGATGGTTTTGAATATAAATCTTCTCTAAACAAGATTTTAGGTTTTAAATTAAAATTTTAAAAAACAAAAATGTATTAATTAAATTAAAAGTATCAATGAGGCAATAAGATGGTGAGAGAGAGGGTTTTGCATTAAAAAAGATATGTTGTATGAGATAGACAAATAAAAAAAAATCGATTAAATTTGTAACGACGTGTTTTCACTGGTTGCTGGGATAGAACTCGCGGCGGCCAGGGTTCGATACAAAATATTTATTTTTGAAGACCGAGAGAGGAGAGAGGCAATAAAACGGCACAAACATATTTTTCTCATAAAACATTACAATCTTTATTAAACGTAAAACATATGTCCGACTTATAAAACTACGGCACGACGAAAATGCAGCACGAGGTAAGCCTTATGAGAGATTATTGTTGTTGGTGGGGATCACTGACAGCTCCAGTGGACTGGCTAGGAAATTTGGTACAACCGCAAATCCTCACCGAAAGCTAGTACAACTAGACGATCTTGTCCACTGTGGTGATGGACAATACTGGGTAGACGAGAAATTTGGTACAACCGCTAATCCCGTCTTCGAAAGCTAGTACAACTAGACGATCTTCCAGCACTGCCAGTGAACTTTATTTAGTTGCCAGATGTAAAACGTCTAACCCAACTAAATAAGGTCTTACCTCAATGCCGTCTGCGGACGAACTCCCTCATTTTGCAAACAACACTGCCTTTTATATCATTTCGCGATCAACATGTACACACACTAATACTAGTAAATATATAAACAACACAACGAACATCTGTAGACTACAGTTGTACAAAACAAACAGTAGTATAATTTAGTACGAATGTTTATAAAAGACAGTGTTGTATTTTAGTGGAGGTTATCCGTTACTTAAATTTAAATTTAAAATACTAAATAAAATAATAATAATACACAGTATGATACATTACAATATTATATGGGGACAAAAACGAGTCCAGCGACTTTTGTCGTCACAAATTGGGGACAAAATATGTTTCCTCAAAAAAAAAATCAATATCACAGACACGAGGGATGTTTATCGGAAAATTTTTAGCCACTGTGTAGCAAAAATTAACATGCTGGGCCTCCTGCTGGTAAAGCTAGTTCGGGTACGCTGAATTCAATGGTGCTAACCGTTTTTCGAAATTAGCGCTCGTAGTTGCGATATTCGCGAATTAAAATTGTAAAGGCTAGGTACTATAAACATTTAATTTGTGTGCTTTTGGGATAGTTTTTCAATATAAATTTAGAAAATGCATTGTTTTTTTTCGCGAAAAAATTTTTCCGCGAAAATAAAATCACGAAAAAAATTTTTTTCGAAAAATTTTGTGTCTGTAATTTATCGTTTTCTACTTATTTTCTTAAATTAATAGCAAAATAAAAAAAAATTGGAAAAAACTTTAGCGATAAAAAATCGCGAAAAAAAATTTCCGCGAATAATTTTTTTTTTTGTATATTTAATAGAGTTTAGATGTTAAAAATTCAGCAATTGCCTAAATAATATAAAAAAATTGTTTTTTTTACTTAAACATAAAAACAAAATTAATCGCGAATATCGCTAATACGTACGCTAACATTGAAAAGTTAGCGCTCGAATTCGCGATATTCGCGATTTAAAATTGTTCGCGATTTAAAATTGTTAAGGTACTACAAAAATTAAATTTGTATGCTTTTGGGATAGTTTTTAAATTTTGAAAATGCATTGTTTGTTTCGCGAGAAAAATTTTTCCGACAAAAAAAAAATTTTCCGCGAAGAAAAAAATCCGCGAAAATTTCTTTTTTTTCGAAAAATGTTGTGTCTGTGATGTATCGTATTCTACTCATTTTCATAAATTAATAGCAAAAAAAATTTCGCGAAAATTTTTTTTCGCGAATACATTTTTTTTGTATATTCAATAGAGTTTAGATTATAAAAATTCAGCAATTGTCTAAATAATATAAAAAAATAGTTTTTTTTACTTAAACATAAAAAAAAATAATCGCGAATATCGCTTATATATACGCTAACTTTGAAAAAAACTGATATTACAATGGGATTTAGTGTACACGAACTAGCTTTACCAGCACTGTTGCCAACTATTTTTAATCAAAAACCTCTAAATTTCACTAAAAAAGCGCTAGAAACCGCCAAAAATAAATTTAGCGGGGAAAATTTAAAATTCTCCCGCTAAATTACGAAAAAAGCGCTAAAAACCGAAAAACTTGGCATTTTTGATTGACAAAAAAGAAAAAATTTAAAAAAAAACCTCCAAATTATTTTTTCTACAAAAATTAAATTTTCACTAAAAACGCGCAAGAAACCGCCGAAAAAAATTTAGCGGGAAAATATAAAATTCTCCCGCTAAGTTACAACAAAAAGCGCTAAAATTCGACAAACTTGGCGTTTTCGATTGAAAAAAAGAAAAATTGTAAAAAAAACCTCTAAATTCTTCCCACTAAATCCAAACCAAAAGCGCTAGATTTTCCCGCTAAAACACCGTTCCCGCTAAAACCAATTTTCCCCCGCTAAATCCAAACAAAAAGCGCTAGATTTAGCGGGAAAACCTCCAACTTGGCAACAGTGTTTACCAGATGGCTGTCGTAAATTTAAATCAAACTAAATATATTTGTATTGAACCAATTTTTTTCACGAAAATAAAGATTTTTCGCGAACAAAAAACGTTTTTCGCAAAAAAATCACGGTATTATGGTTTCTTATGTTAGTTTAACAGACTTGAATGGTTTTAAATTAAAAAATTATCGCTCAAGTTTAAAAATATCGTTTTTATTGTACTTGAGCATCAAAATTTTAAATCGCGAATATCGAGAATATGAGCGCTAACTACTCGAATTAACTTTACCAGTAGGGTGCCCAGCTTGTTAAAAAAATTGACAAATTCGAGCACAGTGAAATTTATGTTCGTAAAATTGTGAAAAAGAGAGTTTTGAATATAAGCCTTCAATATAAAAAAAAAAACCGTAAAACTGTGAGATAGAGTATTTTGAATATCAGCTCTCGTTACACAAATTTAAAGTTTTTAATTGAAATTACAAGCAAAAACAAAAAAAAAGTGTTAATTAATTAAATTAAAAACAAATAAATATCAAAAAATAAATTCTACATCAGGAAATTTACAATGTATAATAAATCCCGTAAAGGTATAATATTTCGTAATGAAATAAATAATGATTATTTGGAAAATGAGAATGAACAACATACAGCATCCACCATATCGCTGTTAAGTCAGCAACATGAAATTAGAAACAATAGCAACAATAAATCTGTATCCCAAACAAAACAATACACTTCTCGTAATCACAGATTTCCAGGGAAAATTAAACCTTTGCATGATGGCGTAGTTACCAAAGTGAAACCATATGAAAAACTTCAATCTGGAACAAACAATATACCAGGAATCATAAGTTCATCAGCTGCTGATGCTGCTACACAATTGCAAACGTATCAAAGAAATTCTTTGAACAACAATAATAATAATTATAATGTTGCATCTGTACGTCGCATACGTAAGCCATCTTTATGGATGGGACATTTTGAAAAAGCTATTGCCAAACAGAAAGCCTTGACTTTAAGAAACAATCGCAAAAATACAATTGTCAATCCTGTGATGTCAAGTAATGACAAAACTGCCATTGTCAATGATGAGGATGATGACAACGATGATGATGCAGCAGCTGCTGCTAGAAATTTTACAAAACAAGGAATTTGTTTTAAAGGCGGCTTACTGGCAAAAATAAAGTCATTCATTATCGAGTTTTTCCAGGAATCGTCTATACATGGTTTTGTGTATTTAGCTAAAATTGGTTTAAATTTCATAGAAAGGTAAAGATGAACATGGGCATTTAAAAAGTTAAATTTTTTTAAAAGAGAATTGCAAATGGTAGAGTTAATTTTTTTTTCTTATAATCATGTTGGCGTATGATTAATAAATATTTAATTCAATATAAATCATACGCACCGTAGTTATAAATTATATTTATGAGGCAAAATTACTAACAAAATTAAGTACAGATCCGATTACAATCCTAGATTCAAAATTTCAAGTTTATAAGAAAATTATTTTATAAAATCAAAAAGTACTAAAGAACACATTTTTTAACCTTATTACTAGAATGGGATTTCCATGCAAATGCATGTTTTTTGTCGATAGTCTAAAAACGATATCGATCAATTATCTGTTCGAATCAAGAAATTTGCATTAAAATGGCAATGCATATTTTTTGCATATTTTGGTTTTAAACGCATATTTCCAACTTTGCATATTTTTGCATATTTTGGCATATATTAGCAAAAACACAAATTGAAATTTATATGTTTCAAAAACTAATTTAAAATTTTAAAAATTTATTTTGGAAATAAGAAAAAAATATTTTTTTTCTATAGATTGTCTCAATTTCTAAAAAATCTTGCTTATATAAAGTTTTAAACGCTACTATTTAAACCCGGCGTTCCTTTTTTGCTTTTTAAGAAGTTTTTCCTATGAAAACAAGATTTTTATTGCACACATTTTATTTTTAAGTGCACATTTTGAGGTTTTTTAGTGCATATTTTGAATTTTTTAGCGCATATTTTAAGCGCATATTTTCGATTTTTAGTGCATGGAAATCTCATCCCTATTTATTACCCTCTAAGGTACAATGTATTATTTTAAGCCGGATCGCCATAGATTTTTCTATTTTTCTTATATAGGAATTTAGAACCCACCCTCAACCCTCTAACAATCAGATATTTCAGAATGTTTTGTTTCGATTGAATAGCCTGCATTCCAAAAATAAAGTTTTTATGGCCATTTTTTCAGAAAATTAAAAAAGTACCAAAGAACACTTTTTGCCCTATTAGAATCTAAACTTTTTTCGCTGGATGATCCTATATTTAAAATGTTAAGTTTCAACAATCTATATTTAGAATATAAAAAAGTACCAAAATACAATTTTGTACCTTTCTGACCTCATTAAAATCGGAATTTCCAAAATCTACTATTTTCTGTATGTTTTTTTTGCTGGGTAATTCGAGATTCCAAATTTCAAGACCATTATTTTAAAAATTCAAAAAGTACCAAAATCTTAAAAGTAAAAATTTCTAAAAGTTTAAAATTTTTAAAATTTAAATTTTATAAGAACATTATTTTATAAAAAGTTCCCAAATACATTCCAACAAGTTTTTGTTGCCATTTTTTTTTAGAAAATCGAAAAAGTACCAAAGTGAACTTTTTGCGCTCTCAGGATATAAACGTTTTTTCGCTATATTCTTATATTCCAAATTTTAAGTTTCTACAATCAATATTTAGAATATAAAAAAGTACCGCATTAAAATCGGAATTTCCAAAATTTATTATTTTCAGTATGTTTTTTTGTTGGGTAATTCGGGATTTCAAATTTAAATTTTATAAGACCATTATTTGGAAAACTGAAAAAGTACCATAGTACAATTTTTAGCACTTTTTACCATCTTAAAATTAAAAATTCCTAAAAGTTTTTTTTATCATGTTATCTTAGGTTAGGGTGGCGGTGTACGATTTACACCTCGCATAGACCTTTTGGTCCATAGCGATACCACAAAACTTTTTTTCGCTAGCGGCGCAAGTTAAACACGTTCAAAGTCATTGCGAATCTCTTTAATATTCAAAAAAAAAAACATTCGCGTTATATCCTCCAAAGTATTAAAGCTTATCTGACCATTAATCGATCGGCGACTTCTTGCCACCGCTGGACAGTGACAAAGTGTGTGTTCTATCGTTTTATCCACTCCTGGTGAGCCGCATCTTTTACAACTGGCGTCAGGGATGAGTCTAATATTCTTAGCATGAATGCCGATGTTATCTTCCAATAGAGAATCTTAGATTTCAAAAATCGAGTTTTTATGACCATTTTTGTCAGGAGATCGAAAAAGTACCAAAGTCATCTTTTTAACTTTCTAAGAATCTAAAATTTTTAGAACACACATTTGCCAAAAGGTTTTTTCGCTAGATGATACTAAATTCCAAGTTTTAATATACTATACATTTTAAGTTTCTCTGACCATAGTTTCAGGTGACAGAAAATGTACCTTCCAAAAAGTACTTTTTTTACAATATTTTTTCCGCCCGGAAATTTAAGGACCCTTATTTCAGGAAACATAAAAAGTACCAAAAATAAACTACTCCAAAAATAAAAGTACTCTTTTTAGACCAAAGTTCAATTTTTTACAAACTTTTCTCAGTCTTAGAATCAGAAATTTCTCTAAAATATTTTTTTAGAGTCTTGTTGGATCATATATTTCAAAAATCAAGTTTTTTTCGCCATTATTTCATAACATCGAAAAAGTACTTAAGTACCCTTTTTTAACCAAGTAACATCCCAACTTTCTAAAAAGTACATTTATTAATGTTTTTTCGCTGGATGATTCAAAAATTTTTTTTTTTTCTGGATGATCGATCCCACATTCTAAATTTTAAGATTATGAAACTGATTTTCAGAATATAGATAAAGTATCCATGTACAGTTTTTACCCTTTCAGGTCTCTATAATCACTATTCTTGGTAAATGTACCAAGGTACACAATCTGAACCCTTTTTCCCGTTCTTAGAATCGGAATTTCTAAAAAGTACTTTTTTGCAATATTTTTTCCGCCGAAAGCATTTCAAGTATTTCAGGAAACATAAAAAGTACCAAAAATAAATTACCCCTAAAATCAAAGTACTATTTTTTACCCTCTGAACATCGAAACAAGTACTTGTATAAAAGTTTTTTTTCTAGATGATCCTATATTCCAAATTTTAAAATTATTCAACCGATTTTTAGAACATAAAAACTTATTTTTTACCCTCTCAGGTTTCTACGACCATTGTTTCAGGTGACATTTCAAGTTTCTAGGACTATTTTTTTAGGAAACATAAAAAGTACCAAAAATAAACTACTCCAATAATAAAATTATTCTTTTTACCCGCTTAACATCGAAACTTTCTATAAAGTACTTTTGTCAATTTTTTTTGGATGATCCTACATTCAAAATTTTAATATCCTACATTTCAAGTTTCTAGGGCTATATTTCAGGAAACTAAAAAGTACCAAAAATAAACTAATGCCAAAATAAAAATATTCTTTTTTACCCGCTAAACATCGAAACTTCCCATAAAGTACTTTTGCCGGATTTTTTTTTATTTTGATGATCCACGTTCAAAATTTAAGGATTATGCAACAGACTTTTAGAATAAAGAAAAAGTATCAAAGGAAAAATGTACTGGTTTCAGAAAATATGTCAAAGTACACAATTTTACCACTTTTTGCCCCCTTATAACCGGAATTTCCAAAAATTACTTTTTTTGCAATATATTTTTCCAAAGGAAGATCCTTCATTCCTAGTTTCTAGGAACATTATTTCAGGAAACATAAAAAGTACCAAAAATAATATACTCCAAAAATAAAAGTACTTTTTACGCACTTAACGTCGAAACTTTTTATAAAGTACTTTTGTAAGAAGGTTTTTTTTCGCTATTGATTTTAAGAATATAGAAAAAGTACCAAAGTATTTTTCATCCTTTCAGGTTTCTATGACCATTACTTCAGGTAACAGAAGAACTACATACTTTACCACTTTTAGCCCCCTCAGAACCGGAATTTCCAAAAAGTAATTTTTCACAATATTTTTTCCCCAGGAAGATTCTAGGAACATTATTTCAGGAAACATAAAAAGTACCAAAAATAATCTACTCTAAGTCCTTTTTTTCCATCTTTACATCAAAATTTTCTAAAAAGACCCTTGTCAGATTTTTTTTGTTGGAGAATCCTGCATTCTAAATTTTAGAATGGAATATAGAAAAAGTACCAATGTATTTTTCACCCTTACTGGTTTCTATGACCATTCTTTCAGGTGACAGAATATTTACTACACTCAAAAAATTATGTCATTAACTGTTTGTACACTCATAAAAATTTGTTAGTATTCCTTACAAAAAAGTCTGTTACCATTACTAATAAAGTTTTCAATTTGTGCCCGATAACTTTTTCAGTTACCATTACAAACTTTGGTTTTCAAAAATTAGTAATCTTAAAAATACTAAAAAAATTAGTATTACTAAATTTTTCTGTACAATTTTTGTAAAATGGATTTTAAAACGCGTTTGTAAATAATATTAACTTTTTTTGTAAAAAAATTGTAAATTGTGTATTTTTAATTTTTGGTATTTGTATACATCATGTAAATTGCGTATTGCGCTTGTTGTCGCCAATAACTATTTCCATGCAAGTCAGTTTTTGTTAGAATTTTCGATCTAAAAAAGAGAAATATTGAACACATTTTTTTAATACAAAGTATACATACTACCATATAAAATTTATTCTTTGAAGATTGATGTTGAATAAATTGGTGTACGGTGAACTAAAATAAAAAAAATATCAACATAATGTTTTAAATAAATCACATAAATATACAATTGTTACCTGTTGTCATCATTTCCTATTTTGCTTTATTATTCTAAAAATAAAAAACGAGCTACATAATTTTAAACAAAAAATACTTTAAGATTTGGTTACCTGCTATGCTTTTTTTGTTGTAATATTTTTTTTGTACATTTTTTTATTCATTTTACCCGTCGCGCGATGTTCACCGATCGAATGTTATTTTGTGACTAAAAATATTCAAAGAAAGGCATAAAGTAAATTACACAAAAATCAACCCTTTATGTGCGTGAGAAAAAAATATTCGTGGATAGCATAAACAAAAAAATTCCGGAAGTAAAGAAGAAAAAAAAAAAAAACTGATGCTATTATGGAAATTTTCCATTTGAAAAGGTCGGCATTGTTTTGTAAATTTTGCATGTCTTCTCTTGTCTCTATTTTGTTTCTTTTTAGAATATATATTTTTTTTTAAATTGAAAAAAAGCTAATGAAGCGTAAATGAATATTAAAAATAATAAACATATTCATACTCATCAAAGCGCAGTTTTATCATTAAAAAAATAACTAATAATATATTTTTTTTAATTATTTTTTTTTTAATTTCCAAATATTTTAATAAAATTAATTTTTTTTTTAATTATAGTGTACAGGTTTTCTAGAGAAAAAAAAAACGAAATTTACTAACTAATATTGTAAAATTTACAAAATAATTATCAAAAGTTAGTACGATAACTTTTAAAAAATCAACTGAAAAAATTATTAAAAAATCAGTATAAAATTAATAGTTTGTAAAGCGAGTTTACTAAAAAGAATTACTAAAAATTGATTTTTTAGTAGAATTTAGTAAAAAAGTAGTAAAGTTGAGATACAAACCACATTACAAATTTTTTTACTAGCGTATTTTTTTGAGTGTAGTTTATTTAAAAAGTTTTCCGTTTAGTCGTTTTTAAAAGAAAAAACATTTGTTTGATGTTCAGTTTTTATTAATGACTACTTCAGTCCTATGTTTTAAAAATAACACAATAAAAAATAAAGACTTTCATTGACATTCAATTTTTAAAGTCATTTATTTTTGTTCTGAAAGTAAAAACTAATGATTATTCTTTTGATTTTTAATGATTTGTGTAAGTATTTTTTTTTTAAATTGTTGGTATTTTTTAATGAAATATCATTAGTTTTTACCTACACAAGTCAGTTATTTTTTTGTAGAAAAAAAAAATCAAAAAATTATTTATAGAAATATAGAAACATGTTTGTATCAAGTGACTTTGGCACGATGGGTAGAGTGTCTGGGCAGAATGTAGTTGATTGCGGGATCGATTCCCCAAAAATTTTATTAAAAATTAAAAAAAAAAATATTTCAATAAAAAATTGTAAAAAATTACCTACGAAATCATTAGTTTTTATTGTTTTCGTAGGTTATTTTTTTGAAATTTGTAGGTAAAAATAACAGAAATATCATTAATTTTTAATGTTTTCGTTGGTTATTTATTTCGAATTTGTTGGTAAAAAAGAGTGAAAAAAACGTAATTTTTTAATGTTTAATGTTATTTATTTTAGAAAATTTTGTCAACAGTAAAAAATAAATGTTGGTGTTTGTTAAAACAAATGAATAATTACTGGAATGGTTTTCAATTGTTTATTCACTGGTTTTAAGTGTGTTTTTCATTTGTTTTTGTCTACAAAATATTTTGAGTGTAAATTACAGAATTTTACCACTTTTTGCCCCCTAAGAATCAGAATGTCAAAAAAGTAAGAAGTAGCAAAAAAAAACTTTTTTACTTCTTTGTACCCCCTTAGAAACTAAATTTTGAAAATTGTCAGTAAACATTTTTGAATAAAACGCTTAACACGCTTTAAAATACTCTATAACACCACAAAAATATTTAACAAAGTGTTTTTTCCACTAAAAAAAATTTAAAACTAAAAAAAAAATTTACACGCAAAAAAAACTTAACACTCAAAAAGAAAAAAAAAAAATACACTCAAATTAGTTTTTTTTACAAAAAAAAAAAAATGTTACTCAAAATAAAACATGTATTTCTACTCCATTTACTGATGTAATTCGAAAAAGATCATATGTAATTCGAAGATTCTGCTTGTAGTTCGAAGATTTCATTTGTAATTCGAAGATTCAATTTGTTATTCACAGATCCTACTTGTAATTCAAGTATTCCATTTTCAATTCAAATATTTCAATTGGAATTTTCAAACTACAAATATTCACAATACAAGTAAAATCTTTGAATTACAATTAGAATCTTCGAATTAAAAACGGAGTTTTCGAATAACAATGAAATATTCGAATTAGAAGAATAATACTCGAACTACAAATAAAATCTTCGAATAACAAATGGAATTTTCGAATAAAAATTTATATTTTGTCGAATAACATCCGTAAATGGTGTAGTTAATTTTTTTTAAGTTCGAAAAATTCCTTTCAAACATAACATAGTGGAGGGTATTCATGGATTCGGCCAAGTTTAATTTCACCTTTTTACTTGTTTTATTATCACATCACTAGTTTAAGAGATGGTACTTACTAGTACATAGTACTCCATCTTTGTCAATCCCGCTTTAAAATATTTATATTTTATAAAAAATAATATTTTTTTCCACTTGTCAAGGGAATATCATATCATCATTACAAAAATTTCTCTTAATCCTTAAACATAAATTCTAACCAAAATAATTGTTTTGTAAAATCCCTCAATTGATTTTTTCTTTTTTTAAATATTAATACCACTAAAGTTAATATTTTTTTTTACAAAAAATAAAACAAACCACCTAAATAGTTATAATAAAATACTCATATATCATTGCAATAAATATGTTGCATTTAAAATATTCTCTACCAAATCCCTTACAATGGCTAAACTATTTTAGGTTGATTTATTTTATTTACATTTATATATTAATTCTCTATTTTTAACTCGTTTCATATTATATTTTATATATGAATTTAGAACATTGTGGTTGGCATTTATATGTGTGGCTATATTTAGTATCATATCACTTAGCAGTCGCACCTGGCAACGTTTTCAAACCTCACCAATGGTCATATCAATGGATCGAAATAAATTGGTTTGGAACACGAGTTTTCCATCATTGACCGTATGTCCACATAAACGCATCGATGAGCTTAAAGTTGAGGAATATATTATGTAAGTAAGCAGTTGTGGTTGGTAGGGATGGTACTACCATCCCTACTGATGGATTTTATTATTTTTTTTAAACAAAGATTTAATGATGATACTGACAACATGGAATAAGATATTTAAGCAAAGAGTATATCAGTAAGAGGAGAGAAAAATTTTTAAACAATTTTTAGTTTTTTTTTCGAAAACTGTTATAGTTATCGAAAAATCGATAAAACAAAATTTTCTAATAAAAATATCGACAACACAAATTTTCTAAAGCAAATACTAGTTAAAGTAATAGTTAAAGTAATTGATTTGTGCAAAAAATTGCTAAAGTTATCGATACCTCGATAGCAAAAAATTTCTATATCGTTAACTTAATATTTTTTAAATAAAATTTGTACGGTTATCGATATATCGATAATTTTAAATTTTCTATACATCGATAACTTAAAATTTTCATTAGACAAACTTTGCATTGTTATCGATATATCGATAACTTAACATTTTCTATCGAAAATTTGTATAGTTATCGATAATCTAAAATTTTTTATAGAATTTTTTTTAAAGATATCGATTACTTTAAATTTTCTATAGAAAATTCGTATAGTTATCGAGTTATCGATAATTTAAAGTTATCGATAATTCGACTACTATATGAATTTTCAAAAGACATTTTAAAATATCTTTAAAAAAATTCTATAAAAAAAATTAAATTATCGATAACTATACAAATTTTTGATAGATAGATAGAAATTATCAATAAATCGATAACTATACAAATTTTTTCTAATGAAAATTTTAAGTTATCGATGCATAGAAAATTTAAAATTATCGATATATCGATAACTATACAAATTTTCTTTAGAAAATATTAAGTTATCGATATAGAATTTTTTTTCTATCGATGTATCGATAACTTTTGCAATTTTTCACAGAAATAGATTACTTTATCTATCGACAACTTTACAAAGTTATCGATAACAATACAAATTTTTACAGAAAGTTTTCAGTAATCGATATATATAAAAATATGCAAACAGAAAATGTTAAGTTATCGATATATCGATAACTTTAAAAGTGTTCTATAGAACATTTAAAGTTATCGATTTATTGATCTATCGATCTATAGAAAATTTAAAATTATAGATTTATCGATAGCTGCACAAAATTTTACTATAAAAAATTTCTATAGAACATTTTAAGTTATCGATGTATCGAAAACTATACAAATTTTCTATCGATAACTATTCTAATTTTCTATTTAAAACTATAAAAAAAATTCTATAGAAAATTTTAATAGTTATCGGTACATCGATAAAATTTTTCATAGAAAATTTGTATAGTAATTGACGTATCGATAACTTACATTATTTATAGAAATTTTGTATTTGTAACGATAGTTTAAAATTTGTTATAGAAAATTTGTATTATTATTGATATGTCGATAACTTTTAATTTTCTAAAGAAAAATTTTAAAGTTATCAATACATCGATAACATTAAATTTTCTATTGAAAATTTATGTATCTATCGATATATCGATAACTTAAAATTTTTTACGTATATTTATCGATGTATCGACAACCTAAAATTTTCTACAATAAATTTGTTTAGTTATCGATATATCTACAACCTAAAGTTTTCTACCGAAAATTTGTATAGTTATCGATATACCGATAAAAATTAAAACTTTTTATAGAAAATCTTTTTAGTTATCGATGTATCAATAACGCAAAATTTTCTATAGAAAATTTGTATAGTTATCGAAATATCGATAACTTAAAGTTTTCTATTAAAATTTTTTGTAGTTATCGACATAACGATTTGTGTAGTTATCGATAAATCAATAACTTTAAATGTTCTATAGAAAAATTGTATAGCTTTGATTTGAGTTATCAATATATCGATAACCTTTCAATTTTTTCCAATAAATAGTTTAAGTTATCGATTTTCCATAAATAAATTTATATCAATATCTAAAAAAATTATTGATATAAAAACTTTACATTTTTTTATTGAAAATTTTAAGTTATCGATAAATCGATAACTATGCAAATATAGAACATTTTAAGTTATCTATACATTGACAACTATGCAATTTTTAGTTAGTTATCGATACATCGATAACTAACAAATTTTCTATAGATGATTTTAAGTTATCGATACATCGATAACTAACAAATTTTCTATATATAATTTTAAGTTATCGAAATTTTCTAAAAAAATTTTAAGTTATCGATTACAAAAAAAAAATTTATTGAAATTTTTAAGTCGTCGATATATCGATAGCTAATCAAAGTTTCTGCAGAAAATTTTATTCTATCGATTACTATAAAATTTTTCTACAGACAAGTTTAAGTTATCGATTTTTTATTAATAAATTTCTATCGATTTCTGTTTTTTTTTTTTAAAATTTTCAATAGAAAATTTGTTTAGTTATGGAAGTATCGATAACTTTAAAATTTTTACAGAAAATTTGTGTAGTTATCGATAGAAAATCTTTTAACAAAAATTTGTAAAGTTATCGATGATAGATTATTTTACATTTTCTATAATTTTTTTTCTATAATTTTTTTTCAGTAATCGATATAACGATAACTTCAAATTTTCCATAGAAAATTTTTATAGTTATCGAAATATCGATAAATTAAAAGTTTCTATAGAAAATTTGTATTTGTATGATATATCGATAACGTAAAATATTCAATAGACAACTCGTGTAGTTATCGATTAATTGATACCTTAAAATATTCTATTGGAAATTTGTTTAGTTATCAATATATCGATAATTATGAAAATTTCTATAGAACATTTTCAATTATCGACAAATCGAAAACTATTTTCGATAGAATTAATTTTCGATGGAATTAAAAAGAATTTTTTATAGAAAATTTAGTACCCGTATAAAAATGTATTAGATCTTATTTGATCTGTTAATATATATTCATATATATGATCGTATCTGATTGTATATAATTATATCTGAAATTACCAAAATCGAGATCTAGTTATATCTCGGATTTAGTCAACATTGGCAGAAATTTGACAAAAAAATTACGTCTGATCAGATACAATTATATATCATAAGATGCAACCATATATTATCAGATCAAGGTAGATCTGATAAGATCAAATGAATTTTTACACGGGTAATCAATGTATCGATAATTTTAAATTTTCTGTACAAAATTTGTCTAGTTATCGATACATCGATAACTCTTAATTTTCTATATTAAATTTGTATATCGATACATCAATAACTTAAAATTTTTTGTAGAAAATTTTTTTATAGACAATTCACAAATTTTCGATAGAATAAAAAATTTTGTATAGAAAATTTTGTAATCGATGTATCGATAATTTTAAATTTTCTGTACAAAATTTGTATAGTTATCGATACATCGAAAACTTTAAATTTTTTCTATATCAAATTTGTAAAGTTATCGATATATCGATAACTTAAAATTTTTTTGTAGAAAATTTTGTGTAGCTTTATAAGAAAATTTGGTGTAGCTATATAAGAAAATTGGGTTGGTCTTTGGTCAAGTTATAGTGATACTCCTTGGTCATAAAGGGGTGGTATCTTTAAATTTACAATCCATTTATGAATAGATATTAAAAAAAATATTTTTTGTAAACAAAATTTTTGTATTATCTATTTTCCAACTCCTTCCCAGGTCTCATCAGGATATATTTACCAACGACAATGATACAGAAAGCTTCAAATATTTCATAGAAAAACTTGCCCGCTTAACCTATGATAATATTGAAGAGTTACCCATGAATAAAACGTACGGCATACCAAGTGATAAATATTTAGATTTACTCTATGAACTAAAATGGCAATTTGAACCAGAAATTAGCAGTGGTGCTGCAGTTAAAATGTACATTTATGAAACACAAACAGAATTTGGCACTTGCCATTCGGTCAATAGTCTGGTGGCACGTTATAATTCCTATGAGTATTGGAAAAATAATGATTGGAGTTTAATGGATCATGGTGAACGTGTTACAGTGCATCCATTGGATGGTGAAATTTATGCACAAATAATAAATTTATCCACAGCCTATGATGTGTATTTTCATAGTTCGGGTGATATACCAAGTATAACAAAGCAGCGTTATACATTTCCCGAAACAGATTATACAACGGTGGAATTGATAGCATTGGAAGTTTATACAGATGAAGCAGCTAAAGCGCAAGTATTTGGGAATGGGAAAAATATTACACACAAAAAAATTTTTTTCCAATGAACGATTTTCATAGAATTTATGAACAAATTCATACAATTTATTAACTTTTTCATAATACTTATAAATTTTTTCATACTATTTATGAAAAATGTTAAATAGTTCTTAAATTTAACATATTATGATTTATTCATAAATACTAAGAAAAAGTTTATAAATATTATGAAAAAGTTAATAAATTGTATGAATTTGTTCTTAAATACTATGAAAATCGTTCATTGGAATTTTTTTTTTGTGTGTTACAATTATAATTTTTCTTTACATAGATTCTCCACCAAACAACGTAAATGCCGTTTTAAATATGAAGCTGAGGATATGTTGACTTCACCGGTTTATAGTTTTGGTTTATGTTTGGCAGAATGTCGCATGTTTTTGGCCCTAAAAATATGCAAATGTATTCCACATTTTTATCGTAATAAATGTAAGTTGTAAATGTATTACGATTAAACTTAAAATTTTAATTTTCTTATATTTTATTTTTATTTTTATTTTTTAATTTAGTAAGAAATGGTCGTAGTTTACCAGTATGTGGTCTTCAAGGTCTAGCTTGTGTTTCCCATTTGAAAAGTAAGTTTTATAATAATTTTATTGAAGAATTAATCAAAGCTTAAGGCGAATTGTCAAGATAACTATATTTTTTTCAATTTATATATTTAGGCAGAACACGAAATTAGATATTTTTCTTTATAACCTCACAACATTTTAAATTTGTTTGTTAATCAAAATGCAATTGTTTTAATATACCACTGAGTCGAATGATTTTTGACATTTTTGGAAACATTTCTCAAAATATCTAAAATCATACATAATATCAATATTTTCTTTGAGCCTAAAAGTATGCACCATTTTTTAACACAATACTTTGAAAACAGGTTGACTCACAATGGAGGTTTTTTAAATGGCACCCACCGATTGTCCTAAAACACGCATATGGTAAAGAGGGGAGAAAAATAAGAGGTATCTGTTTCCTTAGCTGCCGAATCTCACATTTAGCGGATCAAAGGAAGGAGGAAAACGAGATATTTTTTTGTTTTTGAGGATTTTTCACATTTCTTCAAAATTATGAGTATTTTATACAGATCGATACGACCGTCAAAATCATACAAAACCAACTCTAAAATTAAGCCAACCATTTTTATATCCTCCTCTTACAATAAGTGATAGAGGGTATATGTAAGTTTGTCATTCCGTTTGTAACTCATCGAAATATCGGTCTGGGACCACATTATGTATATATATTATTGATCAGTGATCGATTCTAAGACATTCTAGCGATGTTCGTCTGTCTGTCCGTCTGTGAAAATGGTGATCACGGCCAAAGTATAAGACATGTATGACTGAGACTTAGCAGATTTACTTGTTGTTGTCCTAAGTAGTTTGGTATTGCATTTGAGCGAAATCGGTTCAGCGGTTCAAAAGTTACGAACTTAAATGTAAGAACATCTTGAAAATTTTGGTATATTCCATACATATAACCTAAAAATACAAAATGCTTAAAATTGGCTGCTGGTTGGCATATGTGAATAAAATTGGACACAGAATTGAATTTTTACAGGTACAAGCCAAATTTTTTTACAAAAAAAAAAAAATTTCGCGGAATTTTTTTTTTACCAAAAATTTTTTATTTTCAAAAATTTTTTTTGCAAATAATCTATTATTACATTGTATCAATACACCAATCAATACATTCGGCAAAGCCGAATTTTACTTTTTTACTTGTTTTTTTGTTGCTTTTGGCGAAATTCCTGCTAGTTCGGATTTTTTTCGCGGTTTCCCAAAATACCACATTTTTTTCATAATAGGTCGGTAAAAAACTAGGTAACTCTAATTTTCCTCCCTCTTTCCTATGTGAAAGTTTCAGGACAATCGGTGGGTGCCCAATGAAAGCCTCCCTTGTCAGTGGTACCCTGACAATTGGCCTAAAGTTTCCGTTGTCATTTTATTTAATTAATTTTATTTTAAATTATTCCAGAGGAAATGGTGTCTTTGAAATCGGATCGTTATAAAATTGATTGTGATTGTTTGGCCAATTGTGATGACTCAAATTTTTTTGTTCAATCATATGTAAGTACTAGCAAGCAACCGGTACTTCGTTACCGGTAATAAAAATAAGAATAAGTGATGTTTTTTTTGGTATTTGTTAAAGCTCATTTTTTTCTCCAAAGCACTAAAATTAAAATAACCTCTTAAAGTCCATAATAATTTTACCCATTGAAATTCGAGTTGTCTAAATGTTCCGTCTCTTGTACGTTAAATCTGCAAAGGATGCGCTTATCAAATTTTGAGATTTTGGGGGCCTAAGTTAAATAGTTTTTAAAAAGTAACAATTTCGGAATGTCCAAGAATCGAAATTCAAAAATTTTTCTTTTTCATTGTGGAATGCAATTTTTTTTTAAATTTAAAGTTTTTAAAGCCATTACACTGTGCAATAAACTCAGGTTAGCAAAAGTAAGGTCGATTCTGAGAGTGAAGGGGTGAAAATAGAGGCTAAATTAGAAGACCCGTATTGCGGCGTTTGTTTATGTTAGTTCGAATTTTTTTTTAATCGACCTTCGAACTTTGCAGTCAAATTCAGCATATTGTTTATATGGTTTTTTGGCTATAACTCGTCGACTAATTGCTATTTTTTCAATCTGCAAAAGCCAAATTATTGCTAAACCCCTGTTAAAAAATTGATGTAGAAAATTTTTGTGGTGCTTATGAAGCAAAATATTTTCAAAAAGCATTAAAAAAAATAATTTTTCCAACATTTTGCTTTATAAGCACCACCCAAATTTTCCGCCCCCCTCCCAAAAAAACGTCTCTGGAAATTTTTATGAGTTTTTTTTTTTTTTTAATTTTTGGGTATAAAAGATTCGGCACAGAATTAAACAATCCCACTGTTTCTATTTCACTTGAAAATAACTCATGAGTCATTTTATGCACCTACTACCACGCCATCGCTAAGGGGATGGAGCCTTAAAGAGCGAGGCCTAAAAAGTAATTTTTCCACTCAAACCAAAATATTTTTTTGGGGTGGAAAAAGTATTGAGGGTCTGCTTACATTTGTGTCCTCTTGGGGCACCATTAGGACAGTTAGAGGGGTGGGAACAGTTTTATGAAAACGTTATCTTTGTGTGGGAGCACCATTAGGAAGTTTACTCAGTGCTCAAATGTGTTAGGAAACAAATTTAGGGGGCAAAAATTAAAAAAAACAAAAAAACTTTGTTAAATTACAAGAAAAGTTTATACCTTTTCTGTTTGCTACCTCCTATTTGACAAGAATTCCTAGTAATTTTACAAGGTTTTTACCAATAAAATTGTAAATTTAAAAATTTTTTGACACGATAAAATTTACAAGGAGGTTTCGTAACCTTACTAGATTTTTTGCTACCTCCTATTTTACGAGAATTCCTAGTAGTTTTACAAGCTTTTTACCAATAAGTTTGTAATTTTACAAGCTTTTTACCAATAAAATTTTAAATTTACAGTTCTTTTGGCGCAATAAAAATTACAAGGAATTCTCGTAAATTTACTAGAATTCTTTTTGTAAAATTATCTTGGAAATTTGTAAAATTACAAAAAAATGTAAATTTCAATCCACATTTCTTTGTTAAAAAACAATGAAAACTGTCCAATATTGGTAAAATGGGATTACGAGACTTTTCCTAGTAATTTAACAAGTTTTTTTTGTGCTTACGAGCGACTGCAGGGCAGTTGTGGGGATTTTTGTGGATTTTTTTTACCAAAAACAACTGTTTTTAAGGTACAGAGTTGTTAGAAAAAAGCGAAAGCTGTCGACACACATTGGGAACTTTGTATGAAAAAGGCGCGCATCGACGTTTTTTTATTATAACTCTTGAACGGATAGAAATTTCACGACATTCTTTACCATTACAAAAACTGGAGACCTTAAGGAACTCACTCATGTGGATTGGACATTTTTCACATTAGTACCCTACTTGTAAATTTAAGGCAAAGTTGGTTAATTTATTCATATAAAAAAATAAAATGAAGGTCAATTATTTAAAACAGTTACGGATTTTAAGTGACCATATAACAGCTTACCATTCAATACAACGTGTTTTCTTTCATATTTTGGTAAAGTATACACCCTACACGAAAATAACGTGCAAAATTAATGGTTTTCTATCTATTATCATTTTCGATTTTTTGAACAAAAATAATCTGAAAAATATCAAACAAAGAAGCAACACACGTTAAATAAGCATTATTTGCAATAATTGTTAAGTTTTTTGGTAAAAAAAAAATTAAAAAAAACATTACTCTATAATCAGTACTTCAAACTTTGCTGTCTGTCTTATTATGGATATATTTGGATTGGACTCAATCATAAACATACTAAAAATATCTTGCAGGTTGTTTGTTTTTGAGTTTTCTCTGTTAAAATTTCTTTTATAGTTTTTAAAATGCCTATGTGATCTTTTCAGAGCCTGCTCCTATAATTTTCATAAAAAAGGCAAATATTTGTTAAATGTTTCTTTATTAGTTAAGGATAATTTTAATACCAACGGGCAAACACAATTCTTGTATAAATAATGTCATGAGCTAGAATTGTATGCATAGTGGTACTCATGGGTCACCAACCACACAGAAAAAAATATGGGGAAAAACAATTTGAGTAATCACTTGTTTAAATTTAAAAAAAGTTTTGAGTAATTTTTTAATTGACGCAATTAAAAATTTACTCAAAAATTTAAAAACAAATTGAGTAAATAATTTAATAAGAATTTAATAGCTTTTTTAATTTTTTTTGGAATTTTCTTAGTTTTTTTAATTCTCGTTTAGTTTATAGTTTTTTGTATATATACATGAAAGTTTGTAATCATATTTATAAAATTTTTTTATGTCTTTAAGACAAAAATATATTTGGTAAAGTTTGAAAAAACATGTTTTTTTTTCTTTGTAAAAAAATATGAAATTTTTTTAAACTTTGTTTTTTAGAGTAGAAACAGAATAAGCCCGGCACGACTTTTTCCATACGGTTTGGCAGATTAAACCGGTGGCCGGCGCCGATGTGAAATAAAACTTGTTCTGTTTTTAAAAGGTGGTGCTTCTTGTTCTGTTCCTGCACTTAATAGTGTCAATTAAAAATTTACTCAAATTTTTTTGGCAAACATTTAATAAATTTTTATTAAAAATTTACTCAATACTATTAAATCGTTTACTGGTGGAAAATTGAGTAATTTTTTACTCAATAGTATTAAAAATTTACTCAAATTTTTTTTTTATTTCTTTCTGTGCATACTTTTTAACAAATAATTTTTCAGTTCCATGCATGTGTTTTCTAAATTTAACTGAATTATTCATTTGCGTTGATACACAGAGGTATTATATCAACCCGTTTTATAATATCTTCTTATATTCCAGTTATTTTGGCCGTAACTGCGGCCAAGAAAGCCTTTTAGTTACAAGCATTAGGTGAAACTCCTTTTGCCTTAAAAAAGTGAGGTAGGGTATCAAAATCAATAATTATTGGAAACCGCGGTTATCTGTTAACAATAAAGATAATTAAAGTAAAATTGTGTAATAAAACGATTAATAGTAAATTATTAAAAAAAATTTCACTTTAAAATATTTATTTTTCGTTAATAGACCCCACTTTAGACCTCATTTCAGGGCGCAGCTGCAACTGGCTGCACAAGTTTCTACCCCAGGAGTATTAAGTAATACTTCTAGTTTATTGTACAAAAAGAATCGCCATTCCCTTTCGTTCCCCACAAAAGTTGCAATCCAAAATATAAACTGTTTTTTTATAATTTTTCAAAAATTGGCACTTTTTGATGGCCTGTATTTCCTACTTACAAAGAGTAATATTAAAAACCATAAAATGGGTAACAAAGGTACTTGTTATAGCTACAATCTCCACTTAGTTTCAGGAAAATCGTGTTATTAGAAGTACTTTTAAAAAATAAAATAAAAAAAGTCTTCTAAAAAAATTATTTTTTTCAAATTTATGCAAAAAGTCCTTACTTTGAATTTATGTCCTGACTAAACTAAGCAATGGATTTTCTTTCTATGAACGGTTTTCTTTCTCCTAGGGTGTCTACTTAGCGAATACGACCATTTATTGTAAATAACTAAACATTTGTTTGGCTCCCAAATGCGCATCTAGGATCCAATGTGCGACACCTCCACTAAGCCTGTGTTGTCAATTAATAACACTGTGCTCGAATTTGACACTTGTTTTTTTACCCTACTGGTAAAGTTAATTCGGGTACGCTGAATTCAATGGTGCTAGCCGTTTTTCGAAGTTAGCGCTCGTATTCGCGATTTAAAATTTTGATGCTTTGGTACAATAAAAACGAAATTTTTAAACTTTTGCGATAATTTTTAAATTTAAAACCATTCAAGTCTGTTAAGCTAACACAACAAACCATAATACAGTAAGTTTTTTCCCGAAAAAATTTTTTGTTCGCGAAAAATCTTTATTTTTGTGAAAAAATGGATTCAATACAAAATATTTTTAGTTTGATTTGAATTTACGACATCCATCTGGTAAAGCTAGTTCGGGTACACTAAATCCCATTGTAATATCAGTTTTTTTCTAAGTTAGTGTATCCCAGCAAAACTTAGATTACCAAATAAGGTATAAAATAAGGTATAGGATCTCTTATTTTATACATTGCAGCATTGATGACTTTAACAGGCGATGAGACTCAAAGTAATGCATCCACATTATCACAAAGAATACCAGCAAGGTATAAAATAAGTCATAAATTTATAACGAACAATACGAGTAAGGTGTAAAATATATGATATTTTATAGGTTACGAGTAAATGATATAATATAGCATACCAGAACGTAATATATAAGGTGTTACGAGTAGTGAAAAAGTAATTTTGTATTAAATTTACTCACGTGATTGTAAGTGAGTGTAAGTAGATAAAATATGCTCGTCAGTGTGTGTCGTTAAAAATTTCCTGTCGTGATCCCATCTCTAGTTTAAACTTATGCATTTATTTTTTTACAAAATAATTATTTTTTTATGTTATTGTAATGCAATATGCATCCAATTATACATAATGCATTATTTCAAACTTTCAAATAATACATAATGTAACCAAATATATGTCATCCATGATTTAATGTTTAGAAATAATAAATATGAAATACATTTTTTCCAATAATCATGCATTACGTAGCAATTTATTAGTAATGTATTATTTTTCACTTGAAAATAATACGTTTTGGAACAAATGTTTGGTAAGACATCGTAAAATAATGCTACAAATAAGTTATATACATTACCTGGTAATGTGTTATATAATCACTACCCATTACCAAAGTTTTGCTGGGATGTATTAGCGATATTCGCAATTATTTTTTTTTATTTTTAGGTTTTTTAGACAATTGTTGAATTTTTGTTATCAAAACTGAATATAAAAAAAAAAAATTGTTCGCAGAATTTTTTTTTCGCGAATTTGTTTTCGCTAAATTTTTTTCCAATTTTTTTTTTATTTTGCTAATTATTTATGAAAATGAGTAGAATGTGATACATTACAGACACAAAATTTTTCAAAAAAAAATTTTTTTAGCGTTTTTTTTTCGCGAGAATTTTTTTTCGCGAAAAAAAAAACAATGTATTTATCAAATTTATATTTAAAAACTATCCCAAAATCATATAAATTTAATTTTTGTTACACTTTAGCTTTACAATTTTAAATCGCGAATATCGCAAATACGAGCGCTAACTTCGAAAAACGGCTAGCGCCATTGAATTCAGCGTACCCGAATTAGCTTTACCAGCAGGGTGCCCAGCTTGTTAATTTTTGCGACTAGCACAGTGTTATTTTTTCAGATTTTCTCATTGTACAACAACAATTATTTCTCAGAAATAATTAATATGGACTCAAACCAAAATAAATAAAACCTCAGTTATTTTCAAAAAATCGCAACATTTTCGCGAATTTAATTTTCTTTAAAAATGGAAAAATTCAAAAAAGTATGTTACTTTGAAGAGCTATCTCTTCAAATGTATTTATCTGATTTCTACCATTCAAAAAGCATTCTACGTCTGTAGAAATCATCATGCAGTCCAAACCAAAATCGCTAGACCCCTTAAGTTTGGCACAAATATGTTTTATGTTACTGGTAATGCCAAGTTCGTGAATGGGCAAAATCGTACAAGGGGGAAAAGTTCGCATCCCTTTTTGGGGGCATGGTTATAGAAAATAATTACAAATAATAATAAAATTATGTTATTTAGGCGTAAATAACGTAATTAATGAAATTGTAAATATTTATGGCGTGGAAGAAGGTATCCCAAAAAAACTTCACCAATAACTTCCTGTCCGAAATTTTTATACCCTCCACTCTAGTGATAGAGGGTATATATAAGTTTGCCATTCCGTTTGTAACACCTCGAAATATTGGTCTAGGACCCCATAAAGTATATATATTCATGATCCTTGGTCGATTTTAAGACGATTTAGCGATGTCCGTCCGTCTGTTCGTCTGTCTGTTGAAAACGCGGTAACTTTTGAAGGACTTTACGGAGGCTCCTGAAATTTTTCATTTATGTTGGGCAATTACCTGGTCAGGTTGGTATTGCAATCCAGCGAAATCGGTCCAGTGGTTCAAAAGTTATAAGCAAATGAGTAAATTTCGGCAAGGGTTTTTCTGGAATTTAGGAGATAAAACACACGGTAACTTTCGAACGGAAATTCTGAGGGTGCTGAAGTGTGGCATATATATTTGCCGTTTCCCTGGTCCGATTTTTTTTAAATGTCAGCCAAATCGGGCCAGTGGTTCAAAAGTTATTAGCAAAACTGTATATTTCAGATTAGTTTCACATTAAATTCACGTGTTGAAAACCCGTTAAACATGTTTTAAAGACATTTGTAAGTCACAAAAATATTTAACAAGGTATTTTGTCACTCAAAAATATTTTTACACACAAAAAAAATTTTACACTCAAAAAAAAATTAGTAAATTATTATTTTTTTCAAAAATTACTAAGAAAAAGTTTTTTTTTACACAAAATAAAATGTTTCTAACCAAAAATGTTATTTTTTTCACTTTAGAAAATTTGATATCACTTAAAAAGGGCATTGTGGAGGGTATTCATAGATTCGGCCAAGTCGAATTTAACTTTTCTACTTGTTTTAAATTTCTTATTTGTCGCGAGGGGAAAGATGTACCACGCCACATCACCGCATCGTCGATTTTTCCTTTGAACTTTTTAAACCTTTTTAACAAAAATCTCTTTTATTTCAGCGTTCCCGTGTTTGGTTTTTAGGTGCTAATTTACAATGGGGTATAATAGACTATCCAAAGATGCAACTTCGTAGAGATGTATTGTTTTCCTTTGCAGATGTATTAGGTATGTTTTTTTAAAATTAACTCTGAAAAATTTTATATTAAGAACACTAATATTTTTCTTCTTTTATAGTTTATATTGGTGGTCTAGTTGGTTTCTTTTTGGGTTGCAGTGCTTTAAGTTTCACGGAAATTATATACTATTTTACTATAAGATTTGCTAGAAGATTAATGGCTTAAAAATATTTATTTAAATATTTTATTTTCTGTAAATGTAATTGTTAACTTTAAAACTTCAGCCCTTATATCTTAAAAAAAAAATTAAAAAATTTTTAAACAGTCTTATATTTCTTTTTCCAAAAATAAAAAAAAAGTTTTTCTTTGCACCTTCTGCCTTGTAAAATTCAACACAATTCTATGGAATTATAATTGCAAATGATATGCAAATATGTATTTTTTAGTGGCACGAAAAACTCACGTGATTTTCCTTACCCCAAAAAAATATAAAAAAAAAATTCAAATTCGTGCTCAAATACCACGGGAAATGTTAACAATAATTTTCCATGAAAAACAAGCACCGCCACACAAGCGGAAGTTAAAATTATAATAAAAAAGCATCAAAAATTCAAAAAGCTTAAAAGTAAAATTCAAATAAATATAAATGTCAGTTGCATAAATTAACAAAGCTGTAAAAAAAAATTGTTAAAGCATATTTATAAATTAACAAAACTTCATATGTAAATTGTTGGCAAAAATAAAGTTATCTTAAAAAATTTTTCAAAACCATATGAATCCCCCTCTCTCTAAGAAGAAAGACTCTAATCTATTTGTTATAGAAATGACATGTGACAAGCGGAAAATGCTGCAATTTATAATACAGTTTTTCCACAGCAACAACCCTGTGTAAAGGAACGACTTTAAAAGCAGGAATATAACTATAAAGGAAATATCAAAATCATATTTGATTTCATAAAGAAGTGGTTTACAGAAAACGTAACGATGACTTAATAAAGAAAGGGCGTAACAATTTTTTTTTTAATCGCCTAAGATGGAACAAAATAAAAAAATGCGTTTTTTATTTAGCATATTCTTATGGTACTGCAAAACTTAAGACCTTAATATTTTTAAGATTTTTCAGGCATATCTGAGTTTCTTGATCAAACAGTAAAGTTTTTAAATAGACGAAATCGGACCGGGTGCAGAAACTTCCCCTTGAAGAACTAAACCAACCACTGGAAAACGCCAACTGTGATACAGGCAAGTAAAAAATTTAACTTCTTCAGTTCGCTCCTTTTGTGGGCGTGGATATACAAAGTAAATACAAAAAGGGAAAGCGTTAAATTCGGCTATGCCATTTTTTTCTCCTAGAGATTGCCCATCCCATGAGAAGGTTAGTGTGACTAAAATTCAATTTTACTATCGTGATTATGAGTGACTGTGATTATAAATATTGCGTGAGTGAGTTAGTGTAAGTAAGATTTTTGCGTGAGTGAGTGTGCGTTAGTAGATTTATTATGTGAGTTTGCGTGATTTATTTTATTTTCAAATTTCCTTTGGTCCTGAAAAAAGCAAAAAAAAAAACAAGTATAAAAGTTAAATTCGACTTCGCCGAATCTATGAATACCCTCCACAATGCTCTTTTTAAAGGATAGTAAATTTTTTAATGGAAAAAAATAACAATTTTGATTAGAAATATTTTATTTTGAGTAAAAACCTTTTTTTTGTCATTTTTGTAAAAAAAAAATAATTTACTAAATTTTTTTTGAGTGTAAAATTTTTTCGAGTGTATTTTTTTTTTAGTGTAAAAATATTTCTGAGTGACAAAAATACTCTGTAAAGTAATTTTGGGGCTTATCATTGTTTTTAAAGCTTGTTTTTTTAAAACTCGGGTTTTTCAACACGTGAATTTTAGGTGAAACCAATCTGAAATTCAGGATTTTCCTTATAACTTTTGAACCACTGGACCGATTTAGGTGAAAAACGAACCGGGACAGAAGAACGACAAATATATGTGCCACTAGAGTGTCCCTTATTTTGGAAATGTTGGAAATGTTGAGACGGTAACCCCTAATTTTTTTCCTTTTGACTAAAAAATAACTCAGGAAAAATTTTACGCCCCTACGACCACGCCTTCCCTACGCGACGGGGCCTTCAAGAACGGGGCCTAAAAAATAATTTTTCCATACAAACCAAAAATTTTTTTTTTGATTTTTAATTTTTTTTGTTATTAATTATAATATTACTTGGTTAGCTTATTCACGACAAAAAATTTGATTTTGGTGGGATGAGGCTTTCAGTTCTAAAAAATTTTTCGAAAAAAAAAATTTGAGCTTTTGGGGTCCTACAGTAAAAATTTTTTAAAATTTTTTTTTTTTTTAGTTTTGACAAGCAACGGTTTTAGTTGTAATGTTGCTTTTAATGATATATATTCATAAAAAAATATTATTCATATCTGTGACATCTTGATCGTGTATCGAAAAACATCAAAAATGCATTTTTTACCCTTTTTTAGATCACGATAAAGATGTCACAGATAGAAATAATATTTTTTTATGAAAATATATCATTAAAAGCAACAATTCAACTAAAACGGTTGCTTGTCAAAACTAAAAAAAAATATTTTTTAAAAAATTTTTACTGTAGGACCCCAAAAGCTCTAAATTTTTTTTTCGAAAAATTTTTTAGAACTGAAAGTCTCATCCCACCAAAATCAAATTTTTTAAAATCAAAAAAAAAATTTTTTGCTTTGTATGGAAAAATGATTTTTAAGGCCCCGCTCTTTACGGCCCCGTCGCGTAGGGAAGGCGTGGTCGTAGGGGCGTAAAATTTTTCCTGAGTTATTTTTTAGTCAAAAGGAAAAAAATGAGGGGGTACCGTCTCAACATTTCCAACATTTCCAAAATAAGGGACACTCTAATGTGCCACACTTCAGCACTCTCAGAATTGTCGTTTGAAAGTTACCGTGTGTTTTATCTCGTAAATTCATGAAAAACCCTTGCCGAAATTCAGTCTTATGCTCATAACTTTTGAACCACTGAACCGATTTGGCTGGATTGCAATATCAACTTGACCAGGTAAATGACCAACATATATGCCAAACTACAGTAGCCTCTGTAAGGTCTTTCAAAAGTTAGCGTGTTTTCTACGGACGGACAGACAGCCAGACAGACGGACGAACATAGCTAGATCGACTTAAAATCGATCGAGGACCATGAATATATATACTTTATGGGGTCCTAGACCAATATTTCGGTGTGTTACAAGCGGAATGACAAACTTTAATATACCCTCTATCACTAGAGTGGAGGGTATAAAAATTAATAAAACTGTTAAAAAATGGCGTTTTTTAGAGGTTTGTTCAGTTCGTCAGGGGAACTTGTGTCCTTCTAGTCCGATTTTGCCTAACTCCGAACTTAACTAGCCTGTGGCGATAAGACATATTAGTGCCAAACTTCAGGAGGGTAGGAGGGAGACTTCTACAGACAGAAGGCCGGACGGACACTCGGACATCGCTAGAATCGATCACTAATTAATATCTTGTACTTTTTGGGGTCTTAGACCGATATTTCGATACGTTACACACGGAATGACAAAGTGAGTATACCCTATTTTGTGGTTGGAGGGTATAAAAAAATTTTTGTTGACAAAAAAAAAATTGCGAAAAAAATTTATTAAAAAAAAATTTTTCATGAAAAAAAAATTTATGCAAAAACAAAAAAATATTTTCATTAAAAACAATTTTTTATTGATGAAAAAAAAAAAATTTTGTGAAAAATTTTTTTTTGATGAAAAAATTTTTTTGGGTGAACATTTTTTTTTGATGAAACATTTTTTTTTGCAATCAAATTTTTTTTTCCATAAAAATAGTTTGTAAAACTATTATAGTACATTTTATTCACCAGCTGGTGAAAAACTTTTTTATTCACCTTCTGGTGAATTATTATCCAATTTACAAACTCGAGTTACAAACCTTTTTTAAGAAAATTAAAGCAGTGATTCTTATTTTCTTTTTACGTCGTCACTTTTAATCGTAGACAACAGCCTAAAAGCATTATCATATTAAAAAGTTTTCATTTAAACCCTCTCTAATTTTCTTTTTGACATGTTCAACAATAACAACTTCCTGATTTGGTCTTTGACATTTTTTAACTATTACAATCAATATATTGTAAACGTATGACATCAACGCCAAATGTCAAAAACTCTTATTAGCCAAAAGAATTTTTCCGAGTTCTATGTAACTATAGGGTAATTCCAAAAATTTTCGCCCCACTGTTCGGAAACATGCCTTTGGACGCCACTGAGAATTTGGCTCATAGATATCCACGTTTATATGAGATATGTTGCATTTTTGGATTTTTAAAATTTGCTGTAGTTTTCAAATTATCGCGGGTCAAAGTTCGACTTTTTTAGCAAAAGTCAGAAAAATACATGACGTTTAATGTGCTCAAACTTTTTAACTAGTAATCCGATTATCACAAGTAATGGCTCATATGAAAGCTTAATTCTTCTTCTTTAAGGAAATATTTTCAAAAGCACACGATTTTTTTTCAGAAGTGTTGCAAAAATTCAAAAACATTTTTTTTTGCGAATATTTAAAAAAACACATCTTCGATTTTCTTAAAAAAAAGTTTGGTGATAAACAATACTGTTTTGTACAACATATCCAAAATTCAGAGTGGGATCCCAATGGGATCAAAAAATATTCTGGTTTTAGTACGAAGTTCTTAAATTTTACCTTAGAAAATTAAAATTTTATGTT
The DNA here is from genome assembly GCA_963921195.1 of Pegoplata infirma. Taxonomy (NCBI): domain Eukaryota; kingdom Metazoa; phylum Arthropoda; class Insecta; order Diptera; family Anthomyiidae; genus Pegoplata; species Pegoplata infirma. The sequence goes on from OY992538.1 coordinate 216,549,646, forward strand.
TCTTCAATATAAAAATTTAAATTTTCAAAGAAAATTATACTATTAAAATTTTGAAAAATATTCAAAACATTAGAAATTTAAAATTTCTAAGGGAAAAATATGAGAACCTTGTACTTAAAACAGAATAGTTTTTGATCCCATGGAGATCCCACTCTGAATTTTGAATATGTTATACAAAACATTGTTATTTTTCACCAGAATTTTTAAAAAAAAATCGAAGATGTGTTTTTTTAAATATTCGAAAAGAAAAAATGTTTTTGCATTTTTGCATCATTTCTGTAAAAAAAACTGTGTTATTTAAAAAATTTTATTTTAAAAGAAGAACCCCAGCTTTCACATGAGCCAAAATTTGTGAAAATCGGGTCATTGGTTAAGGAGTTACAGCTCTTTAAACGTGATGTATTTTTCTTACTTTTGCTTAAAAAGTCAATCTTTGACCCGCCATAATTCGTTAAATACACCAAATGTAAAAAAACGATATATGGTACATATATCATATTTATGAGGGCTATCTATGTGTCAAGGCTCAAATTAATCTGTGACACCATTTCCAAAAATGACTAAAATTTGAGCTAAATTTTCTGGACTGGCCCTATAGATAAACATTCATATGTATAGACTTTCAAAAACTATAGTTATATAAAAACAAGAAAACAGCTTATTGTCAATATGAATTGATGATAAAAATAAAGAGTAAATGCTGATGTTGACATTTCATTTAATCATAAAATATTAAATAAAAAAAATTCCTTCATTTATAAAAGTTTTTGTAAGGGTAAATATTATAAAACTAAACAATAACAATATATAGTACAAGTAATATAAAACTTTAAACAGGGGTAGGGCATAACAAAAGAGACAGTTTTAGGGTGGGAATTATGATTCAGGAAGAAAGTTTTACGGTACTACTGAATCAAACGGTTTCAGAATTTTAGTGTAAAAAAAGAGTGCATACTTTAAGGCTCGAGGAAAAAATTGATATTACGAATGATTTTCAATATTTTTAGAGATGTTTATAAAATTGGGGAAAATCATTTGACTCATTGTCAGTCATAAAAGAAAACAATGTGCATGAGAAAACAGTTTTCTTTTGATTTTGATATTTGTAAAAAAACATAGCTTTTTTGTTGCATATATTTGGGCAGAGATAAAAAATCATATATTTTAATTTAAAACTTTTTCATTCCTTGCAATCAAACAAAAAAATTTTTTATACCACTGATTGTGTGTTAGTCGATTGATTTTCGATATTTTGAGACAGAAAATTTTAAAAATGTCGAAAATCATATATAATATACATTTTTCCTTTAATCCTAAAAGTATGCACTCTTTATTTACACAAACATCGAAAATAGCTTTATTCAATCTTATCGTGACAATCTTATCGTGTTGAATTCTATTATTTTTAAGGTGTCCTCTTTAATTTTCCTACACCCTGTACTCAATTGCTTAGTAAATGTCATGATGGTTAAATGGGGAGAATCCATTGTATTGGTATGTGTGTGCTTTTATGCTCTAAGTCTTTTTTCCGATAAGTAATGGTTATTATTAGTATTTGTTTGTATATGTTTTTATACATGCTTTCAACTAACTGGTGTGTTGGTCTGTATTGGTTTGTTTTGTTGGTCGACATTCAATATTAAACTCTACAATTACATATAATTTGACATGGTTATATGCCATATGATGTGTCATGATATGATGAGTTGACAAAAAAAAAAGAAAATCTATACATTTTACTATATAAATAAAAACATACAGTGGAACTTGGGCAAGGTCGAAAAGAAAACTAAATTTTCTCTAAAAAATTGTGATAGTTATCGATGTATCGTTAACACAAAATATTGTATAGAAAACACCGCTCTACAAATCTGAGGTTTGTCGCTGCGTTTTGGATAAAACCAAAAAAAGTTGATAGGGTTTGGTGCCCCAATTCCAAAACGGTTACTCAAATTTTTCTATTACATCACAATTATGAGAAAATCGCGGTTAAACTGTCAAAAAACGCCCATTTTGACCATTTTTGAACGCCTATAAAATAAGATCCTGACATGCAAATGACTTGGTATTAAACTCATTCGAAAGTGCATAATTTTCTCTTTCAGACAAGATTAAATCTTCTTGGAATTTAATTTTCTAAAATGGTAAATCATTAGCTACAAGTGCTTTAAATCTAAAATTTACGTATGAATTTGTATGTAAATTTGTTAAAAAACACTGTGTAAATAAACTAAATATTGAAAAAATAGAAGGTTTTCTTCTAATGATTTTTTTACCATTTTATAAAATTAAATTTTTAGAAAATTTTATATTATCTTTAAGAGAAAATTACATTATGAGCTTGATACCAAGTCATTTGCATGTCATGATCTTATTTTATAAGCTTTTAAAAAAAAATGCCCTTTTTCGGCACTTTAACCGCGAATTACTCAAAATCCTGACGTGATAGACAAATTTGGGCTCCGGATTTGGAATCAGCGCAACAGATACTATCCAAATCACTAACCAGAATCCAATACGCATTTTCTTGTTGAGCTGTGAAATTTATAATACAAATTTTTTTTAACTAATTGTGATAGTAATCGATAATTCGATTCCACAAAAGGTTATTTGGAAATTTGTGATACTTATAAATCGATAACCGCACAATTTTCTACAGAAAATTGTGATAGTAATCGATGTATCGATTACACAAAATTTTCTACAGACAATTGTGATAGTTATCAATGTATCGATAACACAAAATTTTCTTTAAAAAATTGTGATAGTTCTCGATGTATTGATAACATAACATTTTTTATAGCAAATTTATGATAGTTATTGACGTATCGACAACACAAAATGTTCTATAGAAAATTATGATATTTTTGATATTTACCAATAACATAAAATTTTCTAAAGAAAGTTGTGAAAGTTATCGATGCATCGATAGCACAAAACTTTCTGTAGAGAGTTGTGATATTTATCGATAAAAAAAATTTTCAATAAAATTTGTTATATATATATTTTATAGTTATCGAGGTATCGATAACACAAAATTATCTATAGAAATTGTGGTAGTTATCGATATATTGATAACACAAAAGTTTCGATGTATCGATAACACAAAATTTTCTATATAAATTGTAAAAGTTAGCGATGTATCGATAACACAAAATTTTATAGTTATCGAGGTATCGATAACACAAAATTTTCTATAGAAATTGTGATAGTTATCGATATATCGATAACACAAAAGTTTCGATGTATCGATAACACAAAATTTTCTATATAAATTGTAAAAGTTAGCGATGTATTGATAACACAAAATTTTCTATAGAAAATTGTGATAGTTTTCGATATATCGATAACACAAAATTTTCTATAAACAATTGTGGCAGTTACAGATGTATTGAAAATACAAAATTTTTTACTGAAAAAATTTTCTATAGGAAATTGTGATAGTTATCGATATATCGATAACACAAAATTTTCTATAGAAAAATGTGTGTTTAGAAACACAAAGTGTTCTATAGAAATTTGTGATAGTTATCGATGTATCGATAACACAAAATTTTCTATTGAAAATTGCGATAGTTATCGATAACACAATATTTTTTGTTTAGAAAATTGTGATAGTTATCCATATATCGATTACACCAAGTTTTCTTTAGAAAACTGTGATAGTTATCGATATATAGATAACACAAAATGTTCTTTAGAAAATTGTGATAGTTATCGATGTATCAATAGAAAATACCACCATTTTCCATAGAAAATTGTGATAGTTATCGATGTATCGATAACTAAGAATTTTGTATTAAAAATTGTGATAGTTTCTATCGACACACCAAATTTTCTATAGAAAATTGAGATATTTATTGAAGTATCAATAACACAACATTTTCTGAAAGTTATCGATGGTTCGATGACACAACATTTTCTGTAGAAAAACGTGATAGTTACCGATGTATCGGAAACACAAAATTTTCAATAGAAAATTGAGATAGTTTTTGATGTATCGATAACACAAAATTTTCTATAGAATACTGTGATAGTTATCGATGTATCGATAACACAAAAATTTCTATAGAAAATGGTGGTAGTTATCGATGTATCGAAATTTTTTATAAAAAACTGTGATAGTTATCGATGTATCGATAACAAAAAAATTTCTTTAGAAAATTCTGATAGTTATCGATGTATCGCAAATTTTCTATACAACTTTTGGTTACTATCAATAAATCGATAAAACAAAATTTTTTTCAAAAATCTACAACTAAAAATATTTTTTGCAAAATTGAGTTAGTTATCGATAACACAAATCAAAATTAGTTATCGATAGTTTTCAATGTTTCGATAACACAAAATTTTCTTTAAAAAATTGTGATAGTTATCGATGTATCGATAACACAACATTTTCTATAGAAAATTGTGATAGTTATCGATGTATCGATAACTATCGATAACACAAAATTTTCTATAGAAAATTGTAATATTTACCGATGTATCCATGACACAAATTTTTTTTGAAAACTGTGATAGTTATCGATGTATTGATAGCACAAAATTATTCGAGAAAAATTTGTGAAAGTTATCGATATATCGATAACAACACAAATTTCTATAGGAAATTTCGATAACTCCACATTTTGTATAGAAAATAGTGATATTTATCGATGTATAAATAACACAAAATTTTCTATAGAAAATTGTGATAGTTATCGATGTATCGATAACACAAAATTTTCTATAGAAAATTGTGATGGTTATCGATGTATCGATAACACAAAATTTTCTATAGAAAATTGTGATAGTTATCGATGTATCGATAACACAAAATTTTCTATAGAAAATTGTGATAGTTATAGATAACACAAAATTTACTGTAGAAATTTGTGATAGTTATCGATGTATCGATAAAACAACATTTTCTATATAAAATTGTGATAGTTATCGATGTATCGATAACACAATATTGTCTAAAGAAAATTGTGATAGTTATCGTTATAAAAATTTTCTATACAGAACAAACTTTTCTTTAACAAACTGTGATAATAATCGAAAATTCGATTATTATCACAATAGTTATCGATTTATCGATAAAACAAAATTTTCTATAGAAAATTTTAAAAAATTTCTGTAGAAAATCGAGATATTTATTGATGTATATATCGATAACACAACATTTAAATAGAAAATTGTGATAGTTATCGATTTATTAATAACACAAAATTGTGAAAGTTATCGATGTATCGATAACACAAAATGTTCTGTCGAAAATTGTGATTGGTATCGAAGTATCGATAACACATTTTCTATATAAAATTTTGTTAGCTATCGATGTATCGATAACACAAAATTTGTTATAGAACATTATGATAGTTATCGATGCATCGATAACAGTTTTCTATTGTGATATTTATCGATGTATCGATAACACACAATTTTCTTTAGAAAATTGTGATAGTTATCGATGTATCGATAACACAAAATGTTCTATAGAAAAATGTGAAAGTTATCGATATATCGGTAAAACCAAATTTTCTTTAGAAAATTGTGATAGTTATCGATGTATCAATAACAGAACATTTTCTATAGGCAATTTTGATAGTTCTCAATAAATTTATATATCAAAATATTCTTTAACAAACTGTGATAGTAATCGATAAATCGGTAACATAAAATTTCTCAGAGAAATTTCTACAGCAAATGGTCGATATTTCGATCACACCAAATTTTCTATAGAAAACTGTGATAGTTATCGATGTAAAACACACATTTTTTAATAGTAAATTTTGAATATCGATAAAACAAAATTTTCCATAGAAAATTGTGATAGTTATCGATGTATTGATTTAACAAAATATTCTATAGAAAATTGTGATAGTTATTGATAACACCAAGTTTCAATTTGTGATAGTTATCGATGTATCGATAACACAAAATTTTCCATAGAAAATAGAAAAATTTTAAATAGAAAATTATGGTAGTTATCGAAGTATTGATAACACAAAACTTTCTTTAGCAATTTGGGATAGTTATCGATGTATCGATAACACAAAATATTCCATAGTAAATTGTAATAGTTATCGATGACACAAAGTCTTTCATAGAAAATTGTAGTAGTTATTGATGTAACGATAAAACAGAATTTTGTATTTGATAGTTGTTGATGTATCGATAACACAAAATTTCTCTCTATTAAATTTATTTCTATAAAATTTTTCTATCGATACTCCAAATTTTCTATAGAAAATTGCGATATTTATCGATGCATCGTTAACACAAAATTTTCTATAGAAAATGTTTATAGTTGTCGATGTATCGATAACCAAAAACGTTCTATAGAAAATTGTGACAGTTATCGATGTATCGATAACACAAAATTTTTGTAGAAAATTGTGATAGTTATTGATGAATCAATAACATAAAATTTTCTATAGAAAATTGTGATAGTTATCGATGTGTCGATAACACAGAATTTTCTATAGAAAATTGTGATAGTTATCGATAACTCAAAATTTTCTAAAGACAATTTTAATAGTTTTCAATAAATGTATAACACAAAATTTTCTATAGAATAAAATAGATAGATAAAATTGTGATAGTTATCGATATATCGATAACAAAAAATTTTCTATAAAAATTGTGACAATTATAGATAACTCAAAATTTTCTACAGAAAATTGCGATAGTTAGCGATACATCGATAACTTTAAATTTTGTGTAGAAAATTAAAACAGTTACAAACAAAATTTTCTATAAAAATTTGTTTTAGTTTCGCGTTTTATCTATGTTTCACTGTAGTAATATAACCATGTAATAGAAAATCAAAGTGGCCAATCAGTAAATTGTTAGTTTCATAAGTTGTTTATGTTTTTTGGAGGGAGAGAAGAAAATTATTCATAAGGTTATAATTTGTACTTTGTGATATTTGTATTTGTAATCATGGGACTTATTAAAGCTTTAATAAATAAAGTTTAAGGGTAATACAAAATTTTGGGTAAATAATTGTGCAAAAAATTGATTTAAGATTTTCAAGCTTTAATAAGATATTATTCTGGCTATTTCGGTGTGTTTTCAAGAATCGGTATTGATGAAGTAAGTTTTTAAAAAATTATCCTTAAAGTATGCCTTAAAATATGAAAACAACAAACACAAATTTTCCGAAAGCTGTCGACATCTCCATTTAGCCTGTGTGGTCACTTGATTTTTTTTCAGATTTTCTCATTGTACAACAATTATTATTTCTCAGAAATAATTAATATAGACTCAAACAGAACTAAACAAAAATTCAGTTTTAAAACAACAACATTTTTTTTCAAATAAAACGCACTCGTGAGTAAGATATGCTGCGTTTATTTATTGTTTGCAGCACCTGAAAGTATGTTACAAAAAATGTCAATAAATTCAGGAAGAGTTGTATATGTAAAAAAAACTTAATATAAGTAAGATTAAAAGTTCTAACAAGGGAAGTATCTCAACCCTTATGAAACGATTTGCCTGAAACTTAAAATATATATTAAAGAGACGATTTTAAGGTTGGGGTGTCTCGGCTTATCGGCCATTTCGGTGTTTAAAAATTTCGTGGTCCCCTTATGAAACCAAGTGGACCTTCGGGAAAATTTTTATAACTTCCGAACTAACAGGAATATCGTCTAGGGAAAAAACACGGCTCAACTTAAATTTAATAAAGATTATTTCTTATCCATATGGATATCGTAGGTCTATGTCTTCACATAAGTACCCCCCAAAATTTACACATTTTCCTGAAAAAAATATTTAAAAAAAATACTTTTTACAAGGTTATTCCACCATTGGATAGGCATTAAAAAAACCTTTCTTCTCATATGAAAACATCATATAGTTTCTTAAAAATAAATGGCTGAAAAATCCAAAAAACGATTTTTTCACCATTTTTTGACCCATATTTTGAACCCCTAAATCCCCGATATGGCCGATAAGCCGAGACACCCCAGCCTTAGAATTGTCTCTATTATATATATTTTAAGTTTCAGGAAAATCGGTTCATAAGGGTTGAGATACTTCCCTTGTAAGTTATGAATAAAAAATTATAGTTCAACAGATAACATAACACAACCATTTTCTTTTTAATTCAGAATTTTGAAATTTTTTTTGTAGCGTTGGGGCATTGTAGAGGCTCGTCGGCAGTTACTGATTTTTAATTATATTTTATATCTTTTTTTTATATTTTTTCTATATTTTTGTTTTTAAAACCATTTTTTAGTAATTTTTAATCTGAACATTTTCTATTATAAATACATTTTGAAAACATCCCTTTTCTTTGTAGTTCCAGCTTCTTGAAAATCACTTAAGGGAGTTGTTTAAATTATACACATACCTTGATAGTAAAACAACATTAATTTTAGTTAAGTAACATTAAAATTTCTGCATTTATTATTAAGGCTTCATGGCTAATTAATTTCATTTAAATGTATTTGTATGAGTCCTCTTTGTTTTTAAATGTAACTGAAATATATATGTTTGGATTTTAAATAAATTAAAATTTCAAATGGATACAGGTGCTGGTTTTGTTAATCCATATAAAATTTATTTATGCACACACACACACATGTACAAATAAACAAATTTGTTACCAACAATTACTTTACTCTCGACTACTTAAAGCAAATAACAAAGCTAAACCCCTTTTTTTTTGCTAAACCCTCTACCACCATTCCAGAAACCATATGAAAAATACAAAAAAAAAAAGAGTTGATTAATTTAAAATTCTCTTTGTCTGTTAAAAATTTTTACACCAAAACACAGATGATAAATACAACAGGAATAAAAGTATGAATCCTTATTTACATACTTGTAGAAGGGTGAAAATTATTTTATAAGGAATTAGAAAAAAAAAATCGGAGGTTATGTGACCACGTTATGTCCCAAAAACTGGACAAGGATCGGGAAAAAATTAAAAGCATTTAAAGTTTTTGTATACTAAAATCCCTAATTTAGAAGCCCCTGGTGATGCCCCTTTTTAACATGTGGGGTCCAACATTTGATTTAAGTTTTGAATTCCATTAACTATAACACCGTCCGACAAAAATGAAAAAAGTCGTTGAACACGAACTGGATAATATACGTTTGAATCTAGAGACTAAATGTGGTAAAATTGCATTCCCGAGTTAAAAAGTTTACATATAATTATATATAATTTGATAAAATTATATATAATTATATATATTTGATAAAATTAAACAAAATTATATATAATTTGATAAAATTATATATAATTATATCGGATTTTTTATATACCATTTTATAAAATTATATATAATTTGATAAAATTTTATAAAATTAGATAAAATTATATATAATTTTATCAAATTATATATAATTATATCAAAATTTGTTTTATATAAAATTTCATAAAATTATATAAAATTATATAAGATTTGATAAAATTTTATATAAAGAAAATTCGGATATAATTTCATATAATTTTATCAAATTATATATAATTTTATAAAATTTTTTGAAAACAAAAACTTCTTTATATGATTTTATATAATTATATATAATTTTATCAAATTTTATATAATTATATAAAATTATATAAAAAACTTTTTTACTCGGGTTTACAGTTTTTCATTTCGTGATCCTGTTTCCTTTTAAAATGACTTCAAAGTTTTGGAGGATTAAATTTTATAAAATATTTTTTTAATATTTGTACTTGTCACAGGGTGCCACTATTGATAGAAAATGAAAGAGGAGGATGTTCCCTTATTTTCCTATTTTATTATTTTTACATATCAGAAAAAATGAATGGACGTTCAAAAATGTGTTCTTCAATATAATTCAAAATTTTCAACAAAATATATTGATAAGTTTTCAAATGACTTTATTCACATCCTTTTATCCTAATATGACTTAAAATGGAAAAATTAGGGGATAAACTCCTCTTTCATCTGCCGTCACCAGTGTCATCTTTGGACAATTACAAATATTTCAAAAATATTTTGCAAAATATATCCTTTAAAACTTTGAAGTCCTTTTAAAAGGAAACAGTATCACGAAATTAAAAACTGTATAATGCAGTTTTACTCCATTTGATTTCTACTTTCAGACGTATATCATCCGGTTCATATTTAATATTGGCTGCCAGACGGTGTAATCGGTATGAATTTTACTGCAATCGGTCTACCACTTACAGAATAACCAAATCATTTCCTTAAAAAAAGTACCACCCTATTAGACATAGCATAGAACCAAAAAAGGATAGACCTATACATATGACCAAAATATAAATATGCATATGTAAATTGAAAAGTTGAAAAAGGACTAACGTCTGTAACAACTCAACCTGTGCAAATGTATGCAAGTTAAAAACTCGTATATTTGCTATATGTGTGTGTGTAGGTTGGAAGGTAGAAAGGTATCCAAATGGATAAACAGTTACAAGTCCATTTTCGGTTGAGTATTTACATGATACTCTTTTGTACAGTTAAACTTCATTAAATGCCAGTCAAAGGATTTTCAGCGATTTTTTTTAAATCTATAGTACATAAAGCAGTGCTGCGCCACTAATATGGCATGAAACCTAAGAAAACATATGTTATTTTTATATCCAACAGTAATACAAAGCTTTTCTTTTGATTTAAGGTGGATTTAATCTTAATCACCAGAAAAGTGGGCTTAGACCAAAAAATTATTTAATTAACAAATTTTCTAGCACCAATCTTAGAATAAGTAAAATGTACCAAAATAGTACATTTTGATAAAAAGGTACCAACATTTTTGGTAAAAGGAGGAAAGACCCGGTTATAAAAAAATACTTTTAATTAGAGATGTGCGCGTGACACGAATTTTTCGTGATTCACGAGTAAATCACGCGTGATCGTGAGTCAAAGAACCAAAATTGTACTTTTTTGTAAAAAGTACCAGAAAAGTACATATCCTGAGTGAAATTTTTTTTACTCACGTGATTAGAAAAAATAGTTTTCTGCTTGAGTAATTTTGTTCACGTGAGTTTGCGTGATTGTTTTGTCCTGTCTGAAACAGAAAACAAGTAAGAAAATCGTTATTACAAAAATTACCATAATATATTTTTAAATAAACAGAACTAGGTCACAAAAAATGCAAATTAAAAAAAAAAAAAAATAAGAAAAAAATTTTTCTAGAAAAAGTACCAAAATAATACTTTTTCACAAAAGTATATAAGTAGGAAGATTTTTTAATAAAAAGTATAAAAATGCTTTTAGTATTTTTACAAAAAAATAAAAACCAAAACAGATTTTTTTTATAAAAAATAACTAATGTTGTTCTTTTTTATAAATCGTACCAGAATAGTAAATTTTTATAAAAGTACCAAAATATTTTTTTTTTATATAAAGTACTAAAAGAAATATTTTGGTAGTTTTTATAAAAAGGACTATATATGCACTTTTATACAAAAAAGTACAATTTTGGTTATTTTCTGTAAAATTTTTTTTTTGGGAATTTCCTATTATGTTATTCTGGTACTTTTTACAAAAAAAATTATAATTTTACAAATTTTTTTTGTTGGAAAAAACTCTATATTGGTACTTTTTTATGAAAATAATCTATTTTTTTGTTGTTGTAAAAAAACTCTTTATTGGTAAGTTTTAATGAAAATATTATATTTTTCTAATTTTTAAAATATGTACTGTCCTGGTACTTTTTACAAAAAAGTAAAATTTTGGTAACTTTCTGTATTTTTTTTTTTTTTTGGGAATTTTCTATTTTTTTATTCTGGTACTTTTTATAAAAAAGTACAATTTTAAATACTTGTTGTTGTAAAACACTCTATATTGGTACGTTTTTATGAAAATATTCTATTTTGGTACTTTTTAAAATATGTACTTTCCTGGTACTTTAAAAAAAAAAAGTACAATTTTGGTTATTTTCTGTATTTTTTTTTCGATTTTTGCTATTTTGTTATTCTGGTACTTTTCATAAAAAAGTATAATTTTATATATTTTGTTGTTGTAAAAAACTTTATATTGGTACTTTTTATGAAAATATTATTTTTGGAACTTTTTAAAATATGTACTTTTTTGGTACTTTTAACAAAATAGAACAATTTTGCTTGTTTTTTGTAAAAGATTATTTCTTGGTATTTTTTCCTTAAAAGGTTTTGTTGAAAAAAATTTCCAAAATATTTTTTTTTGTAATACCGTAAATAAAATACCAAAAAAGAACTTTCTATAAAAAGTAACAAAATAATAACTTTTAAAAAAAGTTATACCAGGAATTTTTATTAAAAAGTACCAATATAAAACCTTTTTAGGAAAAAATACCAAGAAATAATCTTTTACAAAAAACAACCAAAATTGTTCTATTTTGTTAAAAGTACCAAAAAAGTACATATTTTAAAAAGTTCCAAAAATAATATTTTCATATAAAGTACCAATATAAAGTTTTTTACAACAACAAAATATATAAAATTATACTTTTTTATAAAAAGTACCAGAATAACAAAATAGAAAAAATAAAAAAAAAAAAATTTACTTAAAATAACCAAAATTGTACTTCTTTGTAAAATGTATCAGAAAAGTACATATTTAAAAAATTACCAAAATGGAATATTTTCATAAAAACGTACCAATATAGACTTTTTTACAACAACAAAATATATAAAATTGTACTTATTTTATAAAAAAAGTACCAGAATGACAAAATAAAAAAATCCCCCAAAAAAATTTTGTTACAGAAAAAAAAATTGTACTTTGTTGTAAAAAGTACTAGAAAAGTACATATTTTAAAAAGTACCAAAAAATAATATTTTCATAAGGAAGTACCAAGTAGATTTTTTTACAACATGAAAATATATAAAATTATACTTTTCTTATAAAAAGTACCAAAATAACAAAATAGAAAAATTCCAAAAAATTTTTGTTAAAAAAAAATAACCAAAATTGTTTTTTTTTTTTCTAAAAAGTACCAGAAAAGTACATATTTTAAAATGTACCAATTTTTGATTTTTTACAGGCAAAAACCAAAATTGTACTTTTTTTGTTAAAAGTACCAGAAAAGTACAGATTTTAAAAAGTACCAAAATAGGATATTTTTAAAAAACGTACCAATATAGAGTTTTTTACAACAACAAGATGTATAAAATTGTACTTTTTTTTTATAAAAAGTACCAGAATAACAAAATAGAAAGTTCCATAAAAAAAATTTTACAGAAAATATCCAAAATAGTACATTTTGTAAAAAGTCCAGAAAAGTACATATTTTAAAAAGTACCAAAACATAATATTTTCATAAAAGCGTACCAATATAGAGTTTTTTTACAACAACAAAATATATAAAATTGTACTTTTTTTATAAAAAGTACCAGAATAACAAAATAGAATTTTCTAAAAAAAAAAAATTTTACAGAAAATAACCAAAATTGTACTTTTTTGTAAAAAGTGCCAGAAAAGTACCTATTTTAAAAAGTACCAATATAGAATATTTTCATAAAAACGTACCAATATAGAGTTTTTTACAACAACAAAATATATAAAATTGTAATTTTGTTTTTATTAAAAGTAGAAGAATAACAAAATAGAAAATTCCCCAAATTTTTTTTTTACAGAAAATAACCAAAATTGTACTTTTTTTGTAAAAAGTACCAGAAAAGTACATATTTTAAAAAGTATCAAAAAGGAATATTTTCATAAGAATGTACCAATATAGAGTTTTTTACAACAACAAAATATATAAAATTGTACTTGTTTTATAAACAGTACCTGAATAACAAAATAGAAAATTCACAAAAAAAATTTTACAGAAAATAATCAAAATTGTACTTCTTTGTAAGAAGTACCAGAAAAGTACATATTTTAAAAAGTACCAAAATAGAATATTTTCATAAGAATGAATCAATATTAAGTTTTTACAACAACTAAATACATAAAATTGTATTTTTTTTTTAAAAAGTACCAGAATAACATAATAGAAAATTCCACAAAACCATTTTTACAGAAAATAACAAAATTTGTAGTTTTTTATTAAAAGTACCAGAAAAGTACATATTTTAAAAATTACCAAAATAGAATATTTTTATAATAACGTACCAATATAATTTTTTTCTTGCACCAGCAAAATATATAAAATTATACTTTTTTTATAAAAAGTATCAGGATAACAAAAAAAAAAATTCTTACAGAAAATAACCAAAATTGTACTTTTTCCTAAAAAGTACCAAAATAACATAATAGAAAACTCCCAAATTTTTTTGTACAGAAAATAACCAAAATTGTACTTTTTGTAAAAAGTACCATAAAAGAACAAATTTTAAAAAGTTCCAAAAAAGAATATTTTCATAAAAAATTGTCAATATAGAGTTTATTACAAAAACAAAATGTTTAAAGTTGTATTTTTCTTAAAAAAAGTACCAGAATAGCAAATTTTTTTAAAAAGTACCAAAATAGAACATTTTTATAAAAAGTACCAATAAAGAGTTTTTTACAACAATAGCTTGTTTATATTCTATTTTTAGTACTTCTCATAAAAAAGTACTATTTTGGTACTTTTTATAAAAGAGTAATATTTTGATTTTTGTTAATTATTATTTTGGTATTAAAAAAAAAAAAATTGTAAAAAGTACTTTTTTGGTACTTGATTAAAAAAGTACTATTTTGGTACTTGATTAAAAAAGTACTTTTTTGGAACTTTTTTGAAAAAGTACTAACTTGGTAATTTTTTGAAAAAGTACTAATTTGGTACTTTAAAAAAAAATTACTCGTGGATGCAAAAAATATTTAAAGAAATGTTGAGTTTAAAAACATATTTTTATTATTAAAATATTACACATGGATGCAGAAAATATTTAAAGAAATTTTGAGTTTAAAAACATATTTTTATTACTGTTTTAATGAATGTGTGTGTGGAAGAAGGTGCTAAAATCCAATTTTTGGAAATCGCGTTTTTTTTGCAAAATCGTATCTCCCTTCAATAGTTCCATCTATTTGCAAACAAATTTGTTAAAAACTTGATTGTTTTCTGTCATAAAATTGACCTTAAAAGTTCAATTTTAACGATTTTTGGAAATATTTTATATTTTTCCCCCGAATACTAACATGTATTTTGCAGTTAAACTAAAGGTGGTATATCAAAATTCTTGCATGTGAGATGGTTAACGTGTAGAAAACATCCTAGGCTTTAACATGTGCCCATTGGTTTAGCAAAAAACGCTTTCATATCTAATCTATCTATAGTTAAAGTGTGAATATGGAAAAAGGTGCTATATCCATACAAAAACACAATATTGTTTTACGAAATACTAAGGGCGGATTTAGATAATATATCCAATTTTTGAGTTAAAACTATAAAATTGAATGGTTAGTTTTTGTTAAATTAACTACCTTTTATTAATCTTACATAAAAATGAGCATTGCTGGACCCCGTCTAAATTTTGCAGAATTCATCATGCCAAATTTTAATTTTTAAAAAATAACACAAAAAACAGAAAACTACTTGGCAAATGTATTGAAATTCCTAGTAGAAATTGTAACATAGCACCTTATTCCACTAGAACAAAATTTCACATTCAATTTTTTGCTACTTCCGCTCATTCTATTTTTATGAAATTTTGTACATAGATGCAAATGGTCAATCTTTTCGATCTGCAAAAAGAAAATTAAGAAATTAAATTTTTTTTCGCGACTTATTTAGTTTTTTGCTTCTCCTATACAATTTGGTTTTTGGATTATAGCACCTTGTTCCACACTCACATTCATGTGTTAAAAAAAAAAAAATTTGTAAAAAGTACTATTTTAGTACTTGCTTAAAAAAGGACTTTTGGTATTTACTTAAAAAAGTACTTTTTTGGTATTTTTTTTGAAAAAGTGCTAATTTTATACTTTTTTGAAAAAGTACTAATTTGGTACTTTTTTTTAATATTACACATAGATGCAGAACATTTTGAGTTTGAAAACATATCTTCATTATTGTTTTTATAGGCAAGGAAAGACTTTTTTTAAATATTATTGAGTTTAATAACACATTTTTATTATTATTTTTATAGACAAGGAAAGACTTAGCTTATTTTAGCACAATCAAAGATCTCAACCCTCATTGGAAACATTTTAAAAGGTCTACCTGTCCTCCAACAAATATAGTAATATACATATGTAATTGTCTATTGTCCCAAGTGTGTTTTAAAGGTTTGTCGTACAATCCAGCACCTTATGACTTAATTTATCCCAAACATGTAAATGTAAATATAAAATGGATATTTGTGTATAAGTGAATGTTTGCTGGTGTAGGTTGTTGGTTAGGGTATTAGGTTGACAGTGTGTTTGTATTTAACAAAAACATAAAGAAGAAAAAAAAAAAGAAAGCAGAAGTAAGAGTATTGGTTTGTTATGGCAGATCCATTAACACATTTGCATAAATATTCATATATGAGGAGTCGCAGAACAAAACGTACTTTTTCACATTTTTTGACAAATTGATTTTTTGTTCTTTTTATAGTATTTGGTTCGAAATCTATCAGAAAAAATGTCCAAAGCGTGAATTTTTTTAGTTTTTCATCAAGAAAATGGATTCTTTAAAAATTGGTGCGTAACAAAACGTACTTTTTTGTTCATTTTTTATCTGTTGGTCGTACTCAGTTTGGTTTTAGAGAAGCTATGGGAACTAGAGAAGCTTTATTCTGCATCCAGGTTCTTGTACAAAATTGTAGAGATGTTCAAAAGGATGTTTTCCTTTGTTTTATTGACTACGAAAAAGCGTTTGATAGAGTGCAGCATGATAAATTGATTGAAATTCTCAAGTCACTAAATATTGATGGAAAGGATATACGGTGTATCAAGAATCTGTACTGGGGGCAAGCAGCAGAGGTCCGTGGCAATGATTTTAGAACAAGTTATATACCCATTAATAGAGGAGTTCGTCAAGGCTGTATTTTGTCTCCTCTTCTTTTTAATATTTACTCTGATGTTATATTTCAAGAGGCCATCGGAAACACCAATGCGGGTATCAAGGTAAATGGACAATTCATCAACAACATCCGATATGCAGATGACACAACAATTCTTGCAGATAACATGGAAGATCTGAAACTACTAGTACAATCGGTCAATGATAAAAGTAATAACTTTGGGCTTAACATAAATATTCGGAAAACTAAGTATATGATTGTAAGTCGAACAAACACAACATACTCAAACGCTACACTTTCCATCAACAATCAGCAAATAGAGCGAGTTAAGAAATTTGTATACCTTGGTTCCATGATACGTGATGACTGGGACTGTGACGCTGAAATAAAAAGACGAATTGAGATAGCTAGGTCAACGTACACAAAATATCAAAAAATCTTATCAAGCCGTGAGATTAACTTGTCTCTTCGCTTGCGTTTCATGAAGTGCTACGTTTGGTCAGTGCTAATGTATGGCTTGGAAACTTGGACTCTGAAAATTAGTACAATGAACAAATTAGATGCTTTTGAAATGTGGTGTTACCGCAGACTTCTAAAAATATCATGGGTAGATCGAGTTTCGAACGAAGATGTTCTAAGAAGAATGAATACCGAACGCGAGTTATTGAAGTCCATTAAACGACGAAAAACTGCTTATTTTGGACACATTGTTCGTGGAGAAAAATATGAAATATTACAATTAATATTGGAAGGCCGAATAGAAGGAAGAAGAGGCATGGGAAGAAAGCAAATGTCATGGCTGCGTAACATTAGACATTGGACGGGTCTGCGGACTATAGGAGATCTCATACACACTGCAAGAAGCCGAGAAGATTTTTGTAGAATAGTTAATAATATAACATAAAAGCATCATTAGTATAAATATAAACAAACTAAATTATTGTCAAATATATATTTTGTAATCAATTTGCATGTAATCACTTATATCCAGTAATGGATTGGTAATAAAAGAAGAAAGATTTTTTGAGGCCTTCTTGGAGGCCAGTAAAGGATAATAATCCTTTATTAGTTCACAGACAGATCTAGCGATGCCCGTATGTCTCTGGAAAGCACGATGTAGTCCAAACCAAAAGACAGACGACAGTTTGGCAAGAATTTGTCTTATGATAATGGGGTAAAAAGTTATAATAATGTTGTAAACAATGATAAAATTTTATTACCTAACCATTACCTGTCCAATTATTTTCAGTAAAATATGCTCACAAATATGCTTTTACAAATATGCAAAAATTTACTCCCCCAAATCGATGGCAGATTTCATTAATTGTCTTAAACGGCTCGTATAACAATAAAAAAATTTATTTTATTGTAATTTTGTAGTTTTTATTAAATAAGGAAGTTTTTAAAATACTCAATCAAATTAGTATCGTCTAAAAAAAAACGCACATCAAAACGTCGTTTTTCAATTATTTTTAAACAAAACGTACTTTTTTCATTATTTTTTAACAAAACGTACTTTTTCCAAAATAAGAGTGGTTTTACATTAAACATCCTTAACATATAATGTGGTGACTTATGGCAGTTTGATGCATCTTTTGATTAGTAAAAAACTTGTTACCATATTCAGGTTCATCCAGTTTTTTAAAGGGGCGAAATAAATAAACCTCAATTTCCCAAAAAATTTTAATATGCGAAAAAGTACGTTTTGTTCTGCGGCTCCTCATATGCAAAAATGTTGATGATGAATCCAGCCAGTCAGTCAGTGCAGGGCCCCAAATAGAGTAGAATAAATTGCACACATATGACTAAAGGATAATAGAGTTTAACTTTATACAAAATGCGTCATAAAAAAAAATAATTAAAAAAAAGTAAAAAGATTTTGTTATGGAGTAAAAATGTTAAGAACAAAAAAAAATATGAATAATTATAATTATTTGTTGTTCAGGTTTTATTGCAGATTTATTTAAAGTTAAGATTTGATAAAAAAATTTTAATTTTGAAAATAATTTTCTCGTTGCCATTCTTTTTTAATTTTTAAATTAATAAAAATTATTTATTATTCGAACTATAAATTCTATTTAGAAAGATTACTCCAGCTCGAGGTCACGTTTCTTTACTAATTATTTCGATGATATTGTCAAAGTAACAATTTTCAAGAAACTATTTATAAAGTTTGTTTGTTTTAAATTGATTGGTATGGCAATTTTGCAAGCTGTCAATTTGCTAAATACTCTTGACAATGGAATTTGAAAAATTCCGAATTCCGTCCATACCAATCAATTTAAAACAAACAAACTTTATAAATAGTTTCTTGACAATTGTAACTTTGGCAATATTATCGTAATAATTAAAAAGAAACGTGACCTCGAGCTGGAGTAAACTTTCTCATTGATCTTTAAATTAAAAAAAATCTAAATAATCATTGTTGACCACACAAAACATGATGAAAAGTGGACTGAAACTTTTTATGACTTAAATTTTTTTTGTCTTAAATTTTTTTACTTCTGTTTTTTTAGCGCGTCAGTTGGAATATAATACCTTTAAAGCATTTATTTTATCTGTCAGTAACGTTAAAACAGTCTGGTTGGTGTAAATCACTATTAATTCTACAAATAAGAAATTTTTGTCACTCATACGCCTTGGTGCACATTTTAATTTTGTTAAAATCTACACACTAAAACAACAACTTGCTAGAAAACAAAAACTACAACAATAACCAAAAAACATTTCCTTCTTACTTAAGAAAAACGAAAAGAAAATCTACCTTTTGCTTTTCCAAGGCATTAAACTGTTATAGTTGTCGTGGCAAAAGAAGAGAGAGAGAGTGAGAAAAGAAATATGCTTAAGATAAACTTTTGTTAACATTTCATAGTGTGCACTTGATAGAGAAAAGGGGAAAATTAAATTTGAGGATTTTTTAAATCAAAAATTTAGGGTATGGGACCCAGACCATGATCGATTCTAAGACATTCTGTGAATGTCCGTCTGTCCGTCTGTCTGTAGATGGCACGATACAGTCCAAAATAAAAGAGCTAGCCTCCTGCAATTTGGCATGAATATGTCTTATAGTCCTAGGCAGGTTAAGTTCGTAAATCGGCTCAGGGGGAAAAAGTTCCCCCTTGAAGAACTGAACCAACCTCTGAAAAAATACACTTTTTTACATGTTTTTTGTATTTTTGTTAAATAAATGAAACATTTGTTATATTTATCGGGATGGAAGGTGCTCTCAACGTCCCCCACTGACCCCCATTACCCCCCCCCCCCCCCAAAACAAACGCCCCTGACATTTTTTTTTTTTACATTTTGGAGGGTATAAAAGATTCGGTATAGCCGAATTTAACACTCTCACTTGTTTCATATAAAACTATAAATTTAACAAAATTGTTTGAATACCGTTAATTTTTTTTTTGCTTAATATTTGGGAATTTGTAAAAAATATGCATATATAAATTACAAATAAGAAAAAATATGCATTTAAAATCTGCAAAAATATGTTTTTTTTCAAATTATGTAAAATATGCAAAAACAAATTGTTAATATTTTTATGCAAATTTATAAATACGAAAACTTATTTTTTCCTATAGTTTTACGACTCTTAACAAAAAAAAAACATTTGCTGGAAAATCGCAGTCCTGAAAATTTAAATTTATATCTTTTAAATTTCCTCCCCACTCTAACTAACATATGAGTGCACTCATGAGTCTTTGTGTGTATGCGTTGGCATTATGTTTTAGTGTCATGTCATGGTATTTTATTAAGTTAAAATAGACGACTTTAAATAAATCCCTGTCTTGTTTGTGGATCCAAACAAGAAGTCTCTTTTCTTACTTCTTTACCTTCTTCTGTTTTGTTGGTTTTCTTGAACTGTTAACTGTTTTCATGTGTTTATAAAGTTTATATACCCTACACAGAATGATAGAGGTTTTATAAATGTTTGTCATTTTATTTGTTACACTTGGAAATGTCGGTCTAGTGTATATATTCACTATCCTCGAATGATTTGAAAATGCTCTAGCGATGTTAATTTTTTTCCATCAATTTTTTCATCAAAATTTCGGTTTTTCATCAAAAAATTTTTTTCTTTCATGAAATTTTTGTTTTTTCGTTTTTTGAGTAGGTTTATTTTAGCTCGAGGTCATTATTTCGTTTACTGATTAAAACAATGATAACAAAAAGCTTTTAAAAACAGATTAACATATGATTATCCAATATAGTTGTTGTTGTTGTTGCAAATGATCAAATATATCGGATATTTGCAAGTGTAATAATATATTTAGGGTATTCACCTTGATGTGTTAACCATTTGGTTCAAATTCGGATTAATTTTTATTTAAAAAAAAATTTTTTTATTCGACATTTTAAATACTATATTTTGAGTAGGTTTATTCTAGCGTGAGGTCATTCTGTTTTAATAATTTTTTGTTAGTTATTTGGCGATCGTGAAATTACTAAGGGATTCTACAATTTTCTTTTTCTAATTCTCAATGAAAGTAGACTTCAATATGTATTAATATTTATATTTGAACATTAGCGATTTGTCATTTAAATTCTCTTTGCTACTTGTAGTACAGGGTTCTATATTTGCTAAATAATCATAATAATGGAATCTGATAAATTTTTAAACACGTGTATATAAAGTCTGGCAAAAAGGACCAACATAAATAAATTTAAAACAAAAAAATTATTTTCTTAAAAATTATTCTATAAGAACATCATGGTTTTTATAAGTAAAGAAAATAATGACCTCGAGCTAGAATAAACCCACTCGAAAAATATAATATTTTAAGGGTTGAATAAAACAAATAAAAAAAAAATTAAATTTTTCTTTATATTTTTTGTTTTATCAAACAATTTTTTTCATCAAAAAATGTTTTTTCATGAACATTTTTTTTTTTAACTTTTTTTTTTATCAAAATTTTTTTTTTCTACATTTTTTTTCATCAAAATCTTTTCTTGTTATGATGAATTTTGTATTTCGTGATCATTTTCTTTTTAATGATTTTTTTTTCATCAAAAATTTTTTTTTCACTTAAATTTTTGTTTCATCAAAATTGTTTTTTTTTCATCAAAAACTTTTTTTTTTTTTTTTCAAAAAAGTTTTTTTTTATAAAATTTTTGTTTTAAAATTTTTTTTGCATTGTGCAGGGTATTTAAAGATTCGCCTAAGTTAATTTGAAATTTTTGACTAGTTTTTTTTTTTGCCTCGTTTACTTGTTTCATTTTCATTTTAAATCACTGTAGTGTGTGTAAGTCATGTTTAGTTGTGTTGTAATTTTTTATAGTGCGACTTATTGTATGTGTGATATATTTATGTGTGTGTGAGAGTTTTTTTTAGTATGTGCAAAAGCGGATCTTAAGAACTTCTCGTATTGTATACATTTTATGTTGATTAATTGTTTCATTTTAATTTAAATTGTAAGTTGTTTTTACAACGACATGAAATAAAACAGATTTTTTATTTACTCATATGGAAAAGTTAGTCAGATAATCTTTGAAATGAGGATGGTGAAGTGTCATTCACCTCAAAATGTAGACAATTTTAGGATTTTATGTTCCTCTCATATAATTTGGGATTTTGTTTGTAATTCGAAATTTAATCTAGGACCCTATACAGTTTATATATTCAAATCCTTCTATCTCAAAACAACTAATTTTGCGACAGAGCAAAAAAAACTGTCTAAATTGAAATTCTTTATTCTAGATTACACTGTGCTACAGTGAAAAAATACTTCTGATGTGACATAGTATAGGTTGTTGGTCTTGTCGAGTAGATCACAAAAATGCCCATTAAACTAGCCAGACACCCTCAAATTTTAGAGTCAAAAAACGTTTTTCTGGGACTTTTCTCACTAAACCTTTTGTAATTCAGAAAATTTTCAACCGATTTTAAATTTTTTAACTGTTTTTGATAGAAGAAGGATGGGGCTTTCCATCTGTGTGAATTGGTCTATACATATAAGAAAGATATTTATTGAGATTTTCTATAAAATCTAATTTTTTTTGTTATTTTTTGAAAATTTTTTAAGTTTATCGATTTTTTTCTGCTATAGTTCGTTTAACAACCTTTATTCGTTTAACAATCTTTATTTATTCTGAATACGATAAGCTTTAGCCTGAAGAAATCGGATAACAATTGTCAGAGCTCTGATAATTTTTCTAAAAAAGAAAATTAAGATTTTGCAGGAAATCGACGTTCAGATATCCCAGGAAAAAGAAAATAATTTTATCATAAGAGGTCATGTACAATATTTTAAAAGGTTTTTGGCGCTCTGAATCCGAATCTGGCCTTTAAATTGCTCTATCTCGTCAGGTTTTTAACATAAATTGATATATCAAAAACTTAATAAGATAGCGCGGCCAAATTCGAATTCAGGAGGCCAAAAAGCTTTAAAATAATGATTCGCGACCTCTTAGTATGTTCGTTTATTTGTATATTCTTTTGCCTGCGTTATCCGAACTGCAATTTCAAGCAAAATCTTAATTTTCTTTTTTAGAAAAATTATCACAACTCTGTCAATTATTATCCGATTTTTTCGGCATAAAACTCATCGTATTCACAATTAAATTTTATTTCAAAATACGTTTATAAATATAAATGTTGTTGAAAGAACTATAGCAGAAAAAAATCGATAAACTAAAAATATTTTAAAAAAATAACAAAAAATTTGATATTGTTGAAAAAGTCAATACGTATCTTTTTTATATGTATAGACTTATTCACACACATGAAAAGCCCTATCCTATTTCTATCCAAAACAGTTGAAAAATTAAAAATCGGTTGAAAAATGTTTAAGTTACACGTGGTTTAGTGTGAAAAGTTCCAAAAAATCGTTTTTTGACAATAACTTTAAAATTTGAGGGTGTCTGGCAAGTTTGATGGGCATTTTTGTGATCTTTTCGACGAGACCTACAACCTTAACTACCTCATTTTAAAAGTATATTTGATTTTGTGTTTTTTGTAGCACAGTGTTATATATAAAAATGGACTACTTAATCTCACATGTAGTTGTTTTTTAAAATTTATTTGTATTAGCGATTTTATGGAAGATAGGCGGTTTTGAAATTCAAAAATATTCGAAGGGTGAGTATTTTTTTAAGATAGATTTAATAATGCAGTCCAATATAAGGGCATATTTATCATTACAAGTGACTTAAAATTATTTAAAAATCGCAAACATGACAATGATGAGATAGAGGGTTTTGTATTTATAATTTTTTTCACTGAAACCAAAAATTTACGAATGATACTTTTAAAATTACAAAAACGATTACAAAAATATTGCTAGATTCGTGTTAAGCATGCATTGCAAACGCGGGTTATTCAAAACAATTTTTTTTGATGAGATAGAGGGTTTTGCATTCAGAAAAATACGTAGTGTGGCATATAGAAATTAAAAAAAATTCCAATGAAATTGTAAAAAATATATATCGGTCAAAATAACGATACAAAACCACAAGTTTGGACATGGGTCTTCAGATTTTTTTTATATTATGAACACAGATGCTCCATGGTAAAATTAAGACAATTTTTTGTTGAAATTCTTCGTTTTAAGACGAGGAGTTTAGGTTTTAATTTCAATTTTGATTATAAAAATCCGATATTTACTTAAGAAGTTATAGATCTTCAAAGTAAACCACTTTTAAAATTTTTTGTGATTTAGAAAATAATTAATATAGCGAATAAAATCGCGAGATTTTGGGAAATGATAAATGGGAATGTCTAAATGGTTCCATAGGGTGGGTTTATACGCAAAATAAAAAAAAATCTGAAGACACCTGGTCAAAAAATACCCTTTTTCTCGTTTTGTTTGATGGAAAAGGCGATATAATCAATTTTATAGATGCATTTTAAAAGCTCATATACGTGAAAATGTGAGATAGAGGATTTTGACTAAAAGCCCACTAAGTATTCATGATCCTCTATCGATTTTTAATCCATCCACCGATGTCCGTCTGTCTGTCAGTTGAAATCCTTATTTTGTATTTTATCTTTTAAAACGTTTTTTTTTAATGTACAATGACAAATACTTTATAATGGTTTTGTGAAAATTTCAATAATTTTTTGATATATTTCTTTTAGTTCCGGAAAAAGGTGGTAAATAATAATAAATGTTTTTATATAAATCATTTATAGCCGATGTATGTTTTATTTTTTTTATCTACAAAAAAGGGTAATTTTTTGTTTCAATAGGGAAACCCCTGTAAAAACATATTTTTTTTTGTTTCCACTAGTTAAAGGTGCAAAGGTATTTTGTTTATTTTTATAAATATTTAAATATTGAAAAAAATGCAAATGAAAAATGTTAAAACATAAATTTTCCCCAAAAACAACTTAAAACAAAAAATATCCACCAAAAGAAAAAAACAGAAAATTGACTAACTCTAATAGAAAACACAACGCAAAACCCTTATTTGTAGATAAAAGGTTGAGTTAAACGAAAACAAATAAGAAAAATATATGACTATTTATTTAAAATAAATTGAAAATAATAAAAAAAAGTGGGTTGTTACAAAATAAAAATATAAAAGCTTTGTTTGAAAAAATATTAAAAGGTTTCGAACAAACACACCAATTTGTTATTATCTTGAAAATAAACTCATACAATGTTGTATTTTTAAAAATGTACTCAACTGGGAAGATTAGGGTGATTAACAATCAGAAAATTTGAATACTTATCGATGTATCGATAACACAAAATTCTGTATTGAATATTTGTATAGTTATCGATGCCTCGATAACAAATAATGCTGTATAGAAAATTTGAATGGTTATCGATATTTCGATAATTAAAAAAAATACTTGATATATGGACAACACAAAATTTTCGGTAGAAAATTTGAATAGTAATCAATGTATCGATAACACCAATTTTTCTCAGGAAAATTTTTATAGTTATCTGTATATTGATAACACAAAATTTGCTAAAGAAAGTTTCTATAAAACATTTGTATGTATAGTTATCGATAACACAAAATTTTCTATAGAAAATCTCTATTAATATCGATAAACCGATAACACAAAATTTTCTATTGAAAATTTGTATAGCTATCGATAACACAAACTTCTCTGTCTCAAGCTTGTATAGTTATCGATGTATCAATAACACAAAATGTTCTACAGAGAATTTGTATAGTTATCGATAACAAAAGCTTTTCTATTAAAATTTGTGCTGTTTTCGATAACAAAAACTTTTCTGTTAATATTTGTGCTGTTATCGATATCTCGATAACACAAAATTCATGACATAATTTTCACACACATTTCTGTAGTTATCGATATAAAGAAAACACATAAATTTTATGGAAAATTTGTGTAGTTATCAATACATCGATAAATAAAAATTTTCTATAGAAAATTTGTAAAAAATCGATACAAAAAATTTTCTATAGAAAATTTCATAGTTATCGGTATATCGATAACACAAAATTTTCTTTGAAAAATTTGTATGGTTATCGAAATATAAAAATTTTCTTTAAAAAATTTATATAGTTATCGATATATCGATAAGAAAACATTTTCTATAGAAAATTCGTATAGTTATCGATAACACAAAATGTACTACAGAAAATTTGTAAGTTTTCAATACCACAAAATACTTTATAGAAATTTGTATAGTTTGTGTTATCGATAACAAAAATTTTTCTATTAAAATTTGTGTTGTTATCGATATCTCAAAATCACAAAATTCTCTATTAGAAACTTGTATACATTTCTACAGAAAACACAAAATTTTTAAAATTTTTATAGTTATCGATACATCGATGTATCAAAATTTTCTTTAGAAAACTTGTATAGTTATCGATATAGTGAAACACAAATTTTTTTTTAGCAAGTGTGCATAGTTATCGATATATCTATAACAAAACATTTTTTATAGGAAATTTGTATAGTTACCGATAACACAAAATGTTCTATAGAAAACTTGTAAGATATCGATAACACAAGATATTTTATGGAAATTTCGTATAGTTTGTGTTATTGATTATTTAGACATTTTTTGTAGAGCATTTTGTGTTATCGATAACTATACAAATTTTCTTAAGAACATGGTTTGTTATCGATACATCGATAACTATAAAAATTTTCTGAAGAAAATTTTGAGTTTTCGATAACTGTACAAATTTTCTATAAAAAAGTTTGTTGGATTTTATTGATAACACAAAACATCGATAACTTAAAATTTTTTATTGAAAATTTGTTTAGTTATCGATATATCGATAACTTAAATTTTGTAAAGAAATGTTTTAAAGTTATTGATGTGTTCTACAGAAAATTTTTAAGTCATCGATAACACAAATTATTTTATACAACATGTTTATAGTTTGTGTTATCGATAACTTACAAATTTTCTGTAGAGCATTTTGTGTTATCGGTAACTACACAAATTTTCTATAGAAAATGTTTTGTTATCGATATATCGATAACTATGCAAATTTCTTAAAGAAAATTTTAAGTTATCGATAACTGTACAAATTTTCTATAAGAAATGTTGTTAATTTTATTGATAACATAAAAAATCGATAACTTAAAACTCTTTATAGATAATTTGTATAGTTATCGATATATCGATAACTTAAATTTTGTATAGAAATTTTTAAATTTATCGATGTATCGATAAATTCAATTTTCTTCAAAAAATTTTTCGATTTATCGATAACTAAAATTTTCAATACAAAATTTTTGCAGTTATCGATATATACATAACTAAAATTTTCTATAGAAA
Organism: Pegoplata infirma; assembly: GCA_963921195.1. Taxonomy (NCBI): domain Eukaryota; kingdom Metazoa; phylum Arthropoda; class Insecta; order Diptera; family Anthomyiidae; genus Pegoplata; species Pegoplata infirma. Next base: position 216,577,213 of record OY992538.1, read on the forward strand.
ATTTTATATAGTTGTATCGATGTATCGATAACTTAAAATTTTATATACAAAATTTGTATATTTATCGATATATCGAAAATTTTAAATTTCCTAAAGATCATTTGTACAGTTATCGATATACCGATAACTCAACATTTTTTTACAGAATTTGTATAGTCATCGATGTATCGATAGCTTAATTTTTTTTGAAAATTTTTATAGTTATCGAAATATTGATAACACAAAATTTTCTACAAAAAAACGGAATGTATAGTTTTAATCGATAAATCAAAATTTTCTGTAGAAAATTTGTAAAGTTATCAAAATTTCGATAAGAAGAATTTTTTATAAAATTTTTTTATAGTAATCGATAACACAAAAAAATTTTCTATAGAAAATTTGTTTAGTTATCAATATACCGATAACACAAAATTTTCTACAAAAAAATTGTGTAGTTTTTATCGACAAATCAAAATTTTCTATAGAAATTTTATATATTTATCAATATATCGATAACACAAAATTGTATTTAAAAAAATTATAGTAATCGATAACACCAGAAGATTTGTGTAGTTATCGATATCGAAATTTGAAATAGAAAAGAAAATTTGTAAAGTTATTAATATATCAATAACACAAAATTTTCTATAAACATTTTTTATAGTAATCGATAACACAAAAAATGTATAGAAAATTTGTATAGTTATCAATATACCGATAACATAAAATTTTCTACAAAAAAATGTATAGTTTTATCGGTAAATCAAAATTTTTAATACAAAACTTGCATAGTTATCGATATATCGAAAATTATATAGAAAATTTGTGTAGTTATCGATAACACAACATTTTCTATAGAAAATTAAATTAAATATCGATAACAAAAAATTTCTATAGAAAATTTGCATAGTTTTCAATATATCGATAACACAAAATGTTCTATAGAAAATTTGTAAAGTTATCGATAACACAAAATTTTCTATAAAACTTTTTTACAGTTATCGATAATACAAAATTTTCTATAAAAAATTTGTATAGTTATCGATAACACACAATTTTAGTTTGTGTTAGTAATCAAAATTTTCTATACAGAATTTTTATAGTTATCGACAAATTGATAAAAAGTTTTTGTAGAAAATTTGTAAAGATATCGATAGCAAAAAAACTTCTATTGAGAATTTCTATAGATATCGATAGATCGACAACAAAAAATTTTCTACAGAAAATTTGTAAACATAAATTTATCAATATCAATATCAAAACAAAAATAAAATTATTTTGAAAATTTGTTAAGATAACGGTTTATCGATAAATTTACAGTTTAATAAAGAACATTTTATTGTTTTCCATATACAATGCAGAAAATTGGGTTGTTATCGATATATTGATAACTTCACAGTTTTCTATTGGAAATTGTGTGGTTGTCTATATATCGATAACTTAACAATTTTATTAAAAAAAATATTTGTTATCGATGAGTCGATAACTTAACAATTTCGTATAGAAATTTTTATTGTTGTTGATTTATCGATAACTTTAAATTTTTTATGGAATACTGTGGTGGTAGCGATACCATGTACTTGTTAACGCTATATCGATAACTTTAGAGCTTTTAATTGAAAATAGTGGTGTTATCGATGCATCGATAACAAATTTCTGTAGAAAATTGTGTTGCTATCGATTAAGTTTACAATTTGCTATAGAAAATTGTGTTGTTTTTTATACATCGATAACTTTACAATTTTCTATAAAAAATTGTGGTGTTGTCAATAGGTCCATAGAATTTTAGATAAAGAAAATTGTGTTGTTATAAATAAATCAATAACTTAATGTTTGTCCATAGAAAATTGTATTGTATTTTCTATAGCAAATTTAACTGTTATCAATTTATCGATAACTTTATTATTTTCTTAATAATTTTCCGAAGAATGTTGTATTGTTAACGAATAACTAATGACTTGACAATTTTCTTCAGAAAACTCTATTGTCTCAATACTTTATAATTTTTTAAAGAAAATTATGTTATTATTGATATATTGATGTTTTTACACTTTTCTGTTAAAAATTGTATTATTATCGATAAATCGATAACTTTAAAATTTTTTATATAAAATTGTATTGTTGATAGAAAATTGTTTTATTGTAGATCAATAGATAACAACGATAATTTTTTATAGAAAATTTTTATACTTATCGACACATCGATAACTTTTACATTTTCCATAAAAAATGTATTCTGATCGATAACTTAAAAATTTCTTTAAAAAATTGTATTGTTATCGATATATCTATAACTTTGTTATCGATATATTGATAATATAATTTTTATCTTTAGAAAATTTTGTTATCTCAACATATTTTCTTTACACATACTATACCACTTATCGCAACACCACCCTAATAATCATACAAAAAAAGTACTGGTACTAACAACCCCCCTTTAATTGTTCGAGTACTTGGTATCATATAGTCCATTTACTGTATGTTATTTTTTTTTGTTTTCTCCCTGACATACTTCCGTTTTTAATCACTTTGTGGTAAAATTTAAGTGGTCTTTTATTATTAAACTCATTTCAAGTTCTTTTTTTTTCCTTTTTGCTATATGAAACGTTTCAGTTTGGTATTTTTTTTCTCTGTTATAAATTACCATAAAAAATTATTTCATATAAGAGTGGGTGTTGCTCTTGATATCAAGAATAAAAATACATTTTTTATATTATATACGGATGGTTAAAACAATTTGTTGGGTAGTAGTTATTTTTATGCTGCAATCTTCTACTGCAAAAGTATTATTAATATTAAAAATAATAGATAAAAGTAATTTCCTTTTTAGCATCTTACTACAGATATTTTTGGACAACAAAAGGGGGGGAGGAAAGTAAATTTATTTTACAACAAAAATTATTACAAATAGTGGGCAAGTATTAAAAGGGAAAATAGTTCTTGTAATAACCCAAGCAGAAAAGTTTGTATATAATTGTATATAATTTGATAGAAATTATATATAATTTTATAAGATTTTGTATACAGGTTTGAGATTAAAGAAAATTAGATAAAATTAGATTAAATTCTATATAAATTGATAAAAATTATATATAATTTTATCCCGGATTTGGTAGATTCAATTTTATATAATTATATCAATTTATATCTAACTTGATCGAATTTTATAATATTTTATCAAAATAGATATAGACCGAATTCGAGACAATATTATATATAAGTTTATAAAATTATATATAATTTAATATACAAAAAGTTAAAAGTTCTGAGACATTTTTCCTAAAGCAAAAGTTTAGGAATTAAGATTCTTTTTCGTTTACAAAAATTCTTCAACTTGGAGATATTTTGCCTAAGAAAACGTCTTTAATAATTTAAAATCATTTTATAGCACTTAATCAATTATAATGGAGATCGTGACAGGATCTCCAATTGTAGAATCGATGAGATTTCTTATTAAATTAAAACTTTCCTGGATTTTGCTCTTATTTGTGCATACAATAACGATGTTTCCTAACGTTTTTAAATTTTAACTTAAAATCCGCTTTATTAATTCATTTTATAAATATTGTTGTTGTTAAATTAAAAACGTGCAATTCTTCTTTTCACTATAACCTCATAAGAGATTTCTTAAAAAAAAAAAGTATTTTTGGCAAAAAAAAGGGGTGCATATGTATGAATTCATCTTGCCTTTGTGTTCAGTAAATTAAAAAAAAAAAAAAACATTTTAACAAAGAAGTTCATCAAAGGCGTCAATTGAAAAACCTTTATAATGTTAATATAATTTTGATAAGTTCCAAATTGTTAAGAAGTGAAAAAAAATATTTGCAAAACAAATCATAAAAAAGTTTAAAATTAATAATTCAATTGACAGTAATAAAATAAAAGGGGTGGCAAAAAATGTTACCACTACTGTAGAAAAAAATCTAAGAATTTTTCTATAGAAAAATTCTTAAAATTTTTCTATGGAAAAAATTTAAATATTTTTCTATAAGAAAAATCTAAGAATTTTTCTATACGAAAAGTCTAAAATTTTTCTACAGAAAAAATGTGAGAATTTTTCATAGAAATTTTTTATAGAAAAAATCTAAGAATATTTTTATAGAAAAAATCAAAAAAAAAAATTCTATAGAAAAAATCTAAAAATGTGTCTACAGATAAAATCTTAGAAATTTTCTATAGAAAAATATTTAAGAATTTTTCGATAGAAAAAATCAAGGATTTTATCTAATGAAAAAATCTTAGAACTTTTCTATAGAAAAATATATAAGAATTTTTCTATTGAAAATATTTAAGAATTTTTTTATAGAAAAAATCTAATAATTTTTCTATAGAAAATATAAAAATAAATATAAGATTTTTTCTATAGAAAAATATATAAGAATTTTTCCATTGAAAAAATTTAAGAATTTTTCTGTGCAGAAAAAATCTTAGAATTTTTCCTATTGAAAAATATATAAGAATTTTTCTAAAAAAAATTGAGAATTTTTCTATAGAAAAAGTCTAAGAATTTTTCTATAGAAAAAATCTAAGAATTTTTCCATCGAAAAAATTTAAGAATTTTTCTATAGAAAAAATATAAAAATTTTTCTATGGAAAAAATCTCAAAAAAAATTTTCTATAGAAAAAATATAAGAATTTTTCTAATGAAAAAATCGAAGAATTTTTGTATATAAAAAATCCAAAATTAAAAAAAAAAAAATCTAAAAAAATTATTCATTAAGAAGAAGCCCAAATTTGTTCTACAAGAAAAATTTAAATATTTTTCTATAAGAAAAATCTGAAATTTTTCTATAAGAAAAATACTGAAAATTTTTCTATACAAAAATGATTGAATTTAGCAAGTTCCAAATCAGGTATTTTTTAATGTTTTTACCTAATTTTATTAAAAAAAAGTATTAAACATTTAGCACAGTTGTTGAATTATTCTCTTACTTGTCTTGTATTTTGTATTATACGAGTATATATGAGGCATTCCACACCAAATGTCCCGCTACAGAAAAACATGTGTCCCGTAAATTTCTGAATAGGTTGTTTGGATAGCCCTATATGTAACTAAGAAAATTGCGTTTTTGGTTTTTCAAATTTTCGAAAACTGGGCTTAGGAGGCGTGGTCAAATATTGAAAAAATGGTAAAATTTGTGGCGAGTTGCCTTTATTAAATATTTATCACATTAAAACGGAATTCACCACAATGTCAAAAATTTACGTTCTTATATAGTTTTGTATGGGCTATCGATTAAAAGTTCTTTTTTTGGAAAATTTTCAGAACCCGTTCTGAAATTTTCCATTTTTTAAAAAAGTCAATTTATCAAAAATCCGGCCACTTTTTTTTTTCTTTTTTATTTATTTTTTTAAAAGTTTAGATGTTTGTCCATCCACACAAAAAAAATCAGAAACACGTTCATCTTTTTTTTCGAGAAAATCGCATTTGAACTTCAAATTTCATAACAATTTTGTTATTTGCTTGTATTTCTTTGTTTTAAAGTTGCGAATGAGTAATATTAATTGCATAAATATTCGTCATACGCTCTGTTGACACAAAGAAATACAAGCAAATAACAAAATTGTTATGAAATTTAAAGTTCAAATGCGATTTTCTCGAAAAAAAAGATGAACGTGTTTCTGATTTTTTTTGTGTGGATGGACAAACATCTAAACTTTTAAAAAAATAAATAAAAAAGAAAAAAAAGTGGCCGGATTTTTGATAAATTGACTTTTTTAAAAAATGGAAAATTTCAGAACGGGTTCTGAAAATTTTCCAAAAAAATTTTTTAAATCGATAGCCCATATAAAACTATATAAGAACGTAAATTTTTGACATTGTGGTGCATCCCGTTTTAATGTGATAAATATTTAATCAAGGCAACTCGCCACAAATTGTACCATTTTTTTAATATTTGACCACGCCTCCTAAGCCCAGTTTTCGAAAATTTGAAAACCCAAAAACGCAATTTTCTTAGTTACATATAGGGCTATCCAAGCAACCTATTCAGAAATTTACGGAACACATGTTTTTTTTCGCTGGACATTTGGTGTGGAATGCCTCATATAAGAATTTTTCTATAGAAAAAATCTAAACATATTTCTATAAAAAAAATCTAAAAATTTTTTTATAGAAAAAATCTAAAAATTTTCCTATAGAAAAAATCTAAACATGATTCTATAGAAAAAATCTAAAAATTTTTCTATAGAAAAAATCTAAAAATTATTCTGTAGAAAACATCTAAGAATTTTTCTATAGAAAAAATATAAGAATTTTTTTATAGCAAAAATCAAAGAATTTTTTAATAGAAAAAATCTAAGAATTTTTCTTTAGAAAAAATCTAAACATGTTTCTATAGAAAAAGTTCAAACATATTTCTATAGAAAAAATTTTAAAATTATTTTAGAGAAAAAATCTAAAAATTTTTCTATAGAAAATATCTAAAAAATTTTCTATAGAAAAAATCTAAGAATTTTTCTATAGAAAAAATATAAGAATTTTTCATAGTTTTTAAATTTTACCAAAAAATTTTCTATAGAAAAATATCTAGGAGTTTTTCTATCGAAAAATTCAAAAAATTTTCTATAGAAAAAATCTAAGAATTTTTTTATAGAAAAAATTTAAGATTTTTTGTATAGAAAAAATACAAAATTAAAAAAAAAAAATCTAAAATTTTTTTAAAGAAAAATTTTAAAATTATTCTATGAGAAAAATCCAAACAATTTAGCAAGTTAAAAATCTACTACGTATTTTTTAATGTTTTTTACCTAATTTTACTAAAAAAATTAGTGTGAGTATTAAACATTTAACACAGTTCTTGAATTATTCTCTTACTTATCTTGTGTTTTGTAATATATATATTTTTTTGTATTTTTCCAAAGAGAATATTTAATATTTGCACATTAGGTAATACATATGTATATTAGGGTGGCACAAAAATGGTCTAAAAATTCTATGTTTAAATTTTTACTCAACTCGGACAAAATTAACCCCTGCCTGTGGTGGGTTAAAGTTTTGCCCCAAAAAAAAATTATATACAAACCAAACATTTTTTTTTCGATTTTTTAATTTATTTTGTTCAATTATTATTTTGTTTGATTAGCTTATTAACGGCGTAAAATTTAATTTTGGTAGGATAAAATCTTTCACTTCAAAATTGTGTTCGATTTTTTTTTTTAAATCTTTTTTTTTAAATATTTTTCCTTTCTGTGACATCTTTATCGTGTTCTGAAATGTATAAAAAAAAACCAAAAAATGAGTTTTTTATCCTTTTTTAAAATTTTATGTTTTATTATAAAAAATGCTTTTGTAGATTGCCTGGCAAATTATGGTTCTTTTCGGTCTAAAAACTCTATTTTACAATTTTCAGCTAAATTGGACCATTTTAACCCGTGCCCCAGGGGACACTAAACTAAACAAAAAATTTTAATTTTTTTTTCGAATTTTAAAGCGAAGGGTTTATCCCACCAAAATGAAATTGTTAGTCGTTAGTCGTTAATAAGCTTATCAAGTAAAATAATAATTTATAAAAAAAATTAAAAAACCAAAAAAAATGTTTGGTTTGTATGGAAAAAATCTTTTTTTGGGGGCAAAACTTTAACCCCCCAAAGGCATGGGTGAATTGTGTCCGATTTGGCTAAAAATTTAAGCATAGATTTTTTATACCAAAACGAACCATAATTATGACGAAAAAAGTCATAATTTGTGCCACCCTAATGTATATAAAACTACAAAATTATTTATATGTAATCACAGTTTGGTATAATGTGACCAACTCTAATGAAACGAACTGGAATGAATTTTTTATAACCGATTATTTAGTTTTTGATTCTTCGAGCAGTTTGGTATTGCACTTGAGTGAAATCTAGGGAAATCTCTTAAGTGTTTGTACATTCCACATAACCTTAAAATACAAAATGCTTTAATTCGGCAGCAAGTGGACAAATTCAAACGAAAATTTTATTTAAACATTTTTAAAGTAAAAAAAAAAATGTTTTTGATAGAAAAAATATTTTTTTCTCCCCAAAAAGTTTTTTTCTCCCCAAAAAGTTTTTTTCACCCAAAAAAAAATTTCCTAAAAAAAAAGAAAAATTTCTCCAAATGTTTTTGATAGAAAAAATATTTTTTTCTCCCCAAAAAGTTTTTTTCTCCCCAAAAAGTTTTTTTCTCCCCAAAAAGTTTTTTTCACCCAAAAAAAAAAAATTCCCCAAAAAAAAGAAAAATTTTTCCAAAAATGTTTTTGAGAAATATTTTTTGTAATCTTCTTTTCTATAATAAAAAAAACAGTTGGTACCATTATCCAGCACATGTATGTGTATTTAAATTTAATAACAGATTTCCATATAAAGATTTAATATGATTGTGTTTAACATATCGATTGATTGGTATGTTCTTTCATTTATTCATTCATTCGCATACAGACATTTTCTACTATTGTATATTAATTTGTGTGTTTGTTTGTATATTTCTTTGTAAATGTATGCTATTCAAATGCATGTTTTGTATTAGGGTGGAGTAAATTTTCCTTTTTTTTAATCGAATATCAAAATCGTTGGGGATCGTAATAGTTGTCTTTTAGGGTAGATATTAACACAAAAAGAAAAATTGGACCCCTCCCCCCCCCCCCTTAGGCTAATAAAATATATATATATTTTTTTTTACTTTTTGAAAAACTTTCCGATTTTCAAGTTAAAAAAGAACCCAAAGACATTGCCCTAAAGATCCAACATTTTTGTACATAAAACGCAACTCCCACCCCAGCGACTTTAAAATTCGAAAAATGGAAATTTGGCTCCACCCTAATGTATATATGTAGGTAAATGTGAAATTGTAAGTATGTTATACACATTACCATAACATTCATGTAGTTGGTTTTGCAAATAATTTCCTATGAAAATTGGTATTTATACAAAAAAGACTTTTCTTCTTTATACAGACAAACAAACGCACAATAAAAATTTTAAAGTCTGCAAAAATGTTTGTTAAAAAAAAATATTTTTTTTAAAAATTTTGTAATTGAAACAATCAATTAAATGATAAATTTATTTCAAGAATTTCAAAAATTAATTTTAACAAATTAAGTTATTACAAACATTTTTTGAATAATATTTTTCGAATTACCAATATGAGTTAATTTTTTAATTGAAACAATTAAAAAAATTTTAGAAAATATTTACCATTAGACGATGGTGAAGACACTCACTGTTTACAAGCATAAAATTAAATAAAAAAAAATTGAAAATGCTATACGAAGTGTAGCGAAATATTATCACTTTTTCTGGAGCTCAAACATTTTCCTCGAGCTCAAAAATTTTATTTCTTATAAAAAATAATTATATATATTTTTTTTCAACAAACATTTAGTCGCCGATTATTTCTAAATTTTGAATATCAGTTAATTGTTTATTTGAATCAACTAAAAATTTAATTAAATAAATATTTTTTTTCAACAAAAATTTTAATTAATGCATTTCTCTAAATACCTTATATAAGTTTATTTCTTAATTGAAACAATTAAAACATTTTTTTAACAAAAAACTTTAGACACAGACTTTTCTTAATACCTATTACCAGTTTTTTCTTTAATTGAATCAATTAAAAATATAATCAAATACTAAAATTTGTTAAACAAAAATTTTAATCACTACCCTTTTCCCAATACCAATTAATGCTTTAATTGAATCAATTAAATAAATTATTTACTACTTTTTATTCGATAAAAATTCGAATCAAGCTTTTTTCTTTCTGTGTACTGTTTGTTGCTTGATCTCTTTGTGTGATTGAAGATGGTGTGTGTGTGTAAATGTACAAATATCTACGTCAGCCTTTGTATTTTATCATTCGTTTGTGTGTGTTTACGTGAATACTAAAGTGTGTTTAAGATAGAGAGATGCGGTTTTATTGTATTAACCCTTTTTTTCATAGACTAAGAAATTGTTTGTATAACACAAATTTTCCGAAAGTCGACAATTTATTTTTATACCCTACACTCTAGTGATAGAGGGTATATATAAGTTTGTCATTCCGTTTGTAACTAATCGAATTATCGGTCTGGGACCCCATAAAGTATAAATATATATTATTGATCAGTGATCGATTTTAAACCATTCTAGCGATGTCCGTCTGTTGAAATTGCGATCACGGCCAAAATATTAAACAGATATGGCTGAAACTTAACATATTTATTTATTAGAATTTCTCCCAAGCAGTTTGGTATTGCATTTGAGCGATATCGGTTCACCTGTTCAAAAGTTATGATCGAAAATGTAACGATACCTCAAAAATTTTAGTACATTCTACATAACCTAAAAATACAAAATGTTTTAATTCGGATGCTGGTTAACAAATGTGAACATAGTTGGATACCGAATGGTATTTAAACAAGTACAAACATATTTTATTTCAAAAAAAAAAAAAAAACCTCGGATTTTTTTTCACAAATTTTTTTTTTTTTCACAAAAAAAAAAAAAAAAAAATTTTCGGTAAAATTTTTTTTTTCTATAATTTTTTTTTTTGCAAATAATCTTTGTGACACTGTGGAGGGTATTCAAACATTCGGCAAGGCCGAATTTAACTTTTTTTACTTGTTTTTGGGAAATTTCAAAATTTTTATCGTCCTCATTTGACATCGAAAGTACAAAATGGGTTAATTTAAATTGATTGTTATCGAAAGGATTTGTCAAATGCATTTGTAATAATTTTAACAAAATTATGAAATTAAATCTTTGTGAATATTATACAAAATTTAGACAAGTAATTCATATATTGATATACAAATGATTGATTATGCAATTACAAATGTTCTATGATGATTGCTGGGAATAAGGGGTTTTACACTGTAGCAAATTTGTTAAAAACCAAGAAAATCGACTTAAAATATATACGATCAAATACATCTATGGTTTTTCGAATTTTTTGGATTTTTTTTTAAATTTTTCTGATTTGTTTTTGAATCTTTGTGATATATTTTTTGAATTTTTATATAGTTTTTTGAATTTTCCTCAATTTTGTTTTGAATTTTGCAGAAATATTCTGAATTTTAAATTTTACTGTATTTTTCAAAGTTTTTCTGTTTTATATCTCAGTTTTTTTAATCTTCCTTAATTTTTTTTCTTTAATAACACAGTGCTACAAAAAACACAAAATCAAATATACTTTTAAAATGAGGTAGTTAAGGTTGTAGGTCTCGTCGAAAAGATCACAAAAATGCCCATAAAACTTGCCAGACACTCTCAAATTTTAAAGTTTTTGCCAAAAAAAAAAACGTTTTTTTGGGACTTTTCTCACTAAACCACGTGTAAATTAAACATTTTTCAATCGATTTTAAATTTTTCAACTGTTTTGGATAGAAGAAGGATATGGCTTTTCATGTGTGTGAATTGGTTTATACATATAAGAAAGATATGTATTGATTTTTTCAACAATATCAAATTTTTTATTATTTTTTGAAAATTTTTTGAGTTTATCGATTTTTTTCTGCTATAGTTTGTTCAACAACATTTATATTAATAAACGTATTCCTAAAGAAAATTTAATTGTGAATACGATGAGCTTTATGCCAAAAAAAAAAAATCGGATAACAATTGACAGAGTTGTGATAATTTTTCTAAAAAATAAAAATTACGATTTTGTATGAAATTGCCGTGCGGATAACCCAGGCAAAAAAAATAAACGACCATACTGAGAGGTCGCGTATCATTATTTTAAAGCTTTTTGACCTCCTGAATTCGAATTTGACCTTGAAATTGCGCTATCTTATTAAGTTTTTGATTTATAAACTTATATTAAACATCTCAAAAACCTGACGAGATAGAGCAATTTAAAGGCTAGATTCGGATTCAGCGCGCCAAAAACATTTAAAAATATTGTACATAACCATTTATGATAATTTTTTTTTTTTGCCTGGGTTATCTGAACGGCGATTTCCTGCAAAATCTTAATTTTCTTTTTTAGAAAAATTATCACAGCTCTGTCAATTATTATCCGATTTTTTTAGGATAAAGCTTATCGCATTTAGAATTAAATTATCTTTAAAAAAACGCTCATAAATATAAAGGTTGTTAAACGAACTATAGCAGAAAAAAATCGATAAATTCGAAAAATTTTCAAAAAATAACAAAAAAAAACATTGATTTTATAGAAAAAATCAATAGATATCTTTCTTTTACGTATTGACCAATTCACACACATGGAAAGCCCTATCCTATTTCTATCCAAAACAGTTTAAAAGTTTAAAATCGGTTTTTCTGAATTACACAAGGTTTAGTGAGAAAAGTCCCAAAAAAAGTTTTTTGACAATAACTCTAAAATTTGAGGGTGTCTGGCAAGTTTAATGGGCATTTTTGTGATCTACTCGAAAAGTCCAACAACCTATACTATGTCACATCAGAAGTATTTTTTCACTGTAGCACAGTGTAATCTATATTTGTTAATTTTTTTACTAAAATGTTTAATTTTTTTTAAATTTTCACGATTTTTTTTTGTTTTTCTTATTTTTTCTGAAGTTTTTCAACAATTTTGTACTGTTTTTATACCCTCCACTCTAGTGATTGAGTTATATTCATGATCCTCGATCTATTTTATGAAGATCTAGCGATGTCCGTCCGTCTGTCCGTCTGTCTGTTGAAAACTCGGTAACTTTTGAAAAACTTTACGGAGGTTCCTGAACTTTGACATATATGTTGGGCATTTAACTGGTCAGGTTGGTATTGCAATCCAGCGCAATGTTGAAACCCCGTTTAACATGTCACAAAAGTCACAAAAATATTTTACAACGTATTTTTGACACTCAAAAACATTTTTACACTAAAAAAATACACTCGAAAATTTACATTAAAAACATTTTACATTCCAAAAAAACTTAGTAAATTTTTTTTTTCAAAAATAACTTAAAAAAAGCTTTTTTTTCACAAAATAAAATATTTCTAATCAAAAATGTTATTTTTTCCCCGTTAGAAAATTTACTATCACTTAAAAACGGTATTGTGGAGGGTACTCATAGATTCGGACAAGTCGAATTTAGCATTTCTTCTTGTTTTTTTTTTTATTTTTCTACTATTTTTGTAAATAGTGCCAATTTTGACACATTTTCCCCCAAAATAATTTTTAGTTGAAAGGTTTTGAACATTGTGGAGGTTAAATTAAATCTCAATTATCTTATTTACTTTGTTAATGTTTAATCTTTGCCCAAATATGTAGTTTATAGTGTAAAACCCGTTTAAGTAATATTAATCTGAATGCATATTACAGCAATGAGAATATTTAAAATTATATTGAGAATGGTCATCAACAATAAGTAAAGAAAATTATTATTTTTCTAATGTGAATATTAATTAATATGAATTTTTCATTAGGAAACAAAATTAACAAATTTTAAAGATAATAAAAATATTGTTAAAAAATATTTTTTTAAGAAAAAGGGAAGTCTCCCTGGTGTCACCCTCCGATTTTCATGAAATTTGGATATGTTGTCAAGAACTAAAAATTCATTTGATACGTATTTTTTTTTTAGCGGCCCAAACTCATTTTTAGGGGGGGTCGATTTGTATGGGGGGAAATTGACCTTTTACAGTTTTTTACTATTTACGCCTATTTAAACAAAATTAATATAGGCATGTGTGGTATCAGATTAAAGGTATTAAAAATACCTATCTCGTGGTGCTAACAACGTGTCAAAGAAGTTAATATTTTTCGACTTATTAACAAAAATGTCCTAAAATTTTGGTATTTTACTCAATATGACGAAAAGTTGTGCATGTTTGGACACATTCTTAGCACACGTAGATAGGTTTTTCAAAGACCTTTCATTTGGTATGTAACATGCTAGGTTTCTTTGCATAATATAGGAGATAAACGAAAAAATCTGAAAAATGGCCTTGTCTTCCCCCTCCTTTTTCCACCCTAAATATTTGGGCCGCTAAAAAAATACGTGTCCCTTTATTTTTTCTGCTCTACAAAATAAAACCAATTCCATAAAGATCCGCGGGTGACACTAGGGAGACTTCCCTTGTTAGTGATAGAGGGTATATATAAGTTTGTCATTCCGTTTGTAACTCATCGAAATACCGGTCTAGGACCCCATTATGTATATCATGAAATCTTTTTTAAATTTCAACTCAGTGAAACTGAAATAAATGTTTAAAAAAACCGTCAGTTTTTGGAATTTAGAAAAACTGTAAATGCACTTGTGTAAACAAGACCTTGAACCATCACTGAGCAATGTTTAAGGATTACCCCACTTTATCCGTAAAAGTTACAGAGGGTTAAAGTTGAAAAATCGATAAAAATGGCTTGAAACAATCCATAGTTTTTACCTTCTTTCGCTTTTTTTTTAACTTCTCCTTATATTTTAATCTTTTCCGGCATAACACAAAGTCAGTACATATAAGAGATTATTTTAATGTTAGCTTGATAGATGCTTCATCGCTTGGTAAGAAGTTATAAGACGGTTAAGTTTTGAAACCAAAAATTAAGAGTTTTTAAATTTTCGGGGTTTTTTGATTAGGGATTTCGGCCCCCTCTATAAAATGAAAAAAGTTGAACTAGAGTTGGTAGCTGTTGTAATTCTTAACATTTTGGAATTAATCCCGTTAATGTGCCACGAATAGTTAAGGAGTTTCAGCAGATCAAAGTTCGAAAGAAAAAACGTAATTTTTTTAAAATACCAGTTTTTCGCGAGGCACATTCGCGGTTTCATTCGAAATTTGGTGGACTCTTGCGTAAACCGAGTTTTTTAGGAGTTTACGTAAAAAAATCAGTGGCGGGTTTATAAAAAATAAATTGCAAAAATTTTATGGCATTTTTGAAAATTGTGCGAAATTTGCAAATCTGTTTCCAATTTTTTTTAGTAGCAATTAATGCATCATGTTCATTTTAATACACCAAAAGACGTGCCTTAACGAGTAGAACTGATTTGCTTTTTGACTTTTAACTTTAAGCCATTCTGAGCTGAAAGCGCGATGATTTTATCTAAAAAAGTTTTGATCTGGCACATCCAAGGCTTTACACGAAATCGGATGAAATTTTTTTTAAATGAAAGCCCACTTGATGTGTCATCATAAAATCAGAGGCGGGTTAAAAAATTTTGATGATTATAGATTTTTTGGACCATATTAAATTTTCTTGTTATAAAAAAGCATCACCGATTTTTTTAAACACTGGTACAATGAAACGATCTTCCGTGATTTTTTTTTTTCAGTAATACCAACGCGCATTGCCTAAATATGTTATAAAAAATTGTGAAACTTTTCTTTTACCGCGAATTAATCGCGATTTTAGGTACTTAGATATTTTTTTTTTAAATCGTTTGGTCATTAAAGGGTTAAATTTATATCATATATTTTAAAAGAAATGATATATCCTGGCATGTTTTAATAACGCATGCAACAAATGTGTAGAAAAAAAATATTTAAAATATTTTTAAGATTTTTTAAAAAAGCTAAATCTTAAAACCGCCATAACTTTTGACCCCCTTGCGCGATTTAATTGACGCGAACGAATTTCTTATTCTTAAATAGCTTTCATCGATGTGCCATCAAAACAAAAATCACATCTTTTTTACCTCAAAATTTAAGTCTTAGCCGCAACTCCTCATATACGGTAGCTCACAGAAATTCATTCAAGTCAAAGTAAACCAAAATAGACCTAATTATTATAAAACAAGTATTTTTGTAAAAAAGCCTTGTGTAGGTAATTTATCAAGCTTAAATTTAAGCTTAATGGCGTTCAGATTGTGTAAATATCAAATGTGCTACGGAGGTGGAAATGGAAATTAAAATTATTAAAATATTTTTTTTTTAAAAATTCTTCAAAATATTTTTAGGTCGATTTATTCCAAGTTCAAACATTAAAAATTTTAAGAATATTACAATAGTTTATATTCATTAATTAAATAATTTTTTCAACTACCCAAACAAAAATCAAAAACTTTAAAATACATTAGAAGAAATCCGAAATTTTTGACCCCCTATTCTTTTGACCGACAATTTTTTGTAAACAAAGAAAATATTTTATTGTTTATTTATTTATTTAAGGACACCTAAGTGCACAGTAATAAGATTTGAAAATAATTGAACATTTCCTTGGTTTGCAAAAATTTGGTGGTCAAAAGAATAGGGCATAAAAAAATTTTGATTCCTTCTACTGTATTTGAAAAATTTTGATTTTTGGTTGGGTCGTTGGAAAAATTATTTGATAAATGAATATAAATTATTGGACTATTTTTTAAATTTAAAATGTTTGAACTTGAAAAAATTCGACTTAAAATTATTTTAAACAAAATTTCTTTCAATAATTTTAATTTTTACACATTTAATATTTATTTCAATTTTTACACATTTAATATTTACTCAATATGTATGCCATTAAGCTTAAATTAAAGCTTTATAAATTACCTACAGAGAACTTTTTACAAAAATACTTGTTTGATAATAATGTGTGTTATTGTAAACTTTTTCTTAAATGGATTGCTAACTGATATCTATCACACGAAATAAGCTTACCAGTGATCGATTTTAAGATATTCTAGCGATGTCTGTCCGTCTGTCCGTCTGTGGAAATTGTGATCACGGCCTAAGTATTCAACAGATATGACTAAGACTTAACGTAATTACTTGTTGTTGCCCCTAAGTAGTTTGGTATTGCATATGAGCGAAATCGGTTTAGCGGTTCAAAAGTTATCAACGAAAATGTAAGGTCACCTCGAAAATTTTGGTACATTCAACATAACCTAAAAATACAAAATGCTTGAATTCGGCTGCTGGTTGACACATGTGAACAGAATTGATCACCAAATGGTATTTAAACAAGTACAAACATATTTTTTTACAAAAACAAAGTTTACGAATTTTTTTCACCAAAAAATTTTTTCGTAGATTTTTTTTCAAATTTTTTTTTTTCAATTTTTTTTTGAAAATAAAGTTTTTTTTTACATTCAGGAGGGTATCAATACATTCGTCATGGTCAAATTTAACTTTTTTACTAGTTTTTTATAAGAAAAGATTTAATTTTTTTTTCTACAGAAATTTTAATTTTTATTTAAATACTTGTATTTTAAAGGGAGAATGTAAGAGTGCTCCTTTCACATTAAAAAGAAGTAAGAAATTTAAATTCGATTTGGCTGAATACTCCAAATGTTCAAAACACTTTTTTTTTGTGATCTTAACTTTTTCAAACGGAAAAAAAAAAATTGTTCAAAAATTTTAAGCCAAAATTCACAAAACAATTTTTAAGTGACTTTAAAAAAATTTTTGACTAGAAAATTTTTATTCAAAAAAAAAAAAAAACTTTTTTTTGTGTCTTTTGTATCCAAAAAAATTGATATTTCATATCTATGAAACAAATTTGGATTTTCGAAATCCAACTTTAAGAAAACTGGTTCGCCCTAGTACATTTCCCATAATAATTTTATTATTACACAAACAAAAAAATCCAACTAATTTCCCTTTTGGCGTCATATTTTTGTTGTTATAAAAAACTGCATTTTTCACATTAACATTTCCATGGTTATTTAGTTTGTCGTTTTCATCATTTTTATTTTTTTTTCAAAAAACCAATTGGCCTAATTTTTTCTCTTGCAGCCACACGAAAAACAAAAACATAATTTTTTTGTTTATAACTATAAACAAAAAAAAATTAAAAAAGTACTTTCTGTTTTACGCGGTATTTTCCGTAGTTTTATTTTTTATTTTACTCCAAAAAAAAATAGTGTTGCCACCAGTGATTAAAAAACTGAAAATTATTACACATTTTTAATTTTCACTTCCAGTCAAGTTGTCAATAATTTAAAAAAAATACTGCAACCCACCAGTCCAGTTTACATTTCTAACAAAACAGTCCAGTCACTTTTTTGCTGCTGAACTTTTTTGTGTTGTGCTGATGGTGGTTGATTTAAAAAAAAAACAAATACTGACAAACCAGCAACAGTAAAAAAATTAGGCAGCACACAAACAGCACAAACGTTGTTTTGAGAAATCCACTGCAAGTTACAATTCAAAAAGTGGTGAGCTGCTGACAAGCAAATAAATATAAACGAAAATAAACTCGTACATTGTAACGAGAGAACTTCTTGTATGCATAAGAAGAAAAAAGGTTCAATAAATAAAAAAAATGCAAGGTTCATTTAAAAAAAAAAATCTTTTTAATTCAATTAATTTATATCAGTAAAAAAGCAATATTTTTTATATTAAATAAATAAATAAATTAATGCGTAGTTGAAAAAATTATAAAAAATAAACTTCAAGTCTAAAATAATAGTACAGTAGGTATTCTAAAGCTCAAATAAAAAAAAAAATTTTAATATTTTTAGAGTTACAGAGATGGAAAGTTTTCATTTTTATGCACCGATCATTTCATTTTTATGCACAGATCATTTGGTTGAATTTTTATTGACACTTTGATGCGATAAAAATTTATTTTAAAAAACGAATTTTAAAGGATTTTTGTCGACTTTTTCAATGGCATTGTTGGTTTTTTAAAAAAATATAAATTTGACCTTAAAATTCAAGGTCAAATTATTAAAAAAATGTATCTTATAAAGCGCCTATTTTGATATTATTTTAACTGAGTTTTTACATTTAAAAATAATTGTTTTGTATAAAATAACACTCAAAAAGTACGAATACCGCGTGTATAAAAACAAATAAAAAAATATTTTCGCAATAAGGAACACTCGATCCATTTTTTAAAAATGTTTTTAAATGAAAAAAACGTCAGGCTTTTTAAAAAAAATCTCAAAATAGACGCTTATAAGATAAATTTTTTTTTAATAATTTGACCTTGAAATTTAAGTTAAAATGATTATTTTTTTAAAAAACCACCAATGCCAGTGAAAAGGTCGTCAAAAATACTTTAAAATTCGTTTTTTAAAAAAAAATTTTTATCGCATCAAAGTGTCAATAAAAATTCAACCAAATATGATCTTTGCAAAAAAATGAAAACTTCCCATCTCTATAACTCTAAAAATATTTCAAGAAAAAAATTTTTATTTGCACTTATTTATTCTAAAATTCTGGCATAATTATATCTAAATCGGTTTTTTGGTGTGACCGTTAACGCGTTTCAGCCCATATTTAACTTTTTGTTTTCATCATATTAGTTTTCGTTAGTTAGTAAAAAACAATTGTGTCTGACACTTATTTTAAAAAATTTTATGAAACTTGGAATTTTGGATCTGTTAATAAAACACTTAACTTCAAACCAAATTTTCAAAAAATTTTCTTAATAAAGTAAAAAAAAAAAAATTGTGTTTTAAAAAAATTTTCAAATAAAAATTTTGGCACTTAAATTTTTTTTTTATTTGTTTACTTCAAATATTTTCCAAAAAATTTTGGAACCTAAAAATTTTTTTAAGCATTTTTAATGAAACTTTAAAGCGTTACTTAGAAAATTTTAAAACTTTTTTTTAAATAATTTTTAGTTAAATTTAAAAAATTTTCAAAACATTAGAAAAATTTCTTAACATTTTTGTTAAAGCATTATCTTTACGTTTGAAACATTATTCTTAATTATATAATACAACATGCCATTACTTGTACAAAGAAATATCTACTTATAAGTGCGTTCATTTAATTTTCAGCAGCCAAATAAAAAAAATTTCATGCTGACGAGTCGAGTTCAATTTTTATTTTCCATGCTGCAAGTCCCGTACAACAAACATAACTTGTGCAGCGCAGTAACCAGACAATTCAGTCGTGTGTGCTGTTTTTTGTTTTTTTAAACTGAAACTGAACTGTGTGCTGGCAAGTTTGTCAATTTCAAAAAAAAAACTTTTACTGTACTGCTGCTGAAGAAAATTGACAATTTTTAACAGCTCAGTTCTTGACTGCTGGTTTGTTTTGATAATGTTTATGCTGACAAAACAGTACAAATTATGTGTTTTTGCTGAAAATCTAGGCAGTATTTTCAACACTGGTTGCCACTAAATGTGGGGAAAAAAATAACAAGTAAACAGCCAGAAAATGTAAATACAAACAAACCAACGACCCAACATAAACACAAACACACAATAAAACATAAAAAGGCCTTTTTGCAAAAAAAAAACTAAAATAAAAATGAAAAGGTTACCTTTACTAAATAAAAAAAAATTTCATAAAACTACAAGTTTTTTTTGTGGAAAAACATTTTTTTTCGTATTTTTTCCAACTCTTGTGTTGTTAAAGCATTTTCTGCACGGTGAATGTCAAAGTGAAAGCCTAAAAAAAGCTTAAATTTATATGTATGTATGGAAGGTATATATTCGTATTATATGCAACTACGAATCAAATATTTTTTTTGTCATGTAAATTTTTTTTTGTTTGCTCTTTATGACGTTTGCTACTTTGTTGTTTTCAGAATTATTTTTTTTTTGTTCAACCTGTTCAAAAACTTTACTCAACCACATCATAGAAAAACTACAGCAGGACACTATGGATCTTAAATATAAATTTTAAAAAGAAAAATTGCAAGAATTCGGATATAATTTTCTCAAAATTCGGACATAATTTTCCTATAGAAAATATGTCGGAATTCGGACTAAAAATTTCTTATAGAAAATATGTCGGAATTCGGACTAATATATTCATATAGAAAATATGTCGGAATTCGGACTAACATGTTCTTATAGAAAATATGTCGAAATTCGGACTAACATATTCTTATAGAAAATTTAGTAGGAATTCGGACTAATATTTTCTTATAGAATATGTGTCGGAATTCGGACTAATATTTTCTTATAGAAAATATGTCTGAATCCGGTCATAATTTTCTTTAAGAAAATATGTCGGAATTCGGTCTAAAACTTTCTTATAGAAAATATGTCGGAATTCGGACTAATATTTTCTTATAGAAAATATGTCGGAATTCGGACTAATATTTTCTTATAGAAAATTTAGTCGGAATTCGGACTAATATTTTCTTATAGAAAATTTAGTCGGAATTCGGAATAATATTTTCTTATAGAAAATTTAGTCGGAATTCGGACTAATATTTTCTTATAGAAAATTTAGTCGGAATTCGGACTAATATTTTCTTATAGAAAATTTAGTCGGAATTCGGACTAATATTTTCTTATAGAAAATTTAGTCGGAATTCGGACTAATATTTTCTTATAGAAAATTTAGTCGGAATTCGGACTAATATTTTCTTATAGAAAATTTAGTCGGAATTCGGACTAAAATTTTCTTATAAAAAATTTAGTCGGAATTCGGACTAATATTTTCTTATAGAAAATTTAGTCGGAATTCGGACTAATATTTTCTTATAGAAAATTTAGTCGGAATTCAGACTAATATTTTCTTATAGAAAATTTAGTCGGAATTCGGACTAATATTTTCTTATAGAAAATTTAGTCGGAATTAGGACTAATATTTTCTTATAGAAAATATGTCGGAATTCGGACTAATATTTTCTTATAGAAAATATGTCGGAATTCGGACTAATATTTTCTTATAGAAAATATGTCGGAATTCGGACTAATATTTTCTTATAGAAAATATGTCGGAATTCGGACTAATATTTTCTTATAGAAAATATGTCGGAATTCGGACTAATATTTTCTTATAGAAAATATGTCGGAATTCGGACTAATATTTACTTATAGAAAATATGTCGGAATTTTAACTAATATTTTCTTATAGAAAATATGTCGGAATTCGGACTAATATTTTCTTATAGAAAATATGTTCGAATTCGGACTAATATTTTCTTATAGAAAATATGTTCGAATTCGGACTAATATTTTCTTATAGAAAATATGTTCGAATTCGGACTAATATTTTCTTATAGAAAATATGTTCGAATTCGGACTAATATTTTCTTATAGAAAATATGTTCGAATTCGGACTAATATTTTCTTATAGAAAATATGTCGGAATTTGGACTAATATTTTCTTATAGAAAATATGTCGGAATTTGGACTAATATTTTCTTTTAGAAAATATGTCGGAATTCGGACTAATATTTTCTTAAGAAAATATGTCGGAATTCGGACTAATATTTTCTTATAGAAAATATGTCGGAATTCGGACTAATATTTTCTTATAGAAAATATGTCGGAATTCGGACTAATATTTTCTTATAGAAAATATGTCGGAATTCGGACTAATATTTTCTTATAGAAAATATGTCGGAATTCGGACTAATATTTTCTTATAGAAAATATGTCGGAATTCGGACTAATATTTTCTTATAGAAAATATGTCGGAATTCGGACTAATATTTTCTTATAGAAAATATGTCGGAATTCGGACTAATATTTTCTTATAGAAAATATGTCGGAATTCGGACTAATATTTTCTTATAGAAAATATGTCGGAATTCGGACTAATATTTTCTTATAGAAAATATGTCGGAATTCGGACTAATATTTTCTTATAGAAAATATGTCGGAATTCGGACTAATATTTTCTTATAGAAAATATGTCGGAATTCGGACTAATATTTTCTTATAGAAAATATGTCGGAATTCGGACTAATATTTTCTTATAGAAAATATGTCGGAATTCGGACTAATATTTTCTTATAGAAAATATGTCGGAATTCGGACTAATATTTTCTTATAGAAAATATGTCGGAATTCGGACTAATATTTTCTTATAGAAAATATGTCGGAATTCGGACTAATATTTTCTTATAGAAAATATGTCGAAATTCGGACTAATATTTTCTTATAGAAAATATGTCGGAATTCGGACTAATATTTTCTTATAGAAAATATGTCGGAATTCGGACTAATATTTTCTTATAGAAAATATGTCGGAATTCGGACTAATATTTTCTTATAGAAAATATGTCGGAATTCGGACTAATATTTTCTTATAGAAAATATGTCGGAATTCGGACTAATATTTTCTTATAGAAAATATGTCGGAATTCGGACTAATATTTTCTTATAGAAAATATGTCGGAATTCGGACTAATATTTTCTTATAGAAAATATGTCGGAATTCGGACTAATATTTTCTTATAGAAAATATGTCGGAATTCGGACTAATATTTTCTTATAGAAAATATGTCGGAATTCGGACTAATATTTTCTTATAGAAAATATGTCGGAATTCGGACTAATATTTTCTTATAGAAAATATGTCGGAATTCGGACTAATATTTTCTTATAGAAAATATGTCGGAATTCGGACTAATATTTTCTTATAGAAAATATGTCGGAATTCGGACTAATATTTTCTTATAGAAAATATGTCGGAATTCGGACTAATATTTTCTTATAGAAAATATGTCGGAATTCGGACTAATATTTTCTTATAGAAAATATGTCGGAATTCGGACTAATATTTTCTTATAGAAAATATGTCGGAATTCGGACTAATATTTTCTTATAGAAAATATGTCGGAATTCGGACTAATATTTTCTTATAGAAAATATGTCGGAATTCGGACTAATATTTTCTTATAGAAAATATGTCGGAATTCGGACTAATATTTTCTTATAGAAAATATGTCGGAATTCGGACTAATATTTTCTTATAGAAAATATGTCGGAATTCGGACTAATATTTTCTTATAGAAAATATGTCGGAATTCGGACTAATATTTTCTTATAGAAAATATGTCGGAATTCGGACTAATATTTTCTTATAGAAAATATGTCGGAATTCGGACTAATATTTTCTTATAGAAAATATGTCGGAATTCGGACTAATATTTTCTTATAGAAAATATGTCGGAATTCGGACTAATATTTTCTTATAGAAAATATGTCGGAATTCGGACTAATATTTTCTTATAGAAAATATGTCGGAATTCGGACTAATATTTTCTTATAGAAAATATGTCGGAATTCGGACTAAAATATTCTCATACAAAATATCCGAAATTGGACATAATTGTCGAATTCCGATTTCTGTCCCATAGCAATTTCCTAAAAAAAACTTTAGAAGTAGAGGAAAAAAATCACCTTAATAAACCAACAAACTATTTTACTTATTTTTTTTTCTTCATTTTTTGTAGGTATATTTCGTGTGTGTGTGTGTGTGTGTGTACAAAAGTATGTATGTGGTAGTGGTAGTTTGTTGTAAGGGTGTATAGTAAATAACAGGAAATGGTTGAATAAACAAAGCTTTAAACACAACAACAACCACAACAAACAAAAGCAACAAAACAAACAGGTACTATAAAATGCATAATGGTGAGGAAAATTCTTTTTTTATATAAAAAGAAAGTAAATGAAATTACAAGTTTTTTGTTGTTGCTTGCTCTTTGACAAACTATTAAATGTTACGGAAAAGTGTTATTGAGTTTATAATAAACTAAAAAAATTAATAAACTTTTGAGTAGAAAAAAATGCAACAATGAGTGCCTTTTTTTTACTAAGAAACGTAGACTTTTAAGTTGTTTTAAATTTTTAGTTTCTGAATTTGAGGAATACAAAATTTAACAATGGGTGCTAATTTATTAAGACACTTAGACTTTTTATTGATTTTAAAGTTTCAATTTCTGAATTTTAAAAATTATTGAAATTTTATTTATTTTTTTTTTGGGAAAAATCACAAATTTCTTTCAAAAATTCTTTGAATTTCAATTTACAGAAAGTGTAAATTAAATTTTAATTTTCTATTTAAATTGCTTCAAATATCTTAAAAACTGATGATAATTCCAGAAAATAAATCTTCTGATATGTCCCTTTTTTATCTATTAAATTATAGAACCTTTTTTAATACAAATCATCTATTTTTCACACTTACATTCTCTTAAAAAGCTTATTTGAAATCAATTTTAAATAAAATCACAATTTGATCAATGACATTGTTTGTTGGCCTTACCCTCTTAATGGTCTAACATAATAAATGGGTAACAAGTATGAAAGTTAAATTTTGGATTTGGTCGAATGCATTGATACGCTATATAAAGAAACTGAGAACTTTCTAAACGAAAAACTAAGTCCGAATTCTAATATATTTTCTTTAAGAAAATTATGTCCGAATTATGACATAGTTTGTATAAGAGAATTTTTGTCCGAATTCCAACATATTTTCTATAAGAAAATATTAGTCCGAATTCCGACATATTTTCTATAAGAAAATATTAGTCCGAATTCCGACATATTTTCTATAAGAAAATATTAGTCCGAATTCCGACATATTTTCTATAAGAAAATATTAGTTCGAATTCCGACATATTTTCTATAAGAAAATATTAGTCCGAATTCCGACATATTTTCTATAAGAAAATATTAGTCCGAATTCCGACATATTTTCTATAAGAAAATATTAGTCCGAATTCCGACATATTTTCTATAAGAAAATATTAGTCCGAATTCCGACATATTTTCTATAAGAAAATATTAGTCCGAATTCCGACATATTTTCTATAAGAAAATATTAGTCCGAATTCCGACATATTTTCTATAAGAAAATATTAGTCCGAATTCCGACTAAATTTTCTATAAGAAAATATTAGTCCGAATTCCGACTAAATTTTCTATAAGAAAATATTAGTCCGAATTCCGACTAAATTTTCTATAAGAAAATATTAGTCCGAATTCCGACTAAATTTTCTATAAGAAAATATTAGTCCGAATTCCGACTAAATTTTCTATAAGAAAATATTAGTCCGAATTCCGACTAAATTTTCTATAAGAAAATATTAGTCCGAATTCCGACTAAATTTTCTATAAGAAAATATTAGTCCGAATTCCGACTAAATTTTCTATAAGAAAATATTAGTCCGAATTCCGACTAAATTTTCTATAAGAAAATATTAGTCCGAATTCCGACATATTTTCTATAAGAAAATATTAGTCCGAATTCCGACATATTTTCTATAAGAAAATATTAGTCCGAATTCCGACATATTTTCTATAAGAAAATATTAGTCCGAATTCCGACATATTTTCTATAAGAAAATATTAGTCCGAATTCCGACATATTTTCTATAAGAAAATATTAGTCCGAATTCCGACATATTTTCTATAAGAAAATATTAGTCCGAATTCCGACATATTTTCTATAAGAAAATATTAGTCCGAATTCCGACATATTTTCTATAAGAAAATATTAGTCCGAATTCCGACATATTTTCTATAAGAAAATATTAGTCCGAATTCCGACATATTTTCTATAAGAAAATATTAGTCCGAATTCCGACATATTTTCTATAAGAAAATATTAGTCCGAATTCCGACATATTTTCTATAAGAAAATATTAGTCCGAATTCCGACATATTTTCTATAAGAAAATATTAGTCCGAATTCCGACATATTTTCTATAAGAAAATATTAGTCCGAATTCCGACATATTTTCTATAAGAAAATATTAGTCCGAATTCCGACATATTTTCTATAAGAAAATATTAGTCCGAATTCCGACATATTTTCTATAAGAAAATATTAGTCCGAATTCCGACATATTTTCTATAAGAAAATATTAGTCCGAATTCCGACATATTTTCTATAAGAAAATATTAGTCCGAATTCCGACATATTTTCTATAAGAAAATATTAGTCCGAATTCCGACATATTTTCTATAAGAAAATATTAGTCCGAATTCCGACATATTTTCTATAAGAAAATATTAGTCCGAATTCCGACATATTTTCTATAAGAAAATATTAGTCCGAATTCCGACATATTTTCTATAAGAAAATATTAGTCCGAATTCCGACATATTTTCTGTTAGAAATTATTAGTCCGAATTTTGATATTTTTTATAACACAGAATGACAAAATTTAATATGCCCTCTTTAGCATAGAGTAGGGTATGAAAATAAGAAAAGTGAATGATATATTATTTTCCTAGCAAAAACTAAACTAACTTCTTATGTGGAAATAGAAAAAAAGGGGGTAAGTTTCATTTTAAGAAAAACCTAAAATATAGGAAATTGTTTTTAATATTACTTAACAATGCTAAATTGACAGGCCAAAGTATATATATAAATACTTTATGTATTCAGGTGGCATTTATAAAAAGTGGAAATAGGTGGCATTTTTAAAAGTTAACATTTCCATAAAAACCCCTCAAGGTTTTCATTAATTTAGTGTTAGATTTACTTTAAAACAGTATAAGAGGCGTATACATAATTTTTTTAATTGCCTTCAAATAACAAACATTCAGTAAGTTCTGGACCAATTGCTGCGAAGTTCATACCGCGTTTAGCTTACGTAATTTCGAGTATTATTTCAAAAGCTGGATCCCACATGTCCAATAAGGAAACCACCAGGTGTCTCTAAAGTAGGACATATTTTGTATACAAAAACTTTAAATGCTTTAAAATCACCAACTTCAAATGTGTATAAAAAAAAAATCGCTGTAAATTAAAAAAAAATAACTTGAGGGATTATTATGAAAAAGTCAACTATTATTTGCTTTTCGTTTCATCCCATTCCAATTCTAAAAGTTTGATTTTGAATCACTGTATTATTAATTTTGAATAAAATTTCGACCGATAATTTCCCGTAAATTTCTTTTATTTGGAGAATTTTGTTATCTTGATAGTTGTCTTTAAAAATATATCTCTCCCTTTTTACTCTTGATAGTGTTAAGATGCTAACGAATTGAAGACAATCACTAAATAAGTTAAAGTTTGTTTTTTTTTCTTATCTCAGTTGTTGGATATTTTTAGGTTATTTCACACAGTAACGATGTCGAACTAAACTGACCAGTTAAACAACCATCCATTTTATTTTTTTGTTAAATATCCTTCAAAACGAAAAGGAAAGTAGACCAAATGTATCCTTTTTATTGTGGAAATCCAACACAAAATATACAAATGTCAACAGCAAACAACCACAAAAACCTTTTTTTTTTTTTTTTTGTTTGATAGTGGTAAATGCCAAAATATTTAGATATTTTTTTGATAAAACCACAAAGACCAACAAAATTTTGTTTATTAGGGGGGATTGAGAAAAGGGTTTTCTGATTTTTTTTTGCAGAGGTGGGGAGAGGAAATAAAAATTTTAAATAACACAGCTCAACAAGAAAATGCGTATTGGATTCTGGTTAGTGATTTGGATGGTGTCTGTTGCGCTGATTCCAAATCCGGAGCCCAAATTTGTCTATCACATCAGGATTTTGAGTAATTCGCGGATAAAGGGCCGAAAAAGGGCATTTTTGACCCTTTTTAAAAGCTTATAAAATAATACACTGACATGCAAATGACTTGGTATCAAGCTCATTCGAAAGCCTGTAATTTTCTCTTAAAGATAAGATAAAATGTTCTAAAAATTTAATTTTCTAAAATGGTAAAAAAATCATTAGCAAAAAACCTTCCATTTTTTCAATATTTAGTTTATTTACACAGTGTTTTTTAACAAATTTCCATACAAATTTATACGTAAATTTTAGATTTAAGTATAGCACTTGTGGCTAATGATTTTTTTACCATTTTAGGAAATTAAATTCCAAGAAGATTTGATCTTGTCTAAAAGAGAAAATTACACACTTTCGAATGAGCTAGATACCAAGTCATTTGCATGTCAGGATCTTATTTTATAGACGTTCAAAAATGGTCAAAATGGGAATTTTTTGACACTTTAACCGCGATTTTCTCAAAATTGTGACGTGATAGAAAAATTTGAGTGACCGTTTTGGAATCGGGGCACCAAACTCTATCAACTTTTTTTGGTTTCATCCAAAACGCAGCGACAAACCTCAGATTTGTATAGCGGTGTAATCAAAAATATAAAAAAAAGAAAAAAATTTTTAGTCCGAATTTTTTTTGTGAATAACCTCAAAGTTTTTTGAAAAGACTTTTAAGAACAGCTACATTTGGTACTTGGTGCTGTTTTACATAAGTAAAATTTATGGAAATAAAAAATTTGCAATATCATTTAACAATTTATGAAACATATTATTTCAAAGCACAGTTAAAGATCAAAATGTCTGCTATTTTTGTTTAATTTTTTTCATAAAAAATAATGTTACACTCATTTGTACTGTTTTGAAAAACGTATTAAAATATCGTTTGAGGATCCATTAAATAAAAAATTTGCAATATCATTTAACAATTTATGAAACATATTATTTCAAAGCACAGTTAAAGATCAAAATGTCTGCTATTTTTGTTTAATTTTTTTTATAAAAAAAATTAAACAAAGGTTACACTCATTTGAAAGGTTACACTCATTTGTACTGTTTTGAAAAACAAATTGAAATATCGGTTGAGGACCCATTAAGTTGTATTATTGATTAATGAGGTTTTTAAGACATTTTAGCAATATCTATTCGTTCGTCGGTTTGCGGAAAGCTAAATTTTTCAAAATTTTAACTTTAATGCAAAAGTAATTTTTAATGAAAACAAGTTAGAGTGTAAAATTCGGCTGTGCCGAATCTTTTATACCCTTCAATATGCAAAAAAAAAAATCCAGGGGTGTTTTATTTTTTTTGGGGTGGAGGGGGGTAGTGGTAATTTGGGAGGAAAAATTTCCTCTCGAAATATATTTTTAAAAATTCATTCTTATGATTTTTGCACTAAAGAAATACAATTTTATCATTATTTAAACAACTTTTTTTAACCCACGCCCACAAAAGGGGGTGGACTGAAAAAACGACATTTTCTAATCTTCAGGGTCCAAATGCAGGACTTTGAACTTCTTGTAGCATAAAAATGTTGCATTTGTTAAACAAAAACAGAAAAAATCATGTAAAAAAATGGTATTTTTCAGAGGTTGGTAAGATTTTTCAGAGGATGGTAGAGATTTTGCCTACAGCCGAAAAATGTTTTTAATACAAAAAAAAATTTGATGTCAAAAAATTGTACAAAAAAAAACATAATTTTGATCAACAAAAAATTGGATGAAATTTTTTTTTTTTGATAAAACAAAAATTAAGATGCTTTGTTTTATTCGTCGGTTAAAGAAATTTCTAATAAAATTAAAAAAAAAAGAAATTGATAAAAAAAAAATATTTTGCCATAGAAAAAAAATTAAATGCAAAAAAAACATATTTTTTTGACGAAAAAAAAAAATTATTTGAAAAAATTTGATGAAAAAATTTTTTGATAAAAAAAAACTGTTAAAACGCCTGGTAAAATGCCTTGTAATCCCGTTCTACCTATATTTAATAATTTTCCATGTTTTTAAAACAAAAATCTTGTACTTTGCTCAAACTCGAACTACAGTTTTATTGGTAATTTTACAAATTTATTTTCGAAATTGTATTCTACCATTTTGAAAGGTTATTTTTCAAAAAAACTGTAATTTTACAAGAAAGTTTTTATTACGAGGATTCTAGTTGACTTAAAAAAAAAACTGTTATTTTACAAAAATTATGTTATACAAGTATTTTTGTTGTTAAACAAGAAAAAAAAGCAATTTTTTTTGTAAATTTTGTATTTTTTTTTTTAAATTTTCCAAGTCCCGGACAAACATTTTTTTTGGTTGAAAAATATTTAAAAAAAAAGTTGACAAAATTTTTAAAAATTTGTATGAGGATTCTAGTTAATTTACCAAAAAACAGTTATTTTACAAAAATGATTTATTACGAGGATTTATGTTTTTTAACAAAAAACTTTTTATTTTTTTTGTAAATTTACTATTTTGGTTTGTAAATTTACCATTTTTTTAAACATACTTACCATTTTTTCTTGTGAGTTTACCATTTATTTTTTTTATTTTTCCGGTTTTAAAACAATATTTTTACCAATAAAATTGGTTATTTTACCAATTTTTGGCGCATTTAAAATTACGAAGAAATCCTTTTAATTATACGAGTATTTTACCTTCCTCCTATTTTACGAGAATAGCCTCGTAAAATCACGAGATTTTTTGGTAACTTTACAAGGTTTTTTTTTTGAGTGTATTAAAATTTTTTTCATTTTTTAATAAAAAATAATTGTCTGTTACGTTGTGAATTACACTACTGTAGACAGTTTTTGCACTGACATGTTCAATACATTTTCTAACGTATTTTGGCATCTTGAACACGAAACTGTCACCAGAAAAGTGGTATCAAATCGCCTTCTCGAGATAGAGACATTTTTTTTTGTATGTTAAAGTTATTCATATTTTTAATTAAATTCTCAATAAAATTACCCAACTTTTGCATGAAATTCGGACTCGACACGGTCAAGGATACCATCAGGACATTACAAGGAATAAAAAATGTTCTTTTTTTGGTTTTATTCTTATAAGTATCCTAATTTTTGAAGAAATTTCCTGTTTAAAGCAGATATGTAAAGAAGACACTAAATTAAAGAGAACATGTACTTAGTTGAAATCCATTGAGTATATCCAGAAATATTTGCAAAATAAGTCAAAGTTTTAACCCAAATTTGCATATTTTTTTCGTTTTTTATGATTTGTTTGCCTCCTAAACACGAATCTGAAATCAGAAAAATTGTATCAAATCGGCTTCTCGAGATATATTCTTTTTCAATTTTTGAGGACCAAACCTTCGAAACAATTTTTTTTCTTTTGCAAATATTTCTGGACGTACTCATTGGATTTTGGATTTGAACCCCAGGTTGTCTTTATTGGAGTACCTGATTTACATCATTGCTTTGAACAGGAAATTCTTTCAAAATTTGGACACTTAAGGATATAACCAAAAAAAAATACATTTTGAGATTGCTTTTAATGTCCTGATGGTATCCCTGATCGTATCAAGGCCGGATTTATTGCAAAAAATATGTTATTTTATTGGGAGTTCGAATAAAAAAATATAACTAACTTTAAAATACACATTTCCAATATTAAAAAAATTATCGTTTTTGAGGGATTGGTCCACAATAATTGAAAATGCCTATATCTCGAGCAGGCTATTTGATAAAATGTTTCTGATCAGATTTATGTCCAAAAAAATCATATTTCTCTCCCACCTATTATTTTAACATGGGTCAGTCAAATGTCGATGTTGCTGGTTAAAATGTTAAAGCCAAAATGGATTCTTTTTCTATAAAATTTTGTTTTCTTTTTTCTAATAAAAAGATGAAGCGTTATATTTGACAGTTAACGAGTGAGAAGCCTTAAATAAAATAATGTAGACTAGATAAGACAACAAATAAATATACATTCATCTTACTTAGGGAATAGCAAAAGAAGCAAAAAATTCCTTTTTTTTGCTATAAAAGTAAAAAAAAACGAACATTTTTATAAATATTCTTAAAATAAGTTAAAGAAATATTTATGTTTTAACTTTATTATCTTAATGTTTTTCCGCTTGGTTTATTATTAGCACCTGTAATTTCATTATAATGTTGTAAATATATTTTGACTTTTTTTTCTCTTTTTCGGCTAATTTAAGATTTTCATCACCATCATAAAAAATATTGTCCTTTTTTTCTAGCAAAAAAATGTTTCACATAAATTTTATGTGTTTATAGTATTTGCTACTCCTGCTATACAATTATATGACAAAAATATCAAACTTATAAAATTACACTTAAAACTGTCTTAACGGCGTTAAATTTATTATTAAAAAAATTTAGACATTTTGAAAAATCAAGCAAAATGTAGCAAAACGTAGCAATATACATACAAATTAAGAAATATCTATAAAAAAAATTGGCAAAACTTAGTAAAATTTAATAAAATATATCAAAATCTAGCGTAATAAAGCAAAATTCAAGTAAAATCATGGCCTAATAAAAACTAGCGAAAAAGTGCTAAATCTTACTTCCAGCTAAATTCAACAAAATCCAGACAAAAAATCTAGCAAAATCCAGCAAAACCTAGGATATTTAGACAAATTTAGTAAAATCCATTCTAAGTCTTACTAAATAAAAACAAGTAAAAAAGTTAAATTCGGCCTTGCCGAATATATTGAAACAAGAATATTTGCAAAAAAAATAAAAAAAAAAAAATTTCCGCCAACAAAAAATTTTGGTGAAAAAAAAAAATCCGCGATTTTTTTTGGAAAAAGTGTTTGTTCTAAATTAAATACAATCCGGCATCGAATTCTGTTTATATATGCCAACCTGAATCCGAGTTACAGCATTTTGTATTATTAGGTATATGAAATGTACCATCATTTTCGAGGTGTCCTTACATTTTCGTTCATAACTTTTGAAGCACTGAAGCGATATCTCTCAAATGCAATACCAAACTGCTGGGAAGAACTACAAGAAAATATGCTAGGATTCACTCATATCTGTTAAATAGTTTGGCCGTGATCACCATTTCAACAGACAGACAGACCAAAAAAATCTAGTAGAATAATGCAAAATATGCCAATAATGCAAAATAAAAAAATTCAGATAAATTTAGTAAAATTCAACAAAATTTAGCAAATCTAAAAAAAAATTTACAAACTTTGCAAAATTCTACAGAAAAAAAAAATAAAAAAAATATCTAGCAAAAACCAAATATAGATAAATCAATCCATATTTATCCAAATCAATCCAAATCTACATGCAAAATGTAGGAAATATGCAAAATATGGCATTAGGAAAATTCCGACAAACTTCGCAAAATCCAACAAAATCTAAAAAAATATAGCAAAATCCAATTTTAGCTAAATTAAGCAGAACTAAGCAATTTATAAATAGTATGCAAAATAAAGCAACAAAAAAAAAAAACAAATTTTGAAAAAAAAAAATACAAAATCTCGAAGAATTATGAAAAATATGGCAAAAAAATAGCAAAATCAAAAAAAAAAAAAAAAAATTAGAAAAACTTATCATAACCCCACTAAATCTTGAAAACTTCTAGCTAAATTCAACAAAATGCAGAAAAATGTAGCGAAATCTAGCAAAACCTGGGAATTCCGACTAATTTAGTAAAATCCAATGAAATTTAGTAAAATCTAAAAAAATATAGCAAACAAAAATCAAGCAAAATCTAGCAGAAGTATTCAAAATATAGCAATTATGCAAAATATATTAAGAGGAAAATTTAGATAAATTTAAAAAAATCCAAAAAAAATCTAGCAAAATCTAAGAAATATTGCAAATTCCAAATTTAGCTAAATTTATCGGAACTAAGCAAATTATAGCAATTAAGCAAAATATAAAAAAAACTAACAACAAATTTTGTAAAAAAAATCAAAAACATTTTTAAAAAATGCAGCAAAATCTGGCAGAATTATGCAAAATGTAGCAAAAAGCAGCAAAATCAAAATAAATTTAGAAAAATTTATCTTAAGCTAACAAAAACTAGTTAATAATAAATCATACTTTTAGCAAAATTTAGCAACATCCTGAAAAATATAGTAAAATCCAAAAAAAAACCTGGAAAAATTTAGACTACTAACAAAAGCTTATAAAATATAGCAAAGAATAGCTAAATCCATATGTAGCAAAATTATGCAGAATATAGCAATTATGTAAAATATAGCAATAAGTAGATTTAGAAAAATTTTGTAAAATCCAATAAAATCTAGCAAACTTTAAAAATATAGTAAAATCCAAATATAAAGCTGAATTATGCAGAATATAGCAATTTTGTAAAATATTGCAATAGGTAGATTTAGACAAATTTAGTTAAACCCAATAAAATCTAGCAAACTTTAAAAAATATAGCAAAATTCAAATATAGAAAAGACAATGAAAATCTGGCATAATAATAAACAAGTAAAAAAGTTAAATTCGGCCTTGCCGAATGTAGTGATACCCTCCACAATTTCAAAAAGATTATTGCAAAAAACTTTAGTTAAAAGGAAATAACTTAAAAAAAAAATAAAAAAAAAAAAAAAAATCCGCGAAAAAAAATTTTGGTAAAAAAAAATCCGCGATTTTTTTCTTTTTTTGTCAAAAAATATGTTCGTACTTGTTTAAATACCATTTGGTGTTCAATTATGTTCACATATGTCAACTAGAAGCCGAATTAAAGCATTTTGTATTTTTAGGTTATGTTGAATGTACTGAAATTTTTGAGGTGTGCTTACATTTTCGTTCATAACTTTTGAACCGCTGAACCGATATTGCTCAAATGCAATACCAAACTTCTCGGGAGAACTTCCAATAAATATGTTAAGTTTCAGTCATATCTGTGCAATATTTTGTCCGATAGAGCATTTTCCACAGACAGACAGACAGACAGACAGACAGACGGACAGACGGACAGACGGACAGACGGACATCGCTAGAATGTCTTAAAATCGATCGGGCATCATGAATATATATACTTTATGGGGTCCCAGACCGATATTTCGATGAGTTACAAACAGAATGACAAACTTATATATACCCTCTATCACTAAGTGGAGGGTATAAAAATATAGCGAAAACAAGCCAAATAAAAATAAATTTTGTTAAATTTATCTTAACCTGACAAATATAGCAAATTCAATCCAAATCTTGTAGAATTATGAAAAATATAGCCAAAAAAGCTGAATTATGCAGAATATAGCAATTATGTAAAATATATCAATAGGGAGATTTAGAAAAATTAATTAAACGCCAATAAAATCTAGCAAAATTTAAGAAAATATAGCAAAATCCAAATATATAGCAGAATTATGCAGAATATAGCAATTATGTAAAATATATCAATAGGGTGATTAAGACAAATTTATTAAAAT
This sequence comes from Pegoplata infirma, assembly GCA_963921195.1. NCBI lineage: Eukaryota > Metazoa > Arthropoda > Insecta > Diptera > Anthomyiidae > Pegoplata > Pegoplata infirma. The sequence goes on from OY992538.1 coordinate 216,612,564, forward strand.
CCAATAAAATCAAGCAAAATTTAAAAAAATATAGCAAAATCCAAATATAGCAAAATCAATTAAAATCTAGCAGAGTTATAAAAAATATAGCAAAAACCAGCAAAATCAAAATAAATTTTGTAAAATTTATCATAACCCAACAAATATAGGCAAAATCAATCAAAATCTAGCAGAAATAAAAAAATATAGCAAAAATCACAAAATCAAAATAAATTTAGTAAAACCCTAGGAAAATTCAGAAAAATTTAGCGAATCCAACAAAATTTAGCAAAATCTAAAAGCATACAGCAAACTTTAGCAAAGTTATGCTAAATATAGCGATAGGAAAACTCGGAAAAATTTCAAAAATTCCAACAAAATCTAGCAAAATCTAAAAAAAAAAAATTCCAAATATAGCAAAATTTAGCAGAGTTATGCAAAATATAGCAAAAACCAGCAAAATCAAACTAAATTTAGGAATATTTTTCATGACTTAACAAAAACTAGCAAAAGCTTGCAAAGAAAATTCTACTTTTAGCTAAGCTTAGGAAAATTCGAACAAATTTAGTTAATGCAACGGAATCTAGAGAAATGTAAAAAAATATAGCAAGAAATAATTAAATTAACCAAACTCTTGCAGAATTGTTAAAAACATGGCAATTATGCAAAAAATAACAATACGGAAGACCAGGCAAACTAAAATACATACACCAAAAAACAGCATAAAAACAAAAAAAAAATTAGCAAAATATAGCCAAATAAAGCAAAATCTAGCAGATAAGGAAAATATATAAAAAAATCCAAAAAATAAAAAAAAATAAAATAGCAAAATTTATTATAACCCAACAAAACCTATAAAAGCTTGCAAAATCCAAAAAAATCTAGCAAAAACTAGCAAAACCTAGAAAAATTCAAACAAATTTAGTAAAATACATAAAAATCTAGCAAACTAAATATAAAAAAATCTACCACAATTAAGCCAAAAAAATAGCAACATGGAAATTTTAGACAAATTTAGTAAAATCCAATAAAATTTATTTAAATTAAAAAAAAAATGTAGCAAAATCCTTATAAAGCTTAATCTAGCAAGATTATAAAATAGGAAATTTAAACAAATTTAGTAAAATCTACCAAAATCCAGCAAAATCTAAAAAAAAATAGCAAAGTCCAGGAAATCTAGCAAAAACTAAGACAAATTTAGTTAAATTCAGAAAAATCTGCCAAAATCCAAAAAAATCAAAAAAGTCTAGCAAAATTTAGCAAAACCTAGGAAAATTTAGATAGATCCAACAAAATCTAGTAAACTCCAAACATAAAAAAATCTAGCACAATTATACAAAAAACAGCAACATGAAAAATTTAGACAAATTTTGTAAAATCCAACAAAATTTATTTAAATTAAAAAAAAAATCTAGCAAAATCGTTATTAAGCTAAATCTAGCAGAATTATAAAAAAGAAAAATTTAAATAAATTTAGTAAAATCCACCAAAATCCAGCAAAATCTAAGACAATTTTATTTAAATCCAGAAAAATCCAGAAAAATCTGCCAAAATCCAACAAATCAGAAAAATCTAGCAAAATCCAGCAAAACCTAGGAAAATTCAGATAGATTTAGTAAAATCCAACAAAATCTAGCAAACTCCAAACATAAAAAAATCTAGCACAATTATGCAAAAAAAAAACAGCAACATGAAATATTTAGACAAATTTAGTAAAATCCAACAAAATTTATTTAAATTAAAAAAAAAATCTAGCGAAATCGTTATTAAGCTAAATCTAGCAGAATTATAAAAAAAGAAAAATTTAAACAAATTTAGTAAAATCCACCAAAATCCAGCATAATCTAAGACAAATTTAGTTAAATCCAGAAAAATCTGCCAAAATCCAACAAAAACAGAGAAGTCGAGCAAAATCCAGCAAAACCTAGGAAAATTCAGATAGATTTAGTAAAATCCAACAAAATCTAGCAAACTCCAAGTATAATATAATCTAGCACAATTATGCAAAAAAAAAATAGCAACATGGAACAACAAAATTTATTTTTATTTAAAAAAAAAAATTAAAAAAAAGTCTAGCAAAATCCTTAAAAAGCTAAATCTAGCTGAATTATAAAAAAAAAAATTTAAACAAATTTAGTAAAATTCACCAAAATGCAGCAAAATCTAAGACAAATTTAGTAAAATCCGGAAAAATCTGCCAAAATCCCAAAATCCGAAAAATCTAGCAAAATCCAGCAAAATCTAGGAAAATTCAGTTTAGTTAAATCTACAAAATCTAGCAAACTCCAAGTAAAATATAATCTAGCACAATTATGCAAAAAAAAATACCAACATGGAAAATTTAGACAAATTTAGTAAAATCTAATTTATAATTTATTTACATTAAAAACAATTTATTTACATTAAAAACATTAGGCCTGATTAGCTTGAGGTAAAACCAAAACAAATTATACTAACAAAATTTATTTTAATTAAAAAAAAATCTAGCAAAATTCTAACTAAGCAAAATCTAGCAAAATTATAAAAAAATTTAGCAATAGAAAAAATCAAACAAATTTAGTAAAATCCACCAAAACCCAGCAAAATCTAAAAAAAAATTAGCAAATCAAGCAAAGTCCAGGAAATCTAGCAAAATCCTAGACTAATTTAGTTAAATAAAAATTCATTAGTTTAGTTTTTTCAATACCATTTTAATTTTATAAAAGTTTATTTTCAAAACATTCCTAATTATAAATCTTTCTAAATTCCCCTTTCAAACGCGGTCTAGCTGTTAAGCAATTAAATAGCAACTCAATTAGTATTTTGTTAGCAACATAAGCTGTGTTGAGTGGCCATAAAAATAATGTTACACATTTTTTTTTTGTTTGTCAAATTAATAGCTTTACTGATAAATTTATAATACATATTTAGTTGGGTTTATGGTCCATAAAAATATATATACATATTAAATAGTACAAGTATAACATCGTAAAGATATGACTTTTCTCACAAAAAATAGAAAAAAAAACAGGAGATAAAATACAAAAATAATTTAATTACCTTAGCGTATGTGCAATAAAGTAATAATAAATATTATTCAAACGCCTTGAATACCTTAAAGTTACGCTGGGAGTTGATGGAATTTAATATGAATCAATGAAAATGGACATGAATATAAAATTTAACTACCTTAACGTATGATTAATATAATAAAAACCAAATATCACTCATACGCCAAGAACACCCCAATGTTTTGCTAGCAGTTTTTAGAACCCTAAATTTCAACAATTTAAGAAAAAGTTTCCGGAAGAAAATTAGTTTCAGAAAAATCAAAATTTTATATTTTGTCTACAAAAAAATCTTCTGAAAACTAAACGCAACTATTTTCGTTCAACCTATAGAAGCTAAACTTTGCTGTCCCTCTGTTATTGTATAATTATTTTTTTTTTATTTAAATGAAATTTCTCAGTTGGTTGACCCTACCTGTGGTTCCTTTTGCAACAAACTAAATTTTAGGTTCTTTTGAAGACTTTATTTTTCTAGAATTTGAAAGATGTATCATTTATGTACCGCAGTTATCTTTGCTGTGGTGAAAAATTATTTGGCTTACTAAGAAAGGGGTAAATAATATTAGAGGGAAAATTTTTGTCTTTGATGTGATTTTTGAAGTTTTGCCACTTTTTGCTATTTAAAAATTGAACGAATATTTAAATAAGGCGCCGCACAGTGGGTTTGATGGTACCCAAAATGGCGATTAATTCAGATAAGCAGTAGTTTTAGAATATTATATTTTTTTATTGATGAACTAATATAAACACGTAAAAATACACATTTTGGAACTAAAAAATGGGGAAAAAAATTTTTTTTTAACCTGTTAGGCGGTTTTTTGTTTTTCGGAAAAAAGGGTTATAGTTCACTATTTTTGCTGTAACTTTGGAATGAAAAGGTTAAATTAATAAAAAAAAATGGAAATTAAAGTGTACATAATGTGCTATATAAGTAACTAAAGAAAGAATGCATAATATGAATTTATATTATTATAAATTTTATTTAAAATCCAATTTTTGTTTTTCACAAAATCTCATAATTGTACAAATTTATCTGAAAAAAGTGATTTAAGAGAATATTATAGTTTTTTATTAACGAATTGTAATAAATACATAAAAACAGCATTTTAGAAAAAAAAAATTTAACAAACATTTTTTTTTTAAATCTTTTCGTCGTTTTTTTTGTTTTTGAAAAAAAAAACACGAAACCCTTGAACATGTAATAAAGCTACAAAAACCAAACGGAGGGGACATTTTTTGGCGTAGGGGTGAGGGTTTACCGGGAGACTATGAAGGGTGCCTTCCCCTCGCGATAAACGTTGCCAAAAAAAATAGATGTCAGTTTTTGCACCTAATCAATAAAAAATTATCATTATTTAAATAATTTTTTCTATACACGCCCCCAAAAAGGGGCGGGCCGAAAAAATTGGCTTTCCTGATCGCCCTTGGTTCAAATTCAGGTCGATGAACTTCATATGGCATTAAATGTTTCATTTATTGAACAAATATACAAATAAAACTTGAAAAAAATATTTTTCTTGGGTAGTTTTAGTTCTTCAAGGGGAAACTTTTTCCCCCCTGGTCCGATTTTGCTCGTTCAAGAACTTAACCAGCCTATGACCATTATACATATTTGTGACAAACTTCAGGATTCTAGATCTTGTTTTTTCTATTTTATGGTATGCTCTACAACAGACGGACGGACGGACACACGGTCAGCCACAGAATGTCTTAGAATCGATCAGTGATCAATAATATACACTTTATGGGGTCCTAGACCCATATTTCGATGCGTTACATACGGAATGACAAAGTGAGTGTAAGCCCATACTGTAGTTGAAGGGTATAAACACACATATAATGGTCTTGTTTAATAAATGATACCCAGACTTTTTACACAAAAACGGGAATAAAAAAAGGGCCGGGCATTGTCTGGACTTTTTTTCTTTTAAATAAATGCAGATATCCTATACTTTTTTGAAATCCACAAAACTAAATCCAACTATTACTAACTTAATAGTATGTGTGGCCCATTAAATGTGAAAAATATCCCAATTTCGGACCTTTTTTAAAAAAATTATTAAAAATGTTCAGACACAATTTTTAGAAACAAGCAAAATTTTACAATTTATTTTAATACCTGGTGTTTGAGGTTCCATTATAAAAGATTTTCTTTTAAATGATTTAATACTACTAATAATTGCTTGAATTTTAAAAATTTTCAATTTTTTTACTTTTTTCAAAGACTGCAATAATTTGCTAACTTTGACAGCTCACCGAAAAAGAAGTAAGCAACTTAGTTGATTGATTTTGATAACTAGTGTTGCAGAATTTTATCTACTTTTACCCCATATCAAATTTTGTAACAAAAACTTCATTTATAAATTTCAATTAATCGCCACTTTGGTACCATTTGAACCCAATGTGCGCCGTTTAAAAACCAAAATTGCATGAAGTTCGCGAGAGCCGTTTTTATACCCTCCACTCTAGTGATAGAGGATATATATAAGTTTGTCATTCCTAGGACCCCATAAAGTATATATATTCATAATCCTCGATCGATTTTAAGACGATCTGGAGATGTCTGTCCGTCCGTCTGTCCGTCCGTCTGTCCGTCTATCAGTCTGTTGAAAACACGCTAACTATTGAAAGACTTTACGGAGGATCCAGAAGTTTGGCATATATGTTAGGTATTTACCTGGTCAGGTTGGTATTGCAATCCAGCGAAATCGGTCCAGTGGTTCAAAAGTTATGAGCAAAACACTGAATTTCCGGGAATTAACGATATAAAACACACGCTAACTTTCGAAAGATGCTAAAACTTGGCATATATATTTGTCGTTCCCCGGGCCTGGTTCGATTTGAATTTCAGCCAAATCGGTATAGTCAAAAGTTATTAGCAAAACCGTGAATTTCAGATTAGTTTCACATTAAATTCATGAGTTGAAAACCCGTTAAATATGTTTTAAAAACATTGGTAAGTCAAAAAAATATTTTGCAACGTATTTTTGTCACTCAAAAATATTTTTACACTAAAAAAAATACACTAAAAAAAATTTACGCTCAAAAAAAAATTTAGTAATTTTTTTTTTCAAAAATTACTTTAAAAAAAATAATTTTTTTTACACAAAATAAAAACTAATCAAAAATGTTATTTTTTCACGTTGGAAAATTTACTATCACTTAGGGCGGATTACTCAATGAAAAGTCAAAAATGTCAAAATTTGTATGAAAAAGTTAAATTTAACGAAGAGTTATTTTATAACGGAACATTGAGTAATCCAGCCTTAAAAGAGCATTGTGGAGGGTTTTCATAGATTCGGCCAAGTCGAATTTAACTTTTCTACTTGTTTGAGTTAATTTTATATTTTTAACGTATTTTGGTTTGCTTTAAGATTTAGAAAAAATAAAAAAAAAAAAAATTAAAAAAAAAAAATTTATACGAAAAATCGATATTTTAATGTTTTTTGGTTACTTTGGCCTCGGAAAAAATTTAAAAATTCTTCAGAGAATTTTTTTTTTTGGTTTTTAAGTTAACTTTATATTTTTAAAGTATTTTGGTTTGCTTTAAGATTTAGAAAAAAATAAAAAAAAAATTCTAAAAAAAATTTTTATACGAAAAATCGATTTTTGAATGTTTTCTGGCCACTTTGGCCTCGGAAAAATTCAAAAAAAAATATTTTTTTTAAGTTAATTTTATATTTTTAACGAATTTCGGTTTGCTTTAAGATTAAAAAAAAAAATATAAAAAAAAATAAAAAAAAAAACTTTCATACGAAAAACCGATTTTTTAATGTTTTTTGGTCACTTTGGCCTCGGAAAAAATTGAAAAATTCTTCAGAGAAAAATTTTTTTTTTTAAAGTTAATTTTATATTTTTAACTTATTTTGGTTTGCTTTAAGATTTAGAAAAAAATAAAAAAAAAAATTCTAAAAAAAGTTTTCATGCGAAAAATCGATTTTTTAATGTTTTCTGGCCAATTGAAAAAATTGAAAAATTTTTCAGAGAAAAAATTAAAAAATCGATTTTTCCTATAAATTTTTTTTTTTAGAATTTTTTTCTAAATCTTTAAGCAAACCAAAATATGATAAAAATATAAAATTAACTTAAAAACTATTTTTATACCCTCCACTCTAGTGATAGAGGGTATATATAAGTTTGTCATTCCGTTTGTAACACCTCGAAATATTGGTCTAGGACCCCATAAAGTATATATATTTATGATCCTCGATCGATTTTAAGTCGATCTAGCGATGTCCGTCCGTCCGTCCGTCCGTCTGTCTGTCTGTCTGTCTGTCTGTCCGTCCGTAGAAAACACGCTAACTTTTGAAAGACTATACAGAGGCTACTGAAGTTTGGCATATATGTTTGTCATTTACCTGGTCAGGTTGGTATTGCAATCCAGCCAAATCGGTCCAGTGGTTCAAAAGTTATGAGCAAAAGAGTAAATTTCGGCAAGGGTGTTTCGCGAATTTACGAGATAAAAAACACGATAACTTTCCAAAGACAATAATGAGACTACTGAAGCTTAGCATGTATCTTTGCCGTTCCCCGGGTCTGTTTGGTATTAAATTTCAGCTCAATCGGTCCAGTGGTTCAAAAGTTATGAGCAAAACCCTGAATTTCAGATTAGTTTCATCTAAAATGCCACGTGTTTTAACAAGTTTTAAAAGCATTGGTGGTAACTAAACAATGCTTTTCAAACTTGTTTAATTTTAAAGCAATGCTTTTTAAGCTTGTTTAGTTTTAAAAGCATTGGTAACTTAAAAATTACACTCGAAAAAAATTTTACACTCAAAAAAAATTTTACACTCAAAAAAAATTTTACTCAAAAAAAAATTTACACAAAAAAAATTTTTTTTTTTTTACAAAAATGACAATATTTTGTGTACATACATGTACGTGCATTCACTCAGAAATATTTTTACAGTAAAAAAACATTACACTCGAAAAAAATTTTACACTCAAAATAAAATATTTCTAATCAAAGTTGTTAATTTTTTCACGTTAAAAAATGTACTACACTTTAAAAAAATGCATTGTGGAGGGTATTCATAGATTCGGCAAAGTCGAATTTAACTTTTCTACTTGTTTTTCCCTGAAGAATTTTTCAATTTTTCCCGAGGCCAAAGTGGCCAAAAAAACATAAAAAATCGACTTTTCGTATGAATTTTTTTTTGTTTTCAGATTTTTTATTTATTTTTATACCCTCCAACTACAGTATGAGGGTATACTCACTTTGTCATTCCGTGTGTAACGCATCAAAATATCGGTCTAGGACCCCATAAAGTATATATATTTATGATCAGTGATCGATTCTAAGACATTCTAGCGATGTCCGTCCGTCCGTCCGTCTGTCCGTCTGTCCGTCTGTCCGTCTGTCCGTCTGTCCGTCTGTCCGTCTGTCCGTCTGTCCGTCTGTCCGTCTGTAGTTAACACGATGCAGTCCAAAATAAAAGAGCTAGACTCCCGACATTGGGCACGAATATGTATAATGTTCCTAGGCAGGTTAAGTTCGTAAAGGAGCAAAATCGGTCCAGGGGGAAAAAAGTTCCCCCTTGAGGAACTAAACCAACCTCTGAAAAATACCATATTTTTATATGATTTTTTTTGTTTTTGTTTAACAAATGCAACATTTTTATGCTACAAGAAGTTCAAAATCCTGCATTTGGACCCACAGAATTAAAAAATTTCGTTTTTTCGGTCCGCCCCCCCCCCCCCTTTTATGGGCGAGGAATATTTTTTTTTTTAAATAAACTTGTATTTTTTTAGAGCAAAAAGTATACCAATGAATTCTTAAATACATATTCGAGATGAAATGCCCCCCCCCCCAATTACCACTACCGACCCCCCCAAAAAAAAAAACGCCCATGCAATTTTTTTTTTTATTTATTTGCATGTTGGAGGGTATAACAGATTCGGCACGGCCGAATTTAACACTCTCACTTGTTTTTTTTAAAATCTTACAGCAATCCAAAATAAGATACAAATATAAAATTGTCTTAAAAAAAAATTTTTTTTTTTCTCTGAAGAGTTTTTAAATTTTTTCCGAAAAAATCGATGGATTATAATTTTACATATGATAGTCCAATATTTTTGTTGGTTATTGACAATCGTTGCCTTATTAGTATGGTACAATTTCTTCGTCTTTCTAATTCGCATTGCGAATAGAGGCGAATATGTATTAATATGCTAGTTTGTGCACAAACGATTTGTCATTAGACTCGTTTGCTACTTTGTAGTAAATCGTTTCTATTTTTGCTAAATAATCTTGACAATGGAATCTTGACAAATTCCGAAACACGTGTCGATTAAGTCTTGCAAAAATGACCAACATAAATAAATTTAAAACAAAAAATAATTTTCTTGAAAATTATGCTATGAGAATATCATGGTTTTAATTAGTAAAGAAAATAATGACCTCGAGCCAGAATAAACATCCTCAAAAAAAATTTTTTTTAGAATTTATTTTTTTTATTTTTTTCTAAATCTTAAAGCAAACCAAAATAAGATTAAAATATAAAATTGACTTAAAAAAAATCAATTATATTTTTTTTTTATTTTTCATCAGAAAAAGATGAAAAGCCGCTATTTTTTGTTGGAACTAGCAATCGTTTCAATTAGAAATTTGGTATAATAAGAGATTTAGCATTGTTAAGTTAATTTTTCATGAGATTTTCAATATGTATTTAACACGAAATTTTGTAAAACCTTTAAACTTTAACAATGATTTACTCGAAATATTGTGAGCGGGATTTGGCCACATTGGCTTCCGAAAAGCTCATATGAGGCATTCCACTCCAAATGTCCAGCGAAAAAAAACATGTGTACCGTAAACTTCTGAATAGGTGGTATGGATAGCCCTATATGGAACTTAGAAAATTGCGTTTTTGGTTTTTCAATTTTTCAAAATCTGGGCTTAGGAGGCGTGGTCAAATATTGGAAAAATGGTCAAATTTGTGGCGAGTTGCCTTGATTAAATATTTATCACATTAAAACGGAATGCACCACAATCTCAAAAATTTACAGTCTTATATAGTTTTATATGGGCTATCGATTAAATTTTTTTTTTTTGGAAAATTTTCAGAACCCGTTCTGAAATTTTCCATTTTTTAAAAAAGTCAATTTATCAAAAATCCGGCCACTTTTTTTTTCTTTTTTATTTATTTTTTTAAAAGTTTAGATGTTTGTCCATCCACACAAAAAAAATCAGAAACACGTTCATCTTTTTTTTCGAGAAAATCGCATTTGAACTTTAAATTTCATAACAATTTAGTAATTTGCTTGTATTTTTTTGTGGCAACAGAGCGTATGACGAATATTTATGCAATTAATATTACTCATTCGCAACTTTAAAACAAAGAAATACAAGCAAATAACAAAATTGTTATGAAATTTAAAGTTCAAATGCGATTTTCTCGAAAAAAAAGATGAACGTGTTTCTAATTTTTTTTTTGTGTGGATGGACAAACATCTACACTTTAAAAAAAATAAATAAAAAAGAAAAAAAAAAAGTGGCCGGAATTTTTGATAAATTGACTTTTTTAAAAAATGGAAAATTTCAGAACGGGTTCTGAAAGTTTTCAAAAAAAAAAAATTTTAATCGATAGCCCATACAAAACTATATAAGAACGAAAATTTTTGACATTGTGGTGCATTCCGTTTTAATGTGATAAATATTTAATCAAGGCAACTCGCCACAAATTTGACCATTTTTCCAATATTTGACCACGCCTCCTAAGCCCAGTTTTTGAAAAATTAAAAAACCAAAAACGCAATTTTCTTAGTTTCATATAGGGCTATCCAAACAACCTATTCAGAAATTTACGGGACACATGTTTTTCTGTAGCGGGACATTTGGTGTGGAATGCCTCATATAATAAAACAAAATATCGCTCATATGTTTTCCTAGCAGTATAAAATCCTAAATTTAATTTAGGAGTATAAATTTTTTACTTTAAGAAAAAGGTTCCGGATGAAAAATCAATTTCAGACTTCGATTTCTTTGAGGATTTAAAACAAATCATCATTTAACGTTTTAATGACCAGTTATTATTTACAAGGGGTCAAATAGGCGTCGCTCCTGAAAGTTTCGTCAAAAAACTTCAACGTTTAAATTTCCGGTAAAAAAATGGGTTAAAAAATGCTTTACTACTGACATATTTTCAAACAAAAATAAATAACGACTCCGTATTGATTTTGAAAAAAAAAAGAAATATACTCCAAAAGAAGTGCAATTTCTATTTCGAAAAACTTTAAGAACTGTCAAGTTTTTGTGTATATTTTTTTTTAATATTACGTTAACAAGAAAACTTCTAAAAATGCTCGCAAAACACATAAATCAATATGAAAAAAATTTAAATAGCAAAAAAGGTATTTGTAGCATTTTTTAACTTTATAGCAGCAGGTTATGAAAAAAGCAAAGATAAACATACTTTACGCTTAATAGTAAACAAAAAAATTGTAGTTTGTTTCTTTATTTGTCCAAATTTCATGCAAAAGTTAACACATAAATTTTCAAAGTTTTATTAAAAAGGAAACCCAAAAAAATTAATTGTTAAGAAATAGAAAAAATGGAAAATATAAGGAAAAAGGTTGATTCTTACTTAATCAAAATCATAATTGTATATAAATCTCACTGGGTCAAATGGTACCAAAAAAAAAGTGAAATAAAATGAAATAAAACAGCATGAAATTTACTAACACAGCTACTGACACTAACAAATACCACACAAATAACAACCACCACTACAAATTATTATAACAAAGTTATTACACATTTTTGTTTTTGGGTACTTCTTACAAAGGAGTCAAATAAAATATTAGATTTTAATTATACAAACGGTGACAAAAAAACGGTTGCAAAAAAGTTGATATAAAACAAAATTCTTAAAAAAGTGTTTTATTACACTAATTTACAAAAATAAAAAAATTTTCTTTAGTTAAGAAATTTTCGATAGAAAATGTTTCATTGATATAAAAATTTTCTATAGAAAATCATTGATATAAAAATTTTCTATAGAAAATTTTTCGTTGATATAAAAATTTTCTATAGAAAATTTTTCGTTGATATAAAAATTTTCTATAGAAAATTTTTCGTTGATATAAAAATTTTCTATAGAAAATTTTTCGTTGATATAAAAATTTTCTATAGAAAATTTTTCGTTGATATAAAAATTTTCTATAGAAAATTTTTCGTTGATATAAAAATTTTCTATAGAAAATTTTTCGTTGATATAAAAATTTTCTATAGAAAATTTTTCGTTGATATAAAAATTTTCTATAGAAAATTTTTCGTTGATATAAAAATTTTCTATAGAAAATTTTTCGTTGATATAAAAATTTTCTATAGAAAATTTTTCGTTGATATAAAAATTTTCTATAGAAAATTTTTCGTTGATATAAAAATTTTCTATAGAAAATTTTTCGTTGATATAAAAATTTTCTATAGAAAATTTTTCGTTGATATAAAAATTTTCTATAGAAAATTTTTCGTTGATATAAAAATTTTCTATAGAAAATTTTTCGTTGATATAAAAATTTTCTATAGAAAATTTTTCGTTGATATAAAAATTTTCTATAGAAAATTTTTCGTTGATATAAAAATTTTCTATAGAAAATTTTTCGTTGATATAAAAATTTTCTATAGAAAATTTTTCGTTGATATAAAAATTTTCTATAGAAAATTTTTCGTTGATATAAAAATTTTCTATAGAAAATTTTTCGTTGATATAAAAATTTTCTATAGAAAATTTTTCGTTGATATAAAAATTTTCTATAGAAAATTTTTCGTTGATATAAAAATTTTCTATAGAAAATTTTTCGTTGATATAAAAATTTTCTATAGAAAATTTTTCGTTGATATAAAAATTTTCTATAGAAAATTTTTCGTTGATATAAAAATTTTCTATAGAAAATTTTTCGTTGATATAAAAATTTTCTATAGAAAATTTTTCGTTGATATAAAAATTTTCTAAAGAAAATTTTTCGTTGATATAAAAATTTTCTACAGAAAATTTTTCGTTGATATAAAAATTTTCTATAGAAAATTTTTCGTTGATATAAAAATTTTCTATAGAAAATTTTTCGTTGATATAAAAATTTTCTATAGAAAATTTTTCGTTGATATAAAAATTTTCTATAGAAAATTTTTCGTTGATATAAAAATTTTCTATAGAAAATTTTTCGTTGATATAAAAATTTTCTATAGAAAATTTTTCGTTGATATAAAAATTTTCTATAGAAAATTTTTCGTTGATATAAAAATTTTCTATAGAAAATTTTTCGTTGATATAAAAATTTTCTATAGAAAATTTTTCGTTGATATAAAAATTTTCTATAGAAAATTTTTCGTTGATATAAAAATTTTCTATAGAAAATTTTTCGTTGATATAAAAATTTTCTATAGAAAATTTTTCGTTGATATAAAAATTTTCTATAGAAAATTTTTCGTTGATATAAAAATTTTCTATAGAAAATTTTTCGTTGATATAAAAATTTTCTATAGAAAATTTTTCGTTGATATAAAAATTTTCTATAGAAAATTTTTCGTTGATATAAAAATTTTCTATAGAAAATTTTTCGTTGATATAAAAATTTTCTATAGAAAATTTTTCGTTGATATAAAAATTTTCTATAGAAAATTTTTCGTTGATATAAAAATTTTCTATAGAAAATTTTTCGTTGATATAAAAATTTTCTATAGAAAATTTTTCGTTGATATAAAAATTTTCTATAGAAAATTTTTCGTTGATATAAAAATTTTCTATAGAAAATTTTTCGTTGATATAAAAATTTTCTATAGAAAATTTTTCGTTGATATAAAAATTTTCTATTGAAAATTTTTCGTTGATATAAAAATTTTCTATTGAAAATTTTTCGTTGATATAAAAATTTTCTATTGAAAATTTTTTCGTTGATATAAAAATTTTTGTTGATATAAAAATTTTCTATAGAAAATTTTTCGTTGATATAAAAATTTTCTATAGAAAATTTTTCGTTGATATAAAAATTTTCTATAGAAAATTTTTCGTTGATATAAAAATTATCTATAGAAAATTTTTCGTTGATATAAAAATTTTCTATAGAAAATTTTTCGTTGATATAAAAATTTTCTATAGAAAATTTTTCGTTGATATAAAAATTTTCTATAGAAAATTTTTCGTTGATATAAAAATTTTCTATGAAAAATTTTTCATTGGTTCAAAAAAAAAAAATTGGTTCAAAAAAAAAAAAAATTTATATTGATTTAAAAATTTTCTATAGAAAATTTTTCATTGATTTAAAAATTTTCTATAGAAAATTTTTTTTTACTATGATAAAGTTTATAAATATTACGAAAAAGTTAATAAATTGTATGAATTTGTTTATAAATACTATGAAAGTCGTTCATTGGAATTTTTTTTTGTGTGTATGTTTTTTTTCGACACAAACGAATATAAAAACTTCAATGACAGCTTTTTTTTGTCATTAAGTGTAAAAAAAACATAAATTTCTTTTACAAACAACTATTTTTTTACAAAAAAAAAAAAATCTGCAGAAAAGTCCATTCGGCACACACACACCACAGTGCTTCTCTCTGTACAAATTAGACCACTACTGAGTAGTATAAGATTTATGTTATAAACCAAAACACTCATATACTTACTTTATACACACACTCCTACAAACAGAAACACATACACATTCATTTATATTTCATATACACTCTCATATTTTAACAACAAAATGACTTAATCACTTTGCATGTATTTGTTTATGAATGGTTTGGACAAAAAAAAGTCAGGGTCTTTTTATATTTTCATGTTTAGTTCATCAAGAGATTTACTTTAACAAAGCAAACAAATTTACACAAACATACATACAGACTACTACATATACATTAGGGCGTCGCATTAAATCAAAACTTTCGAATTTCGTGATCAGAATTCATATCCAAAATTTTTTGACCAAATCGAGCTCAAAAATTCGAATTTTGTGGGTTTTTATGGGTAAAATAATTTAAAGAATCCAAAAAAATAGGTTTTGGTTCAAAGATGCTGATTTTTATACCCTCCACTCTAGTGATAGATGGTATATAGAGTATAAGTTTGTCATTCCGTTTGTAACACCTCGAAAAAGGACCCCATAAAGTATATATATTCATGATCCCCGATCGATTTAAGACGATCGAGCGTCTGTCTGTTGAAGACACGCAAACTTTTGAAAGACTTTACGGCGGCTTCTAAAGTTTGGCACATATGTTGGGCATTTACCTGGTCAGGTTGATATTGCAATCCAGGGAAATTGGTCCAGTGGTTCAAAAGTTATGAGAAAAAGTCTGAATTTTGGCAAGGGTTTTTCGTGAATTTATGAGATAAAAAACACGATAACTTCCGAATTTCAGCCAAATAGGGCACAAAAATATTTTAAGACGTATTTTTGTCACTCAAAAATATTTTTATACTAAAAAAAAAAAAAAAAAATACACTCGAAAAAAATTTTACACTCAAAAAAAATGTAATATTTTTTTTTTTTTTTAAATAACTAAAAAAATCTTTTTAAACAAACTAAAATATTTCTTATCAAAAATGTTATTTTGCTTACGTTAGAAAATTTACTATCACTTCAAAAGGCCATAAAGTACGCAAAAATTCCTATTTAGCTGGATTTGGTTAAAAAATTCGGACATGAATTTTGGTCGAGAAATTTAATTATTTTCCATTTTGACCCCTGTTTGCCGATCGAAGATTCCAGTGCAAAATTTTTTCATAAATTTTCCCTTAATCAGCTATTTCGGGGCCATCGTTCGGCAAGTATTACGACAAAAAATTCGAAAGTATAGATTCGGCGGCACGCCCCAATATACATACATAAATGTACCACTACCAGTTTCATAAACATTTCATGGATTTTGAGTTTTTGAAAAATTACAACATATTTTCCATAGATTTTTCTTGTTGTTGTTGTTTTGTTATTGTATGGCTTTCTAAATAATTAACATTAAGTGCTTAATATTTTCTTTTATTCTTGAAAATTTTTCCACTCAATTTAAATCTCTAGTGGATTTTATTATTTGTTGCCTACTACCGATTGATTACTATCATTTACTTTTAAATAACAAGAAATTTATAAAAAAAACTCTGTAATGTTTTTTTTTTTTAATAATGGAAATTAATTTTTTTATTCTTATTATTAATTATGTATTTTGGTTTGTTTGAAGAAATTGGTTGAGGAAAATTGAAAAAAAAAAAAAAAAAATATTATTGTCTTAGAAGCAATTAATCGATATATCTCCAATTTTTGTTTAATTTTACCGAAATTTTGAAAATAAAGTAAATTCTATTGTAAATTTCAGAAAGTTTTTTTTTAATTAATTTTTTTATGCATAAAATACGAGGGTTTTTCCAAAAAATCCGTTGAAATTTGTAAAATTTACATGCATTTGAGTAAAAAATGTAGAAATTCAGTTTTAGTACATTTCTATGTAATTTCTATTATTGAGTGTTACACTAATTTAAAAATTTTTGAAATTTTTTTGATTCACGATATTTGGCATTTTTTTTTTTCATGTTAAATCGCGCACTGCATCCGAAAATGAGGTAAAAAAATGTTCAAAAGTAGAAAAGTTGTTAGGTTATTGCCAGTTATTTAAATAAAAATATTACCAGACGAAATAGGAGGATATGATTTTTTTACTTTTAAATGAAAGCTAAGTAAATTGTTTATGAATTCTCTATATAACACCGTCCGACAGCCAATATTAAAAATGAACCGGGTGATATATGTCTAAAAGTGGAGATCAAATGGAGTAAAACTGCAGTTACAGTTTTTCATTTCGTAATCCTGTTTTCTTTTAAAGGGACTACAAAGTTTTAAGGGATACATTTCGTAAAATATTTTTGAAATATTTCCAGTTGTCCAAGGATGACACTGGTGATTGAAACTGAAGGAGGAGGATCTCCCAGAATTTTTCCAGTTTTTTATTTTGCCTTATCAGGACAAAAGAATGTGAAAAAAGTCATTTTAAAACTTAATCAAAATATTTTGTTGAAAATTTTTAATGATATTGAAGGATACATTTTTTAAAGGACGTAGCTAACCTCATTTTTCCTGATATGTAAAAATAATAAAATTAGAGGAGGTCGTCTTCTTTCATTTGCTATCACTAGTGGCATCCTAGGACAAGTACAAATATTACAAAAATGTTTTATAAAATTTAGTCCTCTAAAACTTTGAAGTCCTTTTAAAAGGAAACAGGATCACGAAAAAAAACAAATGGAACATTTTTTTGTCAGAGTTTTGGACTGGGTAAAAAAGTAGTTTTGGTGAAAAAATATGAAAAAAAATTAAAAGAAACATTTTTTAAATTTTGATTAATTTTTATTAAAAAAATAAAAATTGTTTTATTCGACCTTTAAAATATTATATTCTGAGGATGTTTATTCTGGCTCAAGGTCATTATTTTCTTTACTAATTAAAACCATGATATTCTCATAGCATAATTTTCAAGAAAATGATTTTTGTTGAGTATGGTACAATTTCTTTGTCTTTCTAATTCTCATTGTGAATAGAGGCGAATATGTATTAATATTCTAGTTTGTGCACAAACGATTTGTCATTAGACTCGTTTGCTACTTTGTAGTAAATCGTTTCTATTTTTGCTAAATAATCTTGACAATGGAATCTTGACAAATTCCGAAACACGTGTCGATTAAGTCTTGCAAAAATGACCAAAATAAATAAATTTAAAACAAAAAAATAATTTTCTTGAAAATTATGCTATGAGAATATCATGTTTTTAATTAGTAAAGAAAATAATGACCTTGAGCCAGAATAAACATCCTCAGAATAGAAACATTTTTTGATAAAAAACAAAGTTTTGATGAAAAAAAGGTTTTGATGAAAAAAAGTTTTTGATGAAGAAAAAAAAAAAAAATTGACAAAAAAAAGTTTTATGAAAAAAAATTTGATGAAAAAAAAGTTTATGAAAAAATTTTCGATGAAAAAAAAATTTGATAGAACAAAAATTATGAAAAAATTAAAAAAAACAAGTGGGAGTGTTAAATTCGGCTATGCCGAATCTTTTATACCCTCCAACATGCAAAAAAATAAAAAAAAATGCACCCGAGTTAAAAAGATCATATATAATTATATATAGTTCTATATATACATATATTATTTTATAAATTCGATTAGAGTTTTATTCTAGTTCGAGGCCCAAAAATATTTCTATTTATGATATTGTCATAATAGAGTATTTTTAATTTATTGCTTTAAAAAAGTTACTCATCTCATAGTATGTCTGTACTGATCAGTTTCATCCCCACTAAGGAATCTTCAGCAGACTTTAGGGAATCATCGTTGGTCAATCAAACATCAAACCAGACATAATATTTGATATATTTCACAAGTTATACGAGAAATACTATTATGAAGGTCCGAAATCTGTTTTCCAACAAAAATAACTCTTTTAAAGCAAAAATTGTATATACTAAATCACCATCGGTAATTATTAATATATGTGTTGCTGTTATTTTACAATAACAACAGTACCTAACCAAACAATAGTGTTGGTAGGATAAGTCGTACTAAACTACCAACACTATTGTTTGGTTAGGTACTGTTGTTATTGTAAATTAACAGCAACACATATATTTATAATTACCGATGGTGATTTAGTATATACAATTTTTGCTTTAAAAGAGTTATTTTTGTTGGAAAACAGATTTCGGACCTTCATAATAGTATTTCTCGTATAACTTGTGAAATATATCAAATATTATATCTGGTTTGATGTTTGATTGACCAACGATGATTCTCTAAAGTCTGCTGAAGATTCCTTAGTGGGGATGAAACTGATCAGTATGGGGGGGTCCAACCAATCACAAATCGTTGTGATTGGTTGGACAAATTTCCTCTCAAATATGTGTTTAAAAATTCATTTCTATGTTTTTTGCACTAAAGAAATGCAAGTTTATCATAATGGATTTTTTTTTTTATTCTACGCCCATAAAAGGGGGCGGACCAACAAAAAGACATTTTCTAATTCTCAGGTTCCAAATGCAGGACTTTGAACTTCTTGTAGCATAAAAATGTTGAATTTTGTTAAACAAAAAGACAAAAATCATGTAAAACAGTGATTTTTTTCAGAGGTTGGTTAGTTCTTTAAGGGTGAACCTTTTTCCCCTGGTCCGATTTTGCCCATTTCCGAACATAACCTGCCTAGGACCATAATACATATTCGTGCCAAACTTGAGGAGTCTAGCTCTTTTATTTTGGACTGTATCGTGTTAACTACAGACGGACAGACGGACGGACGGACATAGCTAGAATGTCTTAGAATCGATCACTCATCAATAATATATATACTTTATGGAGTCCCCGACCGATATTTCGATGCGTTACACACGGAATGACAAAGTGATTATACCCCCATACTGTAGTTGGAGGGTATAAAAATTGGCAAAAAAAGATTTCTGATGAAAAAAAAAACAAATTGCTGACAAAAAATATTGATGAAAAAAAAATTATGAAAAAAAAAATTGATAAATTTTGAGTAAGATTATTCTAGCTCAAGGTCATATTTCTTTTACTAATCATTGCGATGATATTGTCAAAGTAACAATTTTCAAGAAACTATTTATAAAGATGTTGGTTTTAAATTGATTGGTTTGGTCATTTTGCAAGACTTACTCGACACGTGTTTCGGTATTCATCATATTCCATTGTCAAGAGTATTTAGGAAATTGACAATCGTTAGTGGCAAAACATAAAGCATTATATTCGTATGTATGTAGACATAATGAGAATTTATGTACTAAATACACAACATAATACAACTCTTAATTTCAAACCAAATATCTAACCAAATTTTGATATAAAAAAATTGATGAAAAAAATAAAAAAGTTTTTTGAAAAAAAATATAATGAGCACTTTATTGATGAAAAAAATTTCATGAAAAAAAAAATTTCGATGAAAAGAAATTTTTTGATAAATTTAGTAAAAAAAAAATATTGTTGAGAAACACAAAAAAATTATGAAAACAAATTTTTAAAAAAAATTTTGATGCAAAAAAAATTGATGCAAAAAAAAAAAAATAAAAAAAAATTTTATGAAAAAAAAAATTTATGAAAAACAAAGTTTTTGTTATAAAATAATTACACAGAAAAAAATATTTGAGTAAATTTTTAATACTATAAAAATTACTCAATTTTGCACTAGTAAACAATTTAATAGTATTGAGTAAATTTTTAAAATTTATTAAATGCTTAAAAAAAAATTTGAATAAATTTTTAATTGACACAATTAAAAATTTACTCAAAATTTATCTATTTATTTTTTTAAAAGTTTAAAAAAGTTTTAAATCTTTTTCCAAAAAAAAAAAAAACAAAAAACTTTTTTTTTCAAACTTTACCAAATATATTTACATATCGAGGGCCTATATTCAAAACCCTCTATCTTCCATTTTCACGAAAATGACTTTTTGATGGCAAAATATTCAGTAAAACGGCCCTCATCTATGGTGTAAAATTCAGAACAAATATATTTTTTTTTGCTATTTTATTTGCATTTTTGGTTATCTCTATCTCTTACACAATTAATTTTTCTGAATGCAAAACCCTCTATCTTTTCAAATAATTGATTTATAAATATTTTTTTTTAATAATTTCATTATAAATTACATGTTTTAATACTAATTTTTGCATGCTGAACATGAATTTGTCAAAAAAATTCCCGAATCAAGATTTTGGTCCACTGATGATTATTTTTTCCCAAAATTCTTGTTTGACTTTTTTAAAAAATATTGCTCAAAATTTTGATGTCTTGTAT
Organism: Pegoplata infirma; assembly: GCA_963921195.1. NCBI lineage: Eukaryota > Metazoa > Arthropoda > Insecta > Diptera > Anthomyiidae > Pegoplata > Pegoplata infirma. The sequence goes on from OY992538.1 coordinate 216,633,381, forward strand.
ACATTATGAAACAAAAATTTTAATCTTAAAAACCGAGATGCTGATCAGCATCTGTGGACCAAAATCGCGTTTTTAATTTTTGACTATTTTTTACATAACATACTCAACAGTTTGTCATCTTTTAAGATGAATTCGGTAAAAAAATATTTTTTGTCTCAAAAATCCGCACCTGTGGACCAAAACCGCGACTTCGGAATTCTTTATAAGCCGTTATCATTAATAAATCACGTTAAAAATTTACCGATGTCGTAAATGAAATCATAATAATTCATTATTATTAAAATGCAAAACCCTCTATCTGATCATTTTCATTCATATACTTAATATTTTTGAGAAACAAAACCCTCTATCTTTCATAATATCCCCAATAGTGCGAAATTTTAAAAACTAATTATATGTGAGATTCAGTAGTTGATTTAAAAAAATATTGTAGAATATCGAATTTTAATTACTCTTACAATACGCGAAATAAACAGTTTTTTGGCTCTCCTGAAAAGTTGTGTTTTTTAAGATAGAGGGTTTTGAATATAGGCCCTCGATATGTCTCAAAAACATTGGAAAATTTTATAAAGAAGATTACAAACTTTCATATACATACATCCACAAAAAACTATAAACTAAACAAGAATTCAAAAAATATGAGAGTTTAAAAAAAATTAAAAAAAAACTATTAAATTTTTATAAATTATTTACTTAAATTGTTTTTAAAATTTTTAAGTAAATTTTTAATTGCGTCAATTAAAAAATTACTAAATTTTTGTTTTTAAATTTAAACAAGTGATTACTCAAATTTGTTTCCTCCATATTTTTTGCTGTGTATGTTACGTTTTATTCACCATCTGGTGAAAAACGCTTTTATTCACCAGCAGGTGAGTAACTATCCAAGTTACAAATCAAAGTTGCAAACCTTTTTGGTTTTAAGGAAAAGAAAACAGTAATTCTTATCGAGGGCCTATATTCAAAACCCTCTATCTAAAAAAACACAACTTTTCAGGAGAGCCAAAAAACTGTTTATTTCGCGTATTGTTATAGTAATTAAAATTCGATGGTCTACAATATATTTTTAAATCAACTACTGAATCTCACACATAATTCGTTTTTAAAATTTTGCACTACAGGGGATTTTATGATAGATAGAGGGTTTTGTTTCTCAAAAATATTAACTGCATGAATGAAGATCAGATAGAGGTTTTGCATTTTAATAAAAATGAATTATTATGATTTGATTTACGACATCGGTAAATTTTTAAAGTGATTTATTATTGATACCGGCTTAAAAAAAAAATTCGAAATCGCGGTTTTGGTCCACAGGTGTTGATTTTTAAGACAAAAAACATTTTTTTTTACCGAATTCATCTCAAAAATTGGCAAGCTGTTGAGTATGTTATGTAAAAAATCCTAGCAAAAAAAGTGCGGAGTACTTCTATTTGGAGTGCTTTAAAACTATAACAAATGTAATGAAATACAACAAAAATAACAAAAAACACAAGAAAAAATCGCAAAGGACTTCTTTTCTACTCCATAAAAAGTTGATATTCAGCTCATTACCTTCCGCGACACTCCCATACAAAAGTAAGTAGATATTCAGTAGATAAGAAGTACTCCGAGCTTTCAAACAATTTCCAACTACTTCCCTGGAGTAGTTCTTATCTACTGAATATCTACTTACATTTGTATGGAGGTGTCGCGATAGGTAATGAGTTAAGAGCTGAATATCTATGAATTCTGGAGTAGAAAAAACTGTTTGTGTGTTTTTTTCTTGTGTTTTTTGTTATTTTTGTTGTATTTCATTACATTTGTTTTAGTTTTAAAGCACTCCACTGGGAAGTGGTAATGACTTTTTTTGCAGGGATAGTATAAAAACGCAATTTTTGTCCACAAATGCTGATCAACATCACGATTTTTAAAATTAAAATTTTTGTTTCATAATGAACACACGACATCCAAATTCTGAGCCATATTTTTCAAAAAAGTCGAACAAGAATTTTTAGAAAAAATTAGCATCTGTGGACCAAAATCGTGGTTTTGGAATTTTGTTGACAAATTCATGTTCATCATGCAAAAATTAATATGAAAACATGTAATGCGTAATGAAATTATTAAAAAAAAAATATTTATAAATGAATTATTTGAAAAGATAGAGGGTTTTGCATTCAGAAAAATTAATTGTGGAAGAGATAGAGAAAAACAAAAATGCAAATAAAATAGCAAAAAAAAAAAAATATTTTTGTTCTGAATTTTACACCATAGATGAGGGACATTTTACTGAATATTTTGCCATCAAAAAGTAATTTTCGTGAAAATGGAAGATAGAGAGTTTTGAATATAGGCCCTCGATATATTTTTATCTAACTAACTAATAATTCATTGAAAACATATAATGCATGATGAAATTATTAAAAAAAGTATTTATAAATTAATTATTTGAAAAAATAGAGGGTTTTGCATTCAGAAAAATTAATTGTGAATAGAGAAAACCAAAAATGCAAATAAAATAGTAAAAAAATATTTTTCTTCTGAATTTTACACCATAGATGTTTGCCGTTTTACAGAATATTTTGCCATCAAAAAGTAATTTTCGTGAAAATGGAAGATAGATGGTTTTGAATATAGGCCCTCGTTATTTTCTCTTTTGTTTGTATATAGTCAAACTGAGGTAGCGTCCTGCATCATTTTTAATATTAGACAGCAGCCTAAAAACATTATCATGTTAAAACATATAAAAAAATTTAATTCGACCTTGCCGAATGTATTGATACCCTCTACAATGGAAAAAAGATTATTTGCTAAAAAGAAAAACAAATTTTTTGAAAAAAAAATCCGCGAGAAAAATTTTTTGGTGAAAAAAAAAATTCGGCGAAATTTTTTTTTTGTAAAAAAATATGTTTGTACTTGTTTTAATATCATTCGGTGATCAATTCTGTTCACACGTGTTAACCTGCAGTCGAATTAAGCCATTTTGTATTTTTAGGTTATGTTGAATGTACCAAAATTTTCAAGGTGTCGTTACAAAAGTTAAATTCGACCTTGCCGAATGTATTGATACCCTCCACAATGTAAAAAAAGTTTATTTGCAAAAAAAAATTCGGCGAAAATTTTTTTTTTTAAAAAATATGTTTGTATTTGTTTAAAAATCATTCGGTGATCAATTCTGTTCACACGTGTTAACCTGCAGTCGAATTAAAGCATTTTGTATTTATAGGTTATGTTGAATGAACCAAAATTTTCGAGGTGTCCTTGCATATTCTTTTATAACTTTTAAACCGCTGAACCGATTTCGCTCAAATTTCTAGTAAAAATTAGAAACTTTTTTGTAATTTTACAAGCTTTTTACCAATAAAATTGTTAATTTACAACATATCTGGCGCAATTAATTTTACAATAAATTCTCGTGAATTTACTTTTTTTGTAAAATTACCTTGAAAATTTGTAAAATTAAAAAAAAATTTAAATTTCGATCAAAATTCTTTTATTAAAAAACAATAAAAACTGTTAAATGGGATTACAAGACTTTGTCTTGTAATTTGACAAGTTTTTTTTTGTGTGAATCAAATACAAAAAATAATACCTTACTATATGTCTGCCAAAAAATAAAAGTGAAAACAGATAACTTTCAGCATACTCACTTTTACAAAACAAAAAAAAAAAAAAAAACAAAAAAATAAAAAGAATAATAAAATATAGTATATAAAAAAACAAAATTCAATATATCATAAATAAAAGTTAACCAAACTTTTCAGCCACAAAAACCGATAACAAACTTACTTCATTCATTCACACCTTCTATATTTTATTTAAGATTTTCAATAAGAAAAACTTTTTTCATCCACAGCAATAAAAATCATATAAATAGATGAAGCAGACAAAGATGAATAAAAATTTCATAAACAAAAGATATAAGAAACCAATTGAAAACCATTGATGTATAAAATTTATGTGTTTACCAATAACTTACACTTTTGTTTTTTCAGGTTTGAACTTAAAGAAATTGAAAAAAAAAGAAACTTGATCTATGCTTTTGGCAAAAAAAGAAGTTAAGACTTAAAGAAACAGGGAAGAAAATTTAAAAATGGCATAAATAAATGTTGGTGGTCTTTAAGATTTTTTTATATTAATTTTGGCATGCTGAATACGAATATAACAAAAAATCTGATATCGGTCATGCGGTTTTCGAGATATCGCCATATGAAAATTTTTCAAAAATAAATTTCATAATATGATTGATCGATCATGACAATTATACTATGACTGTCAAAAAGTATAAAATGATTTTTTTATGCTATGATTAGCGAAGATCATTATATGATCACTACAACCATATTTTGATAAAGTTTTTAATCATAATATGTTCACCTCCAGTATGGCTGTCCCAATCAAGTTTCTTCTCTGCGTTTAGAGTTTGAGACAAACTTTCATTTCGGAGTTTTTGATGAAAATTAAAAAAAAACTTAAACTTTGATCTTAGGGCGAAACGATTTAAAATGATTTGATTTGGCTCTATAAAAGAGCAGGAACATTATTTTTTGAGATTTTTTTTTTTTAACATGATAAAGCTTTATGGCTGGTGTCTAATTTTAAAAATGATGCAGTTTGACTATATACTTACCGTCGAACAAAAATGAAAATAAGAATTTCTGTTTCCATTTTCTTATAACCAAAAAGTTTTGTAACTTCGATTTGTAACTTGTATAATAATTCACCTGCTGGTGAATAAACCCGTTTTTCACCAAATGGTAAATAAAACGTAACATAATTATTTTTTAATAAAATTTTTTTTTTTCATCAATTTTTTTTTTCATAATTTGTATACTCTACACCACACTATGGTACAGGAAATAATGAGTTTGTGCTGATTTTTGTAACTACCCGAAATATTGGTCCTAGACCTACCTTCAAGCATACCGATCGACTCAGAATTACTTTTTGAGTCGATTTAGTCGGTTTAAGCACGATACAGGTCGCAATTTACAATCAATTGACTTGAAATTTGAAACTTAGGCATCTTTTGGCCCAAGGACGAAGCCTATTGAAATTGGAGAAAATCAGTTCAGTTTGTATGGGGGCTAGGCCCCATACAAACGTCCCTTTGGATTCGTCTTTAACCGTATTATAATTGATATCTCTTTGAAATTTAGAAGGTAGTCAAATTTTGTATGCACGAATCATTATTCCAAATTTCAAAGGAATGGAGTCAGTCCTTCTGGTAGTCCCCATACAAACCACCTTCCCGATATTCACATAAATGGAAATATTTGATAAACATTTTATATTTAGGTGTTAAACGTGTACTTTAGTAACCTTATAAAATTGGAGTATAATTGGACCATTTTTGGACTAAGTCCCCCATATAAAAATTTCGACCGATATTCAGTTAAATCGGTCTATTGACAAAAAATAAACCAATTCCACTGAAATTTGATCTGTGTGTGTTTTCTACACTAAATAGAGATCTAAAAAAGACAGATCAAATCAGTCCATGTTTGGACTTGGGTCCCATTTTCCGGAAAACACTGATGTAGGGTATCATATGGTCGGTCTTGACCGACTATAACTTTCTTATTTGTTTTTTTTTTCACAAATTTTTTTTCATCAAATTTTTTTTTTGGGCCTCGAACTAGAATAAAACTCTAATCGAATATATATACATATATAAAGGCCGAATAAATACATTTTATTTTTATGTACCTTTTGGTACTAAAAATAAAAAAACAACATTTAACACAAAGTTTAGTACGACTTATCCTACCAACACTATTGTTTGGTTAGGCACTGTTGTTATTGTAAAATAACAGCAACACATATATTAATAGTTACCGACGGTGATTTAATATATACAATTTTTGCTTTAAAAGAGTTATTTTTGTTGGAAAACAGATTTCGGACCTTCATAATAGTACTTCTCATATAACTTGGGAAATATATCAAATATTATGTCTGGTTTGATGATTGATTGACCAACGATGATTCTCTAAAGTCTGCTGAAGATTCCTTTAGTGGGGATGAAACTGATCAGTACAGACATACTATGAGATAGTAACTTTTTTAAAGCAATAAATTAAAAATACTCTATTATGACAATATCATAAATAGAAATATTTTTGGGCCTCGAACTAGAATAAAACTCTAATCGAATATATATAAATTTTTTTTATTATTTTTTTTTACATCAAATTTTTTTCATAAATTTTTTTTTAACAAATTTTTTATTACATCAAAATTTTTTTCCATATTTCTTTTTTATCAATTTTTTTTAACAATTTTCTTTTTCATCTAATTTTTTTTCTTCATTAAATTTTTTTTCATCAAAAGATTTTTTTCTTTATTTTTTTTTTTTGAAAATAAAAAAAAATTTTCGTCAAATTTTTTTTCCCTCATAATTTTTTTTTTTCATCAAAATTTTCTTTAACCAAAACTTTTGTTGTCATAAAATATTTTTCTATTATTAAAAAAATAAAAAATATTATTTTTTACCAAATTTTTTTTCATAAACTTTTTTTCATCACATTATTTTCTTTCATCAAAAACTTTTTTCATAAATTTTTTTTTACATCAAATTTTTTTTCATCAATTTTTTTTATCAATTTTTTTTTACATCAAATTTTTTTGTTCATCAATTTTTTTTCATATTCTTTTTTTCAATTTTTTTCACAAAAATATTTTTTTAAAACAAAAATTTTTTTTTACATTAAACTTTTTTATCAAAAAAAATTTTTTTTTTCTTTATTTTTTTTTTTCAAAAATAAAAAGTTTTTCTGGTCAAATTTTTTTTCCTTACAAAAAACTTTTTTTCCTCATAAAAAACTTTTTTTTCATCAACATTTTTTTTTCACCAAAAATTTTGTTTTCATCAAATATTTTTCTATTATTCAAAAAAAAAAATATTTTTTTTTTACCAAATTTTTTTTCATAAATTTTTTTTCATAAATTTTTTTTCATAATTTTTTTTCATCAAAATTTTTTTTTTATCAATAAACCTGAATAAAACATTTTTTTTTTTTCAATAAATATTTTTTTCATCAGTTTTTTTTCATCAATTTTTTTTTCATAAATTTTGTTTCATAATTTTTTTTTTATCAATTTTTTTTTTCATCAAAAATTTTTTTTTTCATCAAATTGTTTTTTATCAATCTTTTTTTTTGCATCAATTTTTTTGTCATCAATTTCATCAATTTGTTTTTTCATTAATTTTTTTTTACATCAAATTTTTTATCATCAATTTGTTTTCATATTTTTTTTTAATCAATTTTTTTCACCAAAATATTTTTTTAAAACAAAATTTGTTATTTCATCTAAAATTTTTTTGAAATAAAAATTTTTTTTCGTCAATTTTTTTTTTATTTCATAAAAAACTTTTTTTTCCTCATAAAAAACTTTTTTTCATCAAAATTTTTTTTTCCAAAAATTTTGTTTTCATCAAATATTTTTTTATTATATTTTTTTTTCGTGGAAAAAAATACATTTTTTTAAATTTTTTTTACCAAAACTACTTTTCACCAAGTCAAAACTTTTGAAATAAAAATGTTCCATTTGTTTAACAAATTTACAAAAAACACGTGAGAGTGGTGGCAAATGAAAGAGGAGGATCCTCCCTAATTTTTCCATTTTATTTTATTTTAGCATGTCAGGATAAAAGGATGTGAATAAAGTTATTTGAAAACTTTATCAAAATATTTTGTTAAACATTTTGAATGATATTAAAGAATAAAGTTTTGAAGGGACGTAATTTACCTCCTTTTTCCTGATATGTAAAAATAATAAAATTGTAAAAAAAGGAAATCCTCCTCTTTTATTTGCAATCACCAGTGTCATCCTAGGCAATTACAAATATTAAACAAATATTTTATAAAATTTAGTCCTCTAAAACTTTAAAGTCCTTTTAAAAGGAAACAGGATCCCGAAAAGAAAAACTGAAAATGCACTTTTACTACATTTAGTATCTAGTTTCAAACGTTTTTAAAAAAATTAATATTAGTATGTAGTAATATCAAAAAAATGTTTTTCCAATAATTGTTTGTTATTTTATGAATTATTTGTTAATGAATTCAAAAGATCGAAAATCATGAACTAAAATTTAACAAAAACTATTTTGTTGTTTTACTTTGAGAAATTATTTATTTCATAATACATATTTCCCATAAAATCAAAATTTTTAATTCATGTTATTATTTTAACATTTCCTATTTATTAGTTATATAAAATTTTAAGAATTTTAATATACTTTTCTATTTAAAATTTAAGTCAGAGATTCACAATAAAACAATATGATTTGGAAATTATACAATTAAAGTTTTTTAAATCTAAAATTGTATAATTGCCATAAAAGTTTACAAATTCATTTATTACGCTTTAATATTACAGTGCTATCGTTATGGATTTTTGTCCTTAAAAAATTTTCAGGTCTTTTCTATTAAAAATTTTCGGAATTCAATACTTTTTTCCTTCTTAATGTTTTTTTTCTTCCTTCATTTTCCTCTTTTCCTTTTTTATTTTCTTTGTTCTTTACTTTTTTTTTTTAAATTTTTTTTTGGGTATTAAGGGACCATTTGAGAAGCGCTGATTTCTAAAATGTGGAAACTTTATTCTAAATGTTCGTTTTGATAAGAGTTATACAATTTCGTATATAATTAGAGTTTTACAATATTAATTATATAAGTTTAAGGAAATATTTTATAATTAAACATTATGTAAGAATAAGGCAAATTTAATTAAAAACAAAATAGTTAAACATTTTTACACATTTGTAAAAAATGTTAAGAACTGTTACATTTCGCCTCCTTTGGTGGGCGTTTAGTATTTCAAAATACAAAAAATTTATAAAAAACTGAATTTCTGCATTTTTACTTAACATGTAACTTCTAAAATTTGTGACGAATATTTTGAGTGGGTTTATTCTAGCTCGAATTTTTTTTTTCTTTACTAACTAAAACTATGGTATTCTCATAAGGATAATTTTAAAGAAATGTATTTTCTTGTTTTAAATTTAATAATGCTGCCGTTTTTGTCAGATTCCATTGTCAAGATTTCTTCTTCGTTTCCGCTTAACTCCCTGTGGAGCATAGGGCCTCCATGAAATTTCTCCAAGATGTTCTGTCATTCGCAAGTAATTTGATCTCGTTCCATCTTTTTCCGCTGGATTCAATTGTCAAGACTATTAAGCAAATATAAAAAATATAAATAAACCTCTTTTATGCTTCCTTACACCGTCCGAAAAAAATTAAAAAAGTCGTTAAATACGAACTGGATAATAAACGTATTTCATTTCGTGAGGAGGATTAAATTTTATAAAATATTTTTTCAATATTTGTATTTGTTCTAGGATGCCACTAATGATAGAAAATGAAAGAGGAGGATCTCCCCTAATTTTCCTATTTATTATTTTTACATACCAGGAAAATATAACTTACATTCTTTCAAAACTTTATCCTTTAATATTATTCAAAATTTTCAACAAAATATTGTGATAAACTTTTCAAATGACTTTATTCACATCCTTTTATCCTTATATGGCAAAACAAAAAATGGAAAAATTAGGGAAGATCCTCCTCTTTCATTTGCCATTACTAGTAGCAGCCTAGGACAAGTACAAATATTTCAGAAATATTTTACAAAATGTATCCCACGTGTAAAAATCGATTAGTTACATCATAAACTGTTCAGATCTGATTATATAAGTTGTATCTGATCAGATCTTTTATATACGAGATTTGTCCCTATTTTCAAGATCTGACCAGATACAATTACTGATCAGATCTACTTTGATCTCAAAATTGGGGACAAATATCGGATATAATAGACCTGGTCAGATACAATTGATATAATTAGGTATAAATAGATCAACCAGATCTAATCCATTTTTACATGGACCTTTAAAACTTTACAGTCCTTTTAAAAGGAAACGGGATCACGAAATGAAAAACTGTAAATGCAGTTTTACTCCATTTGATCTCTGCTTTCAAACGTATATCTTCCGGTTCATGTTTAATATTGACTGTCGGACGGTGTTTTCTGTGTAAAAGATCAGATTTGAACTGTAAGCAGAGAAATTAATTTTAAGAATTTTTTTTGTTTCTTAAACTAAAAATTGAATTTTAATTTTTTTTTATAAAATTTTTGATATATCGATTAATAAGTAGCTTCAAACAAGGGAATTATCTCAAGCCTTATAAACCGATTTGCCTGAAACTTTAAAAATATATAAAGGAGATGATTTTGTTATTGGGGTGTCTCGAATTATCAGCCATATCAGTGTTTAAAAATTTCGTTGTCCTCTTATGAAACAATGCGGACCTTCGGGAAAATTTCGGTAACTCCCGAACTAACAGGAAAATCGTCTAGAGCAAAAATACGTGTCGACTTATATTTTATAAAGATTATTTCGTATTCATATGGATAACGTATTCATATGGATAGCGTACGTCTTCACATAAATACCCCCAAAAAATTTTCACATTTTCATGAACAAAATATATCGTATTCATATGGATAGCGTACGTCTTCACATAAATACCCCCAAAAAATTTACACATTCTCATGAACAAAATATTTAGTGAAGCCGAATTTTTACAAGGTTGTGCCACCATTGGATACCCATCCTGGTAGGGGGTCAAAAATTACCCATTCAGTAAGAAATACATCAGAGAGATATTTTGCATGTGAGTTACCCTTAGGGGACCAACACTTTTGGCGGGTATTAGAATTTGATCAGAAAGAAAAGCTAAATAACGAGGCACCCTATTGGATACGCATTAACCAAATCTTTCTTTCTTGTATGGAAACATCATATAGTTTCTTAAAAAGAAATGGCTGAAAAAATAAAAAAAAATTTGTTCGCCATTTGTTGACCCACTTTTTGAACACCTAAATCCCCGATATGGCCGATAAGCCGAAACAACACAACCTTGGAATTGTCTCCTTTATATATATTTTAATTTTCAAGCAAATTTTATTTAAAAAAAAGAAAAAAGTTCACCCATTTGGGCCGGAGATATTTTCATTAGAGTAAAAACGTTTTTTAAGAACTTGAAAATTTCAAAAGTTAGCAATATCTCTAAAATTTGTATTACTTTTGAAGCAGTGGACTTCATTTTCGGCCTCAGCTCGAGATGTTACTTAGAAGGTAAATGAAAAATGCCATGCATCAAAATTTCTGTAAACTAGTGAAATGACTACGCAAAGAAAAATCGATGTTTTAAAAATTATTTTTAAACTTTAAAATCTTCTGGTAGTACTCCTAGGCGTATAATTGTTGTACAATTATTACTACAAAACTCATACGCTCCGTAAAACAGAAATAATTCATTAGAAATTGAAATTATCAAAAAAATTTCAAAACCTAAAACTTTTTCTTTACGAAAAAGCGTTACTAGAGGCTTTGTTAAAAAATCTCAAAATATGAAACTGTTTTTTTTTACAAAAAAAAGTCTTTCTAGGCTCAGTTAGAATAAAAAAAAAATCGTGTAGGAAATTTTTCAGATTCTTAAAAGTTTTTTCTTAGACTCTTTGAAATTTTTTGTACAGAAAATTTCGCAGATTCTTAAACTTTTTTGTATAGAAAAACTCTTTAATTCTAAGAAAATTTTCGTAACGAAAAATTCTTAGATTTTGAATTATTTTGAATAGAAAAATTCTCAAATTATTAAAAAAAAATTTCTTATAGAGAATTTTCCTATTTTCGTATAGGAAAATTCTCATACACAAAAAAAAATAAATTTTCCAACGAATTTTTCAGTTGTATCAACTATAACTTGGTTGTCGCTATTTTTTTTCGGTGTAACAACTGAATTTTTTTATAGTGTAAATTAAATATCTGTTGTATCAAACGAATTTAGTTGAGACTACCAATATTCAATTAACACGACCAATATACAAAATTTGTATCAACGGATTTTTAGTTGTATTAACTGAATTTCAGTTGGAAATTTTGAAATTTGTTTTCTGTGTGCAGATTCTGAAAAACATTCTCATCTTCCAACAAATCACAATCCATAAAATCAGAATAAAATCCCCTTCCTTTAAATTCCACTACATTTTGGTTGATATTTTGTTAATTTTTGTTTTAATATTTTCAATTAAAAATACAAACAAAATTAAAAACAGAAAAAAATACAATTTTTAAATCACTTCATTTAATAACATTTTGTCTCTGCATCAACATAATGATGGTGCCAAAACCACAAAAAAAAGCGAAATAACTTTTTCAATGTCATACATAATTTATGCGCATAACTTGTGTACTATACAAATTTTTCATATCTGTAGCAAGGCGGGCTGTCAGTTTTTAAATTTGCATACATTCATAAACAAAAAACATGCATGAGTATGGGTTGGTGTACATAAGGGTGGCAGTTATTTAAGAAGAAAACTTTTTAGTTAAAAATAAATTTTAAAGAACAAGATTTTTGAAGTTTTTAATAATATAAGAATTCTAAGATTTTTTTTATACTGACAAGGGAGTCTCCCTGGTGTCAACCCCCAATATTCATGAAATTTGGATATGTTTTTCAAAACAAAAAATAATTAGAAACATATTTTTTCAGCGAAACAAGCTCATTTTCTTGGTTTTTTAAAGTTTTTTTGTTTTTTAATTTTTCTAGTTTTTAGACAGTGTCTTTAACCCTGCTGTTAGGTTAAGCCCATTTGGTCCAATTTTTGCATTGTTTCCTTTGTAACTTTTGAACGGTGATATATACTGGCTTAGATTTTTTGCTCATGGGGTCTTTTTATAAAACAATGTTATTTACAAAAAATCTAGGTTCTGACTTAAACCAGGACTGAGAAAAATAAAAAGTTACGTATCTTAGGTTAAGGGACCATTTGGTCCATAGTATATTTTCTCCAGCGATTTCGATATCCGGAGCCCATGAAACGTCGATTTTATAAAATAGGATGCACGCATTCAAAGCGGGTATTCCGGCAAAACTTTTAAAATGGTGATGGCCATGTAATGCATTACCATGTAATGCATAACAAAAAAAAAACAAAAATATAAATTTTTTCCCTATCGCTTACCATAGGCATAACTTTTTTGTGTTTTTCACGCATTATGTAAAACTCATGCGCTACTTTGAGTCTTATCCCAAACAAAAATCATTAATCCTATCCCTATACTTGATTGATTCTTTTTGTTTGGGATGTCACTCAAAGTAATGCATGAGTTTTACATAATGCATGAAAAATAAATATAGTGAATGCCTATGGTAAGCGGTAGGCGAAAACTAATGCAAATTTTTTAATTTTTATTGGGCTATGCATTACATGGTAATGCATTACACAACCGTTACTACACAGAGAAAAATAAATTTCCAACTGAATTTTTCAGTTGTATTAACTCAAAATTCGGTTGCTGCTACTACGTTTTGATGTGGCTAACGAATTTTATAGTTGTTTCAATTAAAAGACAGTTGTAATAACAAAATTTTGTTGTAACTACCGATATTTAGTTGTGTCAACCTTAATTCAAATGCATCCACCGATTTTTTGTTGCAACAACTGAATTTCAGTTGGAAATTAGCAAATTTGTTTTCTGTGTGTATGTTTAAGGTTTTGTTGGGATATCAAGTATGTTTGCAAATACAACGTTAGGCCATCGATTACTTGCGCGTTTCGTGCTGTAGGAACCAACCATTTGATCAGCAATATCCACGCCACCTAAATGAGATGAATCATTAGAAATTATAGGAAAAAACAAAACTAACATATGAACCTTTTGTTGAATTGTAATACAAAACAATCTCTAAAGTAAAGAATATGAAAAATGGGAATCCCTCAACAAATGCTTACATTAGCTGTGTTGAGTAGAGATGGGTGCTGGTCACGTGATTTGCGTGGTTCTCGTAAATCACGCTCGAGCGAAAGTCTAGTTAATAACGAGAATCATGCTTGAGTGAGTGTGATTCCAAAACTTTTATGTGTGAGTGTTTAGAAATCGAGCCTAATTTTTGCGTGAGTGCTATTTTTCTTGCGTGATTCAATATCATTTTTTTTATTGTTTTCATTTTATTTATAGTTTTATTTTTATTTTTGTTTAGCAATCAGTTAAAATTCAAATTAACGGTCTGCTAATATATGAATTTTTTTTTTTTTTTTAATTTCCTTAAAATTGTGTATTTGTAAGTGAATGTTGCGTGAATTGGGGTGAGCGTAATTATGAATCACGTGAGTCACGCATGATCGTAACTTATTTTAGTTTTACTGGCGTGAGTAGTAAGTGAGCGTGAGTAAAGAAAAAAATCGAGTGAGTGATTCATGAGCGATTATAATATTTCTTGCGTGAGCGTGACCCAAAATTCACTCACGCACCCATCTCTAACGTTGAGTTAAGCTTAAAATAATCGTATATAGGTAAGATATGATCCAAAATATATACAAATATAATATTAAATTGTTATTTTGTTTGAATACTACGAATGGACCAAATGGTCCACTAACCTAACATACGTAAGTTTTTTCTAACCTAACAGCAGGGTTAATAATAAATCTTAAAATCTAAAAATACTTTCTGAAAACAGTTTTCTAAAATTTTCTCAGATTCTATGACATTAAAGTTTTTAATTTTTAAACAATTAAATGCCACCCTTTTTGTTTACAACGCATACATCCATATAATAAAACGTTTAAATACACAACATGTCAACTCCCAACAACATCAGCAGTAAACAACAAAAGTAACACAAGACAATGACAGCTCGGAAGGAATCAAACATCCTGGAAATAATAAGTTAAAAATGAAATAAAAAAATTAAATCAAAATAATTTGTAAAATTATTTAAATTTACTTTTCGGTGAAAAGTGGGAATGTGTAGTAAATTTAAATAAATTTTATTTTATTTTTTTATGCCACTGAATTTGTACTTTTGCCGATCCTGTTTCTTGAGATTACAACAAATGCAGAAATGTATTAATGGCGTGTTCTCTTTTTAAGCGATGAGTTTTAAAGATATTAAGAGGAATTTTTCACACAATATAAAGCATAATATAACAAAAAATGCTGTAGCATTAACTCAAAAATAACGTTTTTTGAGTTATGCCACTATATATGTAAGTAAATGAGAGATATGTAGTTGCTTTTGATTAAAGAAAACAATGTGAAACATAAAAATAACACCACACACAGAAAAAAAGTTTCCAATCGAATTTATCAGTTGTATCAACTCAAAATTCGGTTGCTGCTACTATATTTGGCTTTGACAACCAAATTTTTTAGTTGCCCCAATTAAAAGACAGTTATGACCGCCAAAAATGAGTTGTGACTACTGACATTCAACTGTGACGACCTATATACAAAATCTGCAACCGATTTTTTGTTGCAATAACTGACTTTCAGTTGGAAATTGTTAAATTTGTTTTCTGTGTGCATCCACGACATTTTGCATGGATTTTCATGTAGAACATTGCGCTGAATCCTAAACTGATGTCCAAAAATTTTAAAGCAGAACCGTTTTCAAGATATTGCTAAAAAGTGGTTTTACTTAGATAAAAATATCTCCATCGGTGAATTTTTTTTTGGTTTTAAATTAAAGCTTTATCAATTCTACATACAGGATTTTTCAATATGATTACACTCAAAAAATTATGACGGTAGATTCCACTACAAAAGACAGTTAAAACTACTACATTTGTTGTTGTTTAGACGTCCACTACATTTTACGGTAAAATCAACAAAAAATTGTTGTTGTTTTTAACTATTGATTAACAACTACAAAAAAAAACAGTAAAAACTACTTCAAATAACAGTTGTTTTTACTGTAACTCAAACTGTCTGAATTTTCTTCAAAACGTCAAAAATGGTAAAAATTATTTGGAAATAATTTCTGCTGCATCTGACACTTCCAACTCGTTCAACACATCTGTTTTTCTAAAAATTTCTAGAAAATTACAAGTTTTTTTTATATACTAAAAACAACTACATAAAACAACTGTTACAACAATGTAGTAATTTTTTGCGTTTATTTGTTTAAAACGACTACAAAAAATAGTTGTTTGGGATTTTTCATACAAAAACAACTGAAGTTGTAGTTGAAAACCACAACTACTACATACTACACAAATGACCGGCGTGTAGTAACTGCAATGATTTTCTAAGTGTATCGCCTTGGAAGCTATTACTCGAAACATCGGCATTTTTGCTTTAATTTTATTAAAATTTCGGAAAAAATTAAATTCTATTGGAAATTTCAGAAAGAAATTTTCTTAACAGATCAAGTCTGATATAATACGAAGAAAATAAGAGTTTTTTTTTTTTTTAAATATCCGTTGAAAAATGAAAAAGTTGAGTGCATTTTAGTAAAAATGTAGAAATTCAGGTTTAAAGAAATGCAGTTACATATATTTGTGTTTTATTTTTTACATTTCGCACACCCGAAATAAACAAATACAATTGTTTTTGCATTAAATCGAATTTATGCATTTTTGTTCAAATTCTTGTAACTTCTAAAATATTTGACGAATTTTATTAAAAACCTCTTATTGTCTTCGTAATAAAACAGACTTGAACTTAACATACAGAAATAACATTTAAAAAATTTTTAACTGACAAGGAAAGTATCCCTGTTGTCACCCTCCGATCTTCAAGAAATTTGGATATGTTGTTCAGAACAAAAATTAATTCGACACGTATTATTTTTAGCGGCCCAAACTAAAATCGTGTTTTTATATATTTTTTAATATTTTTAGATAACACACTTAACATTTTCCAACTTTTGAGATCAATTTGGATAAAAAATAATTTTTATGTTTAAAAATCACCATCTGTGGACCAAAATCGCGGTTTTGGAATTTTTTAAATATTTTTCCAATGAAATGCGCCAAATATCCGAATTTTTGAGCCGGATTTGGTCAAAAAATTCGGACATAAATTTTGGTCAAAATACGTAATTTTTTCCAACTTTGACCGCTGGTTGCCGACTGAAGATGACCTTGAAACTTTTTTTCATATATTTTCCCACAGTCAGCTCTAACGTGGCTATTGTTTGGCAGACATTACGACATGAAATTCGAAAATTTAAATTTTACGGGACGCCTTAGCGGATAGGTTTTCCAATGACCTTAAATTTGGTATATGTATAACATGACTGGGTTTCATTGCATACTATTGGAGATAAACGAAAAAAAAAAAACTGAAAACTGTATGTATCAAATTGGGCCACTAAAAAAAAGTGTCCCTATAAGATCCACGGGAGACTTTCCTTGTAAGTCAAAAAATTCTACTAAATTTTCATTAAAATCAAATCAGCCTTCCATTAGCAATTGTCAATTTGCTAAATACTCTTGAGTAAGTCTTGCAAAATGACCATACCCATATAAATTTAAAACAAACACATTTTATAAATAGTTTCTTGAAAATTATTAAAAAAAATATTATCGTAATAATTAGCAAAGAAATGTGGCCTTTCTTAATAAAAAAAAAAATATTTAAAAGAACACTTAAAAAAAGTTTAATTAATAAATACCGCAAAATATCGGGATCCCGAAAAATCCGAAAATCCCGGGATTAAGATGCCAAATATCAATCCCGTTTGGCATCCCTAACCAGTACGTTACGGTATTTATTGACAAATTTTTCATTCATTTCGGTTACCAACCTTGTGTTTAACCATTATGTAACATTTAAGGTCATTTAAGGGTTAAGGTATCACGCCATTCTTTATGTTATCATTCCTTCTTTGTCAACATCACTTTGCTTTCATTGATCTCCAAAATTTTAGTCCGCGTATTTACGTAAACGTAGTAACATGTCTAATCAAATAGTGCAAAAATTATTAATTTTATAATAAAAATTTAAATAGAATTAATCGGGGTTTTATAATAAAATTTATATAAAAGTAAAGTTTAACATTTCCGCGTTAAGAATATATAAAAATATTTCCGTAAAATTGTGAATAATTATGTTAAAAATAGTGTTTTAAAATTAAGCAAATTCTTTGGAATTTATTGAAAAAAAAAAAATTGTATGTATAATGCAAGGTAAAGAGAGGCTTAGCCAATACTGTGGTTGTTGTTGTTGTTGTTGTTAATGCAAATAAGAAAAAAATGTGTGAAAGAAAAAACAAGTTGTAAAGTTAAGGTGTGTGTGCGTTTGTGTTTGTGGTTTTGCTCTTTTTGTGAGATAATCATTGCTGTTGTATTGTGAGAAAGAATGAGGATAAAATCGGAGATAAAATAAGGTGAGTTGTTTTATTTTTAATTTTATATTTGTTTTCAAGATTACTACCATTAACACAGGCTAGCCATGTTAGCACTTTGGAAGCTAGATCTAGCACTTAGCGATCTAGCACCCAAAATTTTAGAACTGGGTGTAAGGGCGGATTTTACAGTCCAAACTAAGTTCTTACTTAAATAAAATCTTAGTTAAGAATTATTTAAGTATTTTTTATTACTTAAGTTAAATTCCATTTTACAGTTTGTACTTAAGTTGAAAAGAAAATATGCTAAAAATATGGTAACACAGATTATTATTTTTGATTTGACAATTCAAAAGGAATACAAAAAAATAAAATAATAATAAAAATATACAAAACAAAAATTAAAACAACGAAAAATCCCACAAATGCAGATGTTTTCCATTAAAATCTTCCGCCGTGGGTATTGTTAAAACCATAACAAGAACGCGGCTAAGGTCATTATTGAAAAAATCTTCACCCGATTGATTTTGGACACAAACTAACGTCTCTGTGAAAAGGTTTCTATTATTTCCACCAAAACTTGTAGGGATAATATTGCCGATTATGTAACCCGTTTAATAGGCAATCTCCGGCACTCTCAAACTCATGGTATTTCATTAAATTGCGTGATATTTCCATCAAAACGAAAATAAAGAAAAAATGTATATTTAAGAAATTTAATGGTTGCCCATTATGTGGGTAAGGTAACCGGCAATCTTATTCCTTTTTGGAAATAACAGCGGAAACGTTTACAACGTTACATTGACAAAAAGGCAGACGGATGGACAGTCGATCTAATACTTAAATATGGGGGTGGGACCAATATTTCGGATATTTTCAAACATCATCACATACTCATACCCTATATCACATTGCGGTGTAGGCTATCACACAATTGCTGTTCTTTTCATTAAAATCTTCCGACGCTAAGGTCATCATTGAGAATTGCTCCGCCGATTGACTTCGGATTTGAACACCAACAAACCTTTTTCCAGCAAGCCATTGAGAAATAAGATTGGATATGTTCCCCATTTGATTATGTTATATTACCCCTTTGATGGGGCATGTCCGCCAATCTCAAATTCCTTCCCAATTTTTATTTATTTACATGATGGAAATATCACGCAATTTGATAGAAATACCTTGAATTTGAGAGTGGCGAAGACAGCGGAAGTTTTTAACGGGAAATAACAGCAATTGTGTGATTCTTTGTTTTTTATTTTTTTTTGTATCTTTATTTGTTTTTATTATTTTAATTTTATTTTGTATTTTTTTAGAATTGTCAAATAAAAATAAATTACTTAAGTAAAACTTAAGTCATGGTAATAGACGATTTAAGTTTTTCTTAAGTGGCTTTTATAAAATAGTTTTTTTGATTTAAGTAATTTCTTAGCTTAAGTCTCTACTTAGTGCTGACTGTAAAATCCGCCCTTAGAGTATAATCTAGCACCTTCTTCCGAAAAACTTTTTTCTTTAGCCTTTTTTTTAATTTTTTTAAGTCGCATTTTTTTTAATAACCTAGCAAAGTTTTAACTTCCAGAAAGCTCGGGTCTTTTTAATGTTAAGTTGTATGTGCGAAACGTCATTTTGTTTAATTTATTTAACATAGCTAAAAAAGCAAAATTAATTTGGGTACGGAAAAAAATATAAAAAATTTCCAAAACCAAATAGTTCAACGCCTTCATTTTTTTGACCATTTAAAAAATGTTTAATTAAAAAAAATATTTTATTTTTTGTTTTAATCTTATTTTGGTATGCTTTAAGATTTTGAAAAAAGTGCAAAAAATCTTTAGGAAATTTTTCTTTCGAGAAATCTAGTTTTAATTGCTTCGGAAAAAATTTAAAAATTCTTCAGTAAAAAATTTATATTTTTTATTTAATTTAGTTGTTTTTTTATTTTGAACTTGTTTTGGTTTGCTTTAAGATTTATAAAAAAAAATCTTAAACAAATTTTTCTTAAGAAAAAGCGATGCTTTCTGGCATCGTAAAAAATAGAAAAAATTCTTCAGGGAAAAAATATTTTTTTTACACTCCACTCTAGTGATTGAGTGTTAAAATAAGTTTGTAATTCCATTAGTAACACCTCGAAATATTGGTCAAGGACCCCATAAAATATATATGAGGCATTCCATGCCAAATCGGAGACTTTGAAAATTTTTTTTTTATTTTCCCAATTTGTTTACAGTTTTCAGTACCCTTCGAAAACTCCTTCGTGGTAAATCTTCAGATTTTTTTGATGATCCGTTCAAAAGATATCGAATTTTGAAAAATTGGTAGTTTGTTCCTTTACTCAAACTTCTTTTAATCATAACTTCTTCAATAATGGTCCAAATTTCAAATTTTTTTTTCTTCAAAATTTTTGTTTTTTTACGTACTTTCTAAAAAAAAATCGCAAAAAATTCTTAAAAGCGCTCTAGTATGCGATTTTTAAGTTTTCAAATTTAAATCTCATTTTTGAAAATGTTTGTACTCTTCGATTTTTTTGAAATTTTTTTGTGTAAAACTTCTATCAATTCCACAATTTTTTATTGTGGAAGATCGTGGGATAACGATTATTACTATTTTTTTAAATTTTTTGAAAAAATTTTATTGTAATTTTCCAATCTTAAAATCATTTCTACTGCTCCAATGGTGCGTCATAGAGGGGTCCTTTATAAGACCAACCCCCATTAATTTTTACGTCTTAACAATTCTTTGGAACGAACTAATACCCTATCTCCAATTTATAAGGGGGCTCCCACACAAAACGACATTTTTTAAAATTTGTTCCAACCTCTCTAACTGCCCTAATAGTGCCCTTAGAGCAACAAAATGTATGACCGACCCACAATATTTTTTTAGTCCAAACATTTTCTCTGAACATACCTACCCTCTATCTTTAACTGTTAAGGCGGTCCCCATAAAATTTTTTTTATTTTTTGTAAATTTGTTTTATTTAATCAACTTCTACCGGTCCAATGGTGCGTCCGAGAGGGGTAATTAGTGAGACCGACCCCCATTTATTTTTATCCTACAACATTTTTTCAAAACATACCTACGCCCTATCTCCACTCCCTAAGTAGGCTCCCATACAAATAACAGTTGGAGCAATTTTTATAAAAATGTAATTTTGTATGGTAGCCTACTTGGGGAGTGGAGATAGGGCGTAGGTATGTTTTGAAAAAATGTTGTAGGATAAAAATAAATGGGGGTCGGTGTATGTAATTTATTGAAAAAAAAATGTATAATGCAAGGTAAAGAGAGGCTTAGCTAATAGTGTGGTTGTTGTTGTTGTTGTTAATGCAAATAGAAAAAAATGTGTGAAAGAAAAAAAGTTGTAAAGTTAAAGTGTGTGTGAGTGTGTGTTTGTGGTTTTGCTCTTTTTGTGAGATAATCATTGCTGTAGTATTGTGAGAAAGAATGAGGATAAAATCGGAGATAAAATAAGGTGAGTTGTTTTATTTTTAATTTCACAGTTTTTGGCAAAATTTCTACCATCAACACAGATAAAAAAATCTTTAGAAAATTTTTCTTTCCAGAAATCCAGTTTTAATGGCTTTGGAAAAAAATTTAAAATTCTTTAGTGAAAAAATATATTTATTTTTTTTTAAATTAAGTAAATTTTATATTTTAAACTTATTTTGGTTTGCTTTAAGATTTAGAAAAAAAAAATCTTAAACATATTTTTCTCAAGACAAAGTGATGTTTTTTTGGGAATTTTTTCAGTGAAAAAATATTTTTTTATAACCTCCACTCTAGTGATAGAGTTTGTCATTCGCCATAAAATATATATATTCATGATCCTCGATCTATTTAAAGACGATCAAGCGTTGTCCGTCCGACTGTCCGTCGGTTTGCCTGTGGAAAACACGCGAACTTTTGAAATACTTTACGAATGTTCCTGAAGTTTGACATATATGTTGGGCATTCACCTTGTAAGGTTGATATTGCAATCTAGTGAAATCGGTTCAGTGCACTGCAGTGGTTCAAAAGTTATAAGCAACAGAGTGAATTTCGAAAAGGGTTTTTCGCGAATTTGGTCGATAAAAAACACGCCAACTTTCGAAAGACAATTCTGAGGGTGCTGAATATTTATTGTTGTTCCCCTGGTCGAGTTGATATTGAATTTCAGCAAAATCGATCCGGTGCACGCGTGTGGTTCAAAAGTTATAAGCAATACCACAAGTTTCAGATTTTTTTCACCTGAAGTTCACGTGTTAAAACCAGACAAGGAAAAACTCCGTACTTTATTAAAAAAATGTTTAAATTACTCAAATTTAATTTTGTTTTGAAATAAAACTCTTAAAAATGTTGGTGTTTTATAATTTCAAAAAATAAAACTCTTAAAAATTTTGGAGTTTTATAATTTCAAATATAAAACTCTCTCAAAAAAAAGAGTTTTATTTTACCTTAAAAATAGAAAGAAATTTATTTTGGTATTATTTTGGAAAATAATATAAATATATGTATATTAGAGTTTCGATAAATATAATGTATCTCATCTTAAATATTTTCATTAGGTTTAAGGGGGGTATAAAGGCAAAAATTAGTCTTAACGTGAGCAATTTTTAAACAGCTATAAAAATATTAATACGCAATATTTTTTAATTCTGTTTTTTTATTTGCAAGATGAATTATTAAAATATTTTTAAAACTTTATTACACAAAATTTGGTCAACAAGAATTTCTTTTTTTTAAGAGAAAATCGGATGCAGCTGTACAGCAAAAACTACTGAACCCATTTTGATGATTTTTTTTATTTGTAGATTATTAACTTCTCTAGTACCTACTAGCCATTTTTGAAAAATATTGATTTTTGCTGAAATTATGCTAATATAAACTTAAAAAATGTACTTTTCTTCTTTCAAAAAAACACAATTAGGTCAAAATTTTAAAAAATGTCCAGGATAAGTACTAGAGAATTTAATAATCTACAAATCAAAAATATTTCATCAAAATCGGTCCAGTACCGTTTTCCTTTAAAAAAACATTCTACAATTAAGTGGATATTTCAGTTCATCAAATTTTGTGATATGCAATTTTAAAAATATTGCAATAAATTATTTTTCAAATCAAAAAACAGAATAAAAAAATATTGCGTTTTTATTTTTTATCGCTGCTTAAAAAATCACATAAAGGCTGTTTATTTTTTCTTTAAACCCCCCTTAAGAAAAATAATATTATTTAAATCTTCGTTTTATTGGTTTTGGAACAGTTACACATGCTGAATCTTTTGCTCAAAATTAGCGAGTTCTTAGATATTAAAGACATGGTGCGTCTGTATTCATTACTTTTCTCACTAGTGGTCATTGATGCTTTAATTTGTTTACAGTATTTATTTCCAGTCTCGAATATTTCGAAAATGGATCGAAATAATCTGGGTTCACGAGGTCTATTACTACCCAAAAAATTTTCTGGTTCCAATTTTCGAATAAGTAAGAGTGGAACTACAGAAAGTACTAAATAAGCTGTTATTTGAATCTTCAAACGCGAATATCTTAAAAACTGTAAACGCATATTTAAAGCAGATTTAAAATTAGGAGGGTAAAATCTATTTAGTTCATACATTTAATTTTGCTGTATTTATTTTCTATTTTTTAAAGTTTATACGCGATTTTTGCAAAAATATTTTTTATGCAAAAAACCAACAAAATAATAAGAGAACACTTTTTTAGTGCAATATTTCGTTAATAGAAAGTTATTTTTTACAAATAAGAGTTCTATGAGGAGTATTAATAAATTTAAATAAGATGAATTTAGTTTCAAATAATTTTACTATTTCGTGAGGTCATATTTTATCATATTATATACTATTTTACATAAAAATTTTAGAAACCAAAAATATTTTTTGTTAACTTAAAATAAAATTAATTGTATGAAAATAAAACTCTTTTTATTTCGGAGTTTTATTTTTAAAACTCGGTACCGAGTTTTATTTTAAAATTGTAGGAAATTTATTTAAAAATTGAATTAAATTTTTTTGAAAAAAATACTTTTGGTTTTTTTTCATTGAAGAGTTTTAAGTTTTACACTTTTCCCTTGTCTGGTTAAAACCCCGTTAAACAGGTTTTATAACATTGGCACGTCACAAACATAATTTGCAACTAATTTTTTTTGTCACTCAAAAATATTTTTACACTAAAAAAAAAAACAACAACAAAAAACGAAAAAAATTTTACACTAAAAAAAAAAAAAAATTTACACTCAAAAAATAATAGTATTTTTTTTTATAAAAAGGATTAAAAAAAATTTTTTACTAAAAATAAAATATTTTTAAACAAAATTGTTAATTTCGTTAGAAAATTTTTCTATCACTTTAAAAGGGCATTGTGGAGGGTATTCATAGAATCGGCGAAGTCGAATTTAACATTTCTACTTGTTTTATATCAAGGTGTGAACTGCAATCTGTGCTGATTTCATACATATTCTCACTCGCTTTTGTGAACAATAGACCAGACACAGACGCAGACAATTTAATGGAAAGTATCATGTGTGTTGCTATAAAAAAAAGACCAAAGTACTGTAATAGATGCCGTAAATGTCGATTCACCGTACACATCATTAACAATAGGGTGTATAAAATTTTTATTTTTTTTTTCGAATTTTAAAATCTTTGGGTCGAAAAAAATTGCCTTTAAGGGTCATATTAACATATAAAAATATTGGACTTGTAGGACAATGTCTGAAAATCGAAAAGTTCCGAACAAAGTATAAAAAATATTGTTTTTGGATTTTTTTTAGCTTAAAATAGTGTTTTTTTTTTCCAAAAACTGAAACAAAGAAAAAAATTTTGTTGGACAAACAAATTTTTTTTTGTCATCAAAAACTTTTTCTGTATTGTCAGTAAGGGTAAAAAATTAAAAAATATTGGAACTTTCCGAATTTTTGGTCAAAACTATTGCCCACCCCTCAGGCCCAATATTTTTCGGTGTTAATATTGACGCTAAAAGGCAGCTATTACAATCCTGACGATTTTGAAATTCGAAAAAAGGGAAATTTGCTCCACCCTAATATACAATGATTATTACATTATAATAGTAATATATAGCAAGTATAACTATACCATAACTAAAAGTAAATACCATGTGTAATATATACCTGGTTATAAAAGAGACACAATAGAAACTAAGTTTTAAGGACCATATTTATAAACATTTTTAGCAGACGTCTGTAGTTTATTGAATTTAAACGATTTTTCATTCTATTAACCTTAACATTTGCTTTGACGTTAGTGAAAAGGGGAATTTATGTTAGAAATATTAATATAAATAGTTATGTGTAGACAAACGAGGGATGATTGATAAGTTGTTAAAGTCAACCAAAGGAATTTTATTTTTTGGGATATTTTTTGATTTACTTAAAAATCAACTAAATCTTAAATTATTTTTAAGTTCAGGGATCTTCTACATTACATTAGACAAGGATTTTCTTCCGATTTTGAATGCCTGGGAAAATTTTTATTTTCCTAGGCCTAAAACTTAAGTGATGTAAATTTGGGCCCAATCGGATTAAATTAACCCATGGCCATCGGAGATCAAAGTTTTTAAAAATTAAAAACAAAAAAATAAAAAACAAGTAGAAAATATAAATTCGACTTGACCGAATCTAAGAATACCCTCCACAAGGCCCTTTTAAAGTGACAGTAAATTTTCTAACGTGAAAAAATAACAATTTTGATTAGAATTTTTTTTAATGTATAAAGTAATTTTTTAGTAATTTTTGAAAAAAAAAAAAACATAATTTTTTTTTAGTGTAAACTTTTTTTGAGTTTTAAATTTTTATGTATTTTTTTTTAGTGTAAAAATATTTTTGAGTGGCAAAAATAAGTTTTTCTCGAAAATTGTTTTATGATAATATCATAGTTGTGATTAGTTAAGGAAATAATGACCTCAAGCTATATTTAGTAGCTTTCTCTTTTCAATAACAAAATGATTTTAATTTATTAAATTTTATTTATCATTCTGCTTGTTATGTTGCTATGTCCGTCCGACCGTATGTCTGTTGAAAACACTCCAACTTTCGAAAGTCAACTTGGACGCTGCTAAAGCATTGTGAAGGGATTCATGGATTAACCCAATTCAAATTTTAGCCTTTTACCTCGTTTAAATTGCCTTTAAATTCCCATTGAAATTTTAATCTTTTATTTATTATCCAAATACTTAAAATATTTTGTTTATGTTTAATTTCTTTATAGTTTTTATTAAAATGAAACTAATTAAGTTATTGAAACTCAAAGTAGTTTTAACAAAAAAATAAAACTAATGTCACCATAACAGCATAACGACATGATTAAGTTTTTTTTATAAAAATGAAGAGAAAATATTAAAAAAAATATATAATATAATAAAAATAAAACAAATTTGAAATTCAACCAACATGGCGTCAGAGTGGCTTAATATTAATATAAAATAAAATTGAAAAAATATTTTATACAATATTAAAGCACATGAAGTATTATCACGTAACATATAAAAAAGGAAAAGAGCAAAAATTTATATAATAGGGTATTCAAGCGGTTAAACTTTTAATGGGTAACCGATCACGAAATTTGAATCTAGGTTTATCTTCGAAAATATGTATATTTACTGGTCCTTAAAAATAGAAGTTGGCGAAAAAAAAAACATTTAGAAAAATTAATTTTTGAAATGACTGTTTAGAAGAGTTACAAAGGATAACAAAATCTATTTTGGTACCTTTTTCTCTTAAAATAATGATTTAAAAAAACTTAAATTTTAAAATGAAGAAAGAGCATATTCTTAAGAAAGTACTTGTTTAAAATGCCGATTTTTATGCGGTACAAGAAGAAATTCTAATTTGTACTTTTTATGTTTCCGAAAATTCCTAAAAACCTGAAATTTGCAATGTTGGGGTTTAAATCGGAAAAAATTCTGAAAAAAGTACTTTTTATAAATGTCCTATTTTATTAGTGCAAAAAATATTTTTTTTGGTACTTTTTAAATAAAAATTTGGGAAATACTTTACTATTTCCTAGAAAAACTTAAGACTTGATTTTTGAAATATAGGATCGATCATCCAACAAGAAAACTTGTGACCAAAAAATTTGGGGAAGTGTACGACATGACCTTTAAATACAACATTTCTTTGGATTTCGTTGCTAGTGGGTATATTCCCAATTAGAAATTTTGTCTTTAAGACAATGTCAGTAATGATTCATCAGGTAGAAGTCAGCAAGTGAATACATTTTACTAAAGACAACTTAATGACATGTCACAATTTTTGTCGGAGCTCCCCAAGTTCTATAAATGTACTGACTTTTCATATAGTTGTCTTATCAATTTAGAAAAATCATGTCTTTAATGCTGACAATTATATAGCAAATCTGACCAATCACTAAAAAATTTTCCCCGATGTAAAATCGATGTAATTTTGATTAATCCTTTAAAACTCGTTTAATTTACTTTGTAATTTAAAAAATAAAATTGAATTGGTCTTAAAACAATAAAAAAAAAAAAATAAAAAAAAATCCGCGACCGGGGATTGAACCAAGGCCAAAAATCTACAACACGTAAGCTGTCGAACCTGCTACACAACTATGCCAACCACAACTTAAAATTGTTTGTAATAAAATGTATTTTGAAATCATAATATTTTCAAATTTGTCAAAAACAAAATAAATTCAATGTATCGTCACCTTAATTGTAATGGGCTCCAGCAATATTTTTTTTGTAAATGATTTTTTGTGTTTTGTATAAATAATATTACAAACAACAAAGATACGCTCAAATAACTCTAACAAAATCTTGTTAAATAGGATGGAGCCAAATTCCAATTAATATTTAAAAAAATGTTATATTTGAGGAAGAAAAATTTATACTGTAGCATTTTTCAATTCAGTTGACGAAATATATATAACAGGACAATTCAAATAATAAATTTATTTAAATTTGTTTTTAAATAAACACATTTATTATCAAAGTTTGGCTAAAGGGGTAAGGTGCTAGACCAGTGAACAGAAGGTTCTGAGTTCGCGGACCAAGTGAGGCAGATAAAAATAGTAAGTTTTAAAAAAAAAATAAAAATAGTAAGTAGTGTAAATTAAAAGACGTGATTAATAATTTTTCAATTTTTTAACGATCTCAGACGTGCTATGTACATGTCATAATGTAGTCAGCACTATTGACTAACTGCTTACTTGTCGGCGAGGAATTTTGACAAAATACTTGAAAAAGTCAGGAGGTGTCATGAGGTTTTTTGTATGGTCAGAGATTTTTCAGTCAGCAGGTACACTGACATTGTCATAAGGAAGTCTTTGAGATGTCTT
Source organism: Pegoplata infirma (assembly GCA_963921195.1). NCBI lineage: Eukaryota > Metazoa > Arthropoda > Insecta > Diptera > Anthomyiidae > Pegoplata > Pegoplata infirma. The sequence continues at coordinate 216,661,800 of OY992538.1, forward strand.
AACGACATTTCTAATTGGGTTAGAACGAAATTTGATTTTATTTTAACACTTTGGAGAACTCAAATAATTTCTTTTCACTATTTTTTTTTTAACATTTTTTTTCTTTTTTAATTAGGTTTTTTCTAGCTCGAGATATTTTTTTTACTAATTACACTATGATATTTTCAAAAAATAATTTTGAAGAATTTTTTTTCAGTCGGATTTTAATTTTTTTCTTTACCAATTTTTCTGGCTAAATTATTATACCCTCCAACTACAGTATGGGGGTATACTCACTTTGTCATTCCGTGTGTAACGCATCGAAATATCGGTCGGGGACCCCATAAAGTATATATATTATTGATCAGTGATCGATTCTAAGACATTTTAGCGATGTCCGTCCGTCCGTCCGTCCGTCTGTCCGTCCGTCCGTCCGTCCGTCCGTCTGTAGTTAACACGATGCAGTCAAAAATAAAAGAGCTAGGAACCTCAAGTTTTGCACAAATAGGTCTTATGTTCCTAGGCAGGTTAAGTTCGGAAATTGGCCAAATCGGACCAGGGGGAAAAAAGTTCCCCCTTGAAGAACTAAACCAACTTCTAAAAAAAAACACGTTTTTACAGGTTTTTTTGTATTTTTGTTAAATAAATGAAACATTTGGTATATTTATCGCGATGGGCAGGTGCTCTCAACGTGCCCCACTGACCCTATCCACTTCACCCCCCCCACCCCAAAAAAAAAAAAGAAACGCCCCTGTCAATTTTTTTTTTACATTTTGGAGGGTATAAAAGATTCGGCACAGCCGAATTTAACACTCTCACTTGTTTTTAATTTCTTTTTTATAATTTTTTATTTTTTTTTTTTTAAATTTTTGTTTATTTACAATTATTTTTACATCGACTTAGATTTCAACTCGAATATTGTATACCCTTATACAAATACATAAATAAAATTTATAAATCACATACACAAGCACACACTCGTATAGGAAAAACACTGAAAAGAACAGACACAATCAAACGCTTCCATAAACTAACGCAAACATCATCATAACTGTTTTAACACATACATGCATAGTTTTATAAACTCATACATACACACAAATGCAGTTGTTTTTATGTATTTCTTTAAGCCAAATACTTTTTATATAAAAAATAATAGGGTGGATCGTTTAACAACATTTAAATAATGTCAAAACCGCCGGCATGATGTCATTTGTAGCGATTTTTTATTTAATTTTTTCTAAAAAAATATTTTTATGAAAATTTAAAAATATTTTTTTTTGTTATTTTTTAAATATATTTTTTTAATTTTCAAAAATAAAAGTTTATTGCCCATAATAGTCTCATGCCTAGTTTCCGTAAAAAACATAAACAAAACACCGCCAAATGCTTTGTCCGACCGAGACATTCGTTCTACAGCACTTAGGGATTATAATAAATATAAAAATGTATCCTATGGCTGGTTTATATATATTGTTATAACAAATAATAAAGAATAACATTATGAAAAAAAAATTATTAATAATAAAAAACTGAAATTTAATTGAGTTATTTGCTTCATAAATATTTATACGAGTTTTAATGAAATAAAAAAAAGTCATGGTATTTTATAAACAAAAATTTGCAATTTATTATTAAATCAATTTTCGGGTTTATAAAAATGAAAACTTTTAAACTTTAATACTTAATAGTTTATATAACCCAGCAAAAATTGGTGCGCCACTTCAAAACATAAGTACAAAAAAATTTCTATGAGTTTATATCCATATAAATAGAAAATAACACTGCGGAACACTAAAAAATAAACAAGAGTTACGACCATTATTTCTATATATTTCGGACATGCTGATTCGAATGGCGTACTCCGTTTTTCGATGTATGGTACAGTTTTCTTGCAAAATGTCGTTAAAGATTTGCTGATTTCGAGCCAGTTTTTTAACAAAAAAATTTGCAAAGTAAATGGTTTATAAATTTTATGACATGGAAAACAAAGATATGACTTGTAGCAACATTTCTTATGCAAATTTGGTTAAAATCTTTTCAATTTAAGCACTTAAATTCGCGAATTTCTTAATTTTTTAAGGTTTTCGCGAAATTAACAGCCAAATTGGTCTTTGATAAAAAACTTGCTTTTAATGAATCAAAAATGCATCCCCAAAAATTCGAATAGTGGACAAAAAACAGCTATGTTATATGGACCATCATGATGAAAACCGCGAAAAACCGTTTTTTTGTATATGCCAGCATTACTTTACGAGATGATTTAAGGTTCCATCTTTTAGTATATAATGTGGGAACCTTAAACAACTAACTGACCAAAAATTCGGGAAAAAAGTTTTCATTTGCAAAAGTTATCTTAACAAAAACTATTATTTCAGTGTTTGCGATACAATAACACAGTGCAACACCCAAAATCGGAATGGGATGAAACCAAAAGCAAATGAAAGTTGACATAATCCATAACAAACCCCCCAAGGCTTTTTTCTAGTTCAGAGCTAGATTTTTTTTTACACGCATTTGAAGTTAGTGCACTTTTATTATAATTGTAATAATAAATGCTTGAAAACTGTATTAGTGGCGAATGATTAATATTGTTATTGCCTTTAAATAACAATCATACGCAACGGTGTCCAGTGATTTATATTAATAATTGCCTTTAAATAACAATCATACGCAACAGTGTACAGTGGTTTATTTTAATAATTTGGCTATTCAGTAAATAGGTACTGGACCGATTGCAGCAAAATTCATACCAGTACTAGCTGAAGTAATTTTGAGCTTAAGTTTGGAAACTGGACCCTACATGTTCAATAAGGGCACCACCAGTGGTCTTTAAAGTAGGACATGTTAAGTACACAAAAAATTTAAATGCTTTAAAATCACCAACTTTAAATGCGTGTAAAATAAAATCTAGCTCTGACCTAAAAAAAGGCATTGAGGGTTTTTTTATGGAAAACGCCAGCTTTCATTTGCTTTTGGTTTCATCCCATTCCGATTCCGAAAGTTCGATTTTATATCACTGTGTAATTATAGTTTTTGTTAAGATAACTTTTGCAAATGAACACTTTTTTGGACAAATTTTGGGTCAGTTCATTGTTCAAGGTTCCCACATTATATACTAAAAGATGAAGTCTCAAATCATCTCCTAAAGTGATGCTGCCATATAAAAAAAAACGATTTTTCGCGATTTTCATCATGATGGTCCATTAGGGTGCTCCAAAAAAATGAAGTTGTTAAATATTGGCCTTAACTCCCCCTAGAAATATGCATTTGGGTGTAAAAATATGTTTTGCAAAATTATAGGGTAATCGGATGTGGGTAAGGCGTGCCGCATCGGCCCTGAAGTTTGAAAAACGGATTACAAGGGGAAAATATGACTTTTTTGTCATTTTTTCAATTTTTTTGATATTTTGAGTAAAGTTTGAATTCAAATGGTCACTGAATTTTGATTAAGAGTTAATTGTCTATCAAATAAGGTATTAAAAATTAAAATCGGTTGAAAATCAGCCAAGTTATTACAACTTCCCCAGGCAACTAACGTGTGTCAGGCCACTTAATCAAGGAATTCTAGCCCCATTTTTGAAATTTATTGAAATTATCTACTGTAAAAACATTTTTTTATTTTTCAAGTCCCAATGTACTAAGAAGATAAATATTTTTCATTTTGCGTGTTGCTAACTTGTTTTAAATAAATGCTAAAGTGGTCTGAATTTTTCAACACTATTTTCAAATCTCCAATTTTAAATTTTTATTTTTTTTGTTTAAGAAATTTTAAAAATTCGACTATTGGAGTTCAAGGATTTGTTAAGCACATATAATGGATTAAAAACCCCAAAAATTGTAGGGTTTTCTGTTTTCATTTGGCTTTTACAGTGATTTAATTTTGGCGGATTTCGGGAAAGTAGTGATTTTTGGCCCTTTTTTTGCTTTTATTTTTTTTTGTCTGGTTTTTTTTACAAACTTCATATGTTTTGGACCGAATTATATCAACACGAGATAGAATACTTCAACTCGCAAAATTAGGGCGAAATTGAGATATAAAAAATTGCCCATGTTAAGGGTCAAGGGTAAAATTTTAGAAAATTTTGAATTTTTAAAAATTAACAAATTTGCTGGGCGGATTTTGCTGAATCTACTTGATGTTATTTTAATTGGTCTAAACTAAATGGCAAATAATTAAAATTAAGATATTTAACACTTAAGTGCTGTTGGGGCCTATAATTTTTTCAATTTAATGGAGATAATGTAAGTCTATTTTGATCAAAGGGTCGAATAGGCCCCACCAGCACTTAAGGGTTAATATTCTGAATTTAAACAAAAAGACATCTGTTAAGGCCTTGTACAATGACATGAAGTAGTTTCATATATTTCCACTAAGAAAATCTGTTAATGTTTAAAAATTAATAATCTTCTAAAATTTGACCTTTGACCTTTAGTTGGGGCAATTTTTAATTTCTCAATTTTGCCCTAAATTTGCGAATTGGAGTATTCTATCTCGTGTTGATATAATTCGGTCCAAAACACATGAAGTTTGTAAAAAAAACAAAAAAATAAAAATAAAAGCTAAAAAAGGGCCAAAAATCACTACTTTCCCGAAATCCGCCAAAATTAAATCACTGTAAAAGACAAATGAAAACAGCAAACCCTACAATTTTTGGGGTTTTCATTCCTTTATATGTGCTTAACAAATCCTTAAACTCCAATAGGCGAATTTTTAAAATTTCTTTAACAAAAAAAATAAAAACTTAAAATTGGAGATTTGAAAATAGTGTTGAAAAATTCAGACCACTTTAGCAATTATTTAAAACAAGTTAGCAAATCGCAAAATGAAAAATATTTATATTCTTAGTACATTGGGACTTAAAGAATAAAAAAATGTTTTTACAGTAGATAATTTCAATAAATTTCAAAAATGGGGCTAGAATTCCTTGATTAAGTGGCCTGACACACGTTAGTTGCCTGGGGAAGTTGTAATAACTTGGCTGATTTTCAACCGATTTTAATTTTTAATACCTTATTTGATAGACAATTAACTCTTAATCAAAATTCAGTGACCATTTGAATTCAAACTTTACTCAAAATATCAAAAAAGTTCACAAAATGACAAAAAAGTCATATTTTCCCCTTGTAATCCGTTTTTAAAACTTCAGGGCCGATGCGGCACGCCTTACCCACATCCGATTACCCTATAATTTTGCAAAACATATTTTTACACCCAAATGCATATTTCTAGGGGGAGTTACGGCCAATATTTAACAACTTCATTTTTTTGGAGCACCCTATGGTCCATATAACATAGATGTTTTTTGTCCACTATTCGTAGTGTCATGGACGCCTTTATGATCCACAAAATGCAAGTTTTTTATCAGAAAAAAAAAATGAAGAAATCCGCGAATTTAAGGGCTTAAGATGAAAAGCTTTAAACTAAATTTATATTAGAAATATTGCTACAAGTTATATCTTTGTTTTCCATGCCATAAAATATAAAAATCATTAGCGTTGGATTTTTTTTGTTAAAAAAGCAACTGAAAATCAGCCAATCTTTAATGACATTTTACAAGAAAACTGTACCATGCATCGAAAAACGGAGTACGCCATTCGATTCAGCATGTCCAAAATATATTGAAATGATGGTCGTTCCTTTTGTTTTCTAAAATAGTGGTTAGTTTTGTCACGCAGTGTAATGTTTATTAAATTTAAGATTTCATTCAAGCAGAGAAGAGATATGATTGTGTCCCCCATAATTTAAGAGCGTAATATTGTGATTGAAAATTTTATCATTACTTGCTTGTAGCAACCATAACATTTCTGCAGCAATCATACTATGATCCTTAATATTCGAAAAATTACAATTCACGATCATAATATGATTGCAACAAATATTTTATGATTGCTGTAAACATATTATGATACAATTTTCAATCATAATATGACGCTCTTAAATTATGGTTGCGACAATCATATCTCTTCTCTGAGTGTTGTTGGCGTGGATCTGTTAATCTTATGAAATCTATTTAAAATTAAAGAATTTTTTTTTGCTGGTACATTGTGTATGAATACGTATAATTGTCTAGTGTAGGGTATTAAAGAAAAATCCTAACAAAAAAAAAATAATCTATCATATAAGCCAAATAATAATGCATATATTAAATTAATCGTTGTGTAAATTGCGAAAAAGCCACATTTGGCAATTCAGCATAAAAATGAAAAATCATAAAAAAATAAACATAACAATAAATAATTTAATTTATTATATATTTTATGTTGGCATCACAACAGAAATAAAAAAATTAATAAAAAAAATGTGTTCTAAAAAAAATGCACTTTAAAAAAAATATTAAAAAAAAACTAGTACCCAAAAATCTACTACCCCAAAAAGAGTCAATGATCTTACTACTTCTTTTTTATTTTATAGTTTTCAACAACCAATTTTACATAGTGCCAAGTTTTTTTTTTATTATCTGTAAAAAAAAAATAGAACATAAAACTACCCAAAAATATGCGTAAATATTTTTTTTTATTTTTTTATCATTTTATCTTTCTATTACTTTACTTTTGTAAGTCTAAATTTGCAAAAAAAAAAAAAAAAAAAACGCATGCACTAGGAAACCCATTTCATGTATAAGCCTGACGCCATATAAATTTTAGTTCCGTTTGCTACAAAAAAACTTTCAGTCAAATCGTTTCCACTATTATATGTAGTTTTAAAATGTATATTTTTCATTTTTTCGGGAACACAAAATACATTTTTCCAGTTAAACAACAAATTTTTTTGTGTAAAAAAGGAATTATAAACAACAATAAAAACCAAGGTTTTAAATTGCTTTAGTTTTGTTTTAAAGGCAGTGGGCCGAATGAAGTAAATTAACACAAAATTTTCTATAGAAAAACGCATTATACAATTTTTTACAGAAAGTTATCGATATATACAAATTTTCTACAGAAAATTTTAAGTTATCAAATTTTCTATAGAACAATTTAAATAACAATTTTTTTATTTAAAATTAAAGTTTTAATTGTTATCGATAACAATAAAAATTTTCCACAGAAAATTTCAGGTTATCGATATATTTTAATTTATCGGTAAAAATTTTGTATAGTTATCGATATATCGAAAACAATACGAAATTTTAAGTGACCGATATCGATAACTATACAAATTTTATACAGACAATTTTCACAGTTATCGATAAATCGATAAGTCGATAACTATAATTTTTTTTTTAGAAAATTTAGAGTTATTGATATATCGATAACTAAGCAAATTTTCTATAGATAATTTTAAGATATTGATATATCGAAAATGATACAAATTTTCTTTAGAAATTTAAAGTTATCGTTATATCGATATATTTACAAATTTTTTAATAGTTATCGAAATATCGATAACTATAAAAATGTTCTGTAGAAAATTTTATGTTATCGATATATCGATAACTATACAAATTTTCTATAGAACATTTTAAGTTATCGATAACTATGCAAATTATTTATAGAAAACTTTAAGTTATCGATGTATCGATAACTATATAAAATTTCTACAGTAAATTTTAAGCTATCGATATATCGATAACTATACAAATTTTTTATAGAAAATTTAAAGTTATCGATACATCGATAATTATACAAATTTTCTATAGAAAATTTTAAGTTATCGATATATCGATAACTATAAAAAAAGCTTTATATAGAAAATTTTAAGTTTAAATTTTAGGTTATCGATATTTTAAGTTATCGATATATAACTATAAGAATTTTCAATAGATAATTTCTATAGAATATTTATATAGTTATCAATATATCGATAACTTAAAATTTTATATAGAAATCGATAACTATACAAATTTTCTATAGAAAATTTTTAGTTATTGATTGCTATACAAATATTTCTATCTAAAATTTTCAGTTATCGATACATCGAAAAATATGAAAAAAAATTATAGAAAATTTTAAGATATATCGATAACTATACAAATTCTCTATAAAAATTTTCAGTTATTGGTATATCGATAACTATACAAATTTTCTGTAGAAAATTTTATCAATATACAAAAATTTATATAAATTTTCTATAGAAAATTTTAAGTGATCGATATATCGATAACTAAACAAATTTTCTGTAGAAAATTTTTTCAGTTAGCGATATGTCAATAAAAAGTTTTAAGTGATCGATATATCGATAACTGAGAAAATTTTCTATAGAAAATTGGTTTACTTATCAATAGAAAATTTTTCTATAGAAAATTTGTATAGTTATCGATATATTGATAACATAAAATTTTCTATAGTAAATTTGTATAGTTATCGATATATCGATAACTCTAAAAAAAATGTGTATAGTTACCGACTTATCGATAATTTAAAATTTTCTACAGAAAATTTGAATAGCTTTCGATATATCGACAACTTAAAATTTTCTATACAAAATTTTTAAAGTTATCGATATATCGATAACTTAAAATTTTCTATAGAAATATCGATAACTATAAAAGTTTTCAATAGAAAATTTTAAGTTATCGATAACTTTACAAATTTTGTATAGAAAATTTTAAGTTATCGATATATCGAAAGCTATTCAAATTTTCTGTAGAAAATTTTAAATTATCGATAAATCGGCAACTATACACATTTTTGAGTTATCGATGTATCGATAACTATACAAATTTACTGAAGAAAATTTTTAGTTATCGATGTATCGATGACTATACAAATTTTCTATAAAAATTTTTTATAGTTATTGATATATCAATAACTTTAAATTTTCTATAGAAATATCGATAACTATAAAAGTTTGCTATTGAAAAATTTAAGTTACCGATTTTCTATAGAAAATGTGTGTAGTTTTCTCTAGAAAAATTTTGTAGTTATCGATACATCGATAACTTGAAATTTTTTATAGTAAATTTGTATAGTTATCGACATATCGATAACTCTAAAAAAATGTGTATAGTTAGAAAATTTTAAGTTATCGATATATCGAAAACTATTCAAATTTTCTGTAGAAAATTTTAAATTATCGATAAATCGGTAACTATATACATTTTTGAGAGTTATCGATATATCGATAACTATACAAATTTACTATAGAAAATTTTAAGTTAACGATGTATCGATAGCTACAAAATTTGTCTAGAGAAAACTACACACATTTTCTATAGAAAATTTTAAGTTATCGATATATCGATAACTATACCCATTTTCTTTTGAAAATTTTAAATTATCGATGTATTGATAACCATACAGATTTTATATAGAAAATTTTTAGTTGTCAATATAGACAATATAGACAATATAGAAAAATTTTCTATGGTAAGTTTAGGTTATCGATATATCGATAACTATACAAACTTTCTAGTGAAAATTTTAAGTTATCGATGTATCGATAACTATACAAAATTTTGTATAGAAAATTTTAAGTTATCGACATATCAATAATTATTGTAGAAAATTTTTAGTTATCGATATATCAATAATTACACTATACAAAATTTTATAAAAAATTTGAAGTTATCGATATATCGATAACTATACAAAATTTTGTATAGAAAATTTTAACTCATCGACATATCAATAACTATTGCAGAACATTTTTAGTTATCGATATATCAACAACTACACACACTTTCTATAGAAAATTTTATGTTATCGATATACCGATTACTACACAAATTTTCTACTACACAAATTTTCTACAACTACTACACAAATTTTCTACAACTACACTAATTTTCTATAGAAAATTTTAAGTTATCGATATATCGATAAAATTTTCAATAGAAATTGTCGATAACTTAAAATTTTATTAGGAAAATCGACAACTATAAAAATTTTCTATAGAAAATTTTAAGTTATCGATATACGATATCTATACAAATTTTCTATATAAAATTTTAAGTTATCGATATAATGATAACTATACGAATTTGGGAAATTTGTTAAGTTGTCGATTGCTATACAAATGTTTCTATAGAAAATTTTCAGTTATCGATACATCGATAACTATAAAAAAAAATTCTATGGAAAATTTTAAGTTATCGATAACTTTACAAATTATCTATAGAAAATTTTAAGTTATCGATATATCGATAACTATACAAATTGTCTATAGAAAATTTTAAGTAATAGATGTATCGATAACTATACAAATTTTCTAAAGAAAACTTTAAGTTATCGATATATCTACAACTATAAAAAAGAAAATTTTAAGTTATCAATATATCGATAACTGTACAAATTTTCTATAGAAACTTTGAAGTTATCGATATATTGATAACTATACAAATTTTCTATAGAAAATTTTAAGTTATCGATATGTCGACAACTATACAAATTTTCTATAGAAAATTTTAAATTGTGAATATATCGATAACTATGCAAATTGATTAACTAAAATTCTAATGTTATTGATATATCGATAACTATGCAAATTTTCTATTGAAAATTTTAAGTTATCGAAAAATCGATAACTTTACAAATTTTCGATAAAAAATTTTAATTACAAATTTTCTATAGAAAATTTTTAGGTTGCGATTTATCGATAACTTTGAAAAATTTTCTATAGAAGATTTTAAGTTAGCAATAGCTATGTAAATTTTCTTTACAAAATTTTAAGATATCGATGTAGATAACCATACAAATTTTTTATAGAAAATTTTAAGTTATCATATACCGATTACTAAGTTATCGATATTTCGATAACTTATAAAATTTTCTAGAGAATATTTTGTGATATGGATCTAATCGATAACTAACACAAATTTTCTGTAATGTTTTGTTATCGATACATCAATAATTACACAAATTTTATTCAGAAAACATTCACTCAAAGAATTATGTAGGTAAATTCCAGTGAATATTCACTTAAAACAAATGAAATTTTATTTAAAAACCATTCCACTGTTTTTTCATTTAAAATAAAAACACATTACAGTCAATTTTAAATGTTAATTTAATGACTAACCAAAACATTACAGAACTAGTGAATATTCAGTTATTTTGTATTGAAAAACAGTAAAACTATAGAAGAAATTTTTTACTGCCGAAATTAAATGTAACAGAAAATTCGTTTTTAATACAGTAAATTATTTTTTTTAAACTACAGAAACAGTAAAAAAATTAAATTCTTTATAAAATAAGTGAATTTTCTTTTAAAATGACTTTACTGATTACTTTTTAAAATAACCTACAAACAGTTAATGACATAATTTTCTTAGTGTTGTGTTATCGATACATCGATAACTAACATATTTTTTTTTTAAATTTTGTGTTATCGATGACTGCTGTTGTTGGTTATTAAAAATTTTGTGTTATCGATATTTCGATAACTATACAAATTTTCTGTACATTTCTTTTGCAGAAAACTTTCATTTTCGTTCCACTATCAACTGATATCCTTTCATATAAATTGCATTTGCATATCTCTATAAAACTTGGAATTTTTGTAATGTTTTTCCGTTTTTAATATTTTTTTTTTGTTTTACTTTATTTTTTTGATTTTTAACTTGACTGATGATGGTGCATACAGATTTTCCCTTCAAAAAAAAAAAACATTTAACAGAGAACACCAAAAAAACTGCATAATGGTTATGAAACATGATTACAATGAGTTATAAAATACGCATTTTTCTGGTTGTTTTCTTGTATTTTCAAGGAATTTTTTCAATTAAAATTTTCAGATTTTGTTGATTTATAACAGTTTTTTTTTTTTAAATTATTTGAGGAAGTTTTTTTTTATAAGTATTTAATCAAAGATCATCCAAAAGTAAAACAGAAAATTTTAATTACTTGAGAAATACTTTAATTAAAATTCAAATGAAATTGAAAACTTTAACTTCATTAAGAAAATTGATAATGAAATAAGAAGAAAAAAATTATAAATGAACAAAAGAAAAGTGTATAAGATTTCATGCATACATGCAAAAAAAAAATTAGGAAAAAAAAATTAAAAGGAAATTGTTACTTCGTCTTTAATACAATATGTATACAAACACATACTCATACACATGAAAGCAACTTCATTGAATTTGTACAACGGTGTACAATTGTGTGTGTATTTGTGTGTAAAATTGATATGAGTGTGTGTGTATTTGTGTGTAAAGACTGAATGAGTGTGTGTGTATTTGTGCATGCAAAAGTTAGACAAAAGAGCAATAAATCCTTTAAAAATACTGACATGACATGACAAACTGGATTACATAAAAACGGGGATTATTAAATGTAGAACATTAAAAAAAAAATATCTCCACAAAGATAAAGAAACGTGTTTGTTACATATGATGAGGTACATAAAGGGGAAGCAGCTTATAAAATGATGTACAGCCAGGGGCATAGTTAGGAATTTAAGGATTCAAAGAGTTGGAATTTAAAAAAGTTTTTAGTAATTTGATTGATCAAAACCATAATTTGTCTTAAATTTGTATTATATTTTTTTTAAATTTTTCTCACATATATGGTAGGAGCTTCAAAAAGAAGTCCCATCAAAAGATTCTATTAATTTAAAAAATATTTACCCTAAAAAAGTTTTCTTTAAAAATTTTAAAGAAAACTTTTTTTTTAAATAAAAATTTAAAAGATATAAAAAAAGTTGTGCAGGGTACTTTAGAAGTTCGTTGCAGCCGATTATATTCGTAGTCTCTTACTTGTTGTCTTTTAGTTTAACTTTATGTGTGTTACAGTAAGTTAATATATCTAATGTAATAAAATTGAATGTATAATGAAAGATATATTACATTTTATATGAATTTTGTAAGGTAAATTTAATAAAGAAAATGAAAGTAGTTAAGGAACTAAATATTACCTAATCGAAAATTTAAGCAAAAATTCCAGCGAATTTTGCACTCTTGCCCAAAACATTTAATAATTTTTTAGATAAATATTGTTATAATAAAAATTTGTTCATCGCATGATTAAATGTTTTTATACATTGTTAATCGTTTTAAATCAAATAATTTTTTCTTATAATTTCAACCTAACCGTAAACTAAAAACATTGACTATGGTAGGAATCGAACTGACGCACATTGCGTTGTCACACACTAAAAAAACTTGTAAAATGACAGGAAAAGTTTGTAACTTTTTTTCCTACCTCCTTTTTGACAAAAATTCCTTGTTATTTTGCAAGCTTTTTACCAACAATTTTGTAATTTTACAACCTTTTTACCAATAAAATTGTAAATTTACATTTTTTTGACGCTACAAAACTTACAAGCAGGTTTCGTAACTTTACTAGATTTTATGCTACCTCCTATTTTTCGAGAATTTCATCTAAAAATTTTGAGCTTTTTCTAGTAATTTGACAGGGTTTTTTTTTTGAGTGCACTAGAGACTGTTGAAGTCGAATGACTTTGTGCGTTTTTGCATTGATACATATAAATGACTTGGTGAAGTTTTACATCAATTGTCACCAAAAATTCAATATTTAACTAAATGGTACGAAATTAATTAATTTTCGTAGTTGGTGTATATGGGGCATTCCAGGACAAATCACTCACTTTTAGACCCGACCCCCTTTGATTAAGTTTTTTTTTTTCTGGATATGTTTTAGTACGTATTAAATGCAACTTTCAGCCTTTTATTCCAAGATGGTGTTTAGTAATCAATTTTTCAAAATGGCGATTTTTTCAAAAAAATTAAAAATTTTCAATTAATTTTGAAAACTTAAAAATATAGATATCTTAAAAAAAGTTGGACAACCTTTTATTGGTATTTAAATGTAGTTTTAGAAAAAAATATTAAAAAAAATATTCGAAGTAATTATCACTTATTTTTTAACGTTTAAAAATTAAAATCGACTTTTTGAAAAAGTCCGAAACCTTCGATTTTTTTTTTAAAAAGTCTAAAAGTTCTACTCTAAATTAAGCAACTTTTAAGCCATAAGTCGAGATGTGATCGCAATTTGTTCTAATTTTTTTTCAAATTTTGAAAATTGCACCTTTTATTTTTTGACTCTGATGTTACACTGAAACATGAATAATGAAAAAATTTTATAATAGTATAAAATTTCAATAAATTTAAAAAAAGGGACTCGTATTCTTTAATCAAGTGGTATGACACACGCTAGATGCCTGGGAAAGTTGTAATAACTTGGCTGATTTTCAACCGGTTTTAGTTTTTAGTACCTTATTAGAAATACATTTTACTCCACATCATAATTCTGTAACCACTTGAATTTACACTTAACTTAAAATACCAAAAAAATTGCGAAAACAGAAAAAAATCATATTTTTCCTTGTATTCCGTTTTTTAAATTTCAAGGACCAAGATAAACGCCTTATCCATGTCCGATCGTCCTAAATTTTTGTGAGACGTATTTTTACCATATAAAATAAATCAGGGCCAAAAATAAAAGGTGCAATTTTACAAATCACATCTCGAATTATGGCTTTATAGTTTTTTACAAAAAAATCGAAGATTTCGGACTTTTTCAAAAAGTCGATTTTACTTTTTAAACGTCAAAAAATAAGTGATAATTACCCCTAATAACACTGTGCTACAAATGACCAAAAATAAAATATGCAGGGGTTCTCATATAAAAATTCGGGTTGGTTGGAGTCCATAGAGTACTGATATACTCATAGTTTTTCTGGATCACTTCGTTAAGTACGTTTTTTATTGGCAAATGTGTTGAAAAACGGCAATTCTTGAATTACAACTTTAAAAAATTATTACTTTGTTAGTTTACAACCGATTTTCGATTTTATGGGTTTTTTTGAAAGGTATAAGTCTCACCTTTTAAACAAAACAAAAATATTAAAAATCGATCAAGAATTGGCTGAGCTACGATCGTTTAAGTTAAAAAAAATCCAATTTTTTGAAAAATTTTTCATGTTCTTTATACTCTAAGTTGAAAGTGCATCATTAAACAATTTTTTTTTTTTATTTTGTATAAAAGTATAGTAAAGTAGCTTTCCAAAACACCAAAAAACACAACAATCGGTTAAAAAATGAATGAGTTATGCTAAGTTTTGTGATAGGACATTTTTAATTTTTTTCAGAAATGCTTGTAATTCAGGTATTATTCATAAATCTTATTGCTAGTAGTAATTTTATGTGCCTATGCATATAAACAAGAGATAGTAACATAATTAGATTTGTGCGTGATTGAGACATGATCACAAGTGAGCGTGATTGAAAATCAATTTTACTCACGTGGTTGTGAGTGAGTGGAGTAAAAAAAATGGGGGTGTCAGTTGCTTCTAAATCCCATTTATAATTTTTTGGTTTTGTTTGAAAAATATGAGTGTTACTTCTTAAAAACAAAAATATTGAGAATAGATTGAAAATAGGCTCGTTTAAGTAAAAAATCTTTTTTGAAAAGTAATACCTGCAACATTTTTATGGCAGAAAAAGTTGTACGTTCGCAAACATTTTTGAAACGAAATTGGTAAAATTCTAGGATCATTTGATGAAAATTTTACCTATTTATAAATAAACGTATGAGGCATTCCACACCAAATATCCAGCAAAAAAACATGTGTACCGTAAATTTCTGAACAGGTTGTATGAATAGCCCTATATGTAGCTAAGAAAATTGCGTTTTTGGTTTTAAAATTTTTCAAAAACTTGACTTAGGAGGTCAAATATTAGAAAAATGGTCAAATTTGTGTTGAGTTACCTTGTTTAAATATTTATTAAATTAAAACGGAATGCACCACAATCTCAAACATCGATTAAATTTTTTTTTTTTTTTTGGAAAATTTTCAGAATTAGTTCTGAAATTTTTGCATTTTTAAAAAAAGTCAATTAATCAAAAACCCGGCCACTTTTTTTTTAAGCTTAGATGTTTGTCTATCCACACAAATAAATTCAGACATATGTTTTTTTGAGAAAATCGCATTTGAATATTAATTTTCATAACAATTTTGTAATTTGCTTGTATTTTCTTGTTTCAACGTAGCGAATGACTATTAAATATTTGCCTTAGTCATACGCTACGTTGAACCAAGCAAATTACCAAATTGTCATGAAATTCAAAATTCAAATGCGATTTCTCGAAAATAACGAAAAAAACACATTACAATTTTTTTGTGTGGATAGACAAATTAGAGATGGGAACATGAGCAGATAAGAGCGTGAGTGTGACTGAATTCAATTTTACTCACGTGATTGTGAGTGAGTGTGAGAAAGATTATTGCGTGAAAGAGTGAGCGTGAGTTGATTTTTTGCGTGAGTTTGCGTGATTTATTTTCTCTTCATATTTCCTTTCATTCCAAAAAAAGCAACAAAAAAAATGTAAAATTTTGCTTAACTTCAGATTTCGTACCGAAAAAATCAAAACAAATGTAAAATTTTAGATTTTGCTGAAAATTTTGAAAGATTTTTGAAATTATTTTAAGTATAAATAAGAATATCGTGAGTGTGAGTCAACGTTAGCGTGAGTGACTCTTGTTAAAAAAAGTTAAAATTCACTCACGTGACCATCACTTAGACAAACATCTAATCTTTAAAAAAAATTAAAAAAAAAACAAATGTGGCCGGATTTTTTATAAATTGACTTTTTAAAAAATGAAAAATTTCAGAACGGGTTCTGAATTTTTTTTTTATTTCACTCACACTTTTTTATTCCAATGACACTCACTCACAACGACGTGAGTAAAATTGGTTTTCAATCACGCTCACTTGTGATCATCAGTCAATCACGCACAAATCTAATTATGTTACTATCTCTTGTTTATATGCATAGGCACATAAAATTACTACTAGCAATAAGATTTATGAATAATACCTGAATTACACGCATTTCTGAAAAAAATTAAAAATGTCGTATCACAAAACTTAGCATAACTCATTCATTTTTTAACCGATTGTTATATTTTTTGGTGTTTTGGAAAGCTACTTTACTATACTTTTATACAAAAATAAAACAAAAATTGTTTAATGATGCACTTTTAAATTAGAGTATAAAGAACATGACAAATTTTTCAAAAAATTGGATTTTTTTAACTTAAACGATCGTAGCTCAGCCAATTCTTGATCGATTTTTATTATTTTTGTTTTGTTTAAAAGGTAACTCTTATACCTTTCAAAAAAATCCATAAAATCGAAAATCGGTTGTAAACTAACAATGTAATAATTTTTTAAAGTTGCAATTTAAGAATTGCCGTTTTTCAACACATTTGCCAATAAAAAACGTACTTAACGAAGTGATCCAGAAAAACTATAAGTATATCAGTACTCTATGGACTCCAACCAACCCGAATTTTCATATGAGAACCCCTGCATTTTTTTGGTGTAGCACAGTGTACTTTTTTCATATTTTTTTTTCTAAAACTACATTTAAATACCAAAAAAACGTTGTCCAACTTTTTTTAAGATATCTATATTTTTTAATAGTCAAAATTTATTAAAAATTTCAATTTTTGAATTTTTTTGAGAAAATCGCCATTGTGAAAAATTGATTACTCAACACCATCTTGGAATAAAAGGCTCAAAATTGGTTTCCAAGTTGCATTTAATAAGTACTTAAACATATCCAAAAATAAAATAAATCGAAAGGGGTCGGGTCTAAAAGTGAGTGATTTGGCTTGGAATGCCCCATATATATTATTGATCCATGATCGATTTTAAGACATTCTATGAATGTCCGTCTGTCCTTTCGTCCATCCGTCCATCTGTCTGTAGATAACACAATGCAGTCCAAAATAAAACAGCTAGAATACTGAAGTTTGGCACAAATATGTATGTCTCATGTTCATAGGCAAGTTAAGTTCGTGAATGGGAAAAATCAGACAAGTGGGAAAAAAGTTCCCCTTGAAGAACTGAACCAACCTTTGAAAAAATACACATTTTTTAAAGGTTTTTTTTTGTACTTTTGTTAAATACATGAAACATTTGGTATATTTATTACGATGGGAAGATGCTCTCTCTTTTAAAAAATTTTCTATTATGAGATTTTCAAGTTTTAAAATTTAAATCTTATTTTTGGATACGTTCAAAAAATTATGTCATTAACTGTTTGTAGTTTATTTAAAAAGTTTTACGTTTAGTCGTTTTTAAAAGAAAAACCATTTGTTTGATGTTCAGTTTTTATTATACCCTCCACTCTAGTGATAGAGGGTATATATAAGTTTGTCATTCCGTTTGTAACACCTCGAAATATTGGTCTAGGACCCCATAAAGTATATATATTCATGATCCTCGATCGATTTTAAGACGATCTAGCGATATCCGTCCGTCCGTCCGTCCGTCTGTCTGTCTGTCCGTAGAAAACACGCTAACTTTTGAAAGACTTTACAGAGGCTACTGAAGTTTGGCATATATGTTTGTTATTTACCTGGTCAGGTTGGTATTGCAACCCAGCCAAATCGGTCCAGTGGTTCAAAAGTTATGAGCAAAAGAGTAAATTTCGGCAAGGGTGTTTCGCGAATTTACGAGATAAAAAACACGATAACTTTCGAAAGACAATAATGAGACTACTGAAGCTTGGCATATATCTTTGCCGTTCCCCGGGTCTGTTTGGTTTTAAATTTCAGCTCAATCGGTTCAGTGGTTCAAAAGTTATAAGCAAAACCCTGAATTTCAAATTAGTTTCATCTAAAATGCCACGTGTTTTAACAAGTTTTAAAAGCATTGGTGGTAACTAAACAATGCTTTTCAAACTTGTTTAAATTTTAAGCAATGCTTTTTAAACTTGTTTAGTTTTGAAAGCATTGGTAACTTAAAAACCACACTCGAAAAAAATTTTACACTCAAAAAAAATTTTACACTCAAAAAAAAATTTTACACTCAAAAAAAATGTACACAAAAAATTTTTTTTTTTTTTTTTTTACAAAAATTACAATATTTTGTGTACATACGTACGTGCATTCACTCAGAAATATTTTTACAGTAAAAAAAACATTACACTCGAAAAAAATTTTACACTAAAAAAAAAAAATAGTAATTTTTCTTTTTTTAAAAAAAAAAAATTACAAAAAAAGAGTTTTTTACTCAAAATAAAATATTTCTAATCAAAATTGTTAATTTTTTCACGTTAAAAAATGTACTACCCTTTAAAAAATGCATTGTGGAGGGTATTCATAGATTCGGCGAAGTCGAATTTAACTTTTCTACTTGTTTCTTTTAAAAACGACTAAACGTTAAACTTTTTAAATAAACTACAAACGCTTAATGAAATAATTTTTTGAGTGTATGTTACGTTTTACTTACCAGCTGGTGATTTTTTTTTAATATTCACCAGGATGTGAACAATTACACCGTCCGACAAAAAAGAAGAAAGTTGTTAAACGCAAACTGGATAGTAAATAATTGAAACAAGAGACTAAATGTAGTACCACTGTATTTACAGTTTTTATTTTCGTGATCCTATTTCCTTTTAAAAGGACTTCAAAGTTTAGAGGATTAAATTTTATAAAATATTTTTTTAATATTTGTACTTGTCCTAGGCTGCCTGTAGTGATAGCAATTGAAAGAGGAGGATCTCCCCTTATTTTATTATTTTTACATATCAGAAAAAAGGAGTTAAGTTGCTTCCTTTCAAAAATGTATCCTTCAATATCATTTAAAATTTTCAACAAAATATTTTGATAAAGTTTTCAAATGACTTTATTCACATGCTTTTATCCTAATATGACAAAATAAATAAATGGAAAAATTAGGGGGATCCTCCTCTTTCATTTGCCATCCACCAGTATCATCCTATGGCAAGTACAAATATTGATTGAAGAACAATCAATAACAATAACAAAATGTATCCTTTAAAACTTTGAAGTTCTTTTAAAAGGAAACAGAATCACGAAATGAAAAACTGTAAATGCAGTTTTACTCCATTTGATCTCTACTTTCAGACGTATATCATCCGGATCATGTTTAATATTGGCTAAAGAATTAAGTAGGGCACTTTTTAGTCGGCACAGTAGAATATTGATTGTTAAGTTTCGGAAATTAGTTATTTGTTTAACTTGTTTAACAAATTTCGTGACTTTAAGATTTTTTGGAAATAAACAAAAAATTGACGAACATTTTTTCTCTTTTGGTTAGGGCATTCTGTGCTCCGCAAGCTAAAATTATAGACATTCAAATCCGGTTACGTGTATTTAAAAACAAAACTTAAAGAAAATTTCTGATTTCCTTCCTCTAAAAAGGGTCTGTCTTTAATTTGGTAGTCAATCAAATTTAATGTTTTATTGATTTAATTTACATTTGTTTTTTAACACAATACAACCCCTTTTTTTAACATAATGGAATTTGTGGTAGAAGGAGGCGGCTGCATGTTTTAAAAGCTTGACAGCCTGGTAATGTATTTGATATTTTGAGACCATATGTTACTATAACGATTTCAATTACTTTACAAACACATTATTGTCAATACAAAAATTTCTTAACATATCAACACTATGAGGAAAAATAAAATTCTTAGCATGTTTTATAGATGTTAATAACACTTTTTTTTATTAACCACCCTCCAAAAAATTTTATATATCAGTAATCGAAAAAAATAAAAATACAAAAACATAAAAATATTTGAAAAGATATATTACCCTCTAAAAAAAAGAAACAAAAAAACACCCACTTGTATATATCATTTCCCCAAAAATACAACAAAAAATATGTAAAAGCCTGCTAACAAATGCAATATTTTTAACAAAAATTTGCATATTTCAAATAGGATTTTGAAGAAGCAAAAAAAAAGAAAAACCCCAACAAAATATTATGTAAAAACTAGAAATGGAAATACCAGCTACTCAAGCATTTCCTGTTTCATATATACACCAACATATTTTTTTCCATTTCTTTCAATTGTTGTTTAAATAGAAAAATTCTTCAAAAACCCATTTCACGTATTATTCCATTTTTGACAATACAGTTTTGTATTGTTGGGTACTCAATACAAACTATAGAGTATATCCAGGGTTAATGTTTTGCCATAATATTTATTGCGACAGTTTTTTTTTCTACTTCTTCTTGTCCTAAATGGTCTCTCCCTCAAAAAAATATAAAATAAATATAAAAAAACATATGCACATAAAGAACTGAGCTAAAGAAGACAAAAATAAAATTGTATAAAAATTTGAATATCGGAAACGGAAATAGCGTATAGACACTATACAATACTCATACATTCATATGTAGACATCAATGTATTTGCAATAAAACTAAACTATGTAAAGATAAAAATTTATTTTAAAATAAATTGAATTTCAAATAAAATAGCTAAATTTTTCTTAAAAACGTATAAAATAAAAATAATATAACAATTTACTAAATAATACGTGGAAAATGGTCAAACAAACCGAACAAAGTGTTTTGTTATAAATTGTATTAAAATGTATAAATTTTTATTTTTACGCTTTTACTCACAACCCTGTTCGAGTAAGTTTAGGTTGTATTAATATGGTGACAAAATCTGCTAATGACATTTCACCCCTCTTTATTTAGAACTTTAAAAATCGTTAACACGAAAATGCAAGCTGATCCTGTTTTTGAATTATTGCTAAATACTCACAGAGAAATATCTAACTAATTCTTATAGATTTTTCTCTCCTGAATTTAAATCTGCCATCCAATTTTTTCTAGCACGCACCGTTTTTGAGATATTCGATAATAAAAAGTCACAAAAATAATAATTTCGCAATTTTGGGGATCCACTGTTATGTTGCTTAAAACAAAAAGGACTTGATTTTATATAAATTGGACTTCCTGATTCCAAAACTCCAATCCAAATTTTTCTAGCATGTTCCGTTTTCGAGATATTCGCGTTCGAGAACTTTACGTGGAAAAATGTTCAAACACGAATATCTCGAAAACGGAACATGCTAGAAAAATTTGGATATTGCAGTTTTAGAAACCATATTTTTAGAAGAATCTGTAACAGTGGACCACCAAAAGTGCGAAATGATTGGTTTTTTGACTTTTTAACTGCGAATATCTCGAAAACGGTACGTGCCAGAAAAAATTGGATGGTAAATTTGATTTCAGGAGAGCAAAATCTATAAGAATCTGTTACATATTTGACTGGGAGGTTTTTGTTCTCGAACAGTGTATTTATTTAGCAATAACTCGATAAAAGGATCAGCTAGAATTTTCGCGTTAACCATTCATAAAGTTGTAAATAAAGAGGAGTGAAATGCCATTAGCCGATTTTGTCACCATTTTTAACACAACCCAAACTTAGTTGAAGAGGGGTGTGTACTGCCTTCCCAAAAAGTATATAAATTTTTGATCCTTGATCAACTTTATGTCGATCTAGCGTTACCAAGTATTCACGGGGACATGGTTGTAAGCCTATAGCTGGTTAAAAGGATATTGTCGAATTTTAAAAGTATGAGATAAATGTTTTGAGTAGGTTTATTCTAGCTCGAGGTCTTTATTTCCTTTACTAATTAAATCTATGATATTCTCATAGAAAAATTTTCAAGAAAATTATTTTTCTGTTTTAAATTTATTTATGTTGTTAATTTTTTGCAAGACTTAATCGACACGTGTTTCGCAAATTGTCAGATCCCATTGTCAAGATTATTTAGCAAAAATAGAAACGATTTACTACGAAGTAGCAAACGAGTCTAATGACAAATCGTTTATCGCTATGAGAATATCATGGGTTTAATTAGTAAAGAAAATAATGACCTCGAGCCAGAAATAACATCCTCAAAATATGATTTCATAAAACTATATAAGATTATACAGTGGGCGACAATACATTGGAAACTTTTTTATAGTAGATGCAATTTGTTAAAGACAAAGTTTACAATACTAAACGTTATTATTATCAAACGAGAATTATTATAAACAATTTTATGTAGGTAATTTTCAAGCTTTAATTTAAGCTTGATAGCGTTCAGATTGAATAAATAATAAATGTGCTACGAAGGTCGATCTGGAAAATGAAATTATTTTTAGACATTTTTCCGAATATTTTTTAAAAATATTTCCAAGTCGATTTTTTTCCAAGTTCAAACATTAAAAATTTAAAACGAGGTCCAGTAGTTCTTATTCAGTACTGATATATTTTTTTCAACAACCCAAACAAACAGTGAAATTTTTTAAGTATAGTGGAAAAAATCCACATTTTTTGACCTCCAATTCTTTTGAACACCAATTTTTTGTAAACAAAGTAAAAACTATTGGACCTTTTTTTAAATTTTTACTGATTAAACTTGGAAAGAATCGACTTGGAAATATTTTTAAAAAATATTTCGAAAAATGTCTATAAATAATTTAATTTTCCAGAATTTATTATTAATTTGAACTTTGCCTATTTTTAACTTTGTCTTTGACAAATTGCATCTACTATAAAAAAGTTTCTAATATATTGTCGCCCACTGTATATGGATCCCCCATCCGTGCCAAAAAGGCGACACTTTGAACAATTTAATACCCTCCACTCTAATGATAGAGGGTATATGTAACTTTGTCATTCCGTTTGTAACACCTCAAAATATTGGTCTAGGACCCATAAAGTATATATGGGGCATTCCATGCCGAATCGCACACTTTTGGACCCGACCCCCTTCGATTTATTTCGATTTTGGATATGTTTTATTACACATTAAATGTTCAATTTTAAGCCTTTTATTCCATGATGGTATTGAGTAATAAAAAAATCTTCTCCATACAAAATAGTTCTACTCTACTGAATATAAATTGCTAAATTTGTGGCGTATGAGAAAAAAAAAAAGACTGACAAATTGAGAAACTTTTGAAAATTTCTTCAAAACTCAGAAAAAATTTAGAAAAGTTTACAAAAAATCTATATACATTGGGGGTATAACCAAATTTCGGTCCTATACCCACCTAATGACCAGTGATGTACTGATGCCGAAACCACTATACTTGGGACATTTCGAAACAAAAACCTTCCGCATAAACCTCTTTTTCTGACACTCTATTCAGAAAAAACGAGTAAAAAAGTTAAATTTGGCCTTGCCGAATGTAGTGTTACCCTCCACAATTTCAAAAAACGTTTTTCAAAAGGAAATTACTTAAAAAAATTTCCGCGAATAAAAATCCACGATTTTTTTCTTTTTTTGTCAAAAAATATTTTCGTGCTTGTATTTTTACCCAGTCAGAAAAATACAAACGGGCCAACGTTGGAATCAAGTTGGCGGCGACGGTACCAACGTTGGCGAATCATACCCGTTTCTAAGTCTACGACGTCATTCCGAGGTTGAAATGATAACAGTGGCCAACGATCGCTCGACTTTTGTTTTGACGTTGGGTTAACATTGATTATACAAATTTACGATATTGGATTTACCTTTTGCTTAGGGATGTATTGAAAATAGCGATGTAGTGCTTTTTAGTTACCATTTTGTACAAATTGGCTAAAAAAGCAACTACTTAAGTGTTTACTTAGATTAAAGAGTTGAGGTATATTTAAATCAAAAACTTAAAGCAAAATAAAAATGTTAAAATTTTAAATTATAATCTATAGTGTAGTGTTTTATGTAAACACAAAGTTGTGCCAACACAATATTTTTAGTAAAACTGTTTAACACTATACAATGAAGTATTTTTGGCTAGCCCGACATTGTACCAACACACAATTTTTGGTACGGTTGGCAATTTCTGACTGGGTACCATTTGGTGTTCAATTATGTTCACATACGTCAACCAGCAGTCCAAATAAAGCATTTTGTATTTTAAGGTTATGTTGAATGTACTAAAATTTTTGAGGTGTCCTTACATTTTCGTTCATAACTTTTGAACCACAGAACCGATATCGCTCACATGCAATACCAAAATTTTCGGGAGAACTTCCAATTAATATGTTATGTTTCAGTCATGTTCGTGTAATATTTTGGCCGTGATAACCATTTCCACAGACAGATAAACGGACAGACGGACATCGCTAGAATGTCTTAAAATCTATTGGGGATCATAAATATATATGGGTCATTCCATGTCAAATCGGATACTTTGAAATTTTTTTTTTTTTAGATTTTCCCAATTTGTTTACAGTTTTTAGTACCCTTTGAAAACTCTTTCGTGGTAACTTTTCAGATTTTTTTGATGACCCGTTCAAAAGATATCGAATTTTTAAAAATTGGTAGTTTATTCCTTTGCTCAAACTTCTTTTACTTATAACTTCTTCAATAATGGTCCAAATTTCAATGTTTTTTTTTTTAAATTTTTGTTTTCTTACGTTTAAAAAAAAAAATCCCAAAAAATTCTTAAAAGCGCTTTAGTGTGCGATTTTTAAGTTTTAAAATTTAAATCTCATTTTTGAAAATGTTTGTACTCCTCGATTTTTTTGAAATTTTTTTGTAAAAAACTTCTATCGATTCTACAAATTTTTTGCCCAGGAGGATCGTGGGATAACGATTATATTACTATGTTTTTAAATTTTTTGAAAATTTTTTTTTCTAATTTTCCAATCTTAAAATCATTTCTACTCTCCAATGAGGCGTCATAAAAGGGTCATTTATAAGACCGACCCCCATTAATTTTTACGTCTTAACATTTCTTCGGAAAACACTAATACCCTATCTCCAATTTCTAAGAGGCTCTCACACAAAACGACATTTTTTTAAATTTGCTCCTACCGCTCTAACTGCCCTAATAGTGTCCTTAGAGCAACAAAGCGTATGACCGACCAACAATATTTTTTTTAGTCCAAACATTTTCTCTGAACACACCTACCCCCTATCTCTAATTTTTAAGGCGGTCCCCATCGATAAGTCGTTGTTCCACGATCCTCCTGGGCAAAAAATTTGTAGAATCGATAGAAGTTTTACACTAAAAAATTTCAAAAACAACGAATAGTACAAACATTTTCAAAAATGAGATTTAAATTTTAAAACTTAAAAATCGCATGCTAGAGCGCTTTTAAGAATTTTTTGGGTTTTTTTTTTTAAGTACGTAAAAAACAAAAATTTTGAAAAAAAAAATTGAAATTTGGATCATTATTGGAGAAGTTATGAGTAAAAGAAATTTGAGTAAAGAAACAAACTACTAATTTTCAAAAATTCGATATCTTTTGAACCGGTCAAAAAAATCTGAAAATTTACCACGAAGGAGTTTTCGAAGGGTACTAAAAACTGTAAACAAATTAGGAAAATCTAAAAAAAAAAAAAATTCGAAGTGTCCGATTTGACATGTTATGCCCCATATATACAGTGTGTATAAAATGTTATTAAAAATTATTAAAAAAATATAATAACTGCTTTAATTAAAAAAAAATATTATAAAAAAACTTAAAAATAGCAAAAAAATACAAATAAATCGCTAAAAAAAACTAAAATTTATACAAAATATGAACTAAAAATATGCATTTATAGCGAAATAATAGCAAAATATGCAAAATATGCACTAAAGAATCGATGCCATTTTAAAGCAAATTCTTTGATTCGCAAATATATCTTATTTATGCTGTTCTATGTCGAAAGGGGAAAAACTTTCATTTGCATTCATTCCTTGGTTATAAGCAAAATTCCTTGAAAATTACCTAGTAAGGTATTTATATCTATACTTAATATTATAAAGGGGTCATTATTAGTGAAATCAATCATGAATATTCTTGACCACCTCCGATATTGATGAAATTTGGTTAAGTTCTTACACTACGTAAAAAACTAACAAATGCAAATTTTCAGCCCTCTAAGTCAACAGGGGCCGAAAATACGGAAGGTCAAAGTTTCCCCCAAAATCTCACAGTCGCGACACTTTACACCGTAAAAACTTAATATCGTTGGTTCTATTATAGCTAGAAAGCCCATTTTTGGTTTGTTTTGAAGCTCATAATATGCTCTATAAGACCTACCATATCCAAAAAATTTTCGAAATAAAATAAGGGTTACCACTCTTATTTTAAGGTTGTGATAAAGGGAGGAGAAAATGGGGATGATGGTATCCCCCGATTTTTTTTTTACTTGATAATCTTATAGAGAAAGTCCTAAAGAATATATTCTAAAATTTTTAAGTTGGGACAACAATGGGATCGCTCAAAATCAAAATTTTTCCCAATTTTCCCCAAAATCTCCAAATCGCAACACTCTTTAACCTTAAAAATTTAATATCATAAGTGCTTATGTAGCTACAGAGCCAATTTTTTTTGTTTTAAAGCTAATAATACGCTCTACAAGACATACCAAAACCAAAAAATTTTCCAAAAAAAGGAATTGGTGCCCCCCTTATTTAAAGGTCGTGGCAAAGGGTGGTGGAAATGGGGGGAAAGTATCCCCCGATTTTTTTTTTACTTGGTTTTCTCAAAGCCAAGTCCTAATGAACATATCTTAAAATTTTTATGTTGGGACAACAATCAGATGGACCAAAATCAAAATTTTTCACAATTTCCCCCAAAATCTCCAAATCGCGACACTCTTGCCCATTACAAATTTAATATCGTGGACTGTATTGTAGCTACAGAGTCTATTTTTGGTTTGTTTTAAAGCTCTTAATATGCCCTACAATATTACTATTACAAAAAAAAATAAAAAAATAAGGGGTGCCTCTTGTATTATAAGATCGTGGCAAGGGGTGGGGGAAATGGGGATGGTATCCCCCAATTTTTTTTTTACCTTTTTTTTTAAAGAGTAAGTTTTAGAGAGCATATCCTGAAATTTTTATCTTGGGACTACAATGGGAGGCGCAAGAATGTCGCGATTTGATGATTTTGGGGGAAAATTTTGAAAAATTTTGATTTTGGTCGATCCCATTGTTGTCCCAACATAAAAATTGTAGACTATGTTCATTAGGACTTGCACTTTGAGAATCCCAAGTAAAAAAAAAATTGGGGGATACTTTCCCCCCATTTCCTCCACCCTTTGCAACGACCTTCAAATAAGGGGGGCACCAATTCCTTTTTTTGGAAAATTTTTGGTTTTGGTATGTCTTGTAGAGCGTATTATAAGCTTTAAAACAAAAAAAATTGGCTCTGTAGCTACATAAGCACTTATGATATTAAATTTTTAAGGTTAAAGAGTGTTGCGATTTGGAGATTTTGGGGAAAATTGTGAAAAATTTTGATTTTGAGCGATCCCATTGCTGTCCCAACTTAAAAATTTTAGAATATATTCTTTAGGACTTTCTCTATAAGATTATCAAGTAAAAAAAAAATCGGGGGATACCATCATCCCCATTTTCTCCTCCCTTTATCGCGACCTTAAAATAAGGAAGGTAACCCTTATTTTTTTCGAAAATTTTTTGCTTATGGTAGGTCTTGTAGAGCATATTATGAGCTTCAAAACAAACCAAAAAAGGGCTTTCTAGCTATAATAGAACCAACGATATTAAGTTTTTACGGTGCAAAGTGTCGTGACTGGGAGATTTTGGGGGAAATTTTGACCCTCCGTGTTTTCGCCCACTGTTTACTTAGAGGGCTGAAATTAAGTGTGCATTAGTTTATCACTTAGTGTTACAACTAAACCAAATTTCATCAAAATCGGAGGGGGTCACGAAAATTTTTTGCTATTTTTGATTGATTTCACTAAGACTGACCCAAAGAGGTAATGTTTGTATGTTTGTTTTTCTGTTTGTTTGTTTGTTTGTAGAGGGTAATCTCCGGAACTACTTATCCGATTTCAAAAATGTTTTCAGCAATATTTAAAGTGTTCCTCCAGGATGGACATAGGCCAGGTTTCATCGACCACGCCCACTTCTACGCCCACTTTTGGCCAAAAAGCGTTAAATTGAAAAATCTCCAAAACTACTGAACCGATTTCAAAATTTTTTTCACCAATACATACTTTGGAATGGTCTTCATGGTGGACATATGCTGGGTTCCATCGACCACGCCCACTTCTACGCCCACTTTTGGCCAAAAACGTAAAATTGAAAAATCTCCAAAACTACTGAACCGATTTCAAAATTTTTTTCACCAATACATTTGGAATGGTCTTCATGGTGGACATATGCTGGGTTCCATCGACCACGCCCACATCTACGCCCACTTTTGGTAAAAAACTTAAAATTTAAATATCTATGAAACTACTTATCCGATTTGAAAAAAGTTTTCAGGGTCCACATTGGCTAGGTTTCATAGACCACGCCCACTTCTACGCCCACTTTTAGCCAAAAACCCTAAAATTTAAAAATGTCCACAACTACTTAACCGATTTCAAAATTTTTTTCACCAATACATGCTTGGAATGGTCTTTCATAGTGGATATATAGTGGGTTTCATCAACCACGCCCATTTCTACGCTTACTTTTGACCCAAAAACTTAAAATTTAAATATCTATTAAACAACTCATCCGATTTCAAAAATGTTTTCACCAATATTTAAAGTGTTCCTCCAGGGTGGACATAGGCTAGGATTCTTAGACCACGCCCACTTTTTAGCCAAAAAAACTAAAATTAAAAAATCTCCAAATTTTTTATCCGATTTCTAAAATTTTTTCAGCAATACTTGGGCCTTCAGAGTGGAAATATTCTTGGTTTGACTACGCCCATTTCTACGCCCGCCTTTGGCAAGAAAAACGTTAAACTTAAATATGATCAAACTACTCATCCGATATAAAATATGTTATCACCAATTATATTAAAAATAATGATTCAGGGTGGACATGGGTTAGCTCTCTTCGACCAGACCCACTTCAACGCCCACTTTTGGCCAAAAAACGTTAACTTTTAAAATATCCGAAAGTACTCATTTAAAAAATGTTTTCTCCAATATTAAGAATGGTCCATCAGGTTAGACATAGGCTACGGTTCATCTACGTAAAATTTGTAAATATACGAAACTTATTATGAGATTTCGAAAATGTTTTCACCAGTATTTAGAATTTTCTTTCAGGGTGAGTTAGGGTAGGTTTCATTGACCACAGCCATTTTAAAGATCACTTTGGGTCAAAAGGCGTAAAATTTTAAAATCTACGAAACTACTCATCCAATTTCAAAACATTCTGAAAAATGTCTTTTTTGGAAATTCTTATTTTACGAACTTTGTAACTTTTTGTGTCTCCTGAAAAGTTGATCATAGTAACTTGAATTGTGGGATACTCCAGCCCAAAAAATCATTCTGAAAAAGTACCTTCTGGAAATTTAGATTTTAATGGGGATAAGTGTAAATTATTTTACTGTGGTACTTTTATTTTTTTTTTTAAGAATGAAGCCTACATAGAACGAAATGATTTGGAATTCAGAACAAAATGGGGAACAAATGAATAGAAAAGGAAACGAAATGAAATAGAACGGGGAAAGAAATGGAGTAAAACGGGGAATGAAATGGTTCCAATAATTACGATATAATGGCTCGAAAATTTTCAAGAATATTATTTACCGAAACGAATATGATTCCAAGCTAAACGGGGCTTTTTTAATTTTATTGTTTATTCTAAATAGTTTTTATGAAAGACTTCAACGATCAAAATTAAATAAAATAAAATTTTTTTTAGGGGAGAATTTTAGAAATGGAGACTCTAATCCTGATCCTTCTTTAATCCGGAATTTAATATTACCGGTGGCGAAGTTCCGGGCGGGCCTGCTAGTTATAATATAAAAAAATCTGAAGACCCAATTCCAGATTTTTGTATCGTAGTTTTGACCGATATATTTTTATTTTCAGGAATGTTGGTTCAAACGACAGATCAGTTGGGTTATGCATCTTTAAGAGCAATGTTTGAGCTTTACCCCCAACTTATTTGTAAGTCGATATCAAATCGGGTTCATCAGCAATGAGTTGCCAAAATTTACTGAAAAATCACATCCTTGATCAGCGATAAAATGCAAAAAATAGATTTGCTCATAATCGTTTGGAGAATATATGTATCAAATTTTACAAATTTTAAAGCACGTGTGGTAAAGAGGTGTGGATATGCATTTCGTTTTCGTCCGAAAACTATATTTTCCAATTTTTACTTTATAAAACTCAATACGTATACTTATTGAAAATTATTATTATAATAATAATCATACGCCTACTACTAACTTCAGAACATAGAAAATGTCAAAAATTTTTAAAAAGTTGAGACATTGTATTTCTTTTGCTGCATATTTGGTTTGAAAATTTCATACAAAAAATTTGGCATTCCTTTAAACACAACTGCTGAACATATTCTATCTTCTGCGTATCTCGAATGACAGGTGTTATTTGTAATTTCCTTATTTTAACAAGGTCATTGGAAAATATTTATTTATTTTTAATTAAAAAAAAAAAAAAACTATTAATTGTGCCATAAACATTTTTTTACCTGTATATTTAACAGTTTACAACTTTATTTTCTGCAAAAGTTTTTCTTTCAATTTTCCGCATAAGCATCTTTTTTTAGCGCAGCATATCAAATGTTTCTGTAAGTAAAAGTTTCTTTTTTTTTTAAATCTCGACTACTTTTTTTGCATTTAAGTGCAAGAAATCATAGTTGAGTAGTCAAAGGTAAAAATACTATAACAGTTTAATGTTGAGTGAAAAAAAAAAATGTTAAAAAAATTGTTTAAATATAAGTTATGAGCGTACTTATATAATAGGTATGTTTTTCGTCAGTTTAAGAGGACATATATAAATTTTCCGTGTGTAGAACCTTAAAATATTGGTAAACAACTTTCTTCGCTGAGCACGCTTCTGAAAGATTTTTCCGTCGACAATTGTTGTTTAAAAAATAATTTATCTCACAAGGACCACGCCGGTTCTGTTTTGAATCGTTTTACTGAAAAATTAGTATTTAAAGTTTGTTTTAAGCCTTCTTTAAAGTAAATACTGATATATAAAATGTATCATCATTTAAAAAACACACCTTGTGTAAATGTTTGTTTGTAAAAGTTTGCCATAATAAAAAATTTTTAAAAAGGAAATATAAAAAATATATTTAAAATAACGTGGAATTTTAGCTACATATTTAAGAAAATATTTTTTACGGCTTTAAAACATATTTAAATTGAAAACACAATGAAATTATTATTTTATTTTTTTTTTCTAAAAAATTGTTGTTAAGTTACTACTAGGGTTGCCAGACGTCCCGCATTTGTCGGGATTGTCCCCCTGTTATCAAAATTTTGATCCCAGGTAACCCCGGGTTTATTTAATCCGATTTGCCTCAAATTCTAACAACATAAGTATTTGACCTTGGGAAATAAAAAATTGCCTGGACCTTGAAAAATTGTTGTTAAGTTACTACTAGGGTTGCCAGACGTCCCGAATTTGTCGGGATTGTCCCGCTTTTATCAAAATTTTGATCCCAGGTCACCCCGGGTTTATTTAATCCGATTTGCCTCAAATTCTAACAACATAAGTATTTGATCTTGGGAAATAAAAAATTGCCTGGACCTTGAAATAAACTTTTAATATTTTTTTTTGCAACTTAAAGAAAAATTTACAACTAAAAATTAAAATTTTATACTCCAAAAAAAATTTTAGACTCAAAAAATTATTTCGAATTTTTAAACCATTCTATTTTATTTTTTTAATTTGTTTTTAAAATCACTAAAACAGTGTTTTGTGCATTGTTACGTATGGATTCGGAAGACATTAACATGAAAATTAATTATTCTTTATTATACTATACCACTCTTTATGTAGTTTGAAAAAGGTTTCTCTTTTACGAAAATTTCCTTCCAATAGATTTATCTTGTATTAGTAACATAAATCTGAATTTTTTTTAATGTTCTGATTCATTTTTTTGAACTCCTTTACATGCATTAATAAATCTTTTTTCACATATAAAGAAACAAATATTATATGGGGGTTTTTGTATCAACTGACACAACTTTTGAAACCGATGTCTTCCGATCGGGATGAAATTTGCACCAAGGTTAGTCCTATTGGATAGTAGTTCAGACATCATTTTTCAACGAGATCGGTCAAGAACTCTCTGAGTTAGAGGGGGTCGAAATTTGACATTTTGGCCAAAGAGGTGTTGATTCTCATCCATGTAACTTCTTACCTATTGTTTTTAGCAAAATGTGTCCCAAAGAGTTTAGATAGCTATTTTTTCAGTCTTTCGAAAAAAAAATATAAAAAAAATAAAAAAAAAAAATTTGATTTTTTTTCTTATGGGAGCCCCCTTAGGAAGTAGAAATAGGGGTAAGGTATGTTCATGAAAAATGTTGGGGGCAGAAAATTATTGGAGGTCGGTCTCACATTGCACCCCTCCAGGGGCGTTTCTAGGGGAGTTTTGGGGCTTTTTGAGGATTTTTACCTCTTTACGCCCAACTTTGATCCCACTGAGGGGCCATATGGCCCCTCCCCACCGCCCCCATTTTTTTGCTTGTGCTTTCTTTTCCGAACATAAAAAAATTAGAGGGTATCGCGGATCGAAATCGAAAACTGGTTAGCTATCCCACGCCTAATAGTGCAAATTGAAGAACGGTTTTTTGTGCTCCAAAGTTAAAAAAAAAAAATTTTCATAGATATCCCACTCGCATCCCACTAAGCGACCCCATAGCTCTTAACGGAAATCACATAAGCTTTCTTTTGAATCAAAAAAAAAAAAAAAAAAAAAGGGCCCAATTTGAGGAAAAAGTCAAAAAAGTTTTGGATTTTTAAGAAAAAAAATCAAAAATTTTTTTTTTATTTTTTTTATATTTTTTTCTCGAAAGACTGAAGAAATAGCTATCTAAACTCTTTGGGATACATTTTGCTAAAAACAATAGGTAAGAAGTTACATGGATGAGAATAAACACCTCTTTGGCCAAAATGTCAAATTTCTACCCCCTCTAACTCAGAGAGTCATTGACCGATCTCGCTGAAAAATTGTGTCGGAACTACTATCCAATAGGACTAACCTTGGTGCAAATTTCATCCCGATCGGAAGACATCGGTTTCAAAAGTTGTGTCAGTTGACACGAAAACCCCCATATATCAAAGAAGATATGATAACATACGCATTTTTGTTATCATATTTTGCTGTGTGTGTAGTAGAGTGGACCGAAAATAGTAATTGAAAGTAATAATGTGAAAGTTCAGCTGATAACTACCCTAAGCTAGCATTTCTTTTTAACCATTCCACATTGGGTTGAAATGGATCAAAAGTGGCGCTTTATTCAAAACTGAAATTTTTTTTTTTTACAAAAATTATTAATTTAGGGTTAAAGTATATAAAATTACACTAAAAAATCTGGCACCACTATTATTCTGAGTTGTTTACTTTTCTTGCAATCCGCCGTCAAAATCAAATAAATTTTTGTGTTTTTGAATATGGTGCTAAAAATTGAAAATCAACTTATTTAAAGAATTTTTTTTTGGTATTTATTCATTCAAAGGTAATGTTTTTATTATGGAACCATCAACTTCAGACATTTTCAAATACATTTCTGTTTTTTGTTTTTTGAAAATTGTTGTAAAAATATTTTTTAAATTTTTTTGTAAAATGTTCCAAAATTGGAGTATTTTTAATACTTGATGGAATATAAAAAAAATGTAAGAGGTTGTTATTGCTTATACATTGTGATAATAAAGCATATAGTATAAGCTTTAATTTAAAAGAAAAAAAAGGTCCACGTTTAATGCCATTATTTTTTATTTAAGATTTTATGAAAAAAATATGGTGGCTTCAATAACACTTCATCACAAAAAAACAAAAAAGTTTCTGACCCAGAAACTAGACCCACTTATCCTTATGTATTTTGACCTTCTGAAATCGATTCTGCCATCAGAATTCAATTCTATAGTTGGGGTTTCCTGTAATTTACAAGGAAAGTCCGCAAAGTGAACCCACCTAATTTCCTTGTGAATTTGACAGATGTCTCTGGGTGGTGTAATATAATATCTGACCAAAAACATGCATGATGTTAACTTTATTTATTATGAATAACGCAGCTGATATAATTTTTTTTTCAATTTCCAAGGCTTAAGTTAAAAAAGGTAAATTTAAACATTCAAGAATTTTTATGAAAAAATTTGGTTTCTTAATAAATTTAGTACTTATATGAGAGCATATAATTTTTGTTAAACGTTTATAATAGCACTTTACATAAACTTTTATTTGCTATTTGTTTCAAAATATTGTGTTTTTTAATTTCACAGATACAGTAAAAATTGTGAATTTAGTTTTTTCCCGAAATAAGGCATAACCACTAAAGGTGTCCTAACGACTAAGGCAATTTTTCAAAATCACTTTTTAATACGTGGTAGGGTCCTAAATTGTAGTTTTGTATCTAAAAATGAGTGAGCCAAAATTTGGAGACAATCGGATAAAAATAACTCGTGCCGAAAATGGATTGAAGTTTTGGGACACTCTTATCTGATGAAAAAACACGTTTTTTCTAGTTTTTTGAAAAATATTGGTATATGCTATTTTTTGTTAATTTTTTTGTTAAGTAATATGAAAATGGTAATAAATTACCTTTCCAAAAAGCTTAAAGAAATTCAAATCGAATGAAAAATAAGCATTTTACGCATACATGCCCCAGACCATTGCATGGTTTTTAAAGCCAAAATTTGAAAATTTTCAAAATTTTTAGGCAAAAAAATAAAAAAAATTAAATTTTACTTTATAATTATATTAAATACATTTTATAGATAAAAACTAACAGATATGGTAGTCTAACTTTTTTTTCATTTGGCGTGGGTAGTGATATAATTTCCGCGGATTCCAAAGAAAATGAGTTTTTCTAAAATAATTTAGCAAATATGGGAAACAATTTTCTGTATTGTATTATACGAAGTGAAATACATAAATTCTGTAAATTTTTTGAGAATTCGGGCATCTTTAACCCCTTTTCGTCGAGGTGAAATGACAAATTTGAGACCTTATACATTTCTATAATACAAAATATCTGCATATATCCGATTTCTCAAAAGTTACAGAATTTACGTTTTACACTTCGATCCGCACAATAGAACACACATTTTCAAAAATTTGCTTAATTATTGTAGAAAAACGCATTTTATTTGGAATCCGCGGAAATTTTATCACTACCCGCGCCAAATAAAAAAAAAGCTTGACTACCATATCTGCTATTTTTAATCTTAAACATGTTTTCAATTTGATCATAAAGTAAAATTAAATTTTTACTATTTTTTGCCTAAAAATTTTGAAAATTTTGAAATTCTGGCTCTAAAAACCATACAATGGTCTGGGGCATGTATGCGTAAAATGCTTATTTTTCATACGATTTAGGATGTCTTACCAAACATTTGTTCCACAACGTATTATTTTCAAGTGAAAAATAATGCATTACTAATAATTTGATACGTAATGCATGATTATTGGAAAAAATGTATTTCATATTTATTATTTCTAAACATTAAATCATGGATGACCAATATTTGGTTACATTATGTATTATTTGAAAGTTTGAAATAATGCATTATTTATAATTGGATGCATAATGCATTACAATAACATAAAAAATAATTATTTTATAAAAAAATGCATAAGTTTAAACTAGAGATGGGCTTACGACACGAAATTTCTAACGACACACACTCACGAGCATATTTTATCTACTTACACTCACTTACAATCACGTGAGTAAAGTTAATACAATATTACTTTTTCACTACTCGTAACACCTTATATATTATCTTCTGGTATGCTATATTATTTCATTTCTCGTAACCTATAAAATATCACATATTTTACACCTTACTCGTATTCTACGTTTTAAATTTATGACTTATTTTATACCTTACTGGTATTCTTTGTGATAATGTGGATGCATTACTTTGAGTCTCATCGCCTGTTAAAATCATCAATGCTGCAATGTATAAAATAAGAGATCCTATACCTTATTTTATACCTTATTTGGTAATCTATGTTTTGCTGGGTAATTTTTGTCTGCTTTATGCACTTAAGTACTATAGTTTTATAATTATTTAAATTATTTTTTTATCCACGCCCTTAAAAGAGGGGCGGGGCAAAAAAAAAAAAAGCAAAAAATTTTAGTCCCCTGGGACCAAGGGCAGGACTTTAAACTTCTACGAACATAAAAAGTCACATTTGGTTCACAAAAATACAAAAAAAAACTTGAAAAAAACTTGCATTTTTAAGAGGTTGGTTTAGTTCTTCAAGGAGGAACTTTTTCCCCCTAGTCCGATTTGATCCATTTTCGAACTTAACCGACTAGGACCATAAGACATATTTATGCCAACCGTGAGGGGTCTAGCTCTTTTATTTTGGACTGCATCGTGTTAACTACAGACGGACGGACGGACGGACATCGCTAGAATGTCTTAGAATCGATCACTGATCAATAATATATATACTTTATGGGGTCCCCGACCGATATATCGATGCGTTACACATGGAATGACAAAGTGAGTATACCCCCATGTGTATAAAAATTGAAATTTGGACCATTTTTAAAGAAGTTATGAGAAAAAGAAGTTTGAGTAAAGGAACAAACTACCAATTTTTAAAAAATCGATATCTTTTGAACGGGTCATCAAAAAAATCAGAAAATTTACCACGAAGGAGTTTTCGAAGGGTACTAAAAACTGTAAACAAATTGGGAAAATCTAAAATTTTTTTTTTCAAAGTGTCCGATTTGACATGGAATGCCCCGTATGTATATAATTGATCAGTGATCGATTTTAAGACATTCTAGCGATGTCCGTCTGTCTGTCTGTGGAAGTGGTCAAAATATTAAACGGAGATGACTGAAACGTAACATATTTATTGGAAATTCTCCCGGGATGTCTGGTATTGCATTTGAGCGATATCGGTTCAGGGGTTCAAAAGTTATGAAGGAAAATATATGGACACTTCAAAAATTTTGGTGCATTCAACACAACCCAAAAATACAAAATGCTTGAATTCGGCTGCGGGTTGACATATCGCTCATTTACTTGTATAGTGTTATAACGCAAAATGTTTGATTTTACAGAAAACCTGTTTAAAGTTTACAATTGAAACTTATTTTACATTGCAAAAGGCCCGTATATAGAAAATGTTATAATGGCGTGTTCTCTTCTCAAACGATGAGTTTAGAAGATATTAACACGAATTTTTGACACAATACAAAGCAGGATATAGCAAATAATTCTGTATCGTTTACCCAAAAACGACATATTTTGAGTTATGACACTAAACAAGTAAATGAGCGATATGTGAATAGAATTGAACACCGAATGGTATTTAAACAAGTGCGAACATATTTTTTGACAGAAAAAAAATCGCGGATTTTTTTTTAATTTTTTTTGCGGACTTTTTTTCAATTTTTTTTTCAAAAGTAATTTCTTTTTAAATAAAGTTTTTTGCAATGATTTTTTTTTTAATTGTAGAGAGATTCAATACATTGTTTTTGTATTTAATATTAGCAAAAAATCTATTTTTAGAATTTTTTTTTATCAGTCAAATAACCACTTATTTATGTCATTATTAATAAGTAGGGCAAGAACTTTGATGAAAATGTATGTTTTTACTCGGCACTTTAATTATACAACAAACTAAATATCTATCCGAATCAAGAAATTTGGAATAAAATGGCATCGATTTGTAGTTGCATATTTTTGCATATTTAGATATAAATGCATATTTTTGCATATTTTCATATAAATTGGACGTTTTTCAATTTTCATCAAAACTTTTTTAGGAAAATTCAAAACCTATCACCTATTTCTTATGGAAAAATATTTTTATTTACAGAAATCATTTGAGTTAATTTTTATTGACTTCAGAATGGGAAAATTCCGAAAAAAAGTGAAAAGAAATATTTTTAAACCATTTTGTTTTCAAAAAAAAAATATTTAATATTAGGACTGGTTCTAAAAAAAATTTTTACTTTAATAATTTTTTTTATAAAATTTTTTATTCCAGAAATACTTTTTGACTCAAAGAAAAAAACTTCTCAAGTAAATTTGTTCAATTAAACAAATTTTTATTACAAAATGTGTCAATAAAAAAATATTTTATTTAAAAAAAAAAAAAT
Source organism: Pegoplata infirma (assembly GCA_963921195.1). NCBI lineage: Eukaryota > Metazoa > Arthropoda > Insecta > Diptera > Anthomyiidae > Pegoplata > Pegoplata infirma. The sequence goes on from OY992538.1 coordinate 216,700,461, forward strand.
TCCACTCAAAAATACAGCTGTAAGAACTGTCGAGGGAATTAAAGTATTTGACAAAATTTAATTAATGTTGATAAACTTATTTTTTGTAAAAACAATAATTTTTAAATGAATATTTTTAAGTTTTAAATGCATATTTTGAACTTTTAGACGCATATTATAGGCACATATTTTCGATTTTTAGATGCATGAAAGTACTTACCCTATTAAAAAGCAGTGGCCAATGAACAGTACTTGAATGCCAATGAATAGTACTTATCTATAATGATATTGGCATTTTAACTAATTAATTGGTAAGCAAAGTTTTTGCTGGGAACTGAATAAAATTTCTAGTCCACTCTATTCCATGGTTACTACATTATTAATATAAACATCTGACAAAATATGACCAGTTTAAGTAAAGATTTGTATAAAGCTGCAAGCCATGTATAAACGAAAATATAATCATCAAATGAAATTCTTTGCTGTATTTTGTTTTTGTCTGCAATACTTAAAGACAATAATTTAAAATTAAAAGAAATTCTTTTTTTGAAAAAAAAAAAATAAACTAAATCTTAAGAAATCTTAACAAAACATAAATCTTGAATTATATATATAATTTTTTTCCAACCAACCTCTTTGTCATCATTTGTTTTTATATAATGTTTTCTAGTTTTTTTTTTCTATTTTGCACAAAAACATCTTTTTCATTTCAAGTTGTAATCTTTTTGTGTAAAAAGTAAAAAAAACACAGAAAGAAAGACCTATTACAACAAGCAATTTGTTTCCATTAAATTTAATGTGTTACAACATGGTCTAACGACTACTTTTTCTTAGCGGGTTTTCACTTTACCCCTGCTCTCTCTCTCTAAAGACGGTTGTTTCGCTACATCTATTAAGTATTGGGGTTTTATGAAATACACACACACATTTATCATTTAAGTACTACTTTTAAGGTTTTACAGCCACATTCCTCTAGCATACATGGAATTTTCTATTAGACATTATGGTTTTGGTTATAGAGCGCTGACTGGCTGACTGGGCCTAGTATCAGCATTGACAATTAAAATTGTCAAAACATTATGGCTCTTATTCGTTAAAGACATGTTAATGCATTACACAAACATGCTATCTACACTTACAACACACACTTAATGGTCATAAAAAACAAATATTAAAACTACTCTTACTATGCGAACTCTATCATTATTGTTTTAATTTTATTTCACGGTCATAAACATAATGTATGATAAATGTATGAGACTTATGTACTAATAAATATCTAGTGTGGGATAATTTGTCATGCCTATAAAAATTTTTTGGTAATGAAGGTTTATCTGGACAAATTTAAGAGAAGAGGAGATATTTGTTAACAAAGTTTTAAACTTTAAATTTAAGGACTTTTAAACATTTTTGTTTTTTCGGCATCATAATGAAACATTACAAAAGCTTTACCTTTTTTAATTTTTATTTTTATACCCTCCACTCTAGTGATAGAGGGTATATATAAGTTTGTCATTCCGTTTGTAACACCTCGAAATATTGGTCTAGGACCCCATAAAGTATATATATTCATGATCCTCGATCGATTTTAAGACGATCTAGCGATGTCCGTCCGTCCGTCTGTCCGTCTGTCTGTCTGTCTGTTGAAAACACGCTAACTTTTGAAAGACTTTACGGAGGCTCCTGAAGTTTGGCATATATGTTGGGCATTTACCTGGTCAGGTTGGTATTCCAATCCAGCGAAATTGGTCCAGTGGTTCAAAAGTTATGAGCAAAAGACTGAATTTCGGCAAGGGTTTTTCGTGAATTTATGAGATAAAAAGCATTATAACTTTGGAAAATCAATTCTGTAAATGCTGATGCTTGGCATATATATTTTTCGTTCCTCCAGCCTAGTTCGTGTTGAATTTCACCCAAATCGGTCCAGTGGTTCAAAAGTTATTAGCAAAACCGTGAATATCAGATAAGCTTCACCTTAAATGCACGTGGTGAAAACCCGTTAAACCTGTTTTACAACCATTGGTAAATCACAAAAATATTTTAAAACGTATTTTTGTCACTCAAAAATATTTATATACCAAAACAAAAAAAAAAAATACACTCGAAAAAAATTTTACACTCAAAAAAAATTTTTTTTTTAACGTAAAATTAAAAAAAAAAATTACACTCAAAAAAAAATTTACACTCAAAAAAAATATTTTTTTTTTTTTCAAAAATTACCAAAAAAAAATTTTACACTCAAAAAAAAAATTACTAATTTTTTTGTAAAATTCGAAAAAAATTTTACATTAAAAAAAATTTTACACTCAAAAAAAAATTAGTTTTTTTTTTAAATTAAAAAAAAAAAATTTTACACAAAATAAAATATTTCTAATCATAACTGTTATTTTTTCACGTTAGAAAATATACTATCACTTAAAATGGGCACTGTGGAGGGTATTCCTAGATTCGGCCAAGTCGAATTTAACTTTTCTACTTGTTTTTATGTAGTTTCCTGTTTTTCGTCTTTATGCTTGGTAACTCAAAAATATTTTTACAAAAAAAAAATACACTCGAAAAAAATTTTACACTCAAAAAAAATTTAGTAAATTATTTTTTTTTTTAAATAATTACCAAAAAAAGTTTTTTTACACAAAATAAAATATTTCTAATCAAAAATTTATTTTTTCACGTTAGAAAATGTACCATTCTTTAAAAAGGGCATTGTGGAGGGTATTCATAGATTCGGCCAACTCGAATTTAACTTTCCTACTTGATTTTCATATAGAAAAGTTCTCAGACTGTGAGACATTTTAAGTATAGAAAATTTTGTTAAGAAAATTCTTATATTCGGAGACATTTGTTTGTATAAAATAATTCTCATAAAATTCGTATAAAAAAATTTTCAGGTTATAAAACATTTTTCGTATAAAAAAGTTTGTTTAGAAAATTCTAAGATTCTGAGACATTTTTTTTGTATAGAAAAATTCTCAGACTCGTTTAAAAAAATTCTGAGATCGTTTCCGAATAGAAAATTTCTCAGTTTGTGATACCTTTATTTGTTAGAAATACTTTCAGATTGTATCGTAACACATTTTCTGTAAAAAAAATTTCGTATTTATCAATAAGAATCTGACAAGTCTTCCTAGTGCCACCCGCATCTTTATGGAATTGGTTTAATTTTCTAGAGCAGGAAAAAAAGGAACACATTTTCAATATAATAATGTTTTTAGGCTGGTGTCTAATTTAAAAAAAGTTGCAGGACGCCACCTCAGTTTGACTATATAAGCTAACAATTAACGAAAAAGTAAACAAGAATTACTATTTTCATTTTCTTAAAACCAAAAATTTTAATAACTTGGGTTTGTAACTTGGATAATAATTCACCTCGGGGTGAATAAAACCGTTTTTCACCAGCTGGTGAATAAAAAGTAACATAATAATTTTTCAACAAAAAAAAAATTTTTTTTTCATCAAATTTTTTTTTCATGAAATTGTTTTTTTTTCGTCAATTTTTTTTCCATCAAATTTTTTTGTTTTTCCATAAAATTTTTTTTTTCATAAATTTTTTTTTCTTCATTTTTTTTTCATCAATTTTTTTTTTTTTTTTTACATAAATTTTTTTTTTTCATCAAACTTTATTTTTTCATCATTTTTTTACCAATTTTTTTTTTGTTATCAAAATTTTTTTTTTCATCAATTTTTTGTTTTATCAAATTTTTTTTTCATCAAATTTTTTTTTTGTTCATTATTTTTTTTTTTTCCATATTTTTTCATCAATATTTTTTCATAAAATTTTATTATCAAATTTTTTATTATCAATTTTTTGCTCACCAAAAAAATTTTGGTTTCATTTTTTTTTTCATCAATTTTTTTTGCATCAAAAAATTTTTCATCAAAAAACATTAATCAAAATCTTTTTTTTTTTTTGGGTTCATTAAATTTTTTTTAACATAATTTTGTTTTTCGTGAAAATAAAATCATTTTTTTACCAAAACTACTCTTTCACCAAGTCTAAGCTTTTCGCATAAAAATTTTCCATTTGTTTATCAAATGTACATAAAACAAGTAATAGTGGGGTGTTCTTTGGTCCCGAATCTTTTATACTCTCCAAAATGTAAAAACACTTTTTTGGACTTATTTTTGCACTCACTTACAAAATGTACAGCTCTTTTGGTTTTTTAATTGGGTCCCCAACTAATATTTCAATTCGTTTTGCATGCAATAACAAAGAAATATAACATTATTTTTTCTAAAAAAAACTTTGTTTTGGCAAGTACACCCAAATCTTCCGCAAGAGATTATCATGATTTAATGTTTTGGGCAAGAGTACAAAATTCGCAGGCATTTTTAAGTGGCTCAAGTTCATAATTAGGGGTACAAATGAGGGGGAAGAATCGGCCAATTTTAAGTTTTTTTCGTTTATCTCCTATATTATGCCAAGAAGCCTAGTCATGTTTTATGAGCAAATCCATGGGAAATTTTTTTAACGGATCACCGATTTTGTTAATTTTTGGTTATTTGACAAAGCTTTATAAATGATTAAAACCCATATTTTTATTTTATCAATACTTTGGATATGGACTTTTAAAAAATTGCTTTTTTGACAATATTGACTTTTAGACAGTTTTTCATCATTTTTGTACTCGGAAACGGGGGGGAACGGAAACGAAAAAACTTGTAAAAACAATATCGTAGATAAAATAATGAAGATTTAAAATTAACGCAGGGGCGTTTTTTGTGGGGAGGGGTCGGTAGTGGTAAATGGGGTGGGGGGGGCAAATTTCCTCTCGAATATGTGTTTAAAATTTCACTCTTATGCTCTTTGCACTAAATAAGTTCAAGTTTATCATTATTAAAAAAAAAATATTCCACGTCCAAAAAAACGACATTTTCTAATTCTCTGGGTCCAAATGCAGGACTTTGAACTTCTTGTAGCATAAAAATGTGGCATTTGTTAAACAAAAACATAAAAAATCATGTAAAAATGTTGTATCTTTTAGAGGTTGGTTTAGTTCTTCAATGGGGAACTTTTTTCCCCCTGCACTGTGGTTCCAATTCCAAAACTAGGTGGACAAAAGTATTTAACCATGATATTTTATGTTTTTGGGGTTGCTGATTTCAAAAAAATGCTTTAAAAAATTGTAGCTTCAATATTTTTGAAAATACAGTGGGTTTCACTAAAATAGCTTCAACTTAATTGGACTTTTCGCTACAACTGGAAAAAGTAAATTACTTTTAGCTACTTTAGGGCACTAAATTTAAAGGAAGTATTTAAAAATGATATAAAAAGCTTTTCTGAGCATTACAGTAAAGCCCAGCTATGTCGAATTACTTTTAATGTGTAGTTTTTTTAGAATGTTTGAATTAAATCCTTTTTGTGCTTCTAGAGTGGCGGGAAAAGAAAAATATGTGATATAACAATTATGGAAAATTTTGTAGAGGTATTTGTTGCAAAAATATGTGCAGAAGATCCTGAATATTATAAGCATTTTCTTGAGAGTTATACAAATTGCAAAAAAAATGACTTTTTTAAAAACGCTATAAAAAATGCAGCTGGACGCCGCTGGATGAGATGAAAGATGAAACATACTATCTGATAGTTACTTTAAGAGATGTATATAGTGGCTTGCCCGCAACTTGGAGCGGTTTTTTTTTGGCAAGCTTCACAGAAAGAAATAAAAAAAAAATTTGAGTAAATTTTTAATACTATTTAGTAAAAAATTACTCAATTTTCCACCAGTAAACGAGTTAATAGTATTGAGTAAATTTTTAATAAAAATTTATTAAATGTTTGCCAAAAAAATTTGAGTAAATTTTTAATTGACACTATTAAGTGCAGGAACAGAAGAAGAAGCACCACCTTTTAAAAACAGAACAAGTTTTATTTCACATCGGCGCTGCCACCGGTTTAATCTGCCAAACCGTATGGAAAAAGTCGTGCCGGGCTTATTCTGTTTCTACTCTAAAAAAAACAAAGTTTAAAAAAATTTCATATTTTTTTACAAAGAAAAAAAAACATGTTTTTTCAAACTTTACCAAATATATTTTTGTCTTAAAGACATAAAAAAATTTTATAAATATGATTACAAACTTTCATGTATATATACAAAAAACTATAAACTAAACGAGAATTAAAAAAACTAAGAAAATTCCAAAAAAAATTAAAAAAGCTATTAAATTCTTATTTAATTATTTACTCAATTTGTTTTTAAATTTTTGAGTAAATTTTTAATTGCGTCAATTAAAAAATTACTCAAAACTTTTTTTAAATTTAAACAAGCGATTACTCAAATTGTTTTTCCCCATATTTTTTTCTGTGTTTGAAATATTGAAAATCTATTTTTTTTTTTAATTATGACCCTAACTTCAAAAACCGATATTAAGAAATCGCGAAACAATTTCGAACCCATGAAAATTTGTTTGATAAGTATATACCCATGGCTATATAAAAAAATAATTCACGGCAATCTCCTGCAAATAATTCCCTTGGTATAAGCTACTTCCCAGCAAAAATTGGCATTACTAGTAATGGGTTTTGTAATCCGAAACAGATGATAATAAGTAGTTACTTATTGAATGAAACACTAATTATTTTAACAAGGGCGTGAGACAAAATAACTAGTGAAGAGTATGGAGATAAATAAGTAGTTACTGCCTCGGATTACTAATAAGGAGTAAAAACCCATTACCAATAAGAAGTAAAATAATTATTTAATTAAAACATTTAAAATTTAACTTGTTTTTACTAAAACTTAAAAATTGCGTAAATTTTATTAAGTTTTTGAGTACTTTTTAAGTTAATTGAATTGTAAAGGTTAAAAACTGCAAGTGCAAGAAGATAATATTACTTAGAGGTGCTTTTATAACATATTACTGAGAAGTAGTTACTTTTGGGCTTAAAATAATGTTAATGGTAATGGGTACTCATTATAAAAATTGTACTTGGTAATGATTACTTTTCACCACTCATTACCATGTTTTTGCTGGGTTAGTTTTGTATTGATTTGCTCAGTTTTTATTTACAAACATTTTCGTGAACAAACATTGATGTTCTAGTGCTGCGGGGACAAAGTTAAACCCCTTATTTAATCAAAATATTTTGCGTCTAGTCTAGACATGTTGTTAGCTATTTAAACCACCTACCGTTTTTTAATTTAGAGGTTCAAACTTTTTAGACTTTTGTCCACCTAGATTTCAATTTGGAACCACAGTGCCCTGTTCCGATTTTGCTCATTTGCGAACTTAACCTGCCTAGGAACATAATACATATTCATGCTAAATGTCGGGAGCCAGCTCTTTTATTTTGGACTGCATCGTGTTATCACAGACCTACAGACGGACGGACTGACGGACGGACAAACATCGCTATAATGTCTTAGAATCGATCACTGATCAATTATATATATTCTTTATCGGGTCCCCGACCGATATTTCGATGTGTTACACACGGAATGAAAAAGTGGGTATAAAAATTCGTATTGTTGAGCAACAAATTTTCAAAGTTTGTTAGAAAGCCAAATATTTGATTTTTTTCAAAATTTTAGCCAAATAGTTGGCTCTAGACAGTTTTTGTGTTTTTTTACTCGGAAACCGTAAGTTGTACGAAAAAACCTTTTGTGACAATAATTTTGATAAAGTTATAGATATTTTAAATTTAGAAAAAAAAAAAAAATAAAAAAAATTGAACAACATTTTTTTTTTAAACAACATTAGAATGCCCTTTTTTCCTGTCAACAACATGGATTTTTTATTAAAGTTAATAATGTCCTTTTAACGCCGTTAAAATTTCATGGAAGTGTTTTTACGTGTTGTCGAGCAATAAATTTTTTAAGGTTGATGATAAAGCTAAATTTTTAATTTTTTGCCAAAATTTTGAAAAAATTAAATATTTGGATATCTAACAATCTTCGAAAATTAATTGCTAAACAATACGAAAAAAACTATATTGTATTTAATTATGTAAAAAGCTCTATCAAATAACCAAAAATAAACAAAATCGGTTATCCGTCAGTTAAATTTTCCATAGATTTGCTCATATTCATTTTGTTGTGATATCTTGCATATAATTTTCCAAATTTCAATTTGATCACAGCTTAAAAACAAGCCATCCTAATAAAAAAAGTCCATGGTCCAAAGAAAAACCTCATTCTATACTCAAAACTACTTTGTAAATAATATTTCATCTTTTATATTTTCGTTCTTGATATTTTATTTATAAATAAACATAACGTGACACATTACTTGAGAGAAGACCCTTGAGCATCTTTAACTTGAGTGTTTCCGTTTCCGTTAATGTTACAAAAGACAAGAAGGAAAATTGATTTAGTTGTTGTTATGGCAAAGGATATCATTCAGCCAGTGTAAAAGATTTAGAGCAAGAAATATTAATATAAAAAAATATTTTTTTTTTTGGGAAAAATAAAACAATTTCTTTTATTATTTTTTTTATTTCTTTATTTTTTCACCTTTTTCAGTCTTTGTATAAGAAATAACATTTTTATTTTTTGTTTTGTGTTAATATTATTATAATTTAATAATAAGTTTTTTTGTATTTGTTTCTGTTTTTTAGGTTTTATATTACTAATTAAATATAATTTTTTTTTTTTTTTTATAGAAATTATACAATATATTTTAGATGTTAATTTTATTTTGTTAAATATAAGTTTTTATTTTTCAATATTGCAGATATTTTTTTTTTTTAAATCCACCCAATAGTGTTAAAATACTTTATTAACCATATGAAAACTATCTAAAACATAAAATATATGATAACCATTATCATATTTAATTTAAGGATAAAGGACAAGAAAGACTCTTAATTTTAAGTAGGAAACAAATTTATTTATTTACTGAATTTTTAACATATAATTACAAATCATATTTTTAATTAACCTAACCGAGACGGGTGACTGTGAACATTGTCTCGTTGTAGCGAAACAGACCAAGGCCTGTGGTGGAAATAGAACCCACGATCCCCACACTAATTGGCTAGCATGCTATCAACAAGCCTATTGGCTTGTTGATAATCAAATTTGTTTCTACTCCAAAAGTATAATTAGATTAAACGAAATTTCTTATTATGATTACAGAAATTTATTTGAGGTGAGAGAGAAAACATCGTTTGTAACAGCCGACTTATGTAAATTTCACTTTAAACAAGAATAAAATTCTTTAAGTACAACCTAATCATTTAAATATAAATTAATTCAGTTATCATAACGAATCGGTTATATCTGCGTTTGAAGCCCACATGGAATCCGCGGGAGCTGCTGTTAAAGATGAATGCTATGTTGGCACCATTTGCTTTAAAAAATAAGCAAAATATAGCATTTCTGTACAAGTTAGTAATTTCTAGGGCCTTTATTCATAATACTTAAAGTGTACTTAAACTAGGTTTATTTGACAAATATTCATGCAATATCAGTCAAGTAAACCTACATTAGATTTAATTTACTCATTATGAATAACCCAGTAGATTTTTAATTAAAGAAACTCACTTTATTTTAAAATATTTTGTAAGTTTTTTCAAAGTTTACAAATATAAAATTGTCTTTAAACTGAAAGGCAAAACATTTCAATTTGGCGCCCAACGTGGGGCCATTAAATAAAAATAATCCCAGATATAAGACTGGGACGCGACCTTGCACACATGATTACATTAGTTCTGCTGATTAAAAATCCGGTCTCCAAACTTTTACATCACATCAGGTTTTTGAGAAAATTGAGGATCAAAAAATTGCGGTTTCGGCCAATTTTGGAAACACATAGCGGGCGATCCCAATGTGTTGGCAACTTTAAAATAAGTTGAGGGTAAAGCTCAAACATTAGTCTTTAAGATGCAAAACTCATTAGGTAGTCTCCTTAACCTTTGGGTACCAATTATCTTTCTATGATATCTTATTCCCCAGTATCGATAAAAAACGTTTTTGCGGAAAAAACATTATTAAAAGACAATTGGTGCTCCAACGGGTAAAGCGACTGATCAAATGGGTTATGCATCTTAAAGAGCAATGTCTAAGCTTTACCCTTGACTTATTTGTAAGTCGTCAGCACATTGGGTTCATCCGCTATGAGTTGTCAAATATGTCCGAAAATGCGATTTTTTGTATTTAAAACTTCTCAAATACCTGATGTAATGAAATAGTTTGGAGATTGGATTTGTGACCAGGAGAATAGTTGTTATACTGTGTATAAGGTGACGTTCCATTCGCCCTAAGGGTTAAGACAACTGACCAAATGAGTTCAGCATCCTTAAGAGCACTGTTTAAGCATTACCCTTAACTTATGTTTATGTCGCTATCACATCGGTTCATCCGTTATGAGTTGTAAACAAGTAGAAAAGTTAAATTCGACTTTGCCGAATCTATGAGTACCCTCCACAATGAATTTTTTTTAAAGGATAGTACATTTTTTAACGGGAAAAAATGAACAATTTTGATTAGAAATATTTTATTATGAGTAAAAAATTATTTTTTTGTCATTTAAAAAAAAAGAAAAATAACTATTTTTTGAGTGTAAAATTTTTTTCGAGTGAAATGTTTTTTTAATGTAAAAATATTTCTGAATGAATGCACGTAAAAAAATAAAAAAGACTAAATTTTTTTTGAGTGTACAATTTTTTTTGAGTGTAAAAATTTTTTCCAGTGTAAAATTTTTTTTGAGTGTAATTTTTAAGTTACCAATGCTTTTAAAACTAAACAAGTTTAAAAAGCATTGCTTTAAAACTAAACAAGTTTGAAAAGCATTGTTAAGTTACCACCAATGCTTTTAAAACTTGTTAAACACGTGGCATTTAAGATGAAACTAATCTGAAATTCATGGTTTTGCTAATAACTTTTGAACCACTGGACCGATTGAACTGAAATTTCAACCAAACAGACCTGGGAAACGGCAAAGATACATGTTAAGCTTCAGCAGTCTTATTATTGTCTTTCGAAAGTTATCGTGTTTTTTATCTCGTAAATTCGCGAAACACCCTTGCCGAAATTTACTCTTTTGCTCATAACTTTTGAACCACTGGACCGATTTGGCTGGATTGCAATACCAACCTGAGCAGGTAAATGACCAACATTTATGCGAAACTTCAGTAGCCTCTGTAAAGTCTTTCAAAAGTTAGCGTGTTTTCTACGGACGGACAGACAGACAGACGGACGGACGGACATCGCTAGATCGACTTAAAATCGATCGAGGATCATGAATTACAAACGGAATGACAAACTTATATATACCCTCTATCACTAGAGTGGAGGGTATAAAAATGCCCAAAACGACGATTTTGTTCAACTTTGACCTCAATTTGCGCGAAAACCTAATGTGAAGGAAAAACTTGAAATGAAAAAAATAAAAAAAAAAAATTCCAGGGCGTGTTATTTTTTTTAGGGGGGAAGGTTGGAAGTTGTTGTTTAGATAACATTCTTATGGGTTTTGCGCTAAAAAACACTAGTTTATCATTATTTAAACAATTATTTTTATTCCACTCAAACAAAAGGGAGGCGGAAACATAAATGGAGGTCTTTGAACTTCTTGTAGCATAAAAATATTGCATTTGTTGAAGGTTGATTTAGTTCTTCAAGGGGGAACTTTTTTCGCCCTAGTCCGATTTTGCTCATTTACGAACTTAACCTGCCAAGGAATATAAGAAATATTCGTGCCAAATTTCGGGAGTCTATCTCCTTTATTTTGGACTGCTTCATGTTAACTACAGACGGACGGACAAACGAACGGACATCGCAAGAATGTCTTAGACTTTATGTGGTCCCGATATTTTTATGCGTTGGAGGGTATAAAAAAAAATTATATTTTTTATGTTTAGTCCTGAGTAAAATGCATTAAAAATGTTGCAAACAAATAAAACAACAAAATTATTTTTATTTTAGGGTAAAATAAACAAGTTCTACGTTAGGTGCCTAACGCCAATCAGCAATAACCCAGTTGGCAACGTCAGTGACCCAACCTTGATGAAGGCCCGCTTACATGTCAGAGTCACACCTGACATCTCCAAGACATCCCAATATACCGAATTGGAGACAGTTTCATATAAAATTTAAAAATGTTCTTAATCATAATTAGAAGTTGTTGTGCGGACATTCTCATAACATTTCACTGAAGTCGTCTTTGGGGAAATGTTTAATATAGGTCATACGAAAATACAAAAAAACTTCGTGTTTCCTTTAGTTTTTACTTTATAAATTACACAGCCCCACAAAAAAAAAAATAAGTGACCCAGAAACTAGACCCAGGAATCTCTATGTTTTCTGATTTCCTGAATTCAAGTCCGTCATCAGAATTGAATTCTATCATTGTGTTTTCTAGTTATCTTAAAGCTATCTGATTTCTTTGATATTATACACATGATAGAGAAAAAAATCTAAGATCGACCTGTTTGAGCTTATTGGCCCCAAATTCAGTTTTTAAGGGTTACACAGGGGTCAAAAATTATCCGTTTTCAGTTATTTTCACGATTAGGTACTTTATATTGATGTCTCGTATATCAAACAGCTATGGGTAGATCGGCAATTATGTCTAGACCGTCCCAATTTAATGTAAATACATGAAAAATAAAGAACTTTACGAATTTAACAGCCGATTTCCCTAAATTTTTGTTCTACGATCGGGACAAAAAACGATAATTATGTCAACAGCATCCTTGTTCCATTTGGAGTCATTTGAAGCAACCACAAAAAAGTGTGGTCCTAGAGACCGATAAAGACCGTCCTAATTTCAAGTTAATATATCGTGAACCTATATTCAAAATATGCCAACTCAAATTTGAACAAACTGAGTTTCCGATGGCAAAAAGCTCCCCTATGCAATACCCAACTGTGATAAAAATTTCAGAGCAAAAAAATAAGTTGTTGTCGTTTTACATCAATTTTTGTTATTCTGCTATCTCAAAGTAGAAATTTTTTTGGTGAAAATAAATGCCAACTCCCATTGTAAATTTCCAAAAATTTTTCAAAATTTTTTTAAAAAAAAATTATACCTTATATCCCATTGCATTTGCTATGCTGAACACGAATCCGGTAAAGATTTTGATATCTAATGGTTAGTTTTCGAGATATTGCCATTTTGAAAATATCGGTAAATAGTGGTTGCAAAAAAAAAATTGCTTATATACATGTAACATTCAAACTATTCATTAGATTTAAACATTATGAGTGGGGCAAATACAGTCAATGATATAAGCTTTCAAAATAGCTAGTTTGGAGTGAGCCCTTTACAATAAAGCGTGAGTTACAGAGTGCCAAAGTTGACCACCCCGAGATTAAAAGGCTTTCGGAGCTTGTAACTTTTAAAAATATGCAAAGATTATTATTTTTTTTTTAGTTTTTGCAATTACCGTACTAAAGATAACAAAATCCAAAAAAAAAAATTATTAAAAATTTTTCAAAAAAAAAAATATTTTTATTTTCTGACAAAATATGCCAACTCTTAAAAAATATTTGTTTTTTGATATAGTAATAAATGCCATCTCTGAAAAATACGCAAACAAGTGCAAAATATGAAATTTTTTACATAGGTAAAAATTATTTAGAATATTTAAACCATCTTGTGGAAGATACATTGTTTATTTTTGCAATAATATGCGAAATAACTAGTTTTTTAGTTGTACTGAAAAGTAAGCTTTTTAGAGTTGGCATTTATTGAATATAGTTTGACGATATGGAAAACACACGACCTTATGAGTTTAACAACCGATTTCTCAAAATTTTTCTTTTACGACCGGGAGAAAAAGCTGTGTGTAGATCGGCAATTATGTTTAGAGTATCCATGTTCCATATGGAGTCATTTGAAGCACCCACGAAAAAGTGCCGTCCTAACGACCGAAAAAGATCGTCGAAATTTGTATGTAATTGCGATGGTCTTTCTCGGTCTTTAGGACGGCACTTTTTGTGGTTGCTTCAAATGGCTCCATATTGAAGAATGATACTTTTGACATAGTTGCCGACCTAGTCACAGTTTTTTTCCCGGTCGTAGAACAAACAGTTTGAAAAATCGGTTGTTTAACTCATAAAGTCGTGTGTTTTCCATGTATTTACATGAAATTGGGATAGTTTTTTTTGGTTTTTAGGACGGCACTTTTTGTGATTGCTTCCAAAGACTCCATATGAAACAATTTGTAGATTTTTTTTTTTTTTTAATTTTTGTGTTTCCATATATTTACATGGAATTAGGACGGTTTTTTCGGTCTTTAGAACGTCACTTTTCTGTGGTTGCTGCAAATGGGATTCTCTTGACATAATTTCCGATCTACCCAAAGCATTTTGTCCCGGTCGTAGAAAAAAAAATTTAGGAAATCGGCTGTTAAATTTTGAAAAATTTGGACGGTCTTTTTGGTCTTTAAGGTTTTTTGTTTTGAAAACAAAAAACTCAAAAACTTTTGACATCAGCGCTTTCGGGTATTCTGTGGTAAAATTCTACAAGTAAAGAGCAACAAAGGTGCCTTGGGACTTTTTATCGTCCCCTACCGTTACTTACCGAGATTTTGGCTTTATAAAATTTTCCGGAATGAGTAGTTTTAATAAAAAATTTCGGAACTATTGATTCCACACATGTATAGAAGCAAGGAAGGCTATTCCATATTATTCTTTGTTGTCTTTATTTTAAAAGTTTTCTCGGTTATTTTTTAATTTTTTTAAATTTTCTGCAAAAAAGTTGTTTAAAAAAATTGTTATCGGTCTAATTGATGGATCCAATGATTTTTTATACCCTACACCACTCTGTGGTACAGGGTATAATGAGTTTGTGCTGATGTTTGTAACTACCCGAAATATTGGTACTAGAACTACGACTCAGAATTACTTTTTATCGGTTTAAGCACGATACAGGTCGCAATTTTCAATCAAGTGGCTTTAAATTTGAAACTTAAGCATCTTTTGGCCCAAGGACGAGGCCTATTGAAATTGCAGAAAATCGGTCCATGTTAAGACCTAGCCCCCATACAAATTAAAGATATCGCTTTGAAATTTAACAAGTAATCTAATTTTGTATGCACGAATCATCATTCTAAATTTTAAAGGAATCGGGTCAGTCCTTCTGGTAGTCCCCATTCAAATCACCCTCCCGATATTCACATAATTTCCTCAAAATTCATAAAAATGTAAATATTTGATACAAATTTTATTTTTTTGTGTTAAACGTGAACTTTAGTAACCTAATCAAATCGCAATATAATTGGACCATTTTTGAAATTAGTCCCCCCATAAAAAAATTTCGACCGATATTCAGTTAAATCGGACAAAAAAATAAATCAATTCCACTAAAATTTGATCTGTTTGTGTTTTCTACACTTAATAAAGATCTAACAAAAGACAGATCCAATCGGTCCATGTTTGGACTTGGAACCCATTTTCCGGATAAACACTGGTGTAGGGTATTATATGGTCGGTCTTGACCGACTATAACTTTCTTACTTGTTTTTGCTGTAAAAATTTTTATCGGTTTAGCTCTATCTTGCTTAGTTTTTAAGATATCAGTATTTTTTATTTTTAGTTAAAAACAAGAGACATTTATAAATTTTTTGTGAAAATAACGCTAAACTAATATAATATTTCATTTTCGATCCTTTATTGGTTGCCAAAAGTGGTTCTTAATATTAAAATTCAATAAAAAAAATTAAAAACCGGTCTACCCGCGTCGACCGATGAATTTAAAGACTGGTCTACCCGGATAGATCGGTCAAACAGGGTAACCGGTCTACCAGGTCTTAATTGAAAAGCTTTATTTGAAGAGATAAGTAAAAGCTCTCAATGAGAGCTCTACTGAACTCACATTTGTTTTTTTTTTATAAAAGTTCCCGGATAGATCGGTCAAGCAGGGTAACCGGTCTACCCAGTCTTAGTTGAAAAGCTTTATTTGAAGAAATAAGTAAAAGCTCTCAATGAGAGCTCTACTGAACTCACATTTGTTTTTTTTTATAAAAGTTTTTACTTGGTGCTTTAGAGCCTCTTTTAAGCATTTAACATTAAATCCCTTTTAATTTTTTTTTTAATATTCTGCAAAAAAATTGTTTTAAAAAATTATTTTCCATCTAATTTATGGATCCACCGATATATTTTTTAATTTTCCACAAAAATATTCAACCTCTTTTTTGTGATAACAAAATAAAGTACGAAAATGGGTAATGAGATATTTTTCTTGTGCCCGGCGGAGTCTAAAAACTTTGCCTGTCCCAATATATATCTTAATCTCAATATATGTACCTCTAGGATCCTTGATTTAGGTAATTTTCACCTTTTATGACTCTGTAGTAATTTTCCCTCCTTCTCCAGTCATCATGTATTAAATAGACATTATATATTTTATTACAAAACAGTATTCATATGATTACCTAAATTTTAACACGATTTAAAAATTTGGGTTCAGTATTTCGGTTGTTTGAAATTTAAATTTAAGTGAAAGTTTTCTTGGTTCATTTAGAAAAAAAAAATTTCATAACAATTTTATTTTTTTTTTGTATTTTTGATTTGAGATTCAAAAAATTTTACCCACACAAAATTTAACAAATTAAACTTATTAAAAAATTTTTAAAATATTTTTAAGAAAAAAATATATAAAAATTTATAAAAACATGTACAATACTTTTAAGCTAAGTAGTAGAAAAATTATAAAAATAATTTTAATAAAAAAAATTTGAGGTGGACATTTTATATTTAAAAATAATACCCTAGCCTGGGCTACTGCCAAAAATAAAAAATAAAAACTAGATTTTTTTTTTAGTTTAAAAAAAATACTTAAATTTTATTTTTATGAAAATATTTACAATTTTGTTTATTAAATTTATAGTTTTTAATTTTATTAAATATTTACAAAAACTTTTTTTATTATTAATTATAATTTTTTTGTTTTAATATTGTCATTTTATTTTTTTTAGTTTAACCTGGAATAAAAAAAAAATAAAATAAATGTTAATAAATGAAATTATTTTTAATAAAACATATTATTAAAAAATATTAAGTTAATAATATAATAAAATAGAAGTAGAATTGTTTACACAAAGAAACAAGAGGAACTTTTTTTTTTAAATATATTTAACAAATTAAAATTCACAAAAAAGAAACAAAATTTAAAAAAATAAATTACACAGAGTGACAAATTGGGAACCAAAAAGTCTACTACAACAATTTTGAAAAAAAAAATATTGAACTTTAAGCTTTAAAAAGCTTAAAATTTTCATATTGTTAAGATTGGGTTTAAACTTAAATAATGCAGTTATTTTTTTTTTAAATTAAGTCATTGTAAATCAAATTATTTCAAATTTTGATAAAGTAATATTTGTGTCACCCTGTGTCATATTAAAAAATCATTTATGCTCTAAATATTTTTTTTTGATTTAGTTATTTTAAATTCATATTTTGTTTTCCATTTCATGTTTATTTTTTTTTTTGTTATTATTTTCTGTTTTATTTACAATTAATATTTCTAAACCATTATTTATAGTTTTATTTAGCAAAAAAAAAATATGTAACACTTTAATACAGAATTGGCCTTAAAATTCTATATAAATATTTTATATATTATTTTTATGTATACTTTTTTGTTTTATTTGTTTTCCATATATTTTTTTAATTTTTTGTTTCAATTTAAATTTTTAATTAATGGTGTTATGAATACTAGTTTTTAGTTTTGAAATATGAAAAAAATATTTTTATTTAAATTTATTTTTTTTTAATTTAAATTTTATATAATCCCTTGTTTCATTTTGCTTGTTATTCTTGTGTTTTTTTGTTTCCTTTAAGTTTTTTTTTTGCTTTTAATATATTTTTTTTATAATTTTTTGTAAATTGGGGTGTTTAAATTTTTAGAATTTTTGAAATTGTAAAACTTTTATACGTTTTGTTCAAATGTTATATAAAAAAAAAAATATATGGATATTTTTTTTCAAAAGCAATGTAAGTTAAATAAGTGATTTAATTTCCAATAAATAGTTTTTTTATAATAAGCTTTTATTTTTTTAAAAGCTTACATTTTTAAAGAAAAATATTGTTAATGCCTTTTAACAAAAGCTTTTTTGAATATTTAAACACAATCGTAAATTTTTGATTTTTAAAAGCTTTCTGGTAGTAAATAGTAAATTTTTATAAAGAGCTTTCTAGGTTTTTATGTAAAAGAAAATAAATTAAATTATAGAAAGCTTTTCTTTTCTCGACTTGTGAAATAAAAAATTTTTTCGTAATTAAGGCAAAGTGGATGTGAAAAAAATTATTCAATAATATCCTTTTTTTTAATAACTATGATCTTAAGCTCTTTCAAGTATCTAAAGATAGGCTTGAAAGAAGCTTTCTGGTAGTTCCATAAAAAAAAAAAATGTTTATGCTTTTTTTAAAGCTTTAACTGCAAAATAAAATTTTGAGAGATAATATTAATTAATTATTAAAAGCTTTGCTTTTATAAAAGCTTACACTAAGAAGGAAATAAAGTTTTGTAACTACGCAATTTTTATTATCCCACATTTCTTTTAAAAAGCAGCATTTTTGAATATTTAAATACTTCCTTAAAATTTTGGTTTTTAAAAGCTTTCTGGTGGTATATTACAGAAAACGAGTTGAAAAAGGTTTGGATTTTTGAATGATATAATTTAAGCAATTTTTAATCGAAAAGCCGGATGCTAGTCTCATCCAAAATGTCAAAAGTCTTTTGGATTTATTTCATTTCATGAAAATAATATATTACTCATTAAAACGTGACTTAAAAAAATTAAAAAAAAATTCAACGTTTAGAATTTGGTCGTGAAATTGAAAAAAATTTTAAGAGAAAACTCCTTAAAAAGCATTATTTAAATAAGTAAAAGCTTTAATGAAAGCTCTATCGTTCCTTAAAAAGAAAGTATTCAAGCACATTTTGTTAAACTCATATTTCAATTACAAGAAAAGTATGTAACTTTTTTTTGCTACCTCCTATTTGACAAGAATTCCTTGTTATTTTACAAGCCTTTTACGAATAATTTTGTAATTTTACAAGCTTTTTACAAAAAAGATTTAAATTTAAATTTTTTTTGACGCGATAACACTTACAAGGAGGTTTCGTGACTTTACTAGATTTTTTGCTACCTCCAATTTGACGAGAATTCCTAGTAAAAATTACGAGATTTTTTGTAATTTTACAAGATTTTTACCAATAAAATTGTAAATTTACAATTTTGTTGGCTAAATAAAACTTACAAGTTTCGGACAATTATTTAAAAATCTTAAAACATTTTTTAACATCAAAATTCGAATCAACTTGTAATTTTTTTTTTTAATTTTTTGTTTAAAAAAATGTAAAAGCTTATACATATCGTCACTGCGCCTAAAAATGGAGTCATGTGTTTTTCAAATTTTCTCAAAGAGACCCATTGAACAGCCTTTTATGGTCCTTTCGCAGTACTTTTTCGAAGTCAACTTTTAATCAACATGAAATTTTTAATATTGGTTTAATGTTTATGTGAAGTTATGTTCATAAAAGTTCCGCGAAAGAACCAAATTTGGCTGTTTCTTATGCCTCTTCAAAAATAAAATTTTAACACATGACTCCATTTTTAGGCGCAGCGACGATATTAAAAGCATTTTTTTCAAAATACGAAAATTCTTTGCAAATGCCTCTATTTTCAGGCTTTTTTTTTGCAAAATTCTTAAATTTCTTTAATTTTTAAAGTGTTCTTAAAGCAAAACATAAAAGCTTTCAATAAAAATGGTTTTTATTTTACTACAAAAAACTTTTGAATAGCTTTTTTTTTAAATTTTAATTTTACGAAAAAAGCTTGTTTTTAATATTAAAAAATCACTTTTTCGTTTTTTAGAAATAAAATGTTTATTAAAATACGTCTCACAGAAAATTCATCGTTTGAACAATATTTAAAAAAGGCAAAAGCTTATATTAAATTTATTTATTTCATGTTACGAAAATTGTATTCAAATATCTTATGCTTGAGCAGATTAATTTGCGAAATATTTAATTTCTTTAATTTTGAAATTTTTTATTATACTTTTCAAAAAAACTTTTAGGTAACTTTTTCTTAAATTTAAAGTATTGCAATTGAATGCTTTTTTTATATTAAATACTCTAGATTCTTTTTTGAGGGTGTTTTGAGTAATTGGATAGCGCGTTTGACTACTATCCAACAAGCCTGAGTACGATTCTCAGCTCACGCAGAACCACATTTTTTTAGAAATTTTTTTGTTTCTAGTTATAACTAATAGAGTAAACTTTCAAATTTAGAGTTTTTAATATCATCACTTTTCGAAGGTATTTTTTTATCGATAAAATTAATGGCGTAGTTTTTTAAGAAAAATTCCAACTCCTTCCCGTGCCTCTTCGCGGTTAATAACCCGGTTTATGACCCCAATTTTTTGCGGAACAAACACGGCTGAATGTATTGCAAATTTTGATTCATCATTCGACTTTACACCAAAAATTAGTGTTATGAAATTTTTCGCAAGCTTCCAGAAGGCTCCAAAAAGTGGCGATACAACGCGAGAACAATCGATGATTTAAAAAAAAAAAAAAATTTTAACACACGTAAGTGAAGAGTATTAAAAACTGAGAAATTGGTATAAAAATCACATTTTTATCACAATCCATTAACAAGTTGTTATGATTCAAAGATTATTTTTGTAACACTAATTAGTGTTTTCCAGGAAATTATTATTAAGCTTTTACAAAACAACCAAATTTGAAAGCTTTATAACTATTTAACTAGTAGCGATAAAATTGTGGTTTTTGTAGCATTTTTCTCTGGTTTGAGCACCTTTTCATGACGTGTGGTAAAAAACGTTTTTTTTTTTTAAATCTTCAGTATTTTCCGCGTTCCATTACAACGTTTTGATAACAGCTGGAAGCTTGCGAAAAATGTCTTTACAGTATTTTTAGCTGTAGAATCGAATGGTGAAGTAAAATTTGCAATAAGTTGAACCGTTTCCGCTCCGCAGGAGAATGGGGTCAAAAACCGGGTTTTTAACGGAAGTTTTCCACAAAACCACGCCATTATTTTTATTGATGCAAAAGAAATGATATCAAAAAATCTAAAGAAAGTTGGCGATGCAACAACTGTACTCAAAATTATCAACACCCTCAATTAAAGTGTTGCCATTCTATTATACCCTACACCACTCTGTGGTACAGGGTATAATGAGTTTGTGCTGATGTTTGTAACTACCCGAAATATTGTTCTCAGACCTACCTTCAAGCATACCGATCGACTCAGAATAACTTTTTGAGTCGATTTAGCGATGTCCGTCCGTCCATCTGTCCATCTATCGGTTTAAGCACGATACAGGTCGCAATTTCCAATCAATTGACTTGAAATTTGAAACTTAATCCAAAGGACGAAGCCTATTGAAATTGGAGAAAATTGGTCCATGTTATGACCGCCTCCTTTGGATTCGGCTTAAATGGCTTTAATAGCCGTATTATAATAATAAAAATATTTATACCCTACACCACTCTGTGGCACAGAGTATAATGAGTTTTTGCTGATGTTTGTAACTACCTGAAATATTGGTCCTAGACCAACCTTTAAGTATACCCATCAATTACTTTTTTAGTCGATTGAGCGATGTCCGTCCGTCCGTCTGTACGTCCGTCCGCCTGTCCATCTATCGGTTTAAGCACGATACACGTCGCAATTTCCAATCAATTGACTTGAAGCTTGAAACTTAAGTATCTTGTGGCTGCTATTGAAATTGGGGAAAATCGGTCCATGTTAAGACCTAGCCCCCATACAAACGCCCTCTTTGGATTAGGCTTAATTGACTCTAATAACCGTATTATGATAGATAACGCTTGGAAATTTAACAAGTAATCAAATTTTTTATGCACGAATCATCATTCCAAATTTCAAAGGAATTGAGTCAGTCCTTCTGGTAGTCCCCATAAAAACCACCCTCCCAATATTCACATAATTCCCCCAAAATTTATAAAAACGGAAATATTTAATAAAAATGTTATTTTTAGTTGTTAAACGTGTACTTTGGTAACCTAATCAAATCGGAATAAAATTGGACCATTTCTGGGCTTAGTCCCCCCTATAAAACAAAAAATTGACAAAAAAATAAACCAATTCCACTAAAATTTGATCTGTGTGTTTTATCTACACTAAATAAAGATATAACAAAAGACAGATCCAATCGGTCCATGTTTGGACTTGGGACCCATTTTCCGGAAAATAGTTGTAGGGTATCATATGGCCGGTCTTGACCGACTTTACCATTCTTACTTGTTCTTTCATGTCACTTCTATTCCCTTTCCGAAAAAAGCATCATGGTTACATTAGTAATTGATAGGCAGCATTGCTGAGTGTTGCTTCTTTAAATAAAATATTTAAATTTCTTTAATTTTGAAAGTTTTCTTTAAGAAAAAAGTAAAAGCTTTTATTAAAAATTATTTTTATATTATTACAAAATAACTTTTGGATAATTGTTTTTTATATATTTAATTTTACAATTAAAAGCTTATTAAAAATATCAAGAAAATATTGTTGCTTCATTAATTTATTAAAAATCTCTCACAGAAAGAGCAGCATTGTTTGAAAAATATTTTAATTTCTTTAATATAAAAAGACTTTCGTTGAGAAAAAAGTTAAAGCTTTCACTTTTAAAATGTTTTGTGTTTTCTTTACAAGAAAAGCTTTCAGCTTAATTTGTTATAAAAAACTATCTTTTTTTATTTACTTACATTGCACAAGAATTTTGTTAAAGATTTTTCATTTGGTTTTTAGTTCCTCTTATTTGTCTCATTTTTTTTTTTAGATTTTTCTTTTTTCTACATAAATCCTCTACTTTTGGTTTTAAATTTACTACAAAGATTTTGTTTTTGTTATCATGCTTAATAAGTTCCCTGTTTTTGCCAAGTATTTCTATGTAATCTATATATGAGTAGTTTGTTAGTTGAGAAACTGTTAGAAGTTATTGTGTTTTTTTTTGTTTTTCAAATTATTTGTTTTACCAAAGTTTATAACATGCTTTGTATAATAATTATTAATAATATTTTTTTTGTTTTTTTTTTTGTTTTAAACTAATTTTATATAACTACACATTGTATTATAATTATTATTTAAACAATTGCTTAATGCCACAGTATCACTAGAAGATCTATCATCAATGATCAACTTTTCTCTACCATTATATCATACATAAACTATATGGGGTTTATTAAGAGTACCACCACCACCACCACCATTATTACTGCCACCACCCACTACCCCAGCACTCGATGATAATTGTGTAGAACCCATTTTCAATTTACCATTTGTTGTTTTAGTCATTGTATGCGTATCAGGATATTCATAATGATCAAATTTTTCATATAAATGTTCTGGTTCATCGGTGTATGTATTGGAATCCTTTACCGGTGGCAATTCCCAGGGTTTCAAGGCCCTATATTCATTAGCAATAGCTTGAGCTGTCAAATATCTTTCTAATTCTAATTTATCCACTTGTGGCATAGTTTGATGATAATCTTGGTGATGCATGGGATGCATATTATGATGGGGTAATGTTGATCTTTGGCTTTGTAAAGTATGATGAGGATAACCACCATTCATTAAAGTACCAGGTATACCACCATTTGTTTGGGCACTCAACGGTTGGTGGGGTAATATGCGATCGTGAACATTCACTATTGATTTGCCAGAACGTAAACTACGATCATGCATTAACTTCCTTCTACGTTTAACAAATCTCATATAGAATACAATACTGGCTCCTGTCATAACTACCAGCAGACAGGTAAGCACTGCACATACTATGGTTACTACATGGGCCGGACAAGTTATTTCACTTTCTGTCATAGCTGCCAAATGCTTACGGGTTCTCCTACTATCATGCCATATCTCGCAACCAATACGTTCAGCATCTAATTTCAAAAAACCACTTGTTATTGCTGAGTTAGGATTTGTGTAACGATACTTAGAGCTAACATCCTTTTTACGTTCTGCTACATAGGCTGCCACTCTTACTAGGTTATCATCTGTTTCTGCATCCAAGTCAGCACCCAAAGCTGCAACAGATCCCGCATCGTGTGACATCATATTACCCGGTTTCATTTCATTACCTTCTGCACCATTATCAAAATTTCCTGTTACTAAACGCCAGAGCCAAAATAATGTACAATTACATTGTAGGGGATTATCACCAAGATACAATTTTTCTAATTGATCTATGGGAAATTGTGCAGCATATAATGTTTGTAGACTATTGGCTTGCATATAAACTTCAACTATGTTAGGGTTGCCTTGGAATAAACGCATGGGTATATCACCGAGTAAAGGATTACTGTTCAAATGGAGTATTTGTAAATGTGTGTTGTCCACAAAAGCTCTGAAAGAAAATGAAGAAATGTATTAGTAATTTAATCAAAAAATTTTAAAGAATATATAAAATAAGTACAGATAAAAGCTTTAAACTGTTTGTTATACACATAATGGTTTTTTTGTAGACAAACTGTTGTCAATAGGGTGACACGAGACAACGATATTTGCTTAAAAAAGCAATGATAAAATAAGGTTTAAAAAATAGAGTAGAAGCTTTTGTAAAGCTCTTTCAAAATTAAAAGAAGCGTAAATTTAAAAGATGGATAAATTAACTTAGAATAAACGAATACAGCTGAAAAAGATTCTAACAAAAATCAAAAGATTTAACATGATTTCTGATAAAGTCATTGTCTCGCTGTCAAGGAAGAATTCTAGCACAGGATCGTCAGCAAAGCTTTTTTATTTCTTCTATTTTCGCTTCTGCAAACAAAAATTCATTCGGATTTTGTCTATGGAGTTGTTATTAAAGATTAAAAGCTTTTACAGAATTAAATTATTCAAAAATCCTCTGTAAAAAAATTTTTATTATACAGCTGAGAATAGCTTCAGAGAAAACCAACCCTGAAATTTGTTATTAAAATTTAAAAAAACTTTTACTATAAAGCTTTCAGAGAGTTAATATATTTTTAAAACTTTTGGAAAAATCATTGTTGTAACACCATCCATATAACAATGCTATACAAAAAATGCGTTGTTTCTCATGTGCTCCGGAGAGTTTAAGATTAAAAATAAATGTTTTTTAGAACCTATGTTTTATCAGTATTTAAAACAATTTTTTTTTAAACTGTTAAAATTTCAAATAAATTTTTAGCTTTTTGAGTATTAAATTTGATAGAAACTGATGATATCTTTTTATAAAAATTAAAAGCTTTTGTTTTTTAAAGCTTTCAGACAACATTAATTTTGTGGTTTTCCATTGTTAACTTTGCTATTCAACAGTGAACAGCATCAAAGCAAATATAAAAGCTTTTTGATTTAATTTATAAAAGGGCATTTTAAAACGAAAGCTTTTAAAGTATTAAGTTTTTAAAAAAAATTTAAAGGTTGGTTACTCGTCACATATAATCGAAGATTATTGCCAATTATTGTTTTCAAACGTCAAATTTATTCAAAGATTTTATAAGCTTTCATAAAATAAAATCGTTTTCCCGATTGCAAACATAGAAAAAATTATAAATCTCTTACAAAAAGATTTACAGAATATGTTAATGAAGTTGTTATCGAAGAGCTTATGTTAATAAAGTTTTTATCGAAGGGCTTTTATATGAAAGCTTTTAAAGAATAAGTTTTTTAACAAAAGCTTTTTTCATAATTTTTTTTCAATTGCATGTATTGAAAAAATGGTAAAAGCTTTTAAGAGCTTTTAACTGCATTGCAAGAGAAATCACTGATCTAGCAGCGCTTCAGTCAAAAATTGAAACTTTAAAATTGATAAATGTTTTGCATTGTACCGATTACACCGTCCGTTAAAAATGAAAAAATCGTTGAACACGAACTGGATACTATACGTTTAAAACTAGAGACAAAATGTAGTAAAACTTCATTTACAGTTTTTTATTTCGTGATCTTGTTTTCTTTTAAAAGGTCTTCAAAGTTTTGGAGCATTAAATTTTATAAAATATTTTTTTTAATATTTGTACTTGAGCTAGAATGCCACTAGTGATAGCAACTGAAAGAGGAGGATCTCCCCTAATTTTCCTATTTTATTAGTTTTACATATCAGGAAACAGGAGGTTAGTTACGTCCGTTTAAATATGAATCCTTCAATATCATTTAAAATTTTCAACAAAATGTTTTGATGAAGTTTTCAAATGACTTTATTCACATCCTTTTTTCCTGATATGGCAAAAGAAGGGAAAAATTAGGAGAGATCCTCCTCTTTCATTTTCTATCACCAGTGTCATCATAGGACAAGTACAAATATTTGAAAAATATTTTACAAAATGTATCCTTTAAAACTTTGAAGTCCTTTTAAAAGGAAACATGATCACGAAATGAAAAACTGTAAATGCAGTTTTACTCCACTTTATCTCTACTTTCAGACGTATATCATCTGGTTCATGTTTAATATTGGCAGTCGGACGGTGTTATCAATACTTTTCAGAGGAAATTGTCAGTTTTACTTTTGTTTAGCTTTCAATATTTGCTGTAAGCTTACAAATAAAAACCAATTAAATTAGTCTATATTTAATCCTAGTTCTCATACAAATGTCCCTCTCAACTTTTAATTTAAAAACCCTAACAACACACTCAATTTAATAACTCTGTAAAATATTTGATAGTGTTTTCTGTCAAAATACAGATTTAAAGATTTCTGTCAAAATAAA
The DNA here is from genome assembly GCA_963921195.1 of Pegoplata infirma. Lineage (NCBI taxonomy): Eukaryota > Metazoa > Arthropoda > Insecta > Diptera > Anthomyiidae > Pegoplata > Pegoplata infirma. Next base: position 216,727,035 of record OY992538.1, read on the forward strand.
TTTGTGTTGGAAATACTCTGAAAATATAGCAAAAATATAAACGATTTACTACAAAGTATATTAAATATTTTTGTTGGTTACTGACAATCGTTGCCTTACTAGTTTAGTACAATTTCTTCGTCTTTCTAATTCCCATTGTGGATAGAGCCGAATATGTCTTAATATTTTAGTTTGTGCACAAACGATTTGTCATTAGACTCGTTTGCTTCTTTGTAGTAAATCGTTTCTATTTTTGCTAAATAGTCTTGACAATGGAATCTGACAAATTCCGAAACACGTGTCGATTAAGTTTTGCAAAAATTACCAACATAAATAAATTTAAAACAAAAAATAATTTACTTGAAAATTATACTATGAGAATATCATGGTTTTAATTAGTAAAAAAAATAATGACCTCGAGCCAGAATAAAAACAATTTTTATTTTTTAATAAAAATTAATCAGAACTTGGTAATTTTACAGAGTTTAATTGAAAAATTACCAAGAAATGTTGCTAGCTGAAAAAGTATGGTGTACTCTGTTAAATTAGCAGAGATTTTTTTTGTAATTTAATAGAGTTATTATTTTGAGTGATAAATGTTTTTTGTATTCATAATTAATCGTTCTAAATTATAACAGAATCGGACCTTTTTCTTCCGATATTCATCGTAATCTTAAAAAATACATAAAATGGCGTAAATAAATATTGCTTTAAATTTTTTTTTATATATTTAAAGATCGCAAATAAGCATTATCCTTAAAGTTTTTACATTTCCAAAGTTAGCGCCGCTTGATTGGGTATTTTAGCCACTGTGCGTCGGAAAATTTTTTCATAGTTTAGTAATAACCCTACGGGAAATGAGGGGTCGATTGATCCAAAGTGCCAAATATATGATAGGTGAATAATGTACATATCACAAAACTGGTGAAAACCAAAATGTCAATGTAAGTGAAAGTGGTAATTTCGGTAAAGAAACCAATCCCATGACTATTAAAAAGGTGGCAGAACATTAACGAGTTTAATAATGATATATCAAGTAACTGGAGAAAAAATAACATACCACCAAAGATATTCTTAAAGTACTGGAAACTTTACAGTTAAAGTGGTGACATGATACAGAACAGGTTACAAAATAATAAGATATAAATGAAAAAATGACAATGAGTTCCGAAAACCCTATCACGTGACTATAAAAATTCGTATTTATATTGAACTGATTTAAACAGAACCGATTTTGTGGCGGAAGAAAAGGTGACATAAATAACACTAAACTAATTTTAAAGAACTGAAAAAGTTACTGTTAAAGTGGTGTCAGATCACTGTACTAGCTAAAACCTTTAAAATCTTAGGTTTTCATTCTTTGTATATCGCACTGCAATACACTGTGCAACAAACTTAGGGTCGCCGAGTGTAAATTGATTGGGGTAAAAAAAAATTAAAGCATACCATAAGTAGACCAAAACCCTCAAAGGGTTTTGAAAGTTTAGCTCGAGATGCTTTTTTTATGGTCCACCAAAGTTTTTAAATTTTGTTTTAAATGCGTTTGGAATAAGTCCAAAAAAATATATTAAACCTACTTCTGATCTAAATTTGATACATGTTTTCATTAAAATTCGATGGCGGTTCTTTTCTTATAGCATATTAACCCTCTATCTCCCATTTTTAGGGGTCGTTTTAGATTTTTTTTTTTTCAACATGCTCATAGAACGCCATTAAATATGCATTTAAAAGGTTAAGATGTTCTACAAAAACTTTCTGGATCATATTTCACTAGGGGTTGTAAAATATCAAAAGTTGTTGTGGCATAAGCAAAATGCTTAAAAAAAATAATTAAAAAATTTTAAATTATATTTAAAAAATTTCTAATTATGTTTCAGAAGTTTCGAATTCTGTTTCAGAAATTTACATTTACAACTCAAAAATTTTTAATTATATTTCAAAAATTTCTAAATATAATTCAAAAATTTTTAATTATAATTCATAACATAAATTTCCATTTATAATTTAAAAAATTCCAACTATATTTCAGAAATTTCCATTTATATTTCAGAACTTTCCATTTATGTTGAGAAAGATTTATGTTTCAGAATTTTCCATTTATATTTTAGAAATTTCCATTTATGTTTCAGAAATTTCCAATTGTATTTCAATATTTTTTAAATGCTTTTCAGAAAATTCCATTTGTATATCAAAAATTTCCATTTGCATTTCCAAATTTTCTAAATGCTTTTAAGGAATTTCCATTTATAATTAAAACAAATAAAAAAGTTAAATTCGGCCTTGCCGAATGTAGTGATACCCTCCACAATTTCAAAAAGATTATTGCAAAAAACTTTATTTAAAAGGAAATTACTTTTGAAAAAAAAATTTTTTTTGAAAAAAAAAAATTCCGCGAAAAAAATTTTGGTAAAAAAAAATTCGCGATTTTTTCCTTTTTTTGTCAAAAAATATGTTCGTACTTGTTTAAATACCATTTGGTGTTTAATTATGTTCACATATGTTAACCAGAAGCCGAATTAAAGCATTTTGTATTTTTAGGTTATGTTGAATTGTTACCTTGAATTAAATATTTATGTTATTTATGAAAAAAAAAAAAAAATAAAAAAAATTTTAAAAATGAATTTGTTAGCAATGTACTTAAATAACATATTCTTCGTTAGTATCATATGTTTAATTAGACCAGTATAGTGATGTGTCACTAAACTGAAAGTTTTGAACTATTTATGAAACATATCACAAGGCGACTGCTTTTTGATGTGTTCAATGTAAATTATTTTTCTTCAGTCCCATGGTATGTCTCCTTTAACCAGTCAAGTGATATATTTGTTCATGGTAATCCTGCGACATATCATTGGACTGCTCTAAGAGAACATATCACTGGACTGAATAAAAATAATTCATATAAAACCTGTCTTCTTTTAGTCACCACGTGCCATGTGTGAAACCACTTTTGTATATGATAATTTTAACTTGTTCTAATGCATGTTTATTTAAACCTCTCCGGTGGTGTGTCATCTTTGACAATCTCTGTGACATAGCACGAGGAGCACAAATAGTAGAAATCGCCTCCTCCTAGGACAACCCCATGTTAAAGTGGCCAGTCTTTTACAAAGGAAAGAACCAAATCAAGGACAGGTTACTGCCACAAAGTTCCAGTCACGTGACTAACTCCGTGACTGGTTCGTTTCCCGTAGGGAATTTTTGAAGCACTTCTATTTTTCCAAAAAAGCCTTTGATTTGATATTGATTTGGATACAAAAAAAATACCTTATTAATGACAAAAAGCTTTAATTAAATTAGATTTTTGAAAGCTTAAAGCATTCTGATTTTTACATACAGATTTTCTTTTAAAACTTTTGCATTAACATTGTTTTTTATGGTTTTTATACCCTCCAACCACAGTATGGGGGTATCGAAATATCGGTCGGGGACCCCATAAAGTATATATATTATTGATCTCTGATCGATTCTAAGACATTCTGTGAATGTCCGTCCGTCCGTCCGTCTGTCTGTAGATAACACAATGCAATCCAAAATGAAACAGCTAGACTCCTGAAGTTTGGCACAAATATGTCTCATGTTCATAGGCAGGTTGAGTTCGTGAATGGGCAAATTTGGGGCAGGGGAAAAAAGTTTCCCTTTGAAGAACTGAAATAACATCTGAAAACAAAACATTTTTTTAAATGTTTTTTTGTATTTTTGTTAAATAAATGAAACATTTGGGTTATTTATCGCGATGGGAAGGTGCGTTCAAAGTCCTCCACTGACCCCGTCACCCCCCCCCCCCCAAAAAAAACGACCCTGACAATTTTTTTTTTAATTTTTTTACCATTTTGGAGGGTATAAAAGATTCGGCACAGTCGAATTTAACACTCTCACTTGTTTTCTGTTAGCACAGGTTAAAAGCGGGCTCTAGTTCTTTTCGTTATAAAGGTTTTAAGTTGAAAATGCAAAAAGATTTTTTTTTAATTGTAGACTTCTCTTTTTTTTTTAAGAAAAAAGAAAAGCTTTTGATTGAATCTTTTAAATTTCAACTTAAGAACTTAATCAACGATGATTCTCTAAAGTCTGCTGAAGATTCCTTTAGTGGGGATGAAACTGATCAGTACAGACATGCTATGAGATAGTAACTTTTTTAAAGCAATAAATTAAAAATACTCTATTATGACAATATCTAAATAGAAATGTTTTTGGGCCTCGAACTAGAATAAAACTCTAATCGAATATATATACATATATAAAGGCCGAATAAATACATTTTATTTTTATGTACCTTTTGGTACTAAAAATAAAAAAACAACATTTAACACAAAGTTTAGTACGACTTATCCTACCAACACTATTGTTTGGTTAGGCACTGTTGTTATTGTAAAATAACAGCAACACATATATTAATAGTTACCGACGGTGATTTAATATATACAATTTTTGCTTTAAAAGAGTTATTTTTGTTGGAAAACAGATTTCGGACCTTCATAATAGTACTTCTCATATAACGTGGGAAATATATCAAATATTATGTCTGGTTTGATGTTTGATTGACCAACGATGATTCTCTAAAGTCTGCTGAAGATTCCTTTAGTGGGGATGAAACTGATCAGTACAGACATACTATGAGATAGTAACTTTTTTAAAGCAATAAATTAAAAATACTCTATTATGACAATATCTAAATAGAAATATTTTTGGGCCTCGAACTAGAATAAAACTCTAATCGAATATATATACATACATATATAAAGGCCGAATAAATACATTTTATTTTTATGTACCTTTTGGTACTAAAAATAAAAAAACAACACTTAATTTATATATTTTTATTGTAAGTGACATTATGAATACTGTGTTGTTTTTCTCAAGCATTCAGAGATATGACAACGGGGAGCTTTTTAAAAGTTTGATATTTGTATAAGGAAAACTTTCAAGAGCTTAATCTTAAATATCCTCCTTATTTTAAGGAAAATGTTTCTTAAAAATCTTCATAATATTATTGCAGATCAAATTAGTGCAGAAAACTCACTTCAAATGCAATTTATTACACAAAAGCTTTTGAATTATTTCTCTCTGCTACGTTTAAACTAAACAAAAAACTAAGTAATTTAATATTACAAAACATTCAACAAATATTATATTGAATATCCTCCATTACTGTATTAATATTCATATCGTGTGTTTTTTTTTCCTACCAAAACTTAATCATTTAGAAATATTGACTGGTTTTCAACATACTTTAACCTTTCTCACACTTATTACATTCCAAATGTAAATCAAGCGTAAAAAAATGTTTACTTAAGAAATGAGTTTTGGAGTAATATACAAATTGCTTTTAACAAAGCCAAAAAAAAGTAACAAACTTCCCTGTTTTCAAATTCAAATTGTTTTTTAACACTTGAACGAAACGAAATTCAAAACATGAATGAATTCCTTTTGTGAAAGTATAACATTACATATGACTTACTGCTAGCTAGCTACATGGTGTATGGGAAAAATAGTAAAAAAAAATAACTTGAAATACAAGCTTAAAATACAAGTTGAATTTCAAAAAAGAAGTATCATACAATTTAAGCTGTTTGTTGTTTTAAAAAACGTATAAGGGTAACTAATGGTAAAAGGATATTGATAACATTAATTTAAATATAACAAACATATATTTTTAACATAGATACTTATGTAGAGATACCAGAGTATAAGGTTAACAACATCAGCAACCCCTTATTAAGAGTGTGTTTGTTTTGTTAAATATTTTAACTTATACTTAACAATTAAAAAAAACAACACATAGGAAGAACTTACTCCAGTTAAACTCCCCCCAAAAAAAGGACATTAGATACTATCTTTATTAAACAAACCTCCCATTTCTCAAAAAAACCCATTTCCCACAAAGTAAAAAGTTTTATTTTTAAGGGAAGACTGACACCATGTTAATTACACAGTGCAACACCCAAAATCGGAATGGGATGAAACCAAAAGCAAATGAAAGTTGACATATTCCATAACAAACCCCTCAAGGCTTTTTTCTAGTTCAGAGCTAGATTTTTTTTTACACGCATTTGAAGTTAGTACAATCTATCTATATAAATAAAAATCAATTGTCGTTCGTTGGTAACAGCATCAGTTGAGAACGGCTGGACCGATTTGGACAATTTTTTTTTTGAAATGTTCGTCATAGCCCAACTTAGGTTTTTACGTTAAGAAAAATTGACCACGCCCACTTTTACGCCCACTTTTTTTGATTTATCTAAAATCGGAAAACGGCTGTATCGATTTGGGTAATTTTTTATTTAAATGTTCGTAATAATCCAATTTAACTTTTTACTGAAAGGAAAATCGACCATGCCCACTTTTACGCCCACTTTTTCAATTTATCTAAAATCTGAGAATGGCTGGACCAATTTGACAATTTTTTTTTAAATAATATTCCAACTTTGATTTTTACGAAAAAAAAAGTTTAATACTCCCATAATTCAAATAAGGTTTTTATGGGTAGTAGAATTTCCCACGACCACTTTTTGCTATGTATCGAAAGGACTAAGACGGCTAGACCAATTTGGTTATAGTCCACAAAAATTTTTTAAGAAAAGAAAAATTGTGCACACCGCTTACTTTTTCCGATATATATCATTGAATGGGTGGATCAATTTATCTAATTTTGTTTTTAATGTTCGTCATAGTCCAGCAAAAATTTTTCGGAAAGAATAATTTTCCACTTCTATGCCCACTTTTGAATGGATGGACCGAGTTAGTTAAATTCAATAAGGTTTTACGGTAAGATAAGTTGTCCACCCTCTCCTTTTTTTCGATATATATAAAATTTACTCCATAGAAAAATAAAATATAGAATAATAAAATATAAAAAAAAATCATGTGTAGTTCGTTGGTAAACGCATCACTTGGGAACTGACCGATTTGGATAATATTTTTCTTTAAGTTCGTCTTATTTTTTTTAATGTTTTTCTTTGGTTTTTTTGAAAAAAAAAAAAAACAAATTAATAACGCCTCCTTTTTTCGATATATCTAAAATCGGAGAACCGCTGGACTTAATTTTTTTTTTTAGTTTTTGTCATAGTCCAATTTAGGTTAAAACGAAAATAAAATTTGTTCACGCCACTTTTATTTCGATATGTCTAAAATAGAAGAACGGCAGGGCCGATTTGCCTATTAGTAGTATTTGTTGACGTTCGTGATAGTACAACTAAGGTTTTTACGGAAAGATAAATTGTCCACTCCCACATCGATGAAAGACTGGCCTGATTTGTTAAATTTTTTCTTTAATGATCATTTTAGTCCAAGTAAGGATTTTGAAATAATTATTGGCCTCCTCCACTTAGAAGCCCTCATTTTTCCACATCCTTTAAATTTGCAACACTTGAGAACGCCTAGGCCGATGTGGCTAATTGTTTTAAATGTTTGCAATGTTCCATATAATTTTCCATATAATTTTTTTCGATATATCTAAAATTTGTTTTTACTCAAATTCGATCTATTAAAAAAAATATTTTTTAATATATTCCGCTCAAAGTTGATAAAAATGATTTTAAATCCTTTGGGATTTTTACCATATGTACAATTTTAACTTACCACACAAATTTTAACGCCCACTTTTGTCTAAATATGTCGACTACTAATGACCGGACTGATTTTTTTATACTGATTATAGTTTTAATTTAAGGAAATTTAAGTGTCCCTAAAAAATGAAAAATTCGGGAAAACTATAAAGGTTTGTTTGAACTCAAGACAATAGCTCACGATAAGAACGAGGAATATGCGTAATTTATTTTTGTGTTGTTCGTAATGATACTAAAGAAGTTTTGAATTTATACAGTACGCAAAGTCGAAGACATGGTTATTTTTTTTTATTTCCTAAAATATAATTTGAAGATGATTATCTGCCTAATCGGGTCTTTAAAACCACGCCTACAATTTTTCTAAGCCAAGAAATTCATTACCCTTTTTTGAAGCGATACGAAATATAACACTGATCTTATATTTGGGCCAGCAACGCGGACCGGGCCAGCTAGTTTTATTATAATTATAATAATAAATGCTTGAAAACTGTATTAGTGGCGAATGATTAATATTGTAATTGCCTTTAAATAACAATCATACGCAACGGTGTCCAGTGATTTATATTAATAATTGCCTTTAAATAACAATCATACGCGACGGTGTACAGTGGTTTATTTTAATAATTTGACTATTCAGTAAATAGGTACTGGACCGATTGCAGCAAAATTCATACCAGTCATAGCTGAAGTAATTTTGAGCTTAAGTTTGGAAACTGGACCCTACATGTCCAATAAGGGCACCACCAGGGGCCTTTAAAGTATGACATGTTTAGTACACAAAAAATTTTAAATGCTTTAAAATTACCAACTTTAAATGCGTGTAAAATAAAATCTAGCTCTGACCTAAAAAAAAGCCTTGTGGGGTTTGTTATGGAAAACGTCAGCTTTCATTTGCTTTTGGTTTCATCCCATTCCGATTCCGAAAGTTCGATTTTGTATCACTGTGTTATTTTATATTAGGGGATAGATTTCAAAAATGTAAAAGCTTATTATTTCATATATAAATTAAAAATTAAAATCATTTCCATATTGTAAAAGATTTCTTTTGTATAATTTATTCAACCTTGAAATTTATTTTAAATATTAAAAAGGGATTTTTCGTCATCGTCATGATTTTTTGTTGCCAACAAACATACGTATTTTTCCATTTGTTTTATTTTAACATAATTTATGTGGCATTTTTTACATGCCACTTAGCTTAGATGACATATTTTTCATAATAAAGTTTTTCATTGGTTTTTCTTGTTTCAGCTTTTCATACATTTCATATTTTCTTTAATATACCTGTCAGTTTAAAATAACATGAGCTGTTTATTAGATTAATATGACTGTCTTGTCATAAATGAGGAAAACAGAAAATTTAAAATATAAGAAATAAATGAGTATTTATTTTTAGACTAAGGCGGAAGAGAAGTTAATGATATTATTGGTGGTAGGGGGAAATAAAATGATATAGAATTTGTTTAAATCAGAGTTCAGATTGTAAATTTTGCTAAAAAAAAGCTCTCTCCTAACAGGCGCGGATCCCCTCCCAATAAAGTAAATTTATTTTGACTGACTTCGCTTTAAAGCTTTAAAACTCAAAGTTTTCTTAAGTTTATGTTTTTAAAAGTTTTTTTTTCTATCCTTGGTTGCTTTTTCCGAGCATTTGACTTTAAAACTTTATTAAACTCAAAAGTTCATTAAAAATTTAATGAAATTGTTTTATTTACAATTATTTAATTTTTTAAGTGTTTTTAATATTAATATTAAATTTTTAAACAATTAAATCATTAAAAGCATTATCATAATTTTTTTTTTATAAATAGTTGTAAAAAACGTTAAACAAATTATTATAAAAAACAAGAAAAACAATATATATGTGTGATAAAAACAAATATATGGTTTACTTTTGTACATATTTATTATTTTAACTAGGCAAAAACCTTAAAATAACAAAACAAAAAATTAAAACTGAATATAAAACCATATGAAAGCTCTTTTGTAATTGAGCCTGGGAAAACAGACAAATGTTTTTCTTTCCAAAAAAAAAATATTTTTATTGCTTTTTGAAATAAACAGGCATACAAATTTCCAATGAAAATAAATAACATTAACAATATTCGAAGTATATTAAAAACAATAGAAAAAACAAAATTGAATACAGGTAGCACACAATTTTGACAATTGGAAAAAAAAATCAAAAGGAAGAATTTATTCAAATGGTCAAATTTAAGAGATTTTCTTCTGCTGAAATTTGATTTTTTGTAAAAAGCTTTAAAAAAAGAGATTTTTAAAAAGCTCGTCAAAAGTTTTTCAAAAGCTCGACAAATTTTTTTTTTGAAAATCTTGCTTAACAATTTTTTAAAAAGTGAAAAGCTTTTTTTTAAAGGTTTGAAAACAAGCTTCTTAAGAAACTTTTAAAACATTTTTTTTAAAGATTTTCAAAAGCTGCTTTAGAAGTCTTGTCAAGAGCTTTTATAAAGCTCGTCAAAAGCTTTTTGAAAAGCTTATCAAAAGCTTATCTAAGAAATTACCGGAATTTAAAAAAAAAAATAATAAAAAAGTTAAAGAATTCCAATATAGTTTTCGTCAATGCCCGAAAATTGCTTAAATGAAAACATGGCAATTTTAGAAATAATGAAAAGGAAGAATATGAGTTATTAATAAAATTTAAGAGATTTTCTTCTGCTGAAATTTGTGTTTTTGTAAATAGCTTTAAAAAAAACTATTGCCAACAGATTTTTTTTTAAAAATGTCAAAAGCTTTTTTTTAAATTATCAAGAGATTTTAAAAAAAGCTCGTCAAAAGTTTTTCAAAAGCTCGACAAAATCTTTTTTGAAAATCTTGTTAAACAATTTTTCAAAAAGCTCGCGAAAAGATTTTTTGTTTAAACCTCCTAAAAGCTTTTTAAAGGGTTACAAAAAAACTTTATTACGACACTTGTAAAACATTTTTTTAAAGATTTTCAAAAGATTTTTTAGAAGTCTTGCCAAGAGCTTTTAAAAAGCTCGTCAAAAGCTTTTTGAAAAGTTTATCAAAAGCTAATCTAAAAAATTATCGGCATTTTTTAAAAAAATAATAATTTTATATATTTTTCGTCAATACCTGAAAATTACTTAAATGAAAACATGGCAATTTGAAAAATAATGAAAAGGAAGAATTTGAGTTATTGATCAAATTTAAGAGATTTTCTTCTGCTGAAATTAATTTTTTTTTTGTAAATAGCTTTAAAAAAAAATTATTGTCAACAGCTTTTTTTAAAAGAGTGTCAAAAGCTTTTTAAAAGCTTATCAAGAGATTTTTAAAAAGCTCGTCAAAAGTTTTTCAAAAGCTCGACAAAATCTTTTTTGAAAATCTTGTTAAACATTTTTTTTAAAAGCTCGCCAAAAGCTTTTTTTTTAAACTCCCTAAAAGTTTTTTAAAGGGTTGTAAAAAAAACTTTTTTAAGAAACTTGTAAAACATTAAAGATTTTCAAAAGCTTTTTTAGAAGTCTTGCCAAGAGCTTTTTGAAAAGCTTATCAAAAGCTTATCTAAAAAATTTATCGGCATTTTTAAAAAAAAATAATAAAAAATTAAAAAAATTCCAATTTATTTTTCGTCAGTACCCGAAAATTGCTCAAATGAAAAAATAATGAAAGGGAAGAATTCGAGTTATTGATCAAATTTAAGAGATTTTCTTCTGCTGAAATTTGTTTTTTTTTTTGTAAAAAGCTTTAAAAAAAACTATTGCCAACAGCTTTTTTTAAAAGAGTGTCAAAAGCTTTTTTAAAAGCTTATCAAGAGATTTTTAAAAATCTCGTCAAAAGTTTTTCAAAAGCTCGATAAAATTTTTTTCGAAAATCTTGTTAAATATTTTTCTTTAAAAAGCTCGCCAAAAGCTTTTTTGTTTAAACTCCCTAAAATATTTTTAAAGGTTTGTAAAAAGCTTTTTTAAGAAACTTATAAAACATTTTTTTTAAAGATTTTCAAAAGCTTTTTTATAAGTTTTGCCAAAAGCTTTTAAAAAGATCGTCAAAAGATTTTTGAAAAGCTTATCAAAAGCTTGTCTAAAAAATAATCGGAATTTTTTTTTAAAAAAATAATACAAAACAAGTAAGAGTGTTTAATTCGACTGTGCCGAATCTTTTATACTCTCCAACACGTTTAAAATGAAAAAAAAAAATCGCATGGGCGTCTTTTTTTTGCCTGGCGGGGTCCGCGGAATCAGTGGGGGACACCTTTACCACCGCTATATGTGTTTACAAATTATTTGTTTATGATATTTACGCTTAAAAAATACATTTTTATCGTTTTATTTAATTAATTTCTATAACCACGCACGCAAAGGGGGGCGGCCTGAATAACATAGTATTTCCTAACACCCTTGGTCCAAGCGCAGGTCTATGAACATAATATGGCATAAAAATGTTACATTTGTTGAGCAAAAATTAAAAAAAACTCGTAAAAATATTGTATTTTTCAGGGTCATTTTAGTTCTTCAAGGGGGAACTTTTTTCCCCCTGGTCCGATTTTGCCCATCTTCGAACTTAACCTTACCAGTAACAGATATTCTTGCCTAATTTCAGGGTTCTACCTCTTTTCGTTTGGACTGCATCGTTATTTCTACAGACGGACGGACGGACGGACGGACGGAAGGATATCGCTAGAATGTCTTAGATTCTATCATGGATCAATATTATATATACTTTGTGGGGTCCCCGACCGATATTTCGATGTGTTACACACGGAATGACAAAGTGAGTATACCCTCATACTGTGGTTGGAGGGTATAATTAAAAGAATTCCAATATATTTTTTGTCAATACCCGAAAATTGCTTAAATGCTGCAAATATTCAAAATATTTTTTTTTTTTTTGAAAAATTCTCGTTATTCTTGGCTTTACTGTATTTGTAAACATGAATTAATGTTAATGATATCACATCAACCAGATAATGCCATAATGTATACGTAATCGTATGCAATTTAATGTTAGATAATAAGGATTTAATGCAATAAAAATTTTAACAGAAAGAAAATTTATAACCAGAGAGTGTAGTGAAGTCTATCGTTATGCGGGTATGGCATAGAAAAAAAATTGAAAAACACATTAATAAATAATGTGAAAATTTTCGGTTAAATTAGCATAATTTTGCTGTAAAATTACTCAGAATTTTTAATGATACGTGTGTGTACATTTTCAAATATAAAATGGATTACAAAATATATACACTAGAGTGGTTCCAAAATAAAAGAGAAAATTTTAATTGCGTTCTTAACCCCCATTTTCTGTTACTTGGTGCAAAAGCTTTGTCTGATTTTTTCAGGTTTGCCTGATGTTTTCAGATCTGTAGTGCATCTGAGAAAAAAAAATAATTTTACTTTTTTGCTTTTGACTCCCTCGAATTTTAAGTTATTTAACGAAAAAACGCAAACAAAAATTTTGTTTTTGACCCACTCTAATATATACACTAAAAAACAACAAATAATTTCCATATCAATTTATACATATGTGTTGTAATATACTTGTAATACTCTGTATATGTTAGTATATGTAATTTTTAATGACAGCTTAATTTAAATATATTGAAAATTCCACCATTTATTTTGGTCATTAGCATTCATTATATTGTGAAAAAATTTTTAAGTGGATTTTAATTTTGATTTGTTTGGAAACAAATAAGAAATTAAAGCAGGAACATTTTAAAATTAAACCTTACCTTGAGTCTATGCGTTGCAAAAAATCCAAACGATTTAAATGTAATTCTCTTAAGTGAAAGAGATTCAAAAATCCCACCGGTGGTAAATAAGTAAAACGGTTACCACTTAATGTTAAGTGTGTTAAATTGGATAATTTTGAAAGTTGTTGTGTAGGCACCATCTGGAAGGAGAGAAAAAATTTAAAATGTGATTAATTTGAAAACAGAATGAATTAATTTTTAAACTTAAAATATTTGTAAAATTTTAATTTTGTAACAAATTTTCTGAATTATAAAAAAATATTACTAATTTCACTGCGTGACAAAACTAACCACTATTTTAGAAAACAAGAGGTATGACCAACATTTCTATATATTTCGAGCATGCTGAATTGAATGGCGTACTCCGTTTTGTATGGTACAGTTTTGGTACAGTTTTCTTGCAAAATGGCATTAAAGATTGGCTGATTTTCAGCTGATTTTTTCCAAAGCTAATGATTTTTAAATTTTATGGCATGGAAAACAAAGATATAACTTGTAACAATATTTCTAATGTAAATTTGGTTTAAAGTTTTTCATCTTAAGCCCTTAAATTCGCGGATTTCTTAATTTTTTCAAGTTTTCGCGAAATTAACCACTAAATTGGTATCTGATTAAAAACTTGCATTTTGTGGATGAAAAGGGCATCCCTAACAATACGAATAGTGGACAAAAACATCTATGTTATATGGATCATGATGAAAACCGTGAAAAACCGTTTTTTTTTTCCTATGGCAGCATCACTTTAGGAGATGATTTGAGGCTTCATCTTTTAGTATATAATATGGGAACCTTAAACAATGAACTGACCCAAAATTTATCCAAAAAAGTTTTCATTTGCAAAAGTTATCTTAACAAAAACTATAATTATTGTATGGCAAACACTGAAATAATAGTTTTTGTTAAGATAACTTTTGCAAATGAAAACTTTTTTGGCCAAATTTTTGGTCAGTTAGTTGTTTAAGGTTCCCACAGAAGAAATATTGCTAGAAGTCATATCTTTGTTTTCCATTCCATAAAATTTATTGATCATTCACTTTGCAAATTTTTTTGTTAAAAAACTGGATCAAAATCAGCAAAACTTTAACGACATTTTGCAAGAAAACTGTACCATACATCGAAAAACGGAGTACGCCATTCGAATCAGCATGTCCGAAATATATAGAAATGATTTTCGTTACTCTTGTTTATTTTTTAGTGTTCCGCAGTGTTTTCAGTATGATTTTTTTTTATAAATTAGGAGATTTACACTTAACAGAAAAGTGTAATTTTTTTGTATGGCAATTTTTTTTTTTTCTGATTTCAAATGTCCGGACAAATTTTTATTATACTGGGCCTTAAACTGATGTACGAATCAAAAAGCTTTTATATTTATCAAGAAAATGGATTGAGAAGTGGTTCTTGATACAACATCTTTTACCTGATATATGTTCTGACTATGGTAATTGAAAATCAAGTTTTCAGTGTTAAATAATTTTTAAAATTTTGAAATTTGTTGCTAAATGAAAACAAAGATCAGATTTCAACCGATGAATTGAGACAGAAAAGTTTTAAGGTCAGTGGGTATTTACTTGTGTGCACGTGTCAATCAAAAAAGCTTTTCAGCACTAATTGTAAGAACCATAGTAAAAAGGATTTACAAATTATGTATTTCATTTAGTTTTTTTTTTTGGTATTTTTATGTAGGTACAAATATGAACTGTTCGGGTGCTTTGTTAAATATAACAACAGGAAAATTTTATGTCACTCCAGAAAACTTAAGAATATTTTAAAAAAAACTAAAAGCGTGAAGTATCTTAAAGCTTTTAAATAGCTTAAATAGCTTAAAAGCTTTAAATCATTAAGATTTTTTTACTAAAACTAAATTCCTCTCAAACTATGAACTCAAGCTCTGTTAAATGTGAAAAAATCTTTAACATAAATTCGCAAAAAATATATATATATATTCAATAAATGCCAACTCGAAAAAGCTTACTGTTCAGGAGAGCTAAAAAACTAGTTATTTCGCATATTATTGTAACAAAAATCAATGTACCTTCCATAAGATGGTTTAAATATTCTAAATAATGTTTACATATGCCAAAAATTTTATATTTTGCACTTCTTTGCGTATTTTTTAGAGTTGGCATTTATTACTATGACAAAAAACAAATATTTTTAGAGTTGGCATATTTTGTCGGAAAACAAAAATAATTTTTTTTTGAAAAATTTTTAAAATTTTTTTTTTTTGGTTTTTGTTATCCTTAGTACGGTAATTGCAAAAACTGAAAAAAAAAAAAAATAAAAATCTTTGCATATTTTTAAAAGTTACTAGCTCCAAAAGCCTTTTAATCTCAGGGTGGTCAACTTTGGCACTCTGTAACTCACGCTATATTGTAATAAGGTCACTCCAAACTAGCTATTTTAAGAGCTTATATCATTGCCTTTATTTGCCCCACGCATAATGTTTCAATCTGATAAATAGTTTGAAAGTTACATAAATATAAGCAATTTTTTTTTTGCCAACACTATTTACCGATATTTTCAAATTGCAATATCTCGAGAACCAGTTATTATATATCAAAATCTTTACAAGATTCGTGTTCAGCATGGCAAATGCAATAAGATATGTGATCTATTTTTTTTAAAAAATTTTTTGAAAATTTTTTGGAAATTTACAATTGGAGTTGGCATTTATTTTCGCCAAAAAAATATGTAATTTGAGTTAGCAGAATAACAAAAATGGATGTAAAACGACAACAATTATTTTTTTGCTCTGAAATGTTTATGACAGATAGGTATTACATAGGGGAGCTATTTGCCATCGGAAACTCATTTCGGTGAAATTTGAGTTGGCATATTTTGAATAAAGGTTCACGATATACTTTATGGGGTCCTATACAAATATCTCGATGTCTTACAAACGGAATGACAAACTTATACTTATATACCCTCTATCACTAGAGTGGAGGGTATAAATAAGAGTTTTTAGAAAATAAATTCCTAAACCTTTTAAAATAATCTTATAAAATTCACAGGGCGTATGATTAATAAATTATTTTTAGTTTTCAATAAGTATACGTATAGGTACATTTGAAAAAAAAATCTTAAAAAACTGTAGAATTAAGCGTTTAATATTATGAAAATAAAAACAAAATACACATTTTTAATAATTATAGAACCGATCGGTTGAAATTAAAATAAATAATGTTAAAACCGCATTTGAGATAAATGTCTATTTATTTCTAAATACGGCTCTTTACGGTTTTATTTTTTTAAAGCGTAGGTTTTATTTTGAATTTAAAAAATTCAGACCACTTTAAAAATGAATTTGGAATATTGTAGTATTTGACAACTTAATTACCCAGGCAGAAACTGCCAACCGTTCCAAAAAAAGTCTCGGCAAAGCACTTTATTTTTTGTGTAAAAGGTAGTATGAATTCGAAAAAGTGCTTTGCCAGCGCTTTGCCAATGTTTTTCTATTTAAATCCGTTCAAAGTATAAATTTTTTATTAAAATTTATTAATTTTCGTAGCAATTGGAATATTTTTTACTTCCTTGCAGGATAAGTGGCCGGTCCTTGATAGTTGTCGTGATATGTCACTTAGACACAATGACCTACATATTACAAACTTGACACCTTTTATATAAAAACACCTGTTTCTTTCGTGGGGAAGTGTCTTAAACTCCGGATACATCACATGTGAAATGATACTGGGTTATCCCTTTGGAACACTACCCGATTCGTTTCAATACACCACTTTTTTTCGGGACTTTTCCAAAAATTTTCCTAGAAGCATTTTAAATAAAATTTTTATTCCAAAACGCAAAGAAAACTGCAAACTAATTTTAAATAAAATTTTTATTCCAAAACGCAAAGAAAACTGCAAACTAATTTTTTCCGGGACTTAGAAAATATTTCAAAGTTTGTCCAAAATTTTTTTATCCTAATAAATTAGTCAATAAATTTTTTATCGTAATTTAATAAATTTCTTTATTCAAATAAACACCAAAAAAAGTTGTGTCTTATGGACTTATACAATTTCGATACGTCCCATTTTTTGTTCTAAAAGTGCTATAATAGTACCATATCTTATGTTTTTAAAGCGCTTTCAAAGCGCTTTAAAATAGCAACGGCATACCGTTTACCGTGGTTATCACTTTGGACGCTGGGGGAGTACTAAACTGTGATGCTTTCCCAGCACACAAGCGACCATTAAAGGTACTTTGCCAGCGCTTTCCCGTTCGTATTTTTCTGCCTGGGTAGTTATAAGAGATAGTGTTAGTAAGCTTAGAGAGAGAAGTGCATTTTTTTATAATAATAATGAAGAAATATTAAGACATATATTTTATTTTTTGGGAACAGATTTTGTGAAGGATTTTTAATTGCCATTTAAATTATATTTGCTAGTTTAAGCTACATTTTTTTTAAATCAAATCATCACTATTTGCCAAAAACTTTTTTCGAATATTACAATTGTTGCTAAAGTAATTAAATAAATTTACTATTGAGTTAATAAAGCCATTTTTATTTTAGTTTGTGTTACAAAATTATTACCAAAAAATAAAAAACTATAAACAACTTTAACTACAATGAAATATGATGTTAAAAAACAATGTGGCAAATGAAAACTTTGTTGTTGATTGTTTTGTAACCAGCAAGAGCCAAAAAAAAACACAGAAAAAAAATGTGAAAAATACGTGACCTTTTTACGACCACATGAAATTGTTTAAAACAAAACGACAACTGCAGAAAAAATAAATATATATATAAAAAAACTAAATGAATGAATCCCTGACCAATACACTAAAGCTTCAATACTCTAACCATCTACAAAATCCGTATGAAAAAATATGGCATAGAGTATATAATATTTTACTACTTTAGATAAAAAAAAAAATACGAATTCTCCCCTTAAACTACATAAAACGGGAAACGGAAACGAATGTTAGGTGCTTCCTTTAAACAACTACTCTGCAGCAATATTTTCTAACGGTTTTTTTGTTAGCTTTCTCCTGTATTTGTAGTAGTATAAAATTCAAACAAATTTTATATATTAATGTTTTTTTCTGACCGTAACCCTTGCTAGTTTCATTTTCTTTTGAAAGAATTGGCTAAAATCGGACAAGAGGTGGAGTTTTGGGTAATAAAATCAATCTTTTTAAAGCAAAATTTGTTACCAGGAAGTTATAAAAAGTTATAAAAATAAAAAAAAAAATATTAGAAAACACCCGCCACCTTTAGAAGAAATAAAAATGTTAAGCCATAAATATTTATAACCAGTCTAAACCAGAAAAAACGTCATATAACACTTTTTTTGTGATATTATTTTTTTGTAACTGGCTCTAAACAGCCACCTGAGAGAGCTTATATGAAAGTTTTCTTTACAGTTTTTTTTATTTGCAAGTAAATCCCTACAAAAAAAATGAGGTTATTTGGAGTGCTTTTCTTTTGCTTAAAACAACCAAAATTACAAAAAAATAAATAAAAAAGACACTATGAAAAATTTGTAGCTTTAAAACGTGCCACTAGATCGCGATAACGTAATAAACAATACGTGTTGGTAAATAATGGAGTACAGGAAATAGCAAGGAAACTGTAATACAGAACAGGGAAAAACGTATATGTATTAAATTTTTTTGGTAAACATAAGTGTCAAAATATTTAAGGATAATAATGCAGAAATTCAATAAACTTGAACTTGAAAAATGTTTAATTTTTTTTTGCAAATCAGTAATTATAATTAAGTATAAGAATTTGTAAGACTTTATTATAAATGATGGAGTATAAGATATTGTAAATTTTTTACATTTACATGGAGTACAAATTCATAAAACTTTTAAAAATCAACAATTGTGACTTTTAAAAATTAATAGCTGGCTATAAAATGTTACTAATTTTCTAAATTCCTAAACGAGTATAAGATTTTTGGCAATGGAGTATAAGACTTTCTTTGATACAATATTTTTTTTAAAATCTTAACATTGAGAATATAAGAGTATAAGATTTTGCAAACTTTTATGAAATCGTGAAGGAGTATAAGAGTTTGTGATTTTCACATATGAGGCATTCCATACCAAATGTCCCGCTACAGAAAAACATGTGTCCCGTAAATTTCAAAATAGGTTGTTTGGATAGCCCTACATGGAACTAAGAAAATTGCGTTTTTGGTTTTTCAAATTTTCAAAAACTGGGCTTAGGAGGCGTGGTCAAATATTGGAAAAATGGTAAAATTTGAGGCGAGTTGCCGTGATTAAATATTTATCACATTAAAACGGAATGCACCACAATCTCAAAAACTTACATTCTTATATAGTTTTGTATGGGCTATCAATTAAATTTTTTTTTTTTTTTTTTTAATTTTCAGAACCAGTTCTGAAATTTTCCATTTTTTAAAAAAGTCAATTTATCAGAAATCCGGCCACTTTTTTTATTTTTTTTTTTTTCAAAGTTTAGATGTTTGTCCATCCACACAAAAAAATTTAGAAACACGTTCGTCGTTTTTTCGAGAAAATCGCATTTGAATTTAAAATTTCATAACAATTTTGTAATTTGCTTGTATTTTCTTGTTTTAACGTTGCGAATGAGTATTGTCAATTGCATAAATATTACTCATTCGCAATGTTAAAACAAGAAAATACAAGCAAATTACAAAATTGTTATGAAATTTAAAATTCAAATGCGATTTTCTCGAAAAAACGACGAACGTGTTTCTGAATTTTTTTGTGTGGATGGACAAACATCTAAACTTAAAAAAAAAAAAAAAATAAATAAAAAAGAAAAAAAAAGTGGCCGGATTTTTGATAAATTGACTTTTTTAAAAATGGAAAATTTCAGAACGGGTTCTGAAAATTTTCCAAAAAAAAAGTTTTAATTGATATCCCATACAAAACTATATAAGAATGTAAATTTTTGAGATTATGGTGCATTCCGTTTTCATGTGATAAATATTTAATCAAGGCAACTCGCCACAAATTTGACTATTTTCCCAATATTTGACCACGCCTCCTAAGTCCAGTTTTTGAAAAATTGAAAAACAAAAAACGCAATTTTCTAAGTTTAATATAGGGCTATCCATACACTTAAAAAATTATGTTAGTAAAATCAACTGAAAATGTCAGTTAAAATAACTACTTTGTAAGTTGTTTTGGGGTCAACTACTTTTTCAGTTAAATCAACTAACAATGTTAGTTATTTTAACTGACAAAAAACAACTGACTTATGTAGTAAAAACTACTTACATTTGTAGTCAAAACAACTAAAATGTAGTAAAAATAAAAAAATCAATATATAATTTTTTTTTTCAAAACATTTTTCAGAAAAAAAAATTGAAGACCAAATTTTTTCCAAGTTTTTTTTTTTTAAAAAGTTGTGAAAAATAAAAATAACAATTTTTTTTTTTTTTGGAAAAAAAACTTTAAAACTTTTCAGAGATAAAATAAATAAAATTAACTACTTTAAATAACTGTTACTACATCACAGTACTTTTTTGTTAGTTGTTCAAAAAAACGACTTAAAATAACTAACAGAAATAGTTGTTTGATATTTTTCATACAAAAACAACTGACTTTGTAGTTGAAAACAACTAACTACTGTAAAATATACAAATAACTAACATGTAGTAACTTACATAATTTTCTGAGTGTAAAACCTATACAGAAGTTTACGGTATACATGTTTGGACATTTGGTGTGGAATGCCTTATATAAGGTATTACATATTAAAACTTGTATGAATCACCAATTCAAAATAAGATTTGGGACATTTTTAAATTCCAATTGAATTGAAACCAACTGTTGAAATTTAAAAATCAACAATTGACTAAACTATTTTAATATTTTGTAAATTTTTATCGGAACAGTAATGAAATTTAAAATCAACAATTGAGTATAAAAGTATTAGATTTTGTACAATAATTATTTTATATATTTTTCGAGCTTTTTGGCTCAACTTCAATAAGTAAACGGAAAGTTAAGGCCTCGAGCTTATGACTTTTAAAAATCTATAATTGAGTGCAAGATTTTTTTACGATTTTGAGTTCCAATTAAATTATAATAATTATTTGTTATTAAAAAATCAACAATGAGGTACAATAGTATAAGATTTTTTATACACATTATTGAATATTAGATTTTGTGACTTTTTAACAATCAAGTATGTAATTTTTGGAATTGAAAAACCTATTATTAAGTCTAAAAGCATAAGATGTAAATTTACATATTGTATACGATTTTGTGATTTTTTAAAATCACTCGAGCAACATATTTTTTGTAATCCACAAATGAGTATAAGAGTATAAGATATTGTAATTTTTTATAATTAGCAGTTGAGAAATTTTTTTTTACTATTAACAATCAAATAGACTACTGGTCGTCATGGTCGCACCGTTGGTATATTCAAAAAGTTTAATTTTTTATTCTACTTGTTTTTAAGTTCCAAGTGAAAAAAAAAATCCGATGGAGTATAAGATTTTTTTTTTAATGAAGCCATTATTTAAAAATACACAATTGAGTAAAACTGTTTTGGTGCCTGTTTTTAATTGCAATTAAGTAGAATATTTTTGAGACACAAACATTAACAATTGAGTATAAGTTTTTGGAATTTTTTTTTTAATCAAAAATTATTAAGAATCAAGACTGATAAAAATTAAGTTTTGGGACATTATTTAATTCCTAATTTAGTAAAAAATAACTGGCGATGTAGTATTAGAATTTTTATTTTGAAATTATAATTTTAGGAAATTATTAAATTCCTGATTGAGTATAACATATTTGGAAATGAAATAAATATAAGACTTTTGGTATGATTTTGATGCATTTTAAATTCCGGTTAAGTTAAGTATAAGAATTTTCAAAGTTAAAATTAACAATCAATAATAAAAATGTTCGATTAAAGTTAAATAAAAACCATGTTTTACATTAAATATAAAAGTTCTATATCTAAAAAAATCCGAAAAATAATGATTACGTATGTTAGATGCTTATAAATATAAGAATTAGTAAAATTTCCATTTGAATATGCGTTGAGTATAAGATTTTAATAGTGAGTGTAATAGTGGGTTTAATACTTTATTAATTTTGAAGGTTTTATTTTAAACATTCATTGTTAAAAAAATCCAAAGTTGAGCAAAAAAACTTAAACATCTATGCTATTTTTTCAAATAAAAGGCTGAGTATAAGACTTTGATACTTTTACTTCTGTATTTACGGAAAAATGTATAAATAAATTAAAATTTTGTAATTGTTTTTAAATCCTTTATTCAATATATTACTTCGACCCTTTATAAAATCCAAAATTATGCGACTTCGTATAAGACTTTCTTATTTTTTTTTTGTTTCAAATATTTTGCATCTGTTTAATAAAACATTTTTTATACCCTCCACGCTAGTGATAGAGGGTATATATAAGTTTGTCATTCCGTTTGTAACACCCCGAAATATTGGTCTAGGACCCAATAAAGTATATATATTTATGATAATCGATCGATTTTAAGTCGATCTAGCGATGTCCATCCGTCCGTCCGTCTTTCTGTCTGTCTGTCCGTCCGTAGAAAACACGTTAAGACTTTACAGAGGCTACTGAAGTTTGGCATATATGTTTGTCATTTACCTGGTCAGGTTGGTATTGCAATCCAGCCAAATCGGTCCAGTGGTTCAAAAGTTATGAGCAAAAGAGTAAATTTCGGCAAGGGTGTTTCGCGAATTTACGAGATAAAAAACACAATAACTTTCGAAAAACAATGATGAGACTACTGTAGCTTGGCATGTATCTTTGCCGTTCCCCGGGTCTGTTTGGTATTAAATTTCAGCTCAATCGGTGCAGTGGTTCAAAAGTTATAAGCAAAACCCTGAATTTTAGATTAGTTTCATATAAAATGCCACGTGTTTTAACAAGTTTTAAAAGCATTGGTGGTAACTAAACAATGCTTTTCAAACTAGTTTAATTTTAAAGCAATGTTTTTTAAACTTGTTTAGTTTTAAAAGCATTGGTAACTTAAAAATTACACTCGAAAAAAATTTTACACTCAAAAAAAATTTTACACTCAAAAAAAATTTTACACTCAAAAAAAATTTTACACTCAAAAAAAAATTTACACCAAAAAAAAATCAGTTTTGTTTTTACAAAAAGGGCAATATTTTGTGTACATACGTACGTGCATTCACTCAGAAATATTTTCACAGTAAAAAAAACATTATACTCGAAAAAAATTTTACACTCAAAAAAAAAAAAAAAGTAATTTTTCTTTTTAAAAAAAAAAAATGACAAAAAAAGAGTTTTTACTCAAAATAAAATATTTTTAATCAAAATTGTTAATTTTTTCACGTTAAAAAATGTACTACCCTTTAAAAAAATGCATTGTGGAGGGTATTCATAGATTCGGCAAAGTCGAATTTAACTTTTCTACTTGTTTTTCCTAAATATTTAAAAAAGCTATTCAAAATATTTCGTTTAGTAAAATTATTAAAAATCTAAGAAAAAAAAAAATTCTTTCTACTCAACAAATGAAATATCAAAATAAATATTTTTTTTTTTTAACTCTACACAAATATGTATATGAAAAACATAAGCAGGTATTTTCATCGAAACATACCAGTTGGTAAACTTACATATTGTGACCATTGTGTATGTGTTTTACTTATATGAAACTGTAAAGAATGTTTTGAAAGATATTTTAAGTAGTTTCCTGTTCAACACATACTAACTATGTATACTTAAAAAAAAAATACGACATAAAGCTCAAAATTGTACACAATACGGGTATAAAAATAAAGGCAGCATGAAAATATACTAGCAACAATGACAATAAATTTTATACAATTTTTATTTTTTTATTTTTTTGAGTATAATGGACCTGTATACTTTTGTATATACTTTTAGTTAATACAGGTCCTGCTGTTTTATAACCATGTTCATAACAAGAACCATATAAGCCAGAAAGAGCCATAATATGTTTTTCTTTTTTTGTTGTGGTTCTATACATACAAAATATATTTTAGAAAGAATTGAGTTTGTATATGTTTTAAATTAACCCTTTAACAAACTGAGGCTTAAGCATGTGAATTTTCTGGTAATTTTTCTAGACGTTCTACTGCATTTTATTGAGTTTAGAACTCTTTTTCTGTGTCTGCCATTTTTTCTGTATATTGAGTATAAGACTTTGATCATTTTAGAAACCCGCTCTATGTAGAAGATTTTGGAATTTATATTAAACATTTAGTATAAGACTTTTCACATTTTCATAATCTTAGACTGAGTATAAGTCCTTGATAATTGTTAAACACCTTTGATCATTTTTAAAAAACATCTATTGCGTAAAGGAATTTGTTGATTTTAAAAATTCAAAATTGAGTATAAGACATTAATTGGCTCTGAAATCCAAAATTATGTATAAGACTTTGAGAATTTCTTGAAGTCAATAATTTTGTAAAATACTTTTATATTATTTAGAATTCAAAATTTAATATAATAAGTAAATAGATTTTAAATTACAAAATCAAGTATAAGACTTCGATAACACAGTCCGACAGCCAATATTAAACATGAACTGGATGATGAGTAGAGAGCAAATGAAGTAAAGCTGCATTTACAGTTTTTCATTGCGTGATCATGTTTTCTTTTTAAAGGACTTCAAAGATTTAAAGGATACATTTTGTAAAATATTTCTGAAATATTTGTGCTTGGATGCCACTGGTGATGGAAAATGAAAGAGGAGGATTTCCTCTATTAAAAATATTTTATAAAATCTAATCCTCTACAACGTTGAAGTCCTTTAAAAAGGAAACAGGATCACGAAATTAAGAACTATAAGTGCAGTTTTGCTACATTTATTCTCTAGTTTCAAATGTATATTATCCAGTTCGGGTTTAACGTCTTTATTTTATTTTTGTCGGATGGTGTAGTTTTAAAAAATTCACTTTTTCAAAAATCTTGGATGTATTTCAAAATTCAAAATTGAGTATCATAGATTTCAATATCTAAAATTGAGTATAAGGCATTAACCATTTTTAGAATAATGATTGAGATAAAGCTCGTGCTATATTTTAAAATTCTATATTTTGTATAAGACTGTAAATTTTAATTTCATTTTTTTATTTTTTGACTTTTATAAATCTGAAATTTAGCGTTTTAGTTAAGCATAGTTTTTAACCTCAAGAAATATGTATAAGAGTTTGATGATTAATATTAGACTTTATTAATTATATTCCTATTACAAGCTAAAAAACTTTAGGATTATGTATACGAATTTATAAACTTTTAAAGTCAAAGATTTCAAAATCTAATAGTTTTTATCATGCACTTTTAGCACTTCCAGACTTTGATATAAATCATTGAAACCATTTAAAATATTTACTACGTATAAGACTTTTATAATTTATAAGTGTTTAATATTATTTAAAATCCTGGGCTGATTATTATTATTATATACTCTTGAAATAATTAACAAGTAAAAAAGTTAAATTCGACCTTGCCAAATGTATTGATACCCTCCAATATAAAAAAGTTTATTTACAAAAAAAAAATTAAAAAAAAAACGCGAAAAAAATTTTTGGGTGAAAAAAAAAAATCAGCGGATTTTTTTTTTTGTAAAAAAATATGTTTGCACTTGCTTAAATAATATTCGGTGATAAATTCTGTTCACATACGTCAACTATAAGCCGAATTAAAGTATTTTGTATTTTTAGGTTATGGTGAATGTACCAAAAGTTTTCGAGGTATCCTTACATTTTCTTTCATAACTTTTGAGCCGCTGAGCCGATTTCCCTCACATGCAATACCAAACTGCCTAGGGCAACAACAAGTAATTATGTTAAGTCTTATGTTAGTCATATATGTTTAAAACTTTGGCCGTGACCACCCTTTCCACAGACTGACAGACAGACGGACATCGCCAGAATGTCTTAAAATCGATCTCTGATCAATAATATATGTATACATTATGGGGTCTTAGACCTATATTTCGATGAGTTACAAACGGAATGATAATATAAATTTAATATAAATCATTGTTTCAGTGTTTTGGTACTTTTTAGAATATAAAATTCCGTATAACACTTTCACACCATTAAATCAATTATTTTGTACTTTTTGAGTAAAATAATTTTTTGCCTATGGTATTTCATTGAATCCATGTTTATATCAATGATTTTGGTACTTTTTCAAATGCTTCACTCAAATCATTTACAATGCATTGGTACTTTTTAAAATCGAAAAACTAAAAATTTATTTGATTTTTTCTGTAAGTACAGATCGAGCACGGGCTCTAATTATATTTGTTATAAGGGTTCAAGTTGAAAAAAATACAGAAGAAAAATTTAATTTCTAAAAATTATAGACATTTCTGGTATTTCCTATACCGGTTCAAACACCCCAGTTAGTGTCATCATCAGTAGGATTTTAAATGTCGGTTTGTCTTGTTAATGAAAACTGTTTTTTATATATGTGAATATTTATAGATTCTACAGAATAAATTTTGACAGTTTCCAACACTACAATTCTATTTCTAGCAATCTCAACCTCACTTCATACTTTCTTTCAACTTTTTTGTCTCTTACATTATTTCGCAAGGTTTACCAATATGATCTGGAATTGCAGACACAAATGAAGGAATTTGCATTTTCTGTTTCGGAGACGTGCCTAATGGCGACATATTTTGTCAGTAATTTTATTTGATTTTTTCTGTAAGTACAGATCGAGCACGGGCTCTAATTATATTTGCTATAAGGGTTCAAGTTGAAAAATTTATTATTAAGTGAAGTCCAAGGTACGAAAAATGATTAAGTTAATTTTTAAAATCCGCATGTAACGAAATAACTTTGGTACTTAAACAAAAAAGTACTTTGAAATTTTTTAAATAAATTCTATATTATTCTACTTTTTAAATTCAGGTTTCAATCTATTTAATATTGAATTGGTACTTTTTTATGAATATTGTACTTTTTAAATCCATTATTGTTGATTTAAATACTTTTTTTTTTTATATATGGTTCTTTTTAAACCTACGTTTAAATCTATGAATATTAACATTTTTAAAATTCACGTTTTAATCTATTTATTATTGAATTTGGTACTTTTCTATGAATTTTTAAATTTTTAAAATCCACGTTTTAATATATTAATGTGTCATTTTTTAATTCATTGTTAGTGATGGGATTCTACCCGGTATTTACCCGATGCATGGGTAACTACCGGGTAAATAAAAGATAAATACCTTTTTTGGGAATTTATTTGGGTATTTATAAAAAGCATTTGAAATCGAACATATGGCAAGCTCTGGTTGTCAATAAGTTGAATCGTCATTTGGTAAAATAGTACTTCTAAGAAAAGTAGCACCTTTAAGTAAAAAACGTATTTTTTCTGGAAAAAGTACTTTTTTAGAAAAAATTTTAGTTTTTTCCTAAAAAGTTTTATTTAAGAAAATACAGTACTTTTTAGAAAAAATTAACTTTTTAAAAAAAAAATTTATTTTTTTAGTAAAAAAGTACTTTTTTCTAAAAAAGTACTTATTTGTAATACAGTCAAACTCTGTTATAACGCACTCGATTATAGCGAACTAATTCTAAAGTCCAGACGTTTTGGCAACAATTTTCACACAAAATACTTCTTTTATAACGAACTCGGTTATAGTGAATCCTCGGTTAAAACAAATATATATTATAGTCCCACGAACACAATTTCACGTATATTTACCTTTTTATAACGAACTCCCATAAATAGTTTAAAATTTGCTGAAATTATTTTTCCCAAACTCACAAAAAGTTAGAAATTTTTCGTTAATATTATAATTTTGATTAAATTTATTTACGTTTTTAATGTTTTCTTCTTAATAAGTAATTTAGTTAGTTCTAGTTAAAATATAGTACTTTTTTAGAATAAAGTACTTTTTAGATAATAAGTACTTTTTAGAAAAAAAAAAAAAACTTTTTAGACAAAAAGCACATTTTCTAAAAAACATACTTTTTTTCTACTGTTTTAGAAAGCAAAATAGTATCAAAGTAGTTTTTTTTTTTAAAAGTACTTTTTTTTTAGAAAAAAGTACTTTTTTAGAAAAAAGTACTTTATTAGAAAAAGGTCCTTTTTTTGAAAAAAAGTACTTTTTTTAGAACAAAACGCTTTTTTTCTTAAAACGTACTTTTTTACTACTGTTTTAGAAAGCAAAATAGTATCAAAGTAGTTTTTTTTTTTTAAGTACTTTTTTTTTTAGAAAAAAGTACTTTTTTTAGAAAAAGGTTCTTTTTTAGAAAAAATACTTTATTAGAAAAAAGTACTTTTTTGAAAAAAGTACTTTTTTAGAACAAAGTACTTTTTTTCTAAAAAGTAGTAAACAAATTTTAAAAAATTAAATTAGTAAAAATTTTTTAAAAAAGTACTGTTTTGTCTATGAAGTAAATTGTTTCCTAAAAAAGTACTATATTTTCTTAAATAATATTTTTTTTTTCACCAAAGTTTCTACAACGTAGTTTATATCCACCTTTTTGACAAATACCCGGGTATTTACCAATTTTTACCCAATTTACCTATTTTACCGGGTATTTACCCTTTGCCCATCTATATCCGTTGTTTATTCATTGAATTTGGTACTTTTTTATGAAATGGTCCTTTTTAAATACTGTGTAAATTTTTAATAAAAAAAAATTACTTTGGTTCTTTTTAAATTTCAGATTTGAGTGCATGAATTTGGCACTTTAAAAAATCACTCTTGAATCATAATTGAATCTATGTATGAACTTGGTACTTATACAAATTCATGTTTGACCATTGATTGGGAAACTGAAGTCATCAATTTGATACTTTATAAAATCTACGTATACTTTTTTTTTTTAAATCTATGAATTTGGTACTTTTAAGCGTTGTGAAAAGAATTGTGACTTTGGCACTTTTTAAACTACACATTTTTTTATGATTAAGGGACTCTTAAATTGCACATTTACATCATAGAAATATTATTAAATACCAATTTTTTAGTTTTTTAAAAGCATGAATTTGGTACTTGTTTTTAAATTTCACATTAGAACTAAAGTGTTTGGTACTTTTTAAAAGCTGTATTAAAATCTATAAAATTAGTACGTTAAAAATTAATAAACCGTCCGACAAACGATATTAAGCATTAACCGGATGATATACGCCTGAATATAGAGATCCATTGGAGTAAAACTGCCTTTACAGTTTTTCATTTCGTGATCCTGTTTCCTTTTAAAAGGACTTAACATTTTTAAAGGATGACATTTTGTAAAATATTTTTTAAATATTTATTTTTAGTTTTATTCGACCTTTTTTATTAAATATTTTAATAAATAAATATTCGAGATCGTGGCCTTGCGATTTTTATTTGTAAATAATTTTTATTTAAAAACAATATTTCGTCTTTGAGAGGCATCCTCAGGGGAATATTAATTGTTAAAGTTTTTTGTTTTTACGTAAACAATTAATGTTCCCCTGAGGATGCCTCTCAAAGGCGAAATATTGGTTTTAAATCAAAATAAAAATTATTTACAAATAAAAATCTCAAGGCCTCGAGCTCGAATATTTATTTATTAAAATATTTTTTAAATATTTGTACGTCTTATAATGTCACTATTGATAGCAAATGAATGAGGAGAGTCTTCGCTAATTTTTTCATTTTACCATATCAGGAAAAAGGACTTAAATAATGTCCTTTCAAAAATTTATCAAAATATTTTTATAAAAAATTTAAAGGATATTTAAGGACAAGGTTTTGAATGGACATTACTTAGCTCATTTTTCCTGATATGTCAAAGTTATAAATTGAGAAATGCCATCACTAATGGCATCCTAGGACAAGTACAAATATTTTACAAAAAATATTCCTCTAACACTTAGGAGTCCTTTTTAAAAGGAAATGATAAACTGTAAATGCAGTTTTACTACATTTACAGGCCTATTCACAGTTATGACTGGTTATGACTAATTTTATTGTTTTCAAACTTCATATTCCATGTGTTTGTTGTAAAAAAAATCATAAAAAGTCTCAAAATTTAAAATTATTTGTCAATTTTGAGACAATTTTCAAACAAAATTTGCATTTTTTTATGATTGTTTACAACAACCACATGGAAAAAATTGAGTTATGATTGAGTTATGATTGAGTTATGACTTTTTTTGTGAATAGTTCCCTTACTCTCTATTTTCAACGTATATTATCCAGTTTTTGTCGGATGGTGATATCAATGTTGAAAGCTTTCTTAAGATTATGTTTCATACCTTAGAGGGTTAATATGAATAGACAAGAGTGTGCTTAAAATAATCTAGAGGTTTTTTTTTTGGAAAAGTAAAAATTTTTTGTAAACATTTTAAATATCCAGGAAATAAAAATTGTAATTTTAAGTAACAAATTTAACACTTGAAAATATTAAACTGAACTCTTAAAAGTATTTATGCAGAATTAAAAATTATCTTTAAGCTCTTTTAAAAAGAAATGTTTATAAAATTTAAAAAAATTATATTTGTAATTTTACTGAAATAAGCAATTATTGTAAAATTTGTTGGAAATTTACTTGTACACTAAAACGAAATATTTGCTTATTTGATTTTTGTTAGAGTTTCAAATTATTTTTTACGTTTCTATGCCAAATTCACAACATTTTTTCGAGTGTATACATTTTCTTATTTATAAAGTATTTAATATTTTTCGTTATGGTTTTTTATGTTTTACAAAAAAATAAAAATTCATGCAATTGTAGTTATTTTTATTATTTTTAGTTTTTAGTAAATATGTTTGCAGTTGTAGTAAAAACATTACTTCAGAGCTGTATTGTATTTTGCATGTTTATGCATGCATTTTTATGTTAAAATTCCATTATCATGAAAATGCATTGTCTCTGGTGTATGTTGTACATGTGTAGTTTTTTATTGAAGAAATAGTTTAATAATATATTTTTAGTTTTACAATTTCTAAGAGTTTTATGATAAAAACCTCAAATTATTTTGTTGAAAAATATGTTTTTTTGTGCTAGTGAAGTTTTTAAGAATATTTTTTTTTGTTTAAAAATAATTTTGGGTTTTAAAAACTATTTTTGGTTTTAATGAGATTTTTTTAAAAAAATAAAAAGTCTGTAGTGGTTTTATTGAAGAGGGTTTTAAATACTTTATTATTAAAATATAGGAAACCAAACCTTAATAATCTTTGTTGTAATATGTTTACATTGTGTAGAGCAGTGGTCGGCACCCATTGCACGCTGGAGCCGAACACAATCGGTAATTCACATATATACAACACGAATGTCAACAAAAAATCAACAAAGAGCATAAAAAAAACAAATATTTTATTCAGTAGCAAGCTTACTTTCTTCAAAGCAGGTTGATGTCGCTTTGTTGAAGAAATACACCAACACATGCATATTTTTATTAAAACACTAATACTTTCATATGCCTCTTTCTGCCGACCACTGGTGTAGAGTATCAATATATTCCGAAGGCCGAATTTAATTTTTTTCTTGCTTTTTTTAGATTTCGATTTAAATCGTTGTATAGTTTAAGTATGCACTAGGGTGGCTCGTTTTTGGGCTTTTCTCTCTGATCAAATTCTAATACCCGCCAAAAGTGTCGGTCCCCTAAGGGTAACTCACATGCAAAATATCACTCCGATCGGAGTTTATCTTCTGTCTCCACTTTGAGCCTCAAAATTGGGGTTTTTGCAAAAAAGGACTTTTAAAAAAAAAAATAAAAAAAAATTAAGTTTTTTTATTAAAATAATTAAAAAAATATTTTTGTATAATATTTGATCGTAATTACTTAAATATGAAATTTAAAGATTTTACGGTATCATTAACCCGTTCAAACTTGATACCAAAAAAATGGCATGATTTTGGGGGCGTTCTCAAAACACCTTTTTTCAAAATTTGAAAATATTATTAAAAAAAAAAATTTAAATATGCCATTTTTTCTTTCTGAATTCATTAAGAACTCCTTGGAGAAGAAAAATGTGAAATATGGCGGGTATCCGTCGAGCCACTTTTCGGGAATCACGGGGGCAAGTTAGCGGATTTCAAGGAAATGTTGGTTTTATCAATAATTTGGATTAATAAAATCTTATAAATTAAATTTTTGTGCAAATTAACGGTTTTTTGGTGTCGTGGTATTCTATTAAATAAGTTTAAGTCTGTCATGAAATCTTACAGATCTAGGACGTCTTTAACCCACATTGGCTGTGGGTCAAAAATGACCCCCGCGGAAAATTTGAAGTTTAGAGCTTAAATTTTGTGCTATAAATAAGTATAAAACGGCTTTTATGTTTTTTAACCCCAACTATTATTTCGTATTAATATATTATCTTTAAAAAAATCGTTAACCCTTCTTGGTAGAGGGTCAAAAATGACCCATTCAATAAAAAGTATACATTTTTTCATATAAAATTAATTTGTGGCAATCTATTAGATAACTTTAAATCAGCTCTTTAATCTCACATATTTAAGATATCTTTAACCCACATTGGCCAGGGGTCAAAAATGACCCCGACAAAAACTTTTAGGCATAGTGTTTGAATTTTTTGATATCAACAAAATATATATTTTTTATTGAATGGGTAATTTTTGGCCCCCTGCCAAGAAGGGTTAACGATTTTTTTAAAGATAATATAATAATACGAAATAATAGTTGGGGTAAAAAACACAAAAGCTGTTTTATACTTGTTTATAGCACAAAATTTAAGCTCTAAACTTCAAATTTTATTCGGGGGTCATTTTTGACCCCCAGCCAATGTGGGTTAAAGACGTAGATCGGTAAGATTTCATGACAGACTTAAAGTTATATAATAGAATGCCACGATACCAAAAAAACCGTTAATTTGCACAAAAATGAAATTTTTAAGATTTTATTAATCCAAATTATTGATAAAACCAACATTTCCTTGAAATCCGCTAACTTCCCCCCGCGATTCCCGAAAAGTGGCTCGACGGATATCCGCCATATTTCACATTTTTCTTCTCCAAGGAGTTCTTAATGAATAATAAAGAAAAAATGGCATATTTAAAATTTTTTTTTAATAAAATTTTCAAATTTTTAAAAAAGTTGTTTTGAGAACGCCCCCAAAATCATGCCATTTTTTTGGTATCAAGTTTGAACGGGTTAATGATACCGTAAAATCTTTAAATTTCATATTTAAGTAATTACGATCAAATATTATACAAAAATATTTTTTTAATTATTTTAATAAAAAACTTATTTTTTTTTTATTTTTTTTTTTTAAAGTCCTTTTTTGCGAAAACTCCAATTTTGAGGCTCAAAGTGGAGACAGAAGATAAACTCCGATCGGAGTGATATTTTGCATGTGAGTTACCCTTAGGGGACCGACACTTTTGGCGGGTATTAGAATTTGATCAGAGAGAAAAGCCCAAAAACGAGCCACCCTAGTATGCACTGATATTTTCTAATATGTGACCAATTAAATATTAATCATACGTTACGATGTTTGTTCCACTGAAAATAGGCTATAGTTTCTAAATAAACAAATACAATATCAATCATACGCCATGATGAACAGCTATTAAATAAAAATGGTAGGCCCCCGAATTTATGCACCAACTATATGAAATTTTTACAAACTGTTATCATACGACTGATAATGTGTCAGCAATTTATTATAAATTACACAGCTCAACATGAAAATCGTATTGGATTCTTGAAAGTGATTTAGGTAGTGTTTGTTGCTCTAATTCCAAATCTGCAACCCAAATATGTCTATCACTTCAGGATTTTGAGTTATTCGCGGTTAAAGTGCCAAAAAAGCCATTTTGGACCCTTTTTGAAAGCGTATAATATAAGATCCTGACATGCGATTGACTTGGTATTATGCTCATTTAAAAGTATTCTCTATAAGACAAGATAAAAAAATCTTGGAATTTAATTTTTTAAAATGGAAAAAAAAATCATTAAGAAAAAACCTTCCATTTTTTAAATATTTAGTTTATTAACACAGTGTTTTCATAGATGGGAATTTTTCATTACCATTGAAATTTAATTACCATTGGTTAATATCAATGGTAATGAAAAATTTTTCATTACCATTTAATGGTAATTAAATTTTTTTAATTGAAAAAAATAATTACCAATGGTAATGAAATGCACCAATTGTTGGAAAACACCAATTATAATTGGTTTCAAAACCATTGGTTTGCACATTTTTGTTTTTTTGAAAAGTTAAAAATTTAAACATCAAAGTATGTTCTTCAAAAATATATGAAAATGTTAAAGACAAAACGCAAATAAAAATTTCAAATATTGTGTTATACAAAGGCAATCAACATGTGTTTGATTTATAAAATGTCAAAAACTAAAACACCATATAATAAAAAACAACATTTATTTCCAAATATTAACGATTTTGACAATATTGTGACGACTTTTACTAATGGTAATTATTTTTTTAAGTGATGCCATACCAATGGTAATTATTTTTTTTTAATTTTAATTAGTAATTAAATTGATTAGTAATTTAATTGGTACAATTGATACAACCAATTATAATGAAAAAAATTTCATTACCATTGACATCAATAAAATGGTAGTTAAACCATCAATTAATTGGTCCCTTTAATTAATTAGTCCCATCTATGAGTGTTTTTTTACAAATTTCCATACGTAAATAGTAGATCAAAAGCACTTGAGGCTAATGATTTTTTCACCATTATAAAAAATTAAATTCCTAGAAAATGTGATGTTGTTTTAGGGAGAAAATTACGAACTTTCGAATGAGCTTTATATCAAGTCATTCGCATGTCAGGATCTTATTTTATAGGCACTCAAAAATGCCCAAAATGAGCCTTTTTTGACACTTTAACCGAGATTTTCTCAAAATTGCGACGTGATAGAAAAATTTGAGTGACCGTTTTTGAATTGGGAAACCAAAACCTATAAACTTGCTGCATTTCATTCAAAACGCAGCGACAAACCTCAGAATTGTAGAGCAGTGTTATACGTACGGTTGTACAGTGGTAAAAATTGTACTATTGGTACTTTTATTATATCCTGAAGAATTAATCATAGGCACTTAAAACCTGGAATGTAGGTTCCTTTTTGGAAATTCCGTTTCTAAGCGGACTTAAAAAGTGTACCTTTAATATTTCCTGAAATTTTGATCATAGATAATTCTGTTCTTTAGCGAAATCAAAAATTGTACGTTTGGTACTTTTTTTATATCCTGAAAAATGGTCCCAGAAACTTGAAATTTATATTATAGGATCGTTCGGTGAAAAAAATTCTGGAGAAAATTATTTTTGGAAATTCTGTTAAAGAAATAAAATAGCTAAAAAATGTACTTTCGGTATTTTTATACTTCCCGACATAAGGTTCTAGAAACTTGAAATTTAAGAAAAAAAAAAAAAACATTTTACAAGAAGTACTTTTTAAAATTCCGTTTCTTAGTTATAAATGTACGTTTGGTACTTTTAATATTTCTAAAATAATGATCCAAGATACTTGAAATTTGAAATGTAGTATCTTTCAATGAAAAAAACATTCTGGAAAAGTAGTTTTTGGAAATTCCTTTTCTAAAGGGCTTAAAAGTATACTTTTCATACTTTTTTTATTTTCCAGAATAATGATCTTAGATACACTCTAAACAAATGAGTCCAGTTTCCTACTATAAATTGGGCAAATTTTTAACAAATTCAAATAATATACTACTATAAATGTGTAAATTTCAAATAATTTTTTTGGTAATACTACACATTTTGTGTAAATTTACCCAATTTATAGGAAACTTAAATCATTTTAATTAGAGTGTACCTACTTGAAATTTGGAATGTAGGATCGTTCGGTGAAAAAACTATTCAGGAAAAAGTACTTTTTTAAAATTCCGTTTCTTAGGGTGGTAAAAGGGGTGAAAAAGTGTACTTTCAGTGCTTTATTTTATTTCCTGGAATATTGATCCCAAAAACTTGCAATTTTGATTGTAGGAGCCTTCGGTGAAAAATCATTCTAGTGACGGAATTCCTGAAATAATGCTCTTAGAAGCTTGAAATTTGGAATATAGGATTTTTTGGAAATTCCGTTTCTAAAAGTGTAAAAAGGTGTACTTTAATACTTTTAATATATCCTAAAATAATGACCTTAGGTACTGGAATTTTATGAATTTCGGTGAAAAAAAAAAACAAATTTCAGTCAAAAAAAAAAAAAAAAACATTCCGAAAAAATCAGTTCTTGGAAATTCTGTTTCTAAGGGTCGTAAAAAGGTTAAAAGTGTACATTTGGTACTTTTTATATTTCCTAAAATAATGGTACTAGAAACTTGATATTTTGCTTTTAGGATCATTTAGAAAAAAAATGTTTCTGAAAAATTTAATCCTAAGAGTACAAATAAGGGAAAAAGGGGGAAAATTATTCCTTTTAAACTATTGATCAAAAAACCCCAGAATATTAAAATTTGATATGTAGGATTCTGCAGCAGAAATATCATCCAAGAAAAGTATATATTTAAAGATTTTAAACTTTAGGATAAAAAGGGGTACCTAAATTGGCTAAAGTGGTGCGAAATTGCACATTTTGTGTCTAAAAGAAAAATAATTTTGAATTTTTTTATTTCTTTAAGCTCAAAAAAAAAAAACTTGTCAAATGACAAGAAAAGCTTGTAACTTTTATTTTTTGCTACCTCCCCTTTAACAAGAATTCCTTTTAATTTTACAAACTGTTTACCAATAAAATTTTGTAATTTTACCAGCTTTTTACCAATAAAATTGTAAATTTACAATTTTTTTTACGCAATAAAACTTACATGGAGGTTTTCTGATTTTACTAGAATTTTTGCTACCTCATATTTTACGAGAATTCCTAGCAAAAATTACGAGCTTTTTGAAATTTTACAAACTTTTTACCAATAAAATTGTAAATTTACAAGGAATTCTCGTGAATTTATTAAATTTTGTTTGGAAATTTGTAAAATTACAAAAAAAATGTAAAATTACAAAAAACAGGTAAAAAGTAAAGTTCGGCCTGGCCGAATGTATTGATTCCCCCACGATTTAAAAAAGATTATTTATCACTTTTGAAAAATAAAAAAAAAAAATCCGCGAAAAATAAATCCGCGATTTTTTTCTTTTTTTGTCAAAAATATGTTCGTACTTGTTAAAATACCATTCGGTGTTCAATTATGTTCACATATGTCAACCAGCAACCGAATAAAATCATTTTGTGTTTTTAGGTTATGTTGAATGTACCAAAATTTTTAAGGTGTCCTTACATTTTCATTCATAACTTTTGAACCGCTGAACCGATATCGCTCAAATGCAATACCAAACTGCTAGGTGGGGGTTGGTCTCACTAATGACCTCTCTCGGACGCACCATTGGACCGGTAGATGCTGATTAAATAAAACAAATTTACAAAAAATAAAAAAAATTGTATGGGGACCGCCTTAACAATTAGAGATAGAGGGTAAGTGTGTTCAGAGAAAATGTTTGGACTAAAACAAGTAGAAAAATTAAATTCGACTTTGCCGAATCTATGAATACCCTCCACAATGCATTTTTTTAAAGGGTAGTACATTTTTTAACGTGAAAAAATTAACAATTTTGATTAGAAATATTTTATATTGAGTAAAAAACTCTTTTTTTGTCATTTTTTTTTTTTTTTAAGAAAAATTACTAATTTTTTTTTTGAGTGTAAAATTTTTTTCGAGTGTAATGTTTTTTTATTGTAAAAATATTTCTGAGTGAATGCACGTACGTATGCACACAAAATATTGTAATTTTGGTAAAAAAAACTAATTTTTTTTTTTGAGTGTAAAATTTTTTTTGAGTGTAAAATTTTTTTTGAGTGTGAAATTTTTTTTGAGTGTAATTTTTAAGTTACCAATGTTTTTAAAACTAAACAAGTTTAAAAAGCATTGCTTTAAAATTAAACAAGTTTGAAAAGCATTGTTTAGTTACCACCAATGCTTTTAAAACTTATTATAACACGTGGCATTTTAGATGAAACTAATATGGAATTCAGGGTTTTGCTTATAACTTTTGAACCACTGGACCGATTGAGCTGAAATTTAATACCAAACAGATCCGGGGAACGGCAAAGATAATTGCCAAGGTTTTGTAGTCTCATTATTGTCTTTCGAAAGTTATCGTGTTTTTTATCTCGTAAATTCGCGAAACACCCTTGCCGAAATTTACTCTTTTGCTCATAACTTTTGAACCACTGGACCGATTTGGCTGGATTGCAATACCAACCTGACCAGGTAAATGACAAACATATATGCCAGTAGCCTCTGTAAAGTCTTTCAAAAGTTAGCGTGTTTTCTACGGACGGACAGACAGACAGACAGACGGACGGACGGACGGACATCGCTAGATCGACTTAAAATCGATCGAGGATCATAAATATATATACTTTATGGGGTCCTATACCAATATTTCGAGGTGTTACAAACGGAATGACAAACTTGTATATACCCTCTATCACTAGAGTGGAGGGTATAAAAATATTGTGGGTCGGTCATACGTTTTGTTGCTCTAAGGGCACTATTTGGGCAGTTAGAGCGGTTGGAGCAAATTTAAAAAAATGTCGTTTTGTGTGGGAGCCCCCTTAGAAATTGGAGATAGGGTATTAGTTTGTTCCAAATAAACGTTCAGACGAAAAAATGAATGGGGGTCGGTCTTATAAAGGACCCCTCTATGACGCACCATTCGAGCAGTAGAAATGATTTTAAAATTGGAAAATTACAATAAAACTTTTTCAAAAAATTTATAAAATAGTAATAATCTTTAGCCCACGATCCTCCTGGGCAAAAAATTTCAAAAAAATCGAAGAGTACAAACATTTTCAAAAATGAGATTCAAATTTAAAACTTAAAAATCGCATACTAGAGCGCTTTTAAGAATTTTTTGGGATTTTTTTACAAAGTACGTAAAAAAAAATTTTGAAAAAAAAATTCGAAATTTGGACCATTATTGAAGAAGTTATTAGTAAAAGAAGTTTGAGTAAAGGAACTAACTACCAATTTTTAAAAATTCGATATCTTTTGAACGGGTCATCAAAAAAATCGGAAAATTAACCACGAAGGACTTTTCGAAGGGTACTAAAAACTGTAAACAAGTTGGAAAGATCTAAAAAAAAATTTTCAAAGTGTCCGATTTGACATGGAATGCACCATATACTTTATGGGGTCCCAGACTGCTATTTCGATGAGTTACAAACGGAATGACAAACAAATTTTCTCTCTAGCACTAAGTGGAGGGTATAATAAGTTTCAAGAAAGTTTTAATTACAAGTTTTTTTTTAGAAAACTGTTTTTTTATAGAAAGCCGTCATAAATGGTTATAGGTTAAATTTTCTAATTTCTCTACAACAAGTCGAACAATCGTAAAAAATTTTAAAATTGTTTGAAAATACAAAAAGACAATATACATAGTCCTGCCAGATACAGATGGTATTAAAATTGTCAAATTATTTTAAATTGTTTGACTTTTTATGACTATGTTTAAAACAAACACAGGCAATATGAAGTTTAGTAATAATAAAATGGGCTTATGAGAGTCAAAGCCACTGTCCCACATAACTGTGAATAGGTCGTAAATTTTTTTATATTAAACACAATGCTTTTGTTCGCGCCTTAACATAGGCTTCGAAAATTTTGCAAAAAAAAAAAATCATAAATGTAGGGAGACTCGATTCCCAAAATCTAGTTTTAACGTTGTTTGTGCAATAAATTCAAATCGGAGACATTGAAATACAAATTTATTATAAACGAATTAAAAGAAAGTTTAAATATACATCTATTTTCAAACTTACCGTTAAATTATTATCAGCTAAATCCATATGTTTCAGTGTTATTAAACCCTCAAAACCACTTAAATCCAATTCACTAATAACATTTCCTCTTAACGTCATTGTAACCAGTTCTCTTAAACCTTCAAAACTATCATTGCGTACATATTCCACAAGATTATCCGATAAATCCAGCGATTTTAAAGAATGTAAATGTTGTACATTATTAGCAGGAACATCTAATAGTTGATTATTTTTAAACATCAATATCTCCAAAGACATTAAATTACGAAATGTATTATCCTCTAAACTAACAATATTATTATTCGTTAGATCTAGTTCAATCATAGATAATAAATCTTTCATAGCTGAGGGATGCACTAAATCAATACGATTAAAACTTAAATCCAGCACTAGCAAATTTGTGAGACCTTTAAAAGCATCTTTTTGTAAGGAGCTTACCGAATTATGACTGAGATTAAGGGTACGCATTTCCGTTTGATATTCAAAATTTTTCGAACCCAGTGTTTCCATAATATTACGTGATAAATCTAATATTTCCAATTTCGTATAGAACGGCAATGTAAATTCTATGTTGCGTATTTTATTTAAGGTTAAATTAATATATTTGGTCTCAGGATTTAATTGTATTGGCACATCTTCGAGGGCGGCATCTACACAATATGCTTTAATATTGGCATCACTGCCTAAACACTGACATTTTGAAGGACAAAATGCTTGTGTGTATTGTGTATGATAACTAAGCAGGATTAGGAGTAATGAGCTTAAGTGCAGCCAAGGTATACTACACAAGGATGATGTAGTTAAACGCCATCTAACATGAGTAATTCTGTGTAAATGTTTCATTGTATTTTTTTTTTTTGTTGTTTTTTGTTTAGATGGAGCTTAAGAGGAAATAATAATTAAGCAGGATACTTGGTGTTGACTTTTGCAAAATTTTAATTGAGAGCAAAACTGTTTTCGTTTTCACATTGGACATGGCATTGTTAAAGAAATCCTGTAATTAAAAGAAGAAAATAAGAAAATTAAATTGTGTTAATAGAGTTATATAATTTTGAGATAATTGTGGAATTAATTTAATGCTGCATTTTTAAAGTATACTTTTAGGGTAGTTGTAACAGTAGACCTTTATGAACTGGAATAATTGAAAACACAGCAATTTTTAAGCAAAATTTGGTTTAAATAAATTACGAATTTTTTAAGCATACTTTAAAGAGAATTTAAATAAAGCATACCTTTAGGACAAATATAAAATATTATTTTTTTAACGGAAATAATTAAAACGCACAAAAATCGTGTTGTAAAATTTGGAACAAATCAATTAAATTAATTGAAATTTTATTTTTAATGATTTTAATGCAACTTTTCAATTACGAAATAATTTACAATTTTACAACAAAATTAAAAATAAATGCCGCAAATTTAACTAAAAAAATAGTAAGACCCTATAAATGGCGCCAGTACACGACATATTTTTTTAAGGCATAATTTTAACAACTGAACCTTATAAACAGAAATTTTTAAAAAAACACAGCAAAAAATAAAATAAGTTTTATTTTTAAAGCACACTTTTAGGATAGTTATAACTAGGGATGAGATTTTAATGCACTAAAAAATCAAAAATATGCACTAATAAATTAAAAATATGCACTAAAAACCTTGAAATATGTACTAAAAAATAAAATGTGTACAATAAAAATCTTGTTTTCATTGGAAAAACTTTCTAAAAAGCAAAAAATAACGCCAGGTTTAAAAAGTAACATTTACAACTTTATATAAGCAAGATTTTTTTAAAAATTAAGAAAATATATAAAAAAAATAAAATAAAAAAAATATGTTTTTTCTTATTTTTAAAATAAATTCTTAAAATTTAAAATAGTTTTGGAAAAAAATATGCTCTTAAAAGTTGGGAAAATGCATAAAATATGCATTTAGAATCAAAATATGCAAAAATATGCACTTTCACCAAAATATGAAAAATATGCAAAAGCAAATCGATGCTATAAGGGTTCAAGTTGAAAAAATGCAGAAGAAAAATTGAATTTCTAAAAATTATAGACATTTCTGGTATTTCCTATACCGGTTTCAAACACCCCAGTTAGTGTCATCATCAGTAGGATTTTAAATGTCGGTTTGTCATGTTAATGAACTGTTTTTTATAAATGTGAATATTTTTAGTTTCTACAGAATAAATTTTGACAGTTTCCAACACTACAATTCTATTTCTAGCAATCTCAACCTCACTTCATACTATCTTTCAACTTTTTGCCATTTTAACGCAAATTTCTTGATTCGGATAATTGGTCGATATCGTCTTTGGACTTTCGACAAAAAACATGCATTTGCATGGAAATCACATCCCTAGTTATAACAGTTGGATATAAAACAAGTAAGAAAATTATAGTCGGTCAAGACCGGTCATATAATACCCTACACCAGATTTTCCCGGAAAATGGGTCCCAAGTTCAAACATGGACTGATTAGATCGATATTTTGTCAAATCTTTAATAAGTGTAAAAAGCACTTACTAATCAAATTTGAGTAGAATAGGCTTTTTTTTTTTGTTGACAATAAATCGCTTCAACTGAATATCGGGCGAAATTTCCACATGGGACCTAAGTCCAAAAATGGTCCGCTGATAATCTGATTTGATGAGGTTATTAAAGTACGCGTTTAACATACACAAACAGAATGTTAATTAAATATTTTCTATTTTCATGAAATTTGAGAGGTTTGTGTGAAAATCGGGAAGGTGGTTTGTATGGGGCTACGAGAAGAACTGGTCCGATTTCTTTAACATTCGGAATGGTGATTTGCGTTGATGAAACATGATTACCTGCCAAATTTTGAAAAGATACCTATTAAAATGCGGCTATTATAGTCATTTGAGCCAAAACTAAAGAGGACATTTGTATGGGGGCTAGGTCTAAATATGGACCGATTTCGAATTTCAATAGGCTTCGTCCTTGGGCCAAAAGAGGCTTAAGTTTCAAATTTCAAGTCAATTGATTAAGAATTGCGACCTGTATCGTGCTTACACCGTTTACATGGACAGACGGACGGACGGACGGACGGACATCGCTAAATCGACTCAAAAAGTGATTATAAGTCGATCGGTATACTTAAAAGTGGGTCTAGGACCAATATTTCGGGTAGTTACAAACATCAGCACAAACTCATTATACCCTGTACCACAATGTGGCGTAGGGTATAATTATAAAATTTGGATATTAAAAAAAATGATTTTTTAATATTTATTGAATTTAAAATATAATTGCAAATCATATGCTAATTTAACATAACCGAGAACAGATAACAAGGACCATTGTCTTGTTGTAGCGAAACAGACCACGGCCTTTGGTGGGAATTTAACCCACGACCCCCATCTTAGTTTTCGCTGACTAGTCGCTTATTTGTACTTTCAAGCTACAATGAATATTAATTCAGGACTAAGAAAAAAGTACAAAATTAAACTATTTTACCATTTTTGTCAAATCGAAATTTCCAAAAAGCATTTCAAAAACCAAGTTTTTATCACCATTATTTTAGGAAAGCGAAAAAGTGCCAAAGTACACCTTTTTCCATTTTAGAATCGAAAGTTCCTAAGAAGTACTTTTATCAGAACGTTTTTCGATGCACTATTATCCTACATTCCAAATTTCTAGAATCACTATGTCGGGATATAGAAAAAGTACCAAAATAAACCTTTTTACCTATTGAAATTTAAATTTCTAAATTTACATTTTTCAGAATGTTTTTTTACATTCTAAATTTCAAGTTTCAACGAGAAGGAGCATGAAAAAGTACCAAAGTACACTTTTTACCACTTTTAATCCCCTTAGAATCGAAGTTTTAAAAAGTAATTTTTTTTTGAATATTTTTCCGTTGGTGAATCCTACATTCCACGAAATCAAATTGTTACGAAAATTGTTTAAGAAAATCTAAAAAGTACCAAAGTAAACTTTTGTGCTCTCTTAGAATCAAAAAATGCTTAATCGTACTTGAGTCAGAATGTTTGTTTTTTTGCAGGCTGATCCTACATTCAGATTGATTTTATTTTCCAGAATTAAAACTTTATAAAAAGTAATTTTGTCAGAAATTTGTTTTTCTCTGTCTGTTTCTACATTCTAAATTTAAATTTTCTAGAAACATTATTTTTAAATGTTTTTTTAACTGGCATTTTTCTAAATTTCAAATTTCACAAAATATTACTTCGAGAGTGAAAAAAGTACCAAAGTACACTTCTTTACTACATTTTATCTCTTTCGAATCGGAATTTTCAAAAAGTATTTTTGAAAATGGTCTTTTTTGTTAGATGATTCTACATTTTAAATTTGAAGTTTCTAGGGCCATTTTTTTAGGATGTATAAATGTACCAAAAGTAAAATCGGAATTCACAAAAGGTTCTTTATCCCCTTTTTATCCCCTTAGAGTCGGAATTTCAAAAAAGTACTTTTA
Source organism: Pegoplata infirma (assembly GCA_963921195.1). Taxonomy (NCBI): domain Eukaryota; kingdom Metazoa; phylum Arthropoda; class Insecta; order Diptera; family Anthomyiidae; genus Pegoplata; species Pegoplata infirma. The sequence goes on from OY992538.1 coordinate 216,771,445, forward strand.
TCAAAATGTTTATTCTGTCGAAGAAATCTACTTTTCAAAATTTCTACACTCAAAAAAAAAAGTTTGTTAAATGACATAAAATCCCCGTGATTTTACGGGACAGGTTTTGAAAAATATGTACTAGCAAGAATCCCCGTAATGTTACGGGGATAATTTGTAAATTGATTTAACAAAAGAAAATGTAAATTTACAATTTTTTTGTAAAATAATAACTTCGAGGTGAACATTATTTTTGTAAATTTACAAAAAATTTGGTAAATTTACAAAACAAAATTGTAAACTTACAGAAAAAGGTTGTTATTTTACAAAGAAAAAATATAAAATGAAAATAATAAATTGTAGATTAACAAATTATTTGGTTAAACTACTGTTTTTGCCTCAAAAAAATATTGAAAAACACGTATATTAACAATAAAAATTGTAAATTTCCAAAAAAAAAAATATACAAAACAAATTGTAAACTTGCAAAAAAAGTTGTAAATTTACAAAATAAAGTAGAAAATAAAAACCAAAATTGTAAATTTACAAATTTTTTGGTTAAACTACTGTTTTTTATGACAAAAAACTTGTATATTTACAATAAAAAGTGGTAAATTGACAATTTTTATTGTATATACATATACCATTTTTTCTTATTTTTTTGCCGTAAAAACAGTAGTTTAACCATAAAATTTGTAAATTTACAATATTATTTTTGTATTTTCTACTTCATTAAACAAAATATAAAATTACAACTTTGTTCGTAAGTATACATTTTTTTTTTTTTAAATTTTCATATTTGTTTTGTAAATTTACAAAAAATTTGGTCTATTTACATATTTGGTTTGTAAATTTAAAGGTTTTTTTTCCATTGGTGCATCTTATTTTTCCTTCTTCGGCAGCTGGAGTAGCCTGAAATGATTTTTTTTTACTTGAACACTTTTAACTAAATTTTTAATGTATAACACTACCCTTTTTATTTTTTTCGACATTTCGTTTTTCTTAAGTAGAACATATGAGAATTGCGAAGGAGGCTACCCAAGAAATTTCTTATATTTTGAGGAAAAATTAGTCAAAAAATAACATTTTTTTTTTTAATTTTTAATTATTTTGACAAGTATTTTTAAAAAATTGGAAATTTTTTTTTGGATATTGTAGATTGGATGTTTAAGCACATGTTAAAATAAGAAAAACTTAATTTTTCATAATTAGCAGCTTTTTATTTACATTTTAGGTGCCAAATTTAAAAAAAAAAAAAATTACCAAAAATATATGGTAAAATTACCAAAAAATGGTAGAAATACAAAAAAAAGCTAGAACAACTATATAGTAGAAACACATAAAAATTGTGGTATTTTACTTAACGCAAATTACCAAAAAATGGTGTAAAAATTCATTTTTTCTGCCAAAGCTTACAATTACTTGAAAAATTTTTGTGTCCGGAACTTAAAAAATTTCCAAAAATTTTTTTCATAAAATTTATTATTTATAAAAAATTATTTTTAACTAAATTTTTTACTCCAAATCGCAAAAAAATCTAAACTTAGAAAATTTTTGCGTGTCCTATTGTTTAATAATTATTATTTTTTTTTTGTGAAACAACATTATTTCTAGTAATCAAATAAGTTTTGTAAAATTACATTGAAATTTTGTACATTTCAATACATACATTTCAAACTGAAACCTTGTCAACGATTTAAAAAAAAATATTTGTAATAAAACATTTTTTTGGTAGAAAGACTAAATAACATCAAATAAAATGTTGTTGTACAATTACAATTTTCTTGTGTAAAAAAACTAAACACCTTGTAATATTTTTTTAATTTGTAAAATCATTCACTTTTTTGTAAATTTACCCAAAAAATTTGTAAAATAAATTTACCAACATATAAAAGTAAAATTACAAAGCAAACTGTAGTTTTCATTTTATTAAATATACAACAATTTTTGTAAAAAGACAAAAATATTAGTAAAATAGAATTACAAGACCTTTTACTTGTAATTTTACAAACTTTTTTTTTTGAGTGTAGTTTTTAGGACTAAATATTGTTTTTAGAAATATAAAAAGTACCAAAATTACATTTTTAAGGCTTTTTAGGACTTTAGAATCGAAATTTCCACAGGCATAGTTGATTTTTTTTTCCAAAAACAAAACTTTATAAAAAGTTCTTTTGTCAAAACTTTATTTTTCTCTGGCTTTTCCTACATTTTAAATTTAAATTTTCTAGAAACATTATTTTTAAATATAGAAAAAGTACCCATTAAAATTAGCATTAAATGTACCTTTTTTAATATGTTTTTTTATTGACAGTTTTTAAATTTCAAGTGTCAAAGAATATTACTTGGGGAGTGAAAAAAAGTACCAAAGTATTTTTTTTTACGGGTGGTCTTTTTTTTTTTGTTGGATGATTCCACATTTAAAATTTAAGGTTTTTAGGGCCTTATTATAGAAAGTACCAAAAGTACACTTTTTATTCTGTTAGAATTGTAGTTCACAAAAGATTCCTTTTTTGGAATGTTTTTTTACTGATTTGTTTTAATTCAAAGTTTCAATGGTAACTATTTCAGAAATAAAAAAAGGTACCAAAGTACACTATTTTACCCTTTTTTATCCCCTTAGAATCTTAATTTCCTAAAAGTACTTTTTTTTAAATATATTTTTCTGTCGAAGGTTCCTAAATTTCCAATTATAAAGTTTCTGGGACCATTATTTTTGGAAATACAAAAAGTACCAAAAGAAAACTTTTATACCCCCTTATACCCATTGTTTAAAAACAGAAAAATTAAAGCAACCCAATTCTTTTTTTTACCTTTGTCTCTCCATTAAAAAATAATATTTCCATATTCCCTACCAAAAGTTTGTTGTTTATGAAAATAAAAAATATCAAACTAACTGTTACTGATAAAAATATTTTTTTTTTCCACATAAAAACAATTCTATTGTGCTTTTTTCTGCTCCCTTTTATTATACACCCAATAAACTACACTCAAAATAATTCTACAGTAAAGGGTTTAGTAAGTGTTATTGTACCAAAATCTACTAATTCGTTACTAATTTTAGTATCTTCAAAGTACTAACATTAGTAATTTTTACTGGATTTGACTAATATTAGTTAAAACTTTTAGTATTGGTTACCAATTTCTGCACTAGGTCCTTTTGGACTAAAATTAGTTAAATTTTTAGTATTGAATACCCACGTTTTTTTTTGGGTGTACAAACGTCCAAAAAAAAGTACCAACCAACAAAGTAACAAAAAAACAACTTTGTTAAATTTTTATGTCTATTAAGTGAAATTTAAAAACAAAAAAAAAAACTTTAAGTACTGTTTTTTTATTGGTTTTATTTTCTGCTTTATAAAAAAGCTATATATAAAGCTAGAGCAATTTTTTTGCCGTGTTAGGTTATTGATTTTTGTTTGCAAAATAATGAACTTCATTCATCTATAGACTAAAGTTACCAAAAGCTAATCAAAAATACATTTAACATTTTGTTTTTTTTTTTTGTTTTTGTATGCTGCTTGTTTATTGAGTCCTAAGAGCTTTTAAGAGGAAAATCAGCAACAAAAAGGGATTGTTGGCAAAAGGAAAATTGAAAATTTGTTACAAATTAAAACTTTGTTGGTAGAGAGAGAGAAAAAAAAAACGCAAATTAAAAGATTTATCGGGTATTAAGAAGAAATCAATAAAAAACCTCACGTTTAAAAAAATTTTTTAAATATTTAATGATAAAGTTGCAATAAATCTATGATAATTTTTTAATAGAGATAGCTTTAAAATGGATTTAACTTTTAATATCTACGGGGGTTTTTAAAGGAATTGGGTTTATAAGGTCTTTTTGTAAGTATTCTCCTTAAAGTGTGCTTTAAAAAAATTATTTTTATTAATAGAAATGTTTTTTTTTTTGTCATCGAAACACAACAGATGATATAAGAAATAGATTGTCCCGAAATAATAAAATTTGGAGTTTCTTTAGGGCACTGCTTATTGAAAAGCTAATTACGTAGAGAAAAGTAAAAAAATTTGGATGTCATCTTCAGGGCACAACCAGCGCGTAAAATTTGTTATGATTTCATGGAGCAATTTTGGTCTAGTACAACGTTTTCATAATTTATTAAATTTTTTATATAAAACTCCGTTTTGTACAAAAAACTTTAACTTAAACTTAATTTTAAAATTAAGATTAAGAATATTAGAATTAAAATTAAGACTAAGAATATTACTTAAGTTCTGTATAAAATACATTAGAAATTTTTGCGTAAATACTTTATGGAAAAAATTTTTAAAAATAGCGATTTTACTCCATATATGCTAAAATTACTCCAAAGATACTAAATTTTACTCCATAGATGCTAAATCTGTGGATTGTTTATCCAGATTGGTCCCAAAAATTGGAAAATGCTAAATATGTTGTGTAAAAAATATTAAAAATTTTTTGGAATTTGTAAATATTTTTCCCATAAAGTACCCAAAAATTACTTATTTTGAGCCGGATTTGGTTAAAAAATTCGCAAATGAATTTTGGTCGAAAAACATAATTTTTTTAACTTTGATCAATGGTTTCCGATTGAAGTTGGCTTTGCAAAATTTTTTCATAAATTTTCCCACAATCAGCTATTCCGTGCCCATTGTTCGACATCGATGGGGGGATGGGTGGGTGGGTGGTACTAGGGAGACTTCCCTTGTGAGTCGAATAATATCATACGTAATATCAATTTTTTCTTTGAGCCTAAAAGTATGCACTCCCTTTTTATACAAAATATCGAAATCCGTTTTGGCCTTAAGTAAACTAAACCATACCATTTCAAAGAGTTTATTAACTTTTATATTTTTAGTAACTTTATTATTCCAAACAATTAAATTTTCTTTAAATATAAATAATTCAAGGAATTTTATCATTAAAAATATATTAATTTTTTATTTTCCATTCTCTTTATGATTTATTATGTTTTCATTTCAAAACAAGTTCCACATAAATTTTCATATCCCTAGTTAACATTTAAATGGTAGGCATTTTATTATAAAAAATATTTCGTTTTGTACTAAAAATTCCTGCTTTATTTTTTTTTTTTGTTTGTGTGATTTTCTTGTTGAAATGATAAATTTTATTAAAGTTAAAAGTTCAACAGCTGGCACAAACAAAACAATATTTGTTTGTCTTCATATTCCGGGTAAAATATTACAATATCAAAATTCTTAAGAATTTTCTTATTGCGACAGATAGAATTTGAAAATAAAAAGAATAATCTTATAGCCGAAAAATTGTTATAGTAATCAGCAGACAGGTAGACCTTAGTAAAGGAGGTTTGATTTTTTAAGAATTAAAAAAAAAAAAAATACTTAAGTGAGATTGTTACCCCATGATCAGAGCTGCTCTTCTTTGGAATTTATCCAACAATTTTATTTGGATTTTTTTTGGGGGGGGATTTTATGACGATATTCACAATTGTATGTTTTTAATAATTCAGGTTTTATTACAAGTTTTTTGTAATTGACGATTTTATAATTAGTGTTTTCATGATTTCCGGATTTTTTGGAAATATTTTGTTATTTTTGTGTCCACTACAGTACTTGGTAACTCTGGTTTCGATTATAAAGAAATACAAGTTAATTCTTTTTTCATAATATCATTTGCAATTAATATATAATCTTTCAAATCGATATTCACCTAAAGGCATTCTTTAATATTGTTATTTTGTATTTTCATAAAAGTATGCTTTATCAAATCTTTTATTTAATTAAAGCTTTATACAGCCCAGCAAAAACCTCTTTTACCAAATTTGGTCTCACAAAGAATAATACGCTTTGCAGAAATATTGAGTAGTAAGTATAAAAATAAATGTACTCGTAAAGCACTGGGTATACAAAAAATATTACGCTTTGTGAAATGTTTCATTACGTTCAAAAATTTTTTGTACCCTCCACTCTAGTGATAGAGGGTATATAAAAGTTTGTCATTTCGTTTGTAACACCTCGAAATATTGGTCTAGGACCCCATAAAGTATATATATTCATGATCCTCGATCGATTTAAAGACGATCCACTGTGGGAAAAATTACCAATCTAGCTTATAAAAAATATTTTTTTTTTTTTTACAAATTTATAACCCTATAGCATATAATAATTCAATGATAGTTGATACTTAAAACTGCATTCAACATTTTTCGATTTATATGTTAGTTATGAAAATACAGGGCTGTAAATGTATGCAATGGATAAGTAGCACGTTCATGAGTGATTTTGGTTTTACGTTTTCCCCAATGTATTATGAAAAGTTTTATTGCGATATTGAACCTATATTTTTTTTGTGATAAAACAAGTCCTAAAGAGTACGTGGACACGATGTATTGTATAGAAAATTATTTTAGTAATACCCCTTGCGAGTAAGTACATAAAAATATTTTTTTGTCAAAATTCCTTAATGTGTAAAGAGATTAGAAAAAAGTACCGCTAAGTACCGCCAAACTAATTTTTGAATTTGAAACTAGACCTAATGAGGTAAGTCTGGAGAAAAATTTGGGTGCCACAAACCGCCACAAAGTAGAGTTTTAAGGACTTGTTTAAACATTTATTACTTGTGGGCGATGAATAAATTAAAACTTACAAGGGAAGTATCTCAACCCTTATGAACCGATTTGCCTGAAACTTAAAATATATATCAAAGAGACAATTCTAAGGTTGGGGTGTCTCGGCTTATCGGCCATATCGGGGATTTAGGGGTTCAAAACATGGGTCAAAAAATGGCGAAAAAATCGTTTTTTGGATTTTTCAGCCATTTCTTTTTAAGAAACTATATGATGTTTTCATATGAGAAGAAAGGTTTTTTTAATGCCTATCCATTAGTGACATAACCTTGTAAAAATTCGGCTTCTTAAAATATTTTTTTTTTTCAGTAAAATGTGTAAATTTTGAGGGGTACTTATGTGAAGACATAGACCTACGATATCCGTATGGATAAGAAATAATCTATATTAAATTTAAGTCTACCCGTATTTTTGCCATAGAGATTATTCCTGTTAGTTCGGAAGTTATCAAAATTTTCCCGAAGGTCGACATGGTTTCATAAGGGGACAACGAAATTTTTAAACACCGATATGGCCGATAAGCCGAGACACCCCAACCTTAAAATCGTCTCTTTAATATATATTTTAAGTTTCATGCAAATCGGTTTATAAGGGTTGAGAGACTCCCTTGTTAGTACTACTAACTTAGTATGTAGTTAGTTTCATTTATAATGTCAACTTAAATGTTATTTTCTCTAATTTTAAAAAAAGAAGGTTTGCTCCGTTTTTTGTTACGAATAAATAAAATTGTATAAGTTAGGTAAAAATACGAAAAGTTTATTTTTTAAAGTTTAACTCATATCTATATTTGATGACAGTAATTTTTGATATAAATATATATTGCAAAATACTATTTATGTGATTTTATTTACATATAAAAAGGCTTTTAATTGAGTTTTGCTTAACAAAAAATTTTAATTTATTTTGTATAACTAAATACATTGCTCTTTGGAGATACATCGTATTTGAAATATTACTAAATATATTAACAGCAACCCCTATCGGTGAATGATTAAATCTATCAAATTACTAAAATGCAACATAGGGCAATACTTTCGGAAAATTTTCATACCAATTTTAAAGAGATACTAAATTTCAGTGTAATTTCCACTAAAATCTTCCTTTTGGTGTACCCTGTAATTAAACAGGGTGCCTACAAATACAATATATTTAAAGAAGACTCCATTCGCTACAATCGCTCCATACATTTCAAACTTCTAAGATCAATAGTTTAACAGATACGATTTTTTATAAGCTAGATTGGTGATTTTTCCCACTGTGCGATCTAGCGAAGTTCGTCCGTCTGTTTGTTAAAAAAAGCAAACTTTTGAAAGACTTTTCGGAGGCTCAAATGTTATAAGCAAAAGAGTGAATTTCGGCAAGGGGTTTTCGCGAATTTATGAGATAAAAAACACGATAAGTTCTTGAATTTTTTACGAATTCTTAATATATTTGAAAAAAAAAAATTATTTCGTAGTTATTTTTTGGAGTTTTTTTAGGGTTAATTTTTTGTGAAATTGTGAATGGTTTATCGTCTTTCGTGAAGTATAACTTAAAATGTTAACAATTGTTAAAGCATTTTTTTACATGTAAATCTTCGTAGAAAGCTCAGGTTATATTGTGTATTAATATGGTATGCGAACGAGTGCGAACAGATGAGTTGTTAGCAAAAATGGATTTTGGATGTTTTTTTTTTTTTGCAAATTCACGTGTTAAAAAAACACACTAAAAACTCTTTTAAGCGTAGTGGTAAGCTACAATAATATTTTACAGTGTTTCCTTCATTCAGAAAACTTTTTTTTTGGCTAAAGTGCACTTTACGGGGCACAAATATTTTGGATTAAAAATATGTCACCCCCTTTAGAATTAAAAAAGGAAAATACCGAAAGTAAAATTTAAGGGGGCTGGGCCCCGGTGGACCCCCTGGAGCCAAAAAACTGCCCCACCCATAAGCATGTGCGTATGGGTACTCAAATGAAAGGGAATTATCTCACGATTGCAAATATGTATTTTTTGTATGTATTTTAACAATATTGTAACCCCTAAATCCATTTTAGTAACTTTCAGTTCAATAATTAAGCCATTCAGTTATTAACAACGTAAAAGGCTTGATACACAAAAAAACTTTATTTAGCGAAGCCGCTAAATTAATTTATGGAGTTTGTAATCCCTCAGCCCGGCCGAAGGCCGGCTACGCAAAAAGAAATTTTAAACAAAAAAAAATTTTTTTTGTGGACTTTTTTTGTTGAAAAAAAAAAAACGCATCATGGCGTTTTTTTTGGACCTAGAGGGGCCCAGGGTCCTAGCTCCCCTTTATTTTGCTTTTCTTTTTTAATGACGTTTAATTTAAGTACCCACACAAACCTGTAGGTGGGAGGGGCTGTTTTTTGGCTCCAGGGGGGCCCCGGGGCCCAGCCCCCTTAAATCTTAATTTCTGTTTTTTTCTTTTTTAATTCCAGAGGGGGTCCAATTTCCCCTTTTTTTCTCAAACAAAAAAAAATGTACACTTAAAAAAATTATTCACTCAAAAAAAATTTATACTCAAAAAAAAATTTTTTTTTATATTATTTAAAATCGTAATTTCCTCAAAATGATAATAATTTTAATAAATTACTATCAATAAAAATGTGTTTTTCAACAACTGAGTACAAAATTTTACAATTATACGGTATTCCGCCATATTCGCCCAAAAATGTGACCGAAGCCGAATAATGGCCGAATATTACTTTTTTGTGTACCGAATATTCGGTCAGATACTTCATATTATAAATGATGATTTTTAGTAAATACAGTTTTGTGAGCATTAATTTTTTTCAAAAATCCCCCTTATGGGCGGACCACTACAAAAAGGAGGCGTGGACCGCCCATTTTTTCTCAAACCGAATATTTCGACAGTAGAACCCTGTATACCAAATTTGGTAAGGCTAGCTTGTCGGAAAAAAGTTTTTGACGCGACTTAGGGTTTTTCGGCCATAGTGGTCCAAACGTTTTTAGCAAAACCATAAATTTAAGATTCGCTTCACCTTAAATTCACGTGCTAAAAAAACCGACCCAAAAAAAAAAGCTTTACATTTTGGAAAGCCACAAAATTACTTTTAAAAGTATTCAAAAATATTTATACACAAAAAAAAATTTTACACTCGAAAAAAATGTTACACTCAAAAAAATAGTAATTTTTCTTTTTCTTTACAAAAGTGACAAAAAAAAGTTTTTTACTCAAAATAAAATATTTCTTTTTTACAAAAGTGACAAAAAAATTTTTTTACTCAAAATAAAATATTTCTTATCAAAATTGTTCATTTCTTTCACGTAAGAAAATTTACCATTCATTAAAAAGAGCATTGTGCAGGGTATTCATAGCTTCGGCCAAGTCGAATTTAACTTTTCTACTTGTTTTTTTTTTTTAATTGTCAGAAATTTTTTTAAATTTTATCAAAAATCTTTATCCTAAAAGCATTTTTAACGGCCTTTTTCAATCCAAAACGCAAAAAAAAATTAAAATTGATATTTGCCCGGAACTAAGATTTTCCAAAAAAATTTTTATTTTTTTTTCCCAAAATCATTTTTAATGAAATTTTTACTCCGAAACGTAAACAAAATTTCCAAAAAGTTTTTATGTCCGGGACTGAAAATTTTTCATAAAATTATTTTTATTTTTTTTACATAAAAAAGCAATGAATGTTGGTGTCCGGGACCTTTAAAATAATTTAATTTTTTTTTTTTATTTTTACCCCCTAACAGCATTTTCATGTAATTTTTTAAGCATTTTATGACATTTATTTGTCGTAATCATTTAGATGTTGTGCCAGTTCAGTGTTTTTGTTTTTTCCACGGTTGGCCAACGTTGACTACAACCGTGAGCAGATGTACACCTGTAGGTATCCATGTAGATTGGCCCAATAACTACTATTTTTTATAAAATGGGTGTTTTTCCAACGTTTTTTGCCCCACTTTCAACGCTTTGCCAATATAGTTTTTCTGTCTGGGTCGCGTCAATCGAGGTTTACCTGTTTTTACTAACAGGCATACAAACAAAATGTAAACGTGTAAAATGCTAAACTAAATCACTTTATAATTTAAGTGGGTGTTATTATGGTTGGAAATTTGTTTCAATATGTAAAAAATTCATATTATGATAAAATGTTTTCTATTTAATCCTATTGACGAGTAATGGTATAAATGTGTCCCAATAGTCATTTTCATTCTTTGACTTAAAAACACATTTTATGATTTATATACCCTATACTTAGGGATATAGTTTGGCTTTCCATTTGTAACAGCTCGAAATATAAGGCCAAGGACCACAGAAAGTATTTATATTCTTGATCCCCGTTGATTTTAAGACGATCTACCGATGTCTGAGTTTGGACCATGGTTGCAGCACACCAAATCACCCATTATGGAGGGTCAACATAATATGGTTGATCTAGTTGATCATATATATTGTCACAATCATACTATGATCACCAACAACTATAAAACAAAATTTGTTGTCATACTATGATCAGCGAAGATTATAATATGATCGCTACAATCATGTTATGATACAGTTATCAATAATATTATAAAATTACAATTTTTGTACCATACTATAATCTAGAGCTGCAAAACTATCGATGGTACTATCGATAGTATCGATAGTTTTATTTTAAAAGGACTATCGATAGTTTTTAACCGATAGCGATACTATCGCCGAAAAATATTTGCTTCAAAAAGATTGTCACTTGCTGAAAACTTAATCAAAAAGTGAACCGTTTTAAAAATCTTTATATCATTTTGGAATAATTCTACTTTTTGAAGTATTAATGCAATGACAGTAATCTCGTGTTATTGTTATTGCGAAATTTAAGGTCCGAACAGTACAAGCAGGGCATGATGGAAGATCGCCGTAGTGAGTTAAAATAGACTGAAATTGCAGTGAACGCCAAAAACTGTCATTTGTGTAGAAGTACCAAGTTGTAATAAAAGCAATGTAATTTTACGCAAAATCTTACAATTCCTTAAAATATCCAATACTATCGATAGTATCGATAGTTTAAAAACAAACTATCGAAAATATCGAATGGGACGACTATCGAAAGTTTTGCAGCTCTACTATAATCAGCGGAGATTATAAAACGATCGCTACAATCAAGTTATGATAAAGTTATCAATCATATTTTATTGCCCCTCCATTATAGTTTTCGCAATCATGTTTCTACTCTGCGTGAAGTTACCAGCAAAACCATCTTAAAATAATGTTTTACTCTCGCAAAAAATTAAGGGTTTTTCAAAAAAAAAATTTTTTTTCAAAAATTAAATATTTCTAGTCACTGATTTTCCCCTTGAATTAATAAAATATTTAAAATCTTAAAACCGCTTTTGTTTTAAACCAATTGTATCGCGTTTCAGCCTTAAAAATAAAATTCTTAAAATTTTGCTTACAGCCCTTAAAGTGTTAAAAACCCATCAACTCATACAAAAAAAACTTTTACACTTTATTAGTAATAATTTTTGAGATCTTCTCGATTTGTGTGTGTGTAACTTATAAGTAAATTAATGAATGTGTAAATTTTTTAAATGCCAATTAATAAATTTTCCCCCCAAAAAGAAAAACAGATTTTTGAGAGGTAAATTATGGAATCATAAATTATATTTTGTTAAAATGAATTTTTGTGTTTCGTTTTTTCTTGTAAAATTTTTATAAAGATGTTTATAATTTTTTTTATGGTAAATAGACATTCTGAGACATTTTTGTGTGTTTTTTAAATGTATTTGAGTGCCAAAACATATGCTGCAGTGACAAAACATTGTTTTGGCAATATGATGAGTTTTTATATTAAGATGTTTTGAAGTAATGTAACCCAGCGATTGTTTTAGAATGATATTTTTAGTAAAAGAGGAAATCGAAAGTTTTGTTTGTATTAAAGAATTTTTCAAAGTAAAATTATTTTAAATTAGTTGTTTTAATTTTGCAATAATTTAAAATAAAAGGTATGGTTTTTAGAATATAAAGTAGAATATATTTTATTCATCGATTCACACAGAGAAAAAATATGTTTGGAATATGATTGCAGCACACCAAATCAACCATAATGAAGAGGGATCATAATTCTATTTATCATTTCACCATATTACATAGTATGTATATTATGATCATATTATAATCGTCAAAAGTTATAAAATGACAATTTTTTATAATAATATAATCAGCGAAGATCATATTATGGTCGCTACTATTATATTATGATAAAGTTATTAATCACACTACGATCCCCTCCTAAATGTTTGTCGCAATCATGTTTCTTCTCTGCGTGTTATTGCGAAGCAGAAATTTTTACTGGGAAATTTTACATAAATGAGCCAAAAAGAAATAAATATGTGCAGTTATAAATACAATTACGAGAGCTTGTTTTTAGTAGTTTTTGTTAAAAAATATATTAAACAAACAAGCTAAAAAGTTAAATTCGAATTGCCCGAATCCACGATTTCTAGAGTGATTCAAATTAAGCTTTTTTTAATTTCAAAATCGTCGGGGTCAGAAATGTTGCCTTTTAGGGTCAATAAGTTTCTAATGTAAACAAATTTAAATGTTTTGAACAGAAATATTTTATATTGAATAAAAAACTTTTTTTAGTCATTTTTCTAAAAAAAAAAATATTTTTTTTTGTTTAGTGTAAAATTTTTTTTTGAGTTTAAAAACATTTTTTAATGACAACATGTAGAAAATTTAAAGTCGACTTGGCCGAATTTTTGAATACCATCCACAGTGCCCTTTTTATAAGAACAATTGAAAAATTTTGATTAGAAATATTTTTTTTTTTGAGTAAAAAACATTTTTTGTCAATTTTGTAAAAAAAAAGAAAAATTGCTATGTTTTTTGAGTTCGTAAAAATATTTTTGAGTGACAAAAATTCTTGGTAAAGTAAATTGAATTTAAGTTGAAACCAATCTGAAATTCACGGTTTTCCTAATAACTTTTAAATCACTGTAGCTTTAGCACCCTCAGATTTGTTGTTCGAAAGTTAGCGTGTTTTATATCTCGTAAATTCACGAAAAACCCTTGCCGAAATTCACTCGATTGCTTATAACTTTTGAACAACTAAACCGATTTCGATGGAATGCAACACCAACCTGACCAGGTAAATGACCAAAATAAGTGTCAAACTTCAGGAGCCTCCGCAAAGCTTTTTAAAAGTTAGCGTGTTTTCAACTGATAGACGGACGGACGGACATCGCTAGATCGTCTTAAAATCGATCGAGGATCATGAACATATATGCATACTTTGTGGGGTCCTAGACCGATATTTCGGGGTGCTACAAAAGGAATGACAAACTTATATCTACCCTCTATCACTAGAGTGGAGGGTATAACAAATAATTATATAAAAATTTTGCAGCCCAAACATATTTTTTCACCTTAAAAACATTGATTTGGTTATGTCCGAATATGAACTAATATTCTAAGCAAAGAAATTATACATCTTTATCACTTTTTTCTGAGCTTTCCAATTTTTCAGAAAAAAAGGAACCCAAAGATATTTTCCTACAGTTCCAATACTTTTATATGTTAGTATCGACTCTCAAAGGAAATTTTCCTGAATCCGATGTTTTTGAAATTCAAAAAAAAATATAATTTGCTCCACCCTTATTAATACCAAGACCAGCCCTCATTAGTTTTTACCCCTAAATATTATTTTCCAAATAAACTTATAATCAATGTCCTATTCCTAAAGGGTCTGCCATTCACAATGACATTTTTTTAAAATTTTCTCTAACCGCTCTTACTGCTCAAAGAGTGCCCTTTAAGGGGTCATATGTATGACTGACAGCATTTTTCCAATCCAAACATTTTCTTAGAACATACCTACTCTAACCCTCAAGACGGTCCACATAAATTTAAATGTTCAACCCTTAAGACATTTAAAATTTTTTTTATTTTTAAAAAATTTCTTTATGTGTGTCAGTCATTGATATGAGCCCTCTAGAGGGCACTCTTTTAGCGGTTAGAGCGGTAAGAGCCAATTTTTAGAAATGCTATTTTATATGGCAGCCCTTTAGGAATTGGAGATAGAGTAGAAAAAAATGTTGATGCACACAAAAAAAACCTTGACTTAAAAAATTATGTTATTAACTGTTTGTTATTTTAAAAATTTTACGTTTAGTCGTTTTTAAAAGAAAAAACATTTGTTTTATGTTCAGTTTTTATTAATGACTACTTCTGTTCTTTGTTTCAAAAATAACACACTAAAAAATAAAGACTTTCATTAACATTTAATTTTTAAAGTCATTTATTTTTGTTCTGTAAGTAAAAAAAAACCGGCTATTCTTTAAATTTTTAATGATTTGTGTAAGTAATTTTTTTTTTAAATTGTTGGTATTTTTTAATGAGATATCACTAGTTTTTACCTACACAAGTAGGTTATTTTTTTGTAGAAAAAAAGTTCAAAAAATTATTTATAGAAATATAAAAACATGTTTGTATCAAGTGACTTTGCCACGATGGGTAGAGTGTCTGGCCAGAATGTAGTTGATTGCGGGATTGATTCCCCAAAATTGTATTAAAAATTTTTAAAAAATATTTCAATAGAAAATTGTAAAAAATAACCTACGAAATCATTAATTTTTAATGTTTCCGTAGGTTATTTTTTTTTTTGGAATTTGTTGGTAAAAATAACAGAACTATCATTAATTTTTTATGTTTTCGTAGGTTATTTTTTCGAATTTGTTGGTAAAAGAGAATGAAAGAAACGTAATTTTTTAATGTTTAATGTTATTTATTTTAGAAAAAACAGTAAAAAATAAATGTTGATGTTTGTTAAAACAAAAGAATAATTTCTGGGATGGTTTTCAATTTTTTATTCACTGGTTTTAAGTGTGTTTTTCATTTGTTTTTGCCTACAAAATATTTTGAGTGTTTTCAAATTACTAGAAAATGTCTCGTAATCCAATTTTACCAATATTTGCCAGTTTTCCTTGTTTTTTAACAAACAATTTTTGATCGAAATATTATTATTATATTACATTATTATTTATAATTTTACAAATTTTCAAAAATTTTTTCCAAAAAAAATCTAGTAAATTCAGGAGAATCCCTTGTAAATTTTATTGCGCCAAAAAAGTTGGAAATTTACAATCTTATTGGTAAAAATCTTGTAAAATTACGAAAAAACTCGTAATTTTTACTAAGAAGTCTCGTAAAATAGGAGTTAGCAAAAAATTTAGTAAAGTCACGAAACCTCCTTGTGAGTTTTATCGCGTCAAAAAATTGTAAATTTACAATTTTATTAGTAAAAAGCTTGTAAAATTACAAAATTATTGGTAAAAAGCTTGTAAAATTACAAGGAATTCTTGTCAAATAGGAAGTAGCAAAAAAAAAAAGTCACAAACATTTCATGTAATTTTACAAGCTTTTTTTAGTGTGGGTAAATTAACGGAGCTCGGTCTTGATATTGTCCCCTCTAGGGCAAAAAATTTGTGAGATCGATAGGAGTTTTCCTCAAAAAATTAAAAAAAAAATCAAAGAGTACAAACATTTTCAAAAATGAAATTTTAATTTTAATACTTAAAATCGCATAACTTTTGAAAATTGTTTAGTATTTTTTTTCTTAAAAAAAAAAAAATTGAATTTGGATCCTTTTGGAAGAAAGTTTGAATAAACGTACATGCTCCGTATTTTTGAAAATTCGATATTTTTTAGCGGATCATTAAAAAATCTGAAAATTTACCAGGAAACAGTTGTCAAAGGGTTCTTAAAACTGTTGAAATGCCATATATATATACTTTAAGTGATCCTTGACCGATGTTTCGATGTGTTACAAACCGAATGACAAACTTGAATTTACCCTTTGTCAATAAGTAGCTTGTTAAGCCAAATTTTATAAAAAAAATTTTTTATCAAATTTTTTTTTTAGTCAAAAAGTGTTTTTGCACTTAAATTCAGTTAAATTTGAATTGTTGTTGTTTTTCAGTAATATTTTTAGAACAAAGTGAAAAAAAAATATTTTTGTTTCAAATAAAATACAACAGATTACATGGTGTTCATTGTTCTCACCTTAAGGTATGCTTCAAAAAAATTTCTACAAAAAATGTACATAAAAACATAGTGAGTCGTAGATGCCTTAATAATAGCTGTAACTATGATTTTTAAAGTCTCTTTATAAAATACACGGCACGTGGCGCGACTTCCCTATTACTAATACATATATTTAGTTTAGATTCTGCAAATTTTTTTCTTAAATTTTCCCGCAAAAAAATTATTCTAGTCTTAAATAATATTTTTGACATAAAGTGTTTCAAACTCTACGTCTAAGCAATTTAGTTGTATTTCACTTTAGTTTTCAATATCGTTTCATGTTTATTTCATATTTTTTTTAATAATTGTTTTTAACAACAAAAAAATGTCACACTTCATATTATTAAAAAAAAAAAATAATATAGATGTTTTGTTCAGTAAAACGACACCACTTTTAAAATACAATTTTGAAATACCAAAAAAAAAAAAAACTTTTCAGACATGTTTCGTTAACAAAAATTTTTGTTTTACAAAATGCACTATAACAAACTATCAGCAGTGCACTCAGTTAAACACAGATAAAACAGAAACCGACAGACGGATGAGCAGACAGAACAAAAAAAAAAACATTTATACAATTGTAGTAAAAATGCTAGACGAACGGACAGACACTTCTATGACGCCATAATGTTATAAATGCAATTCAATTTTTCCTTTAAAATATTTTTCTTTTTGCACATTTCTTGTGCAACTTTATTTTATTTTTTATTTTGTTAATAGAAAGCACGAGACAATTACCACCACAATAAAGCATATAAAAATGGAAAAATCAACAAAAAAAGAAAATTAAAATAGATGAAAAAAAAAATCTTAAAATTGTGCACAATTTCTATTCTTGTTTATAAGGGAGAGAACTTTTTTTAAGAAGATGCTAAGTTTTTTTAATCAATTGTTTAAAAATTTATTATAAAAACAAGAAAAACTTAATAAATTTCAATTAAAATTTGTTTTTAGTCATATTCGAATCACATTGTTATTCATGCACCAATACTGAAATATATTTAAAGCATACCTTTAAGCGCAAACAATAAACAATCGTATCAAATAAACAACTAGCAAGAAATAGTTTTGATATCCTAGGGTCTAGGGCCTCATTTAAAATATATTAATTGATTTCATAGTCCTAGATCGGATTTACATCGATCTAGCAATATTCGTCTGTCTGTTGGAATCACGATTGATTTTGAAACACGGTGCCTTTTGCCATTTTTCTTCAACTTTTAATTTTACCAAGTGTCCGGGTAATTTTTTTTTATACTAGACCTAAAAGTTATGGGTTACAAATTTGAGGACAATCGGGTTAAATTAACCAGTGGCGTTTTCAATAACCAAAACCAAAGTTTTGGTTATTGAAAATTAAAAAAAAAAAAAAATTAGTCTTGCGACACGTCATTTTTATTAATATTGACCGATTTAACTGAATATCGGTCCAAATTTTTATATGAACTAACAAGGGAAGTCTCCCTAGTGTCACCCGCGGATCTTTATGGAATTGGTTTTATTTGTAGATCAGAAAAAATAAAGGGACACGTATTTTTTTTAGCGGCCCAAATTCATATTTAGGGGGTAAAAAGGAGGGGGGAAGACAAGGCCATTTTTCAGTTTTTTTCGTTTATCTCCTATATTATGCAAAGAAACCTAGTCATGTTACATACCAAATGAAAGGTCTTTGGAAAACCTATCTATGTGTGCTAAGAACGTGTCCAAACATGCACAATTTTTTGTCATATTGAGTAAAATACCAAAATTTTTGGACATTTTTGTTAATAAGTCGAAAAATATTAACTTCTTTGGTATTTTTAATACCTTTAATCTGATACCTCACATGCCTATATTAATTTTGTTTAAATAGGCGTAAATCGTAAAAAACTGAAAAAGGTCAATTTCCCCCCATACAAATCGACCCCCCCTAAAAATGAGTTTGGGCCGCTAAAAAAAAAATACGTGTCGAATTAATTTTCGTTCTTAACAACATATCTAAATTTCATGAAGATCGGAGGGTGACACCAGGCAGACTTACCTTGTAAGTCCAAAAATGATTCAATTATATTCCGATTTGATAAGGTTACTTAAGTACACGTTTAAAATTTATATATTTATATTTTTATGAATTATGGGAACTATGTGAATATCGGGCGGGTGGTTTGTATGGGGACTACCAGAAGGACTGACCCGATTCCTTTGAAATTTGGAATGCTTACAAAATTGTATCAAAGATCTATTATAATACGTTTATTAGAGTCATTTTAGCCGAATCCAAAGTTGGCGTTTGTATGGGGCCTAGGTCTTAACATGGACCGATTTTCTCTAATTCCAATAGGCTTCGTCCTTGGGCCAAAAGATGCTTAAGTTCCAAATTTCAAGTCAATTAATTGATAGTTACAAACATTAGCACAAACTCATTATACCCTGTACCACAGAGTGGTGTAGGGTATACAAATTAAATCGGTAAAACGGTTTTTGAGATATCAATTATTGAAATTTGCAAAAAATTGCAGGTTTTTCATACGTTCAAGAAATTTTTTGAAAAAAATTTCAAAATTTTTTTTTTCTTGACCCTTTCTTAAGTTTAAGCCAAATCCAATAATTTTAAACCATGTCGAACTTTGATAAAAGTTTTGGTTTTTTAAAAAAATTTCACCAAAAATTCTCAACTTTGATCCAAAGGCGAAATAGGTTAAAAATTTCTGATTAAGTTTTAATGAAAGTTTGTCTCAAGTTCTATCGGAATACAATTGAACCATTTTTGGACTTAGTCCCCCATATAAAAATTTCGACTGATATTCAGTTAAATCGGTATATTGACAAAAAAAATAAACCAATTCCACTAGAATTTGATCTGTATGTGTTTTCTACACTAAATAATGATCTAACAAAACACAGATCCGGAATCGGTCCTTGTTTGGACTTGGTACCCATTTTCCGGAAAACACTGGTGTAGGGTATCATATGGTCGGTCTTGACCGACTATAACTTTCTTACTTGTTTTTTTTTAAACCAAAACTTTGATCGTTTAAGCAACGAGTTTAATTGAGCGGATCAGAGTTCTGAATTATTTCTTGCGGAACAAACTTATTTATTTTAATGCACTGAATACAAATATCATAAATATAAATAAATTGGTCTAACGGTTTTTGAGATATCAGTTTGATATTTGCCAAAAATGGCGGTATTTTTCTACGTTCAAGAAATTTTTTAAATAAATTCTCAAAATTTCTTTCTATTGACTCTTTCATTGAGCTTGAGACAAACTTTCAATTAAAATTAATTTCAGCCAAATCCGATAATTTTAAGCCGTGTCGAACTTCGATCAAAGTTTTGTTTGTTTTTTAAAAAAAATTTCACCAAAAACTTTCAACTTTGATCGAAGAGCGAAATGGGTTAAACTGTTCTGATTTGGCTAAACTTAAGTTTTATCGAAAGTTTTTCTAAAGCTTTATGAAAAAGTCATTGGGAAAAAATTATTTTTTTTTTCAAATTCTTAAAGGTAGGAAAAACCCGTTATTTTTAAAAAGTTTTTGAAAAATTTCAAATGATGATGTCTCGAAAATCGCTTGACCGATTTCAGAATTTTGGATAGACGGACGGACATCGCTAGAATGTCTTAGAATCGATCACTGATCAATAATATATATACTTTATGGGGTCCTAGACCGATATTTCGATGCGCAACACATGGAATTATAAAGTGAGTATACACCCAAACTGTGGTTCGAGGGTATACAAATGTATCGCTAGATATATATTTTTTTATGCTGTAGGCAAAATCGCCCAAAGAAAAATCGCCAAAAAAATTTAACGAAAAATCGCCCAAATGCAAAATCGCCCAAAAAATATGAAAAATTACCCAAAAAAAAAAAATATACGAAATTTCGCCCAAAATTAACGAAAAAAGCCCAAGAAAGAAATGAAAAATGACCCAAAAATAAAAAAAAATTCCGATAATGCATTTGAGCGATATCGGTTCAGCGGTTCAAAAGTTATGAACGAAAATGTAAGGACACCTCAAAAATTTTAGTACATTCAACATAACCTTAAAATACAAAATGCTTTCATTCGGCTGCTGGTTGACATATCGTCGCTGCGCCTAAAAATGGAGTCATGTGTTTTTTAAATTTTTTCAAAGAGGCCCAAAAATACCATTTTTTTGGTCCTTTCGCAATACATTTTAGAAGTCAACTTTTAATCAACATAAAAATTATAATATTGGTTTAATATTTATGTGAAGTTCTTTCATAAAAGTACCCCGAAAGAACCTAATTTAATTTGGCTGTTTCTTGGGCCTCTTCAAAAATAAAATTTTAACATTTTACCATTTAAAAATGGTATTTAAAAAAAGTTCAAACATATTTTTTTGACAAAAAAAAATATCGCGGATTTTTTTTACCAAATTTTTTTTTTCGCGGTCATTTTTTTCAAAATTTTTTTTTTAAAAGTAATTTCCTTTTAAATAAAGTTGTTTCCAATAATCTTTTAGAAACTGTGGAGGATATCAATACATTCGGCAATGCCGAATTAAACATTTTTACTTGTTATATTACTGTGGAAATTATTTGCAGCAAACTATGTTTTTTATTGCATATATTTAGGCAGTGCATCAAATGTATATTTAATTTTAAAAAGCTAACGAATTGTATAATTTTTTGGCAGTCAAAAAAAATGTTTTTTTATTCCACTGATTAAGATGATTTTTGATATTCTGAGAAACATACCTAAAACTTTCGAAAATCAAACGTAACATAAATTTTTTCTTTAAGCCTAAAAGTGTGCAATCCTTTTTTACACAAAACATTTTGATTCAGTTGTGTCGTTTTAATTGGCCTTTTTGAGTCACAAAAATATTTTACAAAGCATTTTTGTAACTGAAAAACAAAAAAAAAAAAATAAAACTTAAAAACAATTTTACACTCAAAGAAAATACACTAAAAAAATTTGGTTATTAAATTTTGTTTTTAAAGTTTAACTTTTATATATTTTTAATATCTAATTGTTTGCCCCCCTATTGCAAACATGAAATTATTTTATCTACCAAAATGCAATGCGTATAAAATTTCCACTTAAGCTAAAAAACATTGTTAAAATAAAGTTATAATGTTTTACTATACAAAAAAAAAAAATAACAAAAAAATTTTAAGACAAAAAAATTTAATGAACAAAAAATTTTTTACCAAAATGGTTTTTCTAAAATAAAATAATATTTGTCTTTAGAGAGCAAAACAAAAATACAGAAAAAAGCTCTCAAAAAAGAAAGATAGAAACGTAAAAGAAATCTTCAAACAGAAGTTAAAGGTTAAAATACTTTTAAGTATAGTGCTGAGAGTTTAAATAATGAAAATGACTGTTGTTAAAAGCAAATAACACAAAGTTTATGTAGTAGTATATCAAGGGGTTTGTAACCTTGCTAAGTAAACTTAAAGCACTTAGAATGAAATAAAGTAAAGAGAAATTAAAGTGAATTTAAGGAGTTAACTTGAACAAACTTTAAAAGTCTTGAGAAAATGTAAAAACATGTGTTTAAATCTTTTTTGTGTCCCTTTAAAAATTTTTCCCAAAAAAGTATGCTACAAATTTTTCGGAGCTGGCTTGAGAGACTCGAACTGTGATTAACAATACAGACTGTTATTTCATAATTTAATTTAAAAATATCGTGCAGGTTCTGGATAATTTTTAGTCTAAATATATCCTTTTTGATCCTTAATGTCTCCTTCTTTACTGCCTAAAGGCCTCTCTCTTACAATTAGTCAAGTCAACAACCATTTTGTATGCCCCTAAAACATATGCTTTAAAAATTTTAAATACATGTATTTTATTACAAATTTCCTTAACCTTAATTAAAAACGTAATCAAGCTTATAGCATGTTCTTCCAACAATTGAATCACCAGACCTTAAAACCCATTAAAGAATTTAATCCTTGTTGCCTACACATTTCAAACTGTGCAACACAAGTGAAAGTGTAAAATTGAATATTAGCATGTGTCATTGAAAATCAAAAGCATACAAATGAAATGGAAAATAAGTAAAACCTCAGACTTCGTGACAAAGTTTAAATTTAATTTTATAAGCAATTTTATTTTTATTTTCTTTTTTGTGCAATATACAATTGTTTTATATAAAATTTTATTTTTATTTGTAGAACAAAAGTAGCAGAAAAATAAGAAAAATTGAAACTTAAGCTGCATGCAATATTCCATTAGGAATAAATTATAGAGGAAAAAGAAAAATATATATTGAAAACCAAGTATTTATTTTATATCAATGATAATGCAATAAGTTTTAATGTTAAACAACGTGTCAACCAGCAAGATTTTTGGGATATTATAAAATTTTTTTAAGTTATTGATAAATCGATAACACAAAAATTTTAAAAGAAAAGTTTATAAAGATATCGATAGCCATTAAAATTGATAATTCAAAATTTTTCTTAAGAAAAATCATGAAGTTTTTGATATATATATCAATAAATCGATAACTTTACAAATTTTCTATAGAAAATTTTAAGTTATCGAAACATCGATTACTCTGCAATTTTTCTACAGAAAGTTTTTAGTTATCGACATAGTGATGACTCAACAAATCTTTTATAGAACATTTTAGTTTTATCGATACATCGATAACTCTTCAAATTTTGGATAAAAAAAAATTAAATTTGTCGATAACTCTTCAAATTTACGATCAAAAAAATTTAAGTTATCGATACATCGATAACTCTACAAATTTTCTATAAAAAATTTTAAATAATCGATAGCTCTAAAAATGTTTTCATAGAAAATTTGTATAGTTATCGATATATTAATAACTAAGAATTTTTCTAGACAATTCCTAAAGTTTTCGATATATCGATAATTTCAACTTTACTACAGCAAATTTTAATCTTTATCGATAACAATTTTTTAATTGAAAATATTTCTATAGTTGTTGATAACTTAAAATTTTTCATAGAACATTTTTGTAGTTAAGGATATATCCGGGTAATTCCAAAATTTTTCGCCCCACTGTTCCGAAACATGCCTTTGGGCGCCACTGAGAATTTGGCTCATATATATACACGTTTATATGAGATATGTTGCATTTTTGGATTTTCAAAATTTGCTGTAGTTTTCAAATTATCGCGGGTCAAAGTTCGACTTTTTTAGCAAAAGTCAGAAAAATACATGACGTTTAACGTGCTCTAACTTTTTAACTAGTAATCCGATTATCACAAGTAATGGCTCATATGAAAGCTTAATTCTTCTTCTTTTAGGAAATATTTTCAAAAGCATACGGTTTTTTTCAGAAGTGTTGCAAAAATTCAAAAACATTTTTTTTTGCGAATATTTAAAAAAACACATCTTCGATTTTTTTAAAAAAAAGTTTGGTGATAAACAATACTGTTTTGTACAACATATCCAAAATTCAGAATGGGATCCCAATGGGATCAAAAAATATTCTGGTTTTAGTACGAAGTTCTTAAATTTTACCTTAGAAAATTAAAATTTTATGTTTCTTCAATATAAAAATTTAAATTTTCAAAGAAAATTATACTATTAAAATTTTGAAAAACATTCAAAACATTAGAAATTTAAATTTTCTAAGGGAAAAATATGAGAATCTCGTACTTAAAAGAGAATAGTTTTTGATCCCATGGAGATCCCACTCTGAATTTTGAATATGTTATACAAAACATTGTTATTTTTCACCAGAATTTTTTTTTTTAAAAATCGAAGATGTGTTTTTTTAAACATTCGAAAAGAAAAAATGTTTTTGCATTTTTGCATCATTTCTGTAAAAAAAAACTGTGTTATTTTAAAAATATTTTCTAAAAGAAGAACCCCAGCTTTCACATGAGCCTAAATTTGTGAAAATCGGGTCATTGGTTAAGAAGTTACAGCTCTTTAAACGTGATGTATTTTTCTAACTTTTGCTTAAAAAGTCAATCTTTGACCCGCCATAATTCGTTAAATACACCAAATGTAAAAAAACGATATATGGTACATTTATCATATTTATGAGGGCTATCTATGTGTCAAGGTTCAAATTTATCTGAGACACCATTTCCGAAAATGACTAAAATTTGAGCTAAATTTTCTGGAATGACCCATCCATAACATAAATTATTTTAAGAAAAGTTGTATGGATATCGATATCTCTTTAAACAACTTTCTTTAAAAAATTTGTGTAGTTATTGATATATCGACAGCGTAAAATTTTTTAAAGAAAATTTTTAAAGTAATCGATATATGGGTAGTATACATTTTTTTACAGAAAATTTTTAAAGTTATCGATAATTCGATAAAATTTTCTATACAAACATTGAATTTTCTATCGAAAATTAAAAATATCAAAAACTATACAAATTTGTTTATAAAAATTTTTAAGTTGTCGATATATCGATAACTACACATATTTTCTATAAAAATTTCTTGTTGTCGATAGCCAGACAAATTTTCTTCAGAAAAATTTGTGTTATCGATGTATCAATAGCCAGACAAATTTTCTATCGAAAATTTTATATAATCGATGAATCGAAAACCAGAAAAATTTTCTTTAGATAATTTAAGTTTTTTTATAGAAACTTTTATTTTATCTATATATCGATATCTATACAATTTTCATAGACAATCTTAAGTCATCCATTAAGACCAAAAATTTGACTAGCTATCGATAACAAAATAATTCTATAGAAAATTTGTGTAGTTTTCAATATATCGCTAGTTTAAAATTTTCTATACAAAATTAGTATAGTAATCGATAACTTCAAATTGTCTATAGAAAATATATATAGTTATCGATGTTCGATAACTTTCAGTTTTTTATAGAAAATTTGTCGTAAAATTTTTTCTATAGAAAAATTTTTTATAGAAAATTTGTCTAGTTATCGATAATATAAAATTTTCTATAGAAAATTTGTCTTGCTACTGACACATCGATAACACAAAACTTTCTGAAGACTATTTGTCTGACTATCGTTAAATCGGTAACAAAAAAATGTCTATAGAAAATTTGTGTAGTTATCGATATATCGATAATTAAAAATTTCTTATAGATAATTTTATAGTTTTTGATACATCGATAGCTTAAAATTAGCGGTACCAAATGTGTATAGTAATCGATAACTTAAAATTGTCTATCGATGTATCGATCACTTTCAATTTGTTATAGAAAATTTGTCGTAAAATTTGTAACATAATTTTTTCTATAAAAAAAAATTTTTATAAAAAATTTGTCTAGTTATCGATTCATCGATAATATAAAATTTTCGATAGAAAATTTGTCTTGCTGCTGACACATCTATAACACAAAATTTTCAGATAATTTTTCGGACTATCGATACATCGATAACAAAAATAAAATTATAGAAAGTTTGTGTTGTTATCGATAACTTAAAACATCTTACAGAAAATTTGAATAGTGTTCGATATATCGATAGCTTAAAATTTTTTATACAAAATTTGTATAGTACTCGATAACATAAAATTGTCTACTTATAGAAAATATATATAGTTATCGATGTATCGATAACTTTTAATTTTTTATAGAAAATTTGTCGTAAAACTTGTAACATAATTTTTTCTATAAAAAAATGTCCTTAAAAAAATTTCTATAGAAAATTTGTATAGTTATCGATATGTCGATAGCTTAAAATTTTCGTTAGAAAATTTGTATAGTTATCGATATATCTTTAAAAAATTTTATAGAAATTTTTTGAAGTTATCGATATAATAAAAACGTAAATAGCTTAAAACTGTCTATAGAAAATTTGTCTAGTTATTGATAGCAAACAATTTTTTATAAAAATTTTCTATACAAAATTTGAAAAGTTATCGATAACACTAACATTTTTAGTTATCGATAACACGGAATCTTCTTTAAAAAGTTTGTATAGTTATCGATAGATTGATAACACAACATGCTCTATCTAATATTTAAATAGTTATCGATACATCCATAACACAACTATAAAAAATGTGCATAGTTATCGGTATATCAATAGCACAAACATTTTCTATAGAAAATTAATTTAGTTTTTCGATAAGTCGAAAGTCATCGATATACAGATAACACAAAATATTCTAAACAAATTTTGAATAGTTATCGATATATCGATAACATAAAATTTTTCTAATAATCAATATATCGATGGCACAATTCGATATACAATATCGACATACAAAATTTGTCGATCGATGAACCGATAACACAAAATATCGATAACACAAAATCTTATTTAAAAAATTAGTTATGTTATCGATGTATTGATAACACAAAATGCTCTTTCTAATATTCGAATAGTTATCGATACATTTAAAACACAAAGTTGTCTATAAAAATGTGCATAGTTATCGATATATCAATAGCACAAAACTTTCTATAGAAAATTAATTTAGTTTTTCGATAAGTAGAAAGTCATCGATATACAGATAACTCAAAATATTCTAAACAAATTTTGAATAGTTATCGATATATCGATAACACAAAATTTTTCTAATAATCAATATATCGATGGCACAATTCGATATACAATATCGATATACAAAATTTGTCGATCGATGAATCGATAACACAAAATTTTAAAAAGAAAATTTTTTCAGTTATCGATAATAAAAAAATGTTCTATAGAAAATTTGTATATTTATCGATATATCGATAACACAAAAATTTTTAATGAAAATTTGTCTAGTTATCGATATATTAATAACACAAAATTTTCTATAGAAAAATTGTCTAGTTATCGATATATTAATAACAAAAATTTTCTATAGAAAAATTTTCTAGTTATTGATATATTAATATCACAAAATTTTCTATAGAAAAATTGTCTAGTAATCGATATTTCGATAACACAAAATGTTTTATAGAAAATTTTTCTAGTTAGCGATGTATCGATAACACAAAATTTTCTATAGAAAATTTGTTTAGATATCGATAATACAAAATTCTCTATAGAAAATCTGTGAAATTATCGACATATCGGTAACACCAAATTTTCTAATTAAAATTTCTGTATTTAATTTTTTTAAATTTTTTTCAATACAAAATTTATTGATTTGTTAAAATTTTATCGATATATCGATAACCTAAAATTTTCGTTAAAAAATATTGATAGTTATCGATATAAAGGTGACTTAAAATTTGTAAAGGTGACTTAAATTTTGTAGAACTACGAATATATCGATAACAGAATATATAACATGTATCGATAACTTAGAATTTTCTATAAAAAATTTGTTTAGTTATCGATATATCGATAACATAAATTGTTTTCTAGAAAATTTGTATAGTTATTGATAACACAAAATTTTGCTTGTATCGATATATCAAAAACACAAAATTTTTTTATAGAAAATTTTCTGGTTGTCAATATAATATATACAGTAGAATCTCACAAATTAGAACTCTCACAAATTAGAATTGTCCAGAAATTAGAACCGGCTATTTTAATGTATTGGACGCTCTAAAATTAGAACCTGTGGTTCTTATTTCTGGAAGTTTTTTTCTTTTTTGTTTTTATTTACACTACCAAATATTTTTTTTATAGTTTTTTTTTTAACTAAGGGCGTGTGTGAAACGATAGCAAAGTACTGAGGTAAAAAATATTTTTTGTATGGTGAGAAATTTTTATATTTCTGCTGTGTGAAATGATATCTTTTTTGACAGCAGTAAATTTTTGGCAGTTAAGAAAAAAAAAAAAATAAATACTGAACATTTTTATGAAACATTTTTCTTTGCGAATTGCAATTTATTAACTAATGCGTTAAAATTATTAAATGAATTTGTTTTTGCTTTAAAAAAACAAAGTCTCAAATTCTAATCTATCTATCATACGCAGCATCTTTCATTTTTCAGCATCTAAAATTGTTTCTGTAGCAAAATTATTTTAAAATCTGAAATCTGCTACAAGAAACAAATTTAAAATGTCTCAGAATCTTAGGCTTGTTTAAAATCACAAAGATTTTTCTTCACCAAAATGTATCCGAATCTGAGACTTTTATTTCTTAAATTCTACAAAGTTGGTCCACAGAAAAAGTCGCGATTCTGGGACATGTTTCCTGTAAAAAAAGTCTAAGCTTTCTGTCCAATATTTTTTTTAAAAAACAATCATAAAACTTAAAATTAAATTATTTTATTTTGAAAAAAACTTTTTTTTATTCTGGGCACATAGTACACACATTATTAATTAACGAAATATTATTCAGATGGACCAGAATACAACAGTAACCCCGACGCAGCAATCAATTAGACCGTCTGACCAAAAAACAGCTAGAAGAAACGAAGTCCATTGCCGATTTTCTTGTCCCGCTTTCTAACGGTAAAGCGTTCCAAAATCTGAAAGTCAATACTCCCTCTTTTCCGTTGAGTTTGAATGCGACGATGATAAATTTTCGGGCGATAATAAAACTTCCGGAATTTGGTTCTTGGAATTCTTAACGACACCATTTAGTAGTCTCTTATTTACGACACATTCATTCACTAATCTTGCCTCTTCTCCTGAGCCATCATCCAAGGGATATGAATTTAAAAAAAAAATTATGTATAATTTTATCAAAAAAAATTTAAATAATTTGTTTTGTAATTGTTTGTTTTTATATTTTTTTCTTTCAAATGTTTGCATTTCAAAAATTTCTATTCCTATGTCAAAATTTCTACTAGCCCAATGGGCTAGTGAAATTTTATTCACCTCAATAGAGTAAAAAATTTACTATCAAGCGTACTTTGCTACCGTTTCACACACACCCTAAATAGGGGAAAACCCGAATTGTATGTAGTTAACGCTCTAAAATTAGAACCAGTGGTTCTAATTTCTGGACTTTTTTTTTTGTTTTTATTTTCACAATTCCATAAGTGTAAGAGAAATCGAAAAATGGAATGACGATTAGTTTAATGACGGATCAAATAGCAGTGACGATGATATAATCGATGTAACACCTGTTATTTCTCATTTCAAAGCCCTTAAAAGTGTTTTTTTACAAATTTAATGTGTTATAGTAATTTAATATTAACAAAAAGATAGTTTTATGTTAAAATAAAGCAGTCGTAACTATTTTTATTATTATTTTATCATTTTCTTTGAAAAAAAAAATGTCCAGAAATTAGAACTTTTCAGAAATTAGAACTACCCGAGGAACAAAGTGGTTCTAATTTGCGAGATTCTACTGTAATTTAAAATCTAAAAAATTTTTCAATAACACAAAATATTGAGAAATTTAATTTTCCTTAGCAAATTTTATGTTATCGATGTATCGGAAAATTTTCTACAAATAAGTAATAACAAAAATAAAATTTGTATAGTAATCTCGATAACTTCAAATTTTCTATAGAATTTTTTGGTAGTTATCGATATATCGAATACTATACAAATTTTCTATAGAAAATTTGTCGATATATCGATAACACAAAATTTTATGAGGAAAATTTTATTTCTCAATATTTTCTATACAAAATTTATAAATTTATTAAAATTTTTATAAAAAATTTGTATAGTTATCGATATTTCGAAAACTTAAAATTTTCTATAGAAATTTGCACAGTTATCGATAACTTTTAATTTTCTATAGCAAATTTGTGCAGTTATCGATCTATCGATAAATATAAATTTTCGATAACTCAAATTTTTTTTTGGAAAATTTGTACAATAATCAATGTATCGATAACAAATATTTCTAAAATATTGTTTTCCTTAAAAATCTTTGCTGGGTTTTCTATTTTCCCTTAATTTGACTTGTCTGTTGTTGGCACAATGGCAAGGTAAAAATAAAAATAATATACAAAGTTTTCTTCTTTTTAACGTCAAATGAAATAAAATAGTTGGTTTAACTTTGTTTGGTGGTAATAAAAGAAACGTGTAAACGACACTTTGCTTTTTTTTTTTTGAAAAGACATTATAAACAAAAACTAATTTCTTAAATACAATTGTCACAAACACTAGTTATATGAAACTTTTCCTTTTGCGTTCTCATTTTGAAAAGAGGTAATGAAATTGTATGGTTACAATTTCAATTGCAATTGTATCCGTGTTTTGTTTTGAGTAATTTTACTTGTTTCTTTTTTGTGAAAATGCATGTTTTTGTCAAGTTCATTAATGAAGGTATAGAATTTCATAGAATAGGCTGTGTGAGTGTATTTGAAATGAAAGAAAAAACACAACTTTCGATTTTTATTGAAAACAGCAGGGAATGAATAGTAAAAGATAAAGTTGGTTTTTAGCAGTAGCAAAAAAAAATCTATTAAGCAGCCTGAAAGGTATGCTTTAAAAAAAAATTACGAAATTTTATCCTAAAAGTATGCAACGCATTTCTAAATAAGACTAAAACCGGTAAAACAACCTTAAACATATGCTGTAAAAAGTTAAGAAATGATATCCTAAAAGTATGCAACAAAATTCTAATGATTTTAAATAGCTTTAAAACATACACAAAAAAATTTAATTTAACGCAGCCTTAAAATAAAAATTTAGGCATTTCTAAAAAAAAACTTTAAAGCTTTAGGTTGTAAGTGTCTTCAGATGCTTTATGTCAGCACACATTGACTCTGAGGTTGTGATAGCTTTACTAGCAATACCATATCAATATGATTTATAGTTATTTAAAGCTAAGTTTCAATGATAGTAAATTTAAATTTTACTTAATTTTAGTAATTTTAAATTAATGCTTAATTTATCACAAAAATATTCCCATTATTTTGTTTTTTTTTTCTTTATATAGAAAATATATATAAAATCATTAACATTATGCAGATGAATACATAAATTTCCTTTAGTATTCATCAATTTTTTTTTTATGACACACATAAATAACTTTTAGACCGTCCCACAATCATCTAAAGTTTATTAAGTATTTAGCTATAAAATGTTTTTTCTAAAACATTCATAATATGCTAATCTATACTTGACTACTCTCCACTGTTGGTGTTGTTCTAGGTCTTCTTTTACTACAAGTATAATCTAGCAAAAGTATGCATATCTTAATAAAAAAATTTAAAATGTCATAAAAATCACTTTTATAACAAACATAAAAATAACCAAAAAGGCATACCTTTCGTTTTTCTTTAACATTCTTTTACTATTTAACCCCACAATTCATGTTGTTTTATTTGGTTTTGTTGTAGACATTTATAAGGGGTCCTATAAAAAATTGTATTTAAAGCCTAAAAAAAAGGAAAGACCATTTGAAAGTTTGACTACTGTCATAAATTATTTCATTGTTCTACGGCTAAATGAGTAAAAATACATAAAAAGTGTTTAAATAAGATTAATAAACATATAAAGTCATATTGAGTGGAATTAAAGAACAAAATTAAAGCAGGAAAAGTAGAAAAATTCATGTCAAACACATTTGATTCTTAAATAAAATTTTTGAAAAAAGCAAAAATTGAATCAAATTTTGTATAGAACACTTTAAGTTATAAATATATCGCTCACTATACACGTTTTCTATAAAAAGTTTTAGGTTATCAATAAATCGAAAACTATACAAGTTTACTCTATCAGATTTTAAGTTATCGATATATCAATAAATATACCAATTTTCTATAGAAAATTTTAAGGTATCTAAATATTTGGTTGTGTATACAAATTTTGAAATGATATTTTTCAAATGTTATCGATATATCGATAACTTAAAAAAATCAGCTGACAATTTTTATAATTATTTAGATATCGATAACTTAAAATTTTCTATATAAAATTTGTAAACCCATTTTTTTAAATTACCGATGTATCGATAACTATGCAAACTTTCTTTACAAAATTTTAAGTTATCGATATATCCAAAACTATTCAAATTTGCTATACACTAAAAAAAAAAAACTGTAATGTTAGCAAAAAAAGCTTGTAAACCTACAAGAAAATTTGCTGATTTTGAACCCACAATTTTTTTTCTAAAGTTAGCAAAAATGTTTTGCCAATAATTAGTTAACTATTTTTTTTTTTTTAACTTAGTTCATACACATCTGAGGACCCCATTGGGTTCGGACCCGATAGGTCCAGACCCCGATGGGCCTAGACCTAGTTGGGTTCCTTAAAAATCGTCATAGTTTTTGATCCAAAATTTGTGTCCGTTTCGCTCTACCTTGCTTAGTTTTTGAGATACGTGATTATAGGGGACCACTGGGGTCTTGAGAAATAAAAAACTCGATAACTTCATAAATATTACTCGGAGAGCTTTTGACTATTTTGCGGTCTTGTTCTACGTGATGAGAGCTACAAAAATGGTTTTGGATTTTTTGTTGTGTCGGCAATATTTACCCATTAAATACTCATAGAGTTTCTTGCTTTCAAAAATTTTGTCAATTTTCAGGAATGAAACTCTATGAGTATTTAATGGGAGAATATCCTAATAAAGAAAGTAGAGTTATCATAAGTACTTGTTATGTTAATTCATAATGGGGAACATGAAAAGGCCTCGAATCAGAATAAACTCTTTTTCATTGCACAATTAAAAGGTCAAATAAATAACTAATTTTTATTATTTAATAAAAATTAAAACACACTTAGTAACCCTCTTGATACGAGAGAATTTGTTTTCTATAACAGAAGGCAAAAACAAAAACTGTATTTAACAACTACCGAAGGTAGTATATGCAGTAACCAAAAAAAAAAAAAAAAAAAAAAAACTTGCTTTCAAATTATATTTTGTGTAATGCTGGTGGAACTTCGAAAATCATATTTGCTTTCTCACTAAGTTGAGATTATTTAGAATATGAATATTTGATGTTTGCATGCTAACAGTATTACCTTATTTTCTAAAGAATTCTGATGATGGGGGAATTGGAACACCCCCGAAACGATCGTCAATTCATTCCTGAAAATTGCCAAAATTTTTGAAAGCAAGAAACTCTATGAGTATTTAATGGGAGAATATCCTAATAAAGAAAGTAGAGTTATCATAAGTACTTGTTATGTTAATTCATAATGGGGAACATGAAAAAGCCTCGAATCAGAATAAACTCTTTTTCATTGAAATTTTGTTTAGTTATCCATAACTTTAAATTTTCTCTGGAAAGTATTGTATATATCGCTGACTTCAAAGTTTCTATTGAAAGTTTGTATAATTATTAAAATATCAACAACATCAAA
The DNA here is from genome assembly GCA_963921195.1 of Pegoplata infirma. Classification (NCBI taxonomy): domain Eukaryota; kingdom Metazoa; phylum Arthropoda; class Insecta; order Diptera; family Anthomyiidae; genus Pegoplata; species Pegoplata infirma. The sequence goes on from OY992538.1 coordinate 216,805,089, forward strand.
TTTTGAATTATCGATATATCAATAACTATACAAATTTTATATAGAAATGTTTAAGTTTGCGATATATCGATAATTCTACACATTTTCTATGAAAAATTTTAAGTTATCGATAACTATACAAGTTTTCTATAGAAAATTTTAAGTTATCGATATATCGATAACTATACAAATTTTCTATAGAAAATTTTAAGTTATCGATATATAAATAACTACACAAATTTTCTATAGAAAATTTTAAGTTATCGATATATCGATAACTAATCAAATTTTCTATAGGAAATTTTAAGTTATCGATATAAAAATAACTATGCAAATTTTTTTAAGAAAATTTTAAGTTATCGATATATCGATAACTATACAAATTTTCTATAGAAAATTTTAAGTTATCGATATATCGATAACTATACAAATTTTCTATAGAAAATTTTAAGTTATCGATACATATACAAATTTTCTATAGAAAATTTTAAGTTATCGATATATCGATAACTATACAAATTTTCTATAGAAAATTTTAAGTAATCGATATATTGATAACTATACAAATTTACTATATTTAATATATCGATAACTATACAAATTTTCTATAGAAAATTTTAAGTTATCGATATATCGATAACTCTTCAAATTTTTAATAGAAAATTTTTAGTTACCGATATATCCGATAACTATACAAATTTTTTATGGAAAATTTTAAGTTATCGATATATCGAAAATTATATAAATTTTCTATGGAAAATCTAAAGTTATCGATATATCGATAACTATGCAAATTTTCTGTAGAAAAATTTAAAGTTATCAATATATCCGATAACTATACACATTTTCTATAGACAATTTTAAGTTATCGATATATCGATAACTATACAAATTTTCTAAAGAAAATTTAAAGCTATCGATATATCGACAACTATACACATTTTCTATAAAAAATTTTAAGTAATCGATGTATCGATAACAAAACAAATTTTCAATAGAAAATATTAAATTATCGATATATAGATAACTATACAAAATTTTTTATAGAAAATTTTAAGTTATCTATATTTCGATAACTATACAAATTTCCTATAGAAAATTTTAAGTTATCGATATATTGATAACTATACAAATTTTCTATAGAAAATTTTAAGTTATCGATATATCGAAAACTATGCAAATTTTCTATAGAAAATTTTATGTTATCGATATGATATATCGATAACTACACAAATTTTCTATTGAAAGGTCTATATATAGAAGTTATTGACTTATCGATAACTATAAAATTTTTTGGTAGACAATTTTAAGTTATCGATATACAGATAAATATACAAATTTTCTACATAAATTTTAAAGTCAATGATGTATCGATAACGATTTTCTAAAAAAAAAAATTGTGGTGTTATATATATTGTGTTGTTATCGATAAATTGTGTAGTTTTCGATATAATGACAACAACTATACAAATTCGTTAAAGAAATTTTTTTGGGTATCGATATCTATACAAAATTTTTATAGAAAATTTTGTGTTATCGCTATATCGATTACTATATAAATTTTCTGTAGAAAATATTGTGTTATCGATATATCGATAACTAAACAAAAGCTCTACAATTAGATATAGTAAAAGTTTCTTTATTGATATAAAATTGCAAAAAAGAAATACAAAAAAGTGTTTGAAAAAATTTAACTTTTTCCTTTTGTCGGCAACGGAATAACTAAAAAATATTTTAGCATTAATTTACTAAAGAATAAATTTGTATACCCTTCACTCCAGCGATAGTGTATATAAGTATAAGTTTGTCATTCCATTTAACAGCTCAAAATATTGGTTTAGGACCTCATAAAGTATATCTAGCGATGTCCGTCCGTCTGTCTGTTGAAAACACGATAACTTTTGAAAGACTTAACGGAGGCTCCTGAAGTTAAGCATATATGTTGGTCATTTACCTGGTCATTGTAGGTATTCCAGCGAAATCGGTCCAGTAGTTCAAAAGTAATGAGCAAAAGAGTGAATTTCGGCAAGGGTTTTTTCGCGAATTTACGATATAAAAACAAGCTTACTTTTGAACGATAATTCTAAGGGTGATAAAGCTTGGCATTTATACTAGTCGTTTGCCTGGTCTAGTTCGTATTGAATTTTAGCCAAATTGGTTCAAAAGTTTTTAGCAAAACCGTGAAATTCAGATTGGTTTCACCTTAAATTCACGTGTTAAAAAAAACGAGCTGTAAAAACACAAGCTTTAAAAACATTGGTAAGCCACAAAATTACTTTACAAAGTGTTTTTGTCACTCAGAAATATCTTTACACTAAATAAAAAAATTTACACTCGAAAAAAAATTTTACACTCAAAAAAAAATAGTAATTTTTCTTTTTCTTTTGCGAAAATCACAAAAAAACTTTTTTACTCAAAATAAAATATTTCTAATCAAAATTGTTCTTTTTTTTCACGTTAAATAGTGTTTTTGTCACTCAGAAATATTTTTACACTAAATAAAAAAATTTGCACTCGAAAAAAAATTTTACACTCAAAAAAAAAAAAAAGTAATTTTTCTTTTTCTTTTGCAAAAATGACAAAAAAAGTTTTTTACTCAAAATAAAATATTTCTAATCAAAATTGTTCTTTTTTTCACGTTAAAAAATTGTCCATCCTTAAAAAAGGGCATTGTGGAGGCTATTCATAGATTCGGCCAAGTCGGAATTTAATTTTTCTACTTATTATATTTTAATGCCTTTTACAATGGTTTCATATTACCTCTTTCATAATTTTTTCTTCATGACTATTAAAACCTCAACACAGTTTCCTTTACCCCAAATGTACCAAAATGATTGATGTCTGAAACAGAAGTGTGGGGGTACATTATTTTTTGTTTAAATGTCGATCACATTAAAGAAAAAGAGTTACATTTTGTGTGCGCGTAACTTTTTGACTTGTAATAGCTTGCGGTCATAAACAAACTTATCATTTTGACATTTTAATGACGTCTGCGGTAAGTAGTTTTTTTAAAGAAGTATACTTGGTATGCAAAGTGCCCAGATAATATTATGAAAAAAAATCTTAAATAAAAGACGAGATGAATAATAATGTTTAAAGATAGACAAACTTAAAAATCGGGTATAAAAAAATGTATTGAAATCAAACAAGATTAAAAAAGAAATTATTTTTTTTACAGGTAATACGACAGGTTGGATTTTAATTAACCCTTTTGAAGCAAGAGGGGAAATAGAAAGTTAAAATATATTTTGATTTTTCTAACTTAGCGGTACTGCTACTTTTTTCCATTTTATTTGTAAAAACACACAAAACGTATAATATTACATTTAAAATGTGTAAAATTACACAGGAAGACATTAATGAATGATGATTATAATCAAAACTAAAATCCTAACGGCTCTTAAGGGATTAGTTTAACAGTCTTCTCATGCGGCAATGTTACATATAATGTGTAAATGTGTAAAATTACACAACAATGTGTAAAATTATTCAGCAATGTTTTCAGGAATAATTATTACAAAAAAGTCTTAATGGCTCTTAAGGGAGTAAGTTTAACCATGTGTGTAATATTAAATAAAAAGATGTGTAAAATTACACATCAATACGATAAATGATAATCTTAAACAAAATTAAAGCCCAGGTTATTCTTAGGGGACCAATTTAACCATGTTTGTAATATTACATTTAAAATGTGTAAAATTACATAAAAAAACTTTAATTTAAGATACATAATTTTAAACAAAATTAAAACCCTGGTGGCTCTTAAAGGAATTATTTAACCATTTAATTCCCAAAACAAAATGACAGCTTTAATGGCTGCCTTCCTTAATCATCAACAACATCTAATGTAAAAATATTTTTAAACGCGAATGCTTAACATTCATTCATAAAATCATTATGGTCTACCTTGCTAATGTAATTTAAAATAAAAAATATGTAAATGAAAAAAATATAAAAATACTTAAGAGCATCACTTTGACGAAAAACTGTTTTGGCTAAGAAAATGCAAAAAAAAAAAAACGTTTAAAGGCATTTTATAATTTTATGTTGTAAATCAAGATTACACGTAGTTTATTTGTCATGTTAAGTGTTCAGAAATAAAAGAGATTTTTTTATTTTTATTTATTTTTGTGAAATGTATACCCGGGAGGCTTAACTAAAGTGAGCATTTTGAATCATCAGTCATAAGCCTTAGGCTAAAAATGTCATTTGATATGAGCGCGTAGTAGTTCAAAAAGAACAAAGTAAAGGAAGAGTTATGTGGATGCAGGTTAAAAGGAATTAAATAAAAAAAAATATTAATAATTTAATATTTAGGTAAAAACAAATAAATATTTGATTTAAGTTAAAAAACTTTTAGTTTGTTTAAACAAAAAAAATCATAACATACCATTAGGCATAAATTGGTGTGTTTTCTCTTCAAGAAATATATATTTTCAATAATTTTTGCACAGCATATTTTCTGGGGCAATGTGTTCCTTTAAATGTTGACATAGGTTTTTGAGTTTGAATTTAAAGCCCTTCTTGTTTAAAGTCAATGAATTCTAAGCCTCACAATACCAAAGTTTGCCAAAATACTCTCCTCCCACTTCTTCTACCATTTTTTCTGACGAATTACCCAAAAGACGCTTTTTGTTATCCAATGTGATATTTGTCGCAAATTCTTAAAAGGTCTAACCATCGATTTGAAATTCAAATTTTGAATGAGGAGTTCTATCTGAAATTATCAAAGTATACCTTTAAGGCGCAATACAGAAAACCGTTTTGTTTCTAAAATCTAAAGATTTTCTGTTGCCTACTTTTTGGCTTTATTTATTTAAAAACCTACAACATTCAACTCCTCACTTTCAAATAAGTATTTTATTTCTCAAAAACATGCTGTTCAAATTTAAAAATATTGTGAAATAAAATGAGTGAAAAATATTTTGAGTGAAAACAAATGAGAGATTGAAATTCGCTAATGCCGAATCTTTTACAACATTCAGTATGCAAAAAATAAAAATTGACAATGGAATTTTTTTGGGAAGACCTTTGACCTAGCGATAATTGTTTAAAATTCATTCCAAATGCTTTTTGCACTTAGGTATTCCAATTTTATCACTATTTTCACTATATGTATACTAGGGCGTTTCATCAAAAACTTTTTTTTGGATTTTTGCAACTCTTGAAGCGGAATATGAATTCTTATGGCCTAAAAGATTTTTGAGATTTTTTTCAGATTTTTGGAATGTCGGGATCAACTCGCTCAAATCGATTTTATCCAAAAAATGAGGTTATGAAACATAATTTTTTTTATTTTTTGTTCTCTGGTGCCTTTTTTTAACAAAACCGGATATTATACTTCTAAATGTTGCTAGCCTCCTAAAAACAAATATTCGCGGTCAAAATAATAAGTTCAAGGGTCACTAAGATGACCTTTAAAGTAAAAATTCAGAATTTCTCGTGTTCCAACCTTAATAATTTGAGAAATATGCAATATATGAACGTAATGATGAATCCGTTAGGTAGGTCTTTCTAATACCTTTAATTTAAAACCAAAATGACATTTATCACTTTAGTAGAAATATTAAAAAACTAAGATAAACTCATTTTTTCCCCCATTTTACAGAAAATCGAAGGGAATCCATTAGTAGTTTTTTTGTAAAGTTGAAATAATAAACTTAAAAGAAGTTTTTTTGATTGCAATTAGTGTTTACAAACTGGAAAACCGGGTTTTGTCAAACCGGTTTTTTTGACAAAAAACCGGTTTTTTGGTTAACCGGTTTGGAAACACTAACTACAATCTATAAAAAGTCTTTAAAAGTTCTTATTTTAACTTTACAAAAAAAACTACCTAATGCACCAGTTCAATTTTTGATAAAATGGGGGAGAAAATGAGTTTTTCCCAGTTTTTTTTATTTTTTTTTAACATTTCTACAAAAGTGACAATAGTCAGATTGGTTTTAAATGAAAGGTGTTTTAAAGACCTATCTAACGGATTCAACATGACGTTCATACATAGCTTATTTCTCGAATTATTGAGGTTAAAACACGGGAAATTCTGAATTTTTACTTTTAAGGTCATCTTAGTGACCCTTGAACTTATAATTTTGACCGCGAATATTTTTTTTTAGGAGGCTAGCAACATTTAGAAGTAATGTATCCAGTTTTGTAAAAAAAGGCACCAGGGGAAAAAAATAAAATAAAATGATGTTTCATAACCTCATTTTTTGGATAAAATCGATTTGAGCGAGTTGATCCCGAACTTCCAAAAATCTGAAAAAAATCTCAAAAATCTTTTAGGCCATAAGAATTCATATTCCGCTTCAAGAGTAGCAAAAATCAAAAAAAAAGTTTTTGATGAAACGCCCTAATGTATACCCTTCAACTTCAGTATGGGGGCATACTCACTATATCATTCCGTGTGTAAGGCATCAAAATATCGGTCTAGGACCCCATAAAGTATATATATTTATGATCAGTGATCGATTCTAAGACATTCTAGCGATGTCCGTCCGTCTGTCCGTCCGTCTGTCCATCCGTCTGTCCGTCTGTAGTTAACATGATGCAGTCCAAAATGAAAGAGCTAGACTCCAGAAATTTGGCACGAATATGTCTAATGTTCCTAGGCAGGTTGAGCATAATCGTGCCAGGGGGAAAAAAGTTCCCCCTTGAAGAACTAAAATAACCTCTTAAAAATACCATTTTTTACATGATTTTTTGTGTTTTTGTTTAACAAGTGCAATATTTTTATCCTACAAGAAGATTAAAGTCCTGCATTTGGACTCATAGGATTAAAAATGGCTCTCGGCTTTCGGTCCGCCCCCCTTTTGAGGGCGTGGACTAGAAATAATTGTTTAAATAATGGTAAACTTTTATTTCTTTACTGCAAAAAACATAAGAATGAATTTTTAAACATATATTTCGAAGAGAAATTTCCCCCCTCCCCCCAATTACCACTACCGACCCCCCCCCAAAAAAAAAATAATAAAACGCCCCTGAACTTTTTTTTTTGCAAAAAAATATCCTAAATTCCAAAAAGAGTTTTTATAAAAATGTTTTTCGGAGATTATAAAAGTACCGAAGTACACATTTTTACCCTCTAGAATCAAAACATTTAAAAAATTACTTTTGTCAGAATGTTCTTTTTTTGTTTCTAGAAGAAAACCTCTCAAATTCCTAGGATCCAATATTTAAAACTTAAAGTTTTTTTGTCCATTATTTCAGCAAAAAAAAATTCAGTACCTTAAAACACTATCTTAGTACCATAGTACACTTTTTTACCCCTCTTTGCTATCTTAGAATCGGAACTTCCAAAAAGTACTTATACCGAATGTTTTTGTCGGATTTTTTTTTTTTACTGGGTGATCCATATCTCATGTTTTTAGAACCATTGTTTTAAGAGATCAAAAAAGTACCAAAGTTTTATTTTTTTCACTTTTAACCCCATTAAAATTAAAATGCGAAAAAAATTTAAAATTAGCATTATTTATACCTTTTTGTCAAAAAAAAAAAAATTATTTACACCTTTTTGTCAAAATTTCAAAAAAGAACTTTTCTAAATGTTGTTTCGTCGGAGGGTTTTTTATCTCAAGTTTCTTGAAAAATCTTTCACGGGGTAGTAAAAAGAACATTTGAAGGGCTTATTGTAAAAACTTGAAAAGCCACACAAATTTTACAATTGTTTTGCTGTGAAATGATCCTAAATTCCAAGTTTCAACTTTCTAGAACCATACCTTTAATAAATACATAAAGTATCATTTTAAAATGGGAACGTTCTAAAAGTACTTTTTCAGGATTTTTTTATCAACTTTCTAAAACCACTGTTTTAGGAAATATAAAAAGTTCCCCTTTACCCTACTGGATCGGATCCTCCAAAAAGTTATTTTATCAGAATGTTTTTCCCGTTGGGTTATAAGTTCCAGTTTTGAAGTAGTTATAACCATTATCTCGACACATAGTAAAAGTGAAAAATGCCTTAAGCTTCATGAATGGGTGAAGGGAAAGAAATTTAGATTTTTTTTTTTTTAATTTTTGAAGGTAGGAAAGTTCTGCCATTTTTTTTTATACCCTCCACTCTAGTGATAGAGTGTATATATAAGTTTGTCATTCCGTTTGTAACACCTCGAAATATTGGTCTAGGACCCCATAAAGCATATATATTCACGATCGATTTTAAGACGATCTAGCGATGTCTGTCCGTCCGTCCGTCCGTCCGTCCGTCTGTCCGTCTGTCTGTTGAAAACACGCTAATTTTTGAAAGACTTAATGGAGGTTCCTGAAGTTTGGCATATATGTTAGGCATTTACCTGGTCAGGTTGGTATTGCAATTCAGCGAAATCGGTCCAGTGGTTCAAAAGTTATGAGCAAAAGACTGAATTTCGGCAAGGGTTTTTCGTGAATTTTTGGGATACAAAGCACTATAACTTTCGAAAAGCAATCCTGAGGATGCTTGGCATATATACTTTGCGTTCCTCCAGCCTCGTTCGTATTGAATTTCAGCCAAATCGGTTCAGTGGTTCAAAAGTTATTAGCAAAACCGTGAATTTCAGATTAGCTTCACCTAAAATTCACGGGTTGAAAACCCGTTAAACCTGTTTTAAAAACATTGGTAAGTCACAAAAATATTTTACAACGTATTTTTGTCACTCAAAAATATTTTTATACCAAAACAAAAAAAAAAAAAATACACTCGAAAAAAATTTTACACTCAAAAAAAAAATTAGTAAATTATTTTTATTTTTTTTCAAAATAAAATATTTCTAATCAAAACTATTATATTTTTTTCACGTTAGAAAATTTATTATCACTTAAAATGGGCATTGTGGATGGTATTCATAGATTCGGCCAAGTCGAATTTAACTTTTCTACTTGTTCAAATTTCAATTAGCAATATCTCGATAACCATTTGATCGATTTTATTTTTATTTTTTATACCCTCCAACTGCAGTATGGGGGTATACTCACTTTGTCATTCCGTGTGTAACGCATCGAAATATCGGTCGGGGACCCCATAAAGTATATATATTATTGATCAGTGATCGATTCTAAGACATTTTAGCGATGTCCGTCCGTCCGTCCGTCCGTCTGTCCGTCCGTCCGTCCGTCTGTAGTTAACACGATGCAGTCCAAAATAAAATAGCTAGACCCTTCCAATTTGGCACAAATATGTCTTATGTTCCTAGGCAGTTTAAGTTCGGAAATTGGCCAAATCGGACCAGGGAAAAAAAGTTACCCCTTGAAGAACAAAACCAACCTCTAAAAAAATACACTTTTTTACATGTTTTTTTTGTATTTTTGTTAATTAAATGAAACATTTGGTATATTTATCGCGATGGGAAGGTGCTCTCAACGTCCCCCACTGATCCTATCAACCCCCCCCCCCAAAAAAAAAGAAACGCCCCTGACAAATTTTTGTTTTTATTTTTTTTTTTACATTTTGGAGGGTATAATAGATTCGGCACAGCCGAATTTAACACTCTCACTTGTTTGATATTCGTGTTCAGGGCATCGAAGATATTAAATATGTTGTATTTTTTTTTATGTTTTTGTATAATTTTAAAAGCTCAAAAACTTTGATTTCCAGACTCCACTGACTAATTTAATCCGATTGGCCTTAAATTTGTAAAACATAAATTTTAGGACTAGAAGAATAAAAAATGGCGTTCTCTAAATTAAAATTTTGGTTGTAAAATTTTTTTAGTTTTTCTGCTACAAACAATATAAATTCATAAAGATCGCAGGGTGATACAAAAGAGAATTTTTGTGTATATGAAAGGTAAAATAACGAAAGCTTCAAACAAACACACAAAAAATTGCGCTATTATTTGCGGTATGCTGTGGAGAATTTATTGTCGCAACCTGAAGTATTCTTTTAAAATATTAGAAAAATATTACAAAATCTTAAATAAATTTTATGAAAATTTATTCTTTAAAATCTCTTAAGGCTGTATTACTCAATGTCCTGTAAGCTTCTAACTGCATATTTAGCAGATCCTTATGTCAGAATTAATATGGATATGTAAAACTAGCTTACCTTCCCGGTACTTCGTTACCGGTTGCATTGAATACCGGATAATAGAAAGATCAGAATTGCTCTACCGATTTCAAGAAAATTTCCCTACGTAATCTTTGTTTTATTTACTTTTTCAAATTTAAGTCCTTCATAAAATAATATTTCAATGAATAATTTAAATAATAAAATTTTAATAATTTTCAAGCCCCTATTTCGGGATTTTGGATTTTGAGTGAATGAATATTACAGTGAATAAAGAAATTGGAATAAAAATAAGTTTGAGTGAAAAAACATATAGAGAGAAAAAATATGGAGTAAAAAAAGTTAAATACGAAAAATTTGAGTAAAAAGTATCATTCAATATTGTTCCCTGCTCTATTCCATTTCGTTCTCCGTTCTAAAATTTAAAATTTTAAAATATGTCCTTCTCTTGTTTGTTATTTTTGGGGCTTTTAGTTTAATAGTGAGATAGGTAAAAACAACCATTTGCCCCCTTTTCCCCTTAAAATTAAATTTTCCAAAAACTTTTTTTTTGTGCTAGGTGATCCTTTATTTAAAATGTCAAAATTTACACTTTTTCATTATTATAGGAACAAAGAAAAAAGTACCAAAAGTACACTTTCTTACCCCCGTTAGAAACGGAATTTCCAAAAAGAACCTCTTCAAAAAAGATTTTTCTTCACCGAAGGATCTTCTTTTCCAAAATTTCAATTTTCTAGTATCATTGTTTTAGCAAATATTAAAAGTACAAAAAGGATTTTACCTTCCTAATTTTAAGTTTCTAGAATTATTACGTCAAAAAATATCAAAGGTACTTTTTTAGCTATTTTATCCCACTAAGAATCGGAATTTTAAAAACATACTATTTTTCCCAGAATGTGTTTTTTTTACCGAATTCTCCTTCATTACAAATTTTAAGATTCTAGGAAATATAAAAAGTTTCTATAAATAAAATTTCAGGAAATAAAAAAGTACCAAAAAGTGTACTTTTACAAAAAATACTTTTAATGAAAGGTACTTTTTATAAGAGGTACTATTTATAAGAGGTACTTTTTATAAAAGGTACTTTTCATAAAAGGTACTTTTTATAAAAGGTACTTTTTAAAAAAAGTACTTTTTATAAAAGGTACTTCTTATAAAAGGTACTTTTTAAAAAAGTTACTTTTTATAAAAGGTACTTTTTATAAGAAGTACTTTTTATAAAAGGTACTTTTTAAAAAGGTACTTTTTATAAAAGCTACTTTTTATAAAAGGTACTTTTTATAAAAGGTACTTTTTATAAAAGGTACTTTTTATAAAAGGTACTTTTTATAAAAGGTACTTTTATAAAAGGTACTTTTTATAAAAGGTACTTTTTATAAAAGGTACTTTTTATAAAAGGTGCTTTTTATAAAAGGTACTTTTTATAAAAGGTACTTTTTATAAAAGGTACTTTTTATAAAAGGTACTTTTTATAAAAGGTACTTTTTATAAAAGGTACTTTTTATAAAAGGTACTTTTTATAAAAGGTACTTTTTATAAAAGGTACTTTTTATAAAAGGTGCTTTTTATAAAAGGTACTTTTTATAAAAGGTACTTTTTATAAACGGTACATAATTTTCAGAAAGTACTTGTTCCAGAATGTTTTATTTCACTAAAGGATCCTACATTTTAAATTTGGAGTTTGAGTGACCATTATTTCAGTATATAAAAAAAAGTACCAAAAGACACTTTATTACCCATTTTACCCCCGTAGAATCAACATTGGCAAAAACCCAGACTTAGTGAATCTTTTTTCCGGGAGGTGAACCTACATTGCAATTTTCATGTTTCTAGTACTATTATGTAAGGAAATATAAAAGGTACCAAAAGTACAGTTTTTTACCCTTTTTACCCCCTTAGAATCATCATTGGCAAAAATCAAGCCCTAGTGGATCTATATTCCGGGAGGTGAACATACAGTCCAAATTTTAAGTTTTTGTGACCATTTTTTAAGGATATATAAAAGGTACCAAAAGTACAGTTTTTTACCCTTTTTACCCCCTTAGAATCAACATTGGCAAAAATACAGCCTTAATGGATCTATATTCCGGGAGGTGAACATACAGTCCAAATTTCAAGTCTCTATGATCATTATATCAGGAGATTTAAAAAGTACCAAAAGTACAGTTTTTTACCCTTTTTACCCCCTTAGAATCAACACTGGAAAAAATCCGGCCTTAGTGTATCCATGTTCCGTGAGGTGAACATACAGTCCAAATTTCAAGTCTCTATGACCATTATTTCAGGAGATATAAAAAGTACCAAAAGTACAGTTTTTTACCCTTTTTACCCCCTTAGAATCAACACTGGCAAAAATCCAGCCTTAGTGGATCTATATTCCGGGAGGTGAACCTACAGTCCAAATTTCAAGTCTCTAGCTTCAGCGGTTTGGGCTGGGCGATGATGAATCAGTCAATAAGTCAGTCAGTCAGTCAGTCAGTCAGTCAGTCAGTCACATTACTCTTTTATATATATAGATTTAAAGGAGAGTAATTGTATAACGGAGCATTGAGTAAACCAGCCTAAATGATATAAATTCAAACAAAAGGTTTAGTTTTAAATTTTAACATAATCCAAGTACGAGTATTTTACTGAAAAAAGCTTCTATGTTACTTCTGTTTTAAACTTATTTTACAAAAATATGATAAGCTTCCTTTACCACATATCCAAATTTTAGCACTAAACTAGTGAATAGAGGTATGACTTAGAATGTACTATACAAATTTTCAAAGCATATCTTTGAGGAGCAAAGTATGGTGTATTTCTATACACACTCTGTAATAAAAAACTATAAAGCATACCTTAAAGGGTGCATATTAGTTATTTTCCTGTAGCATAACATTTGTCAAAATAAAGTTATTTTTTTAATTTTTTCTTTCTTTAACAAAAATAAAAAAACAAATCTTTCATACCATAAAATTATTTGTTTTACAATAAAGTTAGGTCTCTCTATTGTTTTATTATCTTCTGTCAATTTTAATCTTAAAATAACAATCAAAATCATGTTTTTTTTATTCCCTTTTTCCATTTTCCTATTTATAGAAAACCACAATAATTGCCTGTGTGTTTTGTTTTTTTTTTTTTTTCTGCTAACCACTAATAACTTTTTGTTGTTTTTATAGAAAAACAACAATTTTAAATTTTTTTTGTTTTGTTTTGTACTACAAAAGTAATTCCCCATTATATTAAAGTAAACCGGAAGAAAACATTGTATATAAAATCACTTTTCCCTTAACAAAACACACACAGAGAAGAAAAAAAATAACAGCATTTATAGTAAAAACAGACTGTCAAATCAACATTCATTCCGTTTAACCCAACCATCAAATCAACCAAGCAACAAAACCAAGCAAACAACCAAAAACCATTCCAAGTAAAACCCACCGACAAACCAACGAGCCATAAGGACAGACATCCAGTCAATGAGACAGACAAAAATACAAATCCCAAATGTTCAAATCAAAACCACACAATTTTAGAATTTTTTTTTTCCTCTGTGCTCCAGTCATACTGTTAAATACATTGAATTGTAATATTGACTTTTTAATAAAAAGAAAAGTATGGTAATGGTGGTAAAACGCAGGAATAAATAGAAAAAAAAAATCAACATCATCGGAATTATAAAAAGGAGGAATTTAATTCTTGAGGAGGAAAAAATCGATTTAAATTTTTTTTTTTAGTTGAAGATTTTGAAATATTTTTAGTTCTACTTATCAAAATATGATGTGTGATATTAATATTGCCTGTTTTGTAAAAACAGTGTTGCCTATTTATTGCAACAAGCGATTTTTGAAAAAATTTTGATTCTTCGCTCTATATCTCGAAAACGGTTATAGATATGAAAAAAATCATTAAATAAAATCTTTAAAAAATTTAATTCCCTTAAAGTTTTATCAAATTCTTGAATTTCATGCGACGCTTAGAAATCAAGATATTAACAAAAATGTAAAAAAACTATTTTCATGACCTTTAACCTTTATTAAACTGATTTGCAAAATTTTTGGTCAATTCCTCAGAAAGCTAAAAGGTTTTAGAAACGTTCTTTTGCAACTTTGGAAAAGCCAAATTTTCGAGATCTTTTAACATCTTTCGGATTTATTAAAAGGAGGAACTAAATTTTTGAGGAGGAAAATTAGATTCTTAAAATTTTAAAACGTCCTTTTTTAAAAAAAGAAATTGAAATATTTTTAACTCTTCTCTTCAAAACATGATGAGTGATACCAATATTGTCTATTTTGTGAAAATAGTGTGGCTACCCAGTCAGAAAAATACAATCGCAAAAGCGTTGTAAAAGCGTTGTGGACGGTTGTACGAGCGTTCTGTATACCAACTTCAAAGCGCCTTCAGATGATCCGAATGATAACATCGATCTACGCTAGGTTTAAAGCGTTTTAAAAGCGATGTAAAAAAGTGCTTTGAGAACGTTTTTATAAAGTCATCAAAGCGCTTTAAAAATCAAAAGTAAAGAATTTCTGTTTTAGTTCGGGTATAATAATTGGTTTGATATAAAGTGAAATCCGAAAAAAAAATTTTGTACTCCAAGAAACTTAGAGAAGATAGGGCGTAGGTATGTTTTACAAAAATGTTAGAGGGTAAAAATAAATGGGGGTCGGTCTAACTAATGACCCCTCTCGGACGCACCATTGGACCGGTAGAAGCTGATTAAATAAAACAAATTTACAAAAAATAAAAAAATTAATAGTTAAAGATAGAGGGTTGGTGTGTTCTGAGAAAATGTTTTGACTAAAAAAATATTGTGGGTTGGTCATATATTTTATTGCTCTAAGGGCATTCTTACACACAAAAAATTATTGGCTAAAAAATTTCAATTAAATCTATTGATCAACAAAATTTAAATGAGCCAATTATTGTATTGATCAACATTTTTGGTATTATCTTTAACTATCAAATTACAAATTTTCAACAGACCAGACTTTTTTCGCTTCAATTTATTTGAATAGATTAATTCAAAAATATACTTTACTTTTTTTATTGTCGGCAACATATTGGAAAGCAGAAAATATGAATTTCTTAATAATTTTTCCAATTTATTTGAATAGATTAATTCAAAAATATACTTTACTTTTTTTATTGTCGGCAACATATTGGAAAGCAAAAAATATGAATTTCTTAATAATTTTTCCATAAGCTTAAAATTCGTTTGTTAAACCAATCATTATTTTAATTGACTTTAAATAAAAAATTGATTAAATTTTTGATCAAAATCGAAAAAGTGATTAATTGAAAAAAAATTCAATTAATCACCTACAATTTGATTATTGATATAAAAATTTTCTTCATCGGAGGAGTTTCAATTAAAAAATTAATTGAATCCGCGTTTTTGTTGATTGACTTTCGTTTTCAGTTCTTTCTGTGTAGAGCAGTAAAAAAAAATTACATTTTGTGTGGGAGCCCCCTTAGAAATTGGAGATAGGGTATTAGTTTGTCTTGGAAATGACCCCTTTATAACGCACCATTGGAGCAGTAGAAATAATTTTAAGATTAGAAAATTACAATAAAATTTTGTCAAAAAATTTTAACAAATGGTAATAATCGTTATCCCATGATCCTACTGGGCAAAAAATTTGTAGAATCGATAGAAGTTTTACACAAAAAAATTTAAAAAAAAATCGAAGAGTACAAAACTTTTCAAAAATAAGATTTAAATTTTTAAACTTAAAAATCGAATACTAGAGCGCTTTTAAGAGTTTTTTGGATTTTTTTTTTTTAAAAGTACGTAAAAAAACAAAAATTTCGAAAAGAAACAAGTGAGAGTGTTAAATTCAGCTGTGCCGAATTTTTTGTACCCTCCAAAATGAAAAAAAAATTGTCAGAGGCGTTTGTTTTGGGGGGGGGGGTGATGGGGGCAGTGGGGGACTTTGAGAGCAACTTCCCATCGCGATAAATATACCAAATATTTCATTTATTTAACAAAAATACAAAAAAACATGTAAAAAAAGTGTATTTTTTCAGAGGTTGGTTCAGTTCTTCAAGGGGGAACTTTTTTCCCCCTGGCCCGATTTTGCCCATTCACGAACTCAACCTGCCTATAAACATAAGATATATTTCTGCCAAACACCAGGAGTTTAGCTGTTTTATTATGGACTGCATTGTGTTATCTACAGACAGAGGGACGGACGGACAGACGGACATTCACAGAATGTCTTAGAAACGATCATGTATCAATAATATATATACTTTATGGGGTCCCCGACCGATATTTTTATGCGTTACAAACGGAATGACAATGTGAGTATACCCCCATACTGTGGTTGGAGGGTATAAAAATTTGAAATTTGGACCATTATTGAAGAAGTTATGAGTAAAAGAAGTTTGAGTAAAGGAACAAACTACCATATTCGATATCTTTTGAACGGGTCATAAAAAAATCTGAAAATTTACCACGAATGAGTTTTCGAAGGGTGCTAAAAACTGTAAAAAAATTGGGAAAATCTAAAATAAAAATTTTCAAAGTGTCCAATTTGACATGGAATGCCCCATATATAAAAATTCATAAAACAAGATGGTTAAAAAATTTAATTTCCCACAACTCTTGTTAAAGTCTTTAATAACATGCGAAGAATAGCAATTAAGATATTTACAAAAACATAAAAAAACGATTTTCGTGACCTTTGACCTTAACAAACTGTCCAGCTTAAACTTTCGAAAATTCTTCAGAAAGTTGAAGGGTCTTAAAAATGTTATCTAGAAACTTCGGAAAAGCACAACTTTTGATGATATTTCACCATTCTTTCTAAGCTTTGCAAATTTTTAGCCAAATTTTCCTAAGCTTTCATCCTTTTACTTTCCCCTTTACAAAAAAGCTTCACCCTACTACCTTTCAAATACAAAAACATTAATTTCAAAATTCAAAGAAAACTTTCGGACGGGTAATACTGAGAGGAAGTTTGTATGTTTTGTATTAAATGTAGCATAAAAAGTGAAAAGTTTCAAGGAAAAGCCAAAAAAAAATACAATAATAAAGACAACTTTTACTGTTTCTGGCTGTTTGCATTGATTGTCTATTTACACAGACACAATTCATCTCAGGATAAAGTGGAGAGTACGAGTAGCTTTGGTGCTTGTATAGGATATTTGAAAATGCCAGACAATAATTTTCAAATAATATTCAAGGATAACTGCAAGGAAAAACAATCCAAAAACAATTGCAAAACAAAAGGTAGACAAAAAGGTTTCTTTTGTTTTTTGTTTAGCAGACCAAAAATTTGATGCCTTAAGGCAGAGGATTTTATTAACAATTATAGGCTGAGTATTTTTTTTTGAGGATTTGATCAGTGATGTTGATTATTTGTTGCTGGATTTATGAGATTGAAATTGGTTTTTAAGAAAACAATAAAGGTATAAAAAAATTTGAATGGAAAAAAATGCAATGAATATTGGAAAAGAGGTTCAATGATTGGCTTTAGATTAAGACTTCAACATTTTCGATTGTATTTTAAAATTTTGCAAATGAATTTTTAAATTTTCCAAATTAATCTTAAAATTGTCCAAATATATTTTAAAATTTATTTTAAAATTATCCAAATTTTTTAATTAAATTTTCAAAATACATTTAAGTTGTCCAAATTTATTTTAAAATTATCCAAATATATTTTAAAAATATTTGGACAATTATAAAATAACTAAGGGGCCTATTCACAAAAAAAGTCATAACTCAATCATAACTCAAATTTTTCCATGATAAAAAAATTCAAATTTTGTTTGAAAATTTCAAAAAAATAAAGACCTGCTACCCACATCGTCTCAAAATTGACAAATAATTTTAAATTTTGAGACTTTTTATGATTGTGTTTACAAAAAACACAGGGAATATGAAGTTTGAAAATAATAAAATTAGTCATAACCAGTCATAACTGTGAATAGGCCTGTAAAATTTTAAAATTCTTTCAGACAATTTTAACATATATTAAGACAACTTTAAAATACAATTGGAAAATTTATTAATATATTTGAACAATTTTAATATATATTTGGACAATTTTAAAATACATTTGAACAATTTTAAAATATTTTTAGAAAATTTTAAATATGGACAATATAAAAATTCATTTGGAAAATTTAAAAATACATTTGGAAAATTTTTAAATACAATGTGAGATGGTGTAATTAATAACAAAAATCTTGTCAGTTTGTTTTAATGAAAAGCTTTAATTATTTAAGTTGCTTTAAGTTTTTTTAATTTATTTTAGCAATCCAGTTTAAAAAATGAAAAAGCTTTCTTTGATAAGAAACATTTACAAAATCATTTTAAAAATTGTTTACATATTAATTTTTAAAGCCTTTTAGTAGTAATTTTTTTTTATAAAAGCTTTCTAAAAGCTTATGTATGAATTTTCTCAACTAAAACACTCTTCCCTTCGAGATTTTGGTACTTAATATTTTTTAACTTGGAATCGTAAAATATACAACAAGTTGAGCTTTTAATTTTTAAAGCTTTAGTGATTTATTTTTGATTTACATTTAAGCGAAATCCTAGAATAAGCGAGTATGACTATAATCATTAAAAACTGATTCTTTTTAAAAGATTTGATTTCGAAAAAGCTTTTAAGTTATTTTTATTAACCAAAAGCTTTCCGTTTGCAAATTGTTTTTAAATGTTTTTTTGAACTTTTGATCTAATGTGCTTTTGGAATCGTAAAATATGGCAAAAATTTATTAAATTATTTTTAAAAGTTTAATGATTAAAAATTAATATTATAGCGGTTTTATAAAAAGCTTTAGTTAAACACTAAATATAACAGTTGCTTTTTTATTGAAAATATTTATTAAGGCAGATCCATTTCATTTAATTGACCTTTTACATCAAAAGCTCTAGGAAACGTAAACATTAAAAAACAAGTAGAAAAGTTAAATTCGACTTGGCCGATTTTATGAATACCCTCCACAATGCCCTTTTAAAAGGATTTAAAATTTTTTAACGTGAAAAATATGTACTATTTTGATTAGAAATATTTTATTTTGAGTAAAAAACTTTTTTTTTTACATTTTTGTAAAAAAATAAAAATTACAATTTTTTTTTTTAGTGTAAAATTTTTTGAGTGTAATTTTTTTTAGTGTAAAAACATTTCTGAGTGACAAAAATACTTTGTTAAGTAGTTGTGGCTTACCAATGTTTTTAAAGCTCGGTTTTTTTAACACGTGAATTTAAGGTGAAACCAGTCTGAAATTCACGGATTTTTAATTCTGTTTTTATATCCCAGCAGAAATAAATCGATATTTTGGCGACACAGCATCTGTTTATAGCATACCGTAGCGCATCCAAAGAGCGCTCTTAGGGATGCAGTAAAAGGAAGGGGAAAAAATTTTAATTTTTTTTTAAGATTTTTTATATAAAACTTATAATGTGTAATTATTTTTTGATAAAATTTTACACTTGCTTTCCTTTTTAATATTTTTAACACTTTTTGAATAAAAAAACATGAGTTTTAGACAAAGACACATGATTTTACTGCATCATTATTGCGCATTAATCAGCGCTGCAAAGAGCGCTTCAATCATAGCATCTTTGACCGCTGTTCCCAAAAAAAATCCCATAAAAAATGTGAAAATTAAAATTTCCGATATTTTTTTGATGTTCACTTCCGATTTTTTTTTTTTTTTTTTCATTTTGTTTCACATAAATAAAGTTTTGTAAAGTAAAACGAATGAATTTTTTTGTTATATTTTTTTAAATTTTAGTTATTTGATTTCAACTTTGAATTTACAGCATCTTTATTCTGCTTAAATCAGCTCTACAAAGATACATGAATTCACTGCATCTTTAATCTGCTTAAATCAGCGCTAAAAAGATACATGAATTTACAGCATCTTTATTCTGCTTAAATCAGCGCTCTAAAGACACGTGATTTCAGTGCATCTAAAGAGCGCTGTTTCTGTGTATCCAACTAGCGCTCTAAAGTGGGACATCGCCTTAGGGAATCATGCATGAATTCAGCGCAATTGGATGCGCTCCTTTACTCAAGTTCCCCTTCCAAAAGCTGCTGAACGTTCAGCAAAATTTCTGCTGGGATATTGTTGCTGTCGACATCTCCACTTAGCCTGTGTTGTCAATTAATTTTTTCAGATTTTCTCTTTGTACAACAAAAATAATTATTTTTCTCAGAAATATTTAATATGGACTCAAACCGAAATAAATATTCACGGATTTGCTAATAAATTTTGGACCATTGGACCGGTTTGGCTGAAATTGATAACAAATCAGATAAATGAATTTTTAAAAGCTTTTTTTTAGAAAAAACTAAATAATATAAGAGCTTTTATTCTCTATAACTAAAATAGTTTTTATAGTAGATATATTTTATTTAAATAAGCTTTCAAACATTCTGAAAAACTTAAAAATTAAAAGAATTACCTTTCAATTTGTAAAAGCTTTAATTCAGAAGAACCTCAATAATCATCAAAAAGCTTTTATTCTAAACAACGAAAATAGTAAAAAAACATATTGAAAACAAACAAAAGCTTTGTCTTTTTTTCAACAATTCTTTTCGTCAAAAAAGAGTTTTACAAAAAAGCTTTTATTCACAAGAATTTAAAAAATAATCTTTAAGCTTTGAAAATATTTTTATTATGTAGGTACTTTAAAAATTTTGCTTTTTTGAAAAAAAAAAATTAAACAGAAAATGATTTACGCTTTTTTAAAAAATTTTTGAAGAAAAGCTTTATTATTAAAAACTCATCTTAAATTTTTGTTTGGTCAATTCGCTTTTGGAATTAGTTTAAGATTTTTGTTTAAAAGATTTTCTTAATAAAAAAGAACTAAAAAAGGAAAAGCTTTCTATGTAGAGCTTTAAGTTAATTTTTATTCTTTTAAAAAATACTTAAAAAAAAATAGTTTTTATCAAAAACTATAAGAACCATATATGAGCTTTTAAATGTACTTTAAATATTAGATTTTTTTTAAATAAAAGTACATTTTTGTAGCTATTTTTCATAAAAAATAGTGAAAAAACTGTTTTTATAAAAAAGAATCAACAATTGAGATAACAATTTCATAAAAGAGCTTTAAGTAAAAATAAAAAAAAATCTAAAATTTAAAAAGAGCTTTTTCTACTGATATAACATAAAACTTATTGAATAAAATAGATCTATCTTAAAAACTATTTAAGTTATTGAGAATAAAAGCTCTTATATTATTATTGAGTTTTTTGTAAAGAAAACCTTTTAAAAATTATTCTGATTTGTTTTGAATTTCAGCCAAATCGGTTCAATGGTTCAATGGGATTTTTTTGAAATTAAAGACTTTTTATAAGATCTTTTTTTTGAAATTAAAACCTTTTTATAAGATCTTCCACAAGCTTTTATTGACAAATTTTATTTTTAGAACCTTCAGCTATTTCAAAACATTTAAAAATACACACTTTTTTTTTTTAAATAATGTTTGCAAAAACATAACAACAATTTTTATCAACCTCTTAAATTTCTTAGCTAAATCTCTAGTGAATTTATCAAATTTAAAATTTTTTATTACTCATACTTTAGAAAAAAAATTAACTTTTTATAGTTTCTTTTCAACAAATGTTGTCAATTTTATTCAATATTTAAACAAATTTGTTGCACTTTTTTGTACACCACTCAATTTCTTGTTAAAACGATAACACTTTTTTTTTTTTGTCAAGTAGAGTTCAGTTGTAGTTTCTATTTTTTCCTCGTTGCCTTATACAATTTTAACAAGCAATAAATATTGAATTATACTTTTTTTCCTGTAAAATTCAATACTATTTTTCCCACATGCATACCAAACATATAGAGTTGAAGAAATACTCTATTGCAGAAAAAAAAAGAAATTGAAAAAGTTTATTTTAAACTTCATCTATAAACGAGTAGTATTCTGATGTTGAGAATTAAATATTAGGGGTATTAACGTTAGACAGTAATATCTAAAGAAAATGAGATATATTTTTTTATTAAATAATAAATGATTTATTTGAGCTGAGGCCAAATGTTAAAAATAAATTTCTTTATTTATTTTATGCTCTATTTGAGCTCGAGGCCAAATGTTAAAAATAATTTTCTTTATTTATTTCAACATTGACCTCGAGCTTACATAAAGCATTTATTATTTAAAAAAAAAAAAAATTAATAAAAACAACCTTCACTAATATATTTTTTTAATTTTTTCAATAGAATTTTAAGATTTAAGATTTAAAATTTAAATATTTTTTTTTTTTTAATTTCTGTTGTACATGAATACCCCTTATATTTTGTATATATGATACATATTTTTCCACCCACAAATTGAAATGCAACCGTCATGTATGTTGTTCTTTCTAAAGAGTGTTTAGTTTCACACTAAAGCTATAAATACGTTTAGTTGTCGAACATTTTGTACTACACATATTGATACAGTGGGATATGTAAATATTCATCCAAATTATACGAGTATTCATATATTCAAGAATATACTTATGAAACGGTGTTAAAGACATGATTTGATTTCTTTAATGTGATGTTTACGGAAATGACTGGTTTAAAGTAACAAAGAGATTGGCAAAAAAAAATTGTTTAAATGTTTCGTTTCTTTCAAAAATGTGTGCTCCCAACGCCATTTGTTAATCCAGTCCTTAAAAAAAAATGTTTTATTAGTCAAAAAATCTTGCACTAAAGTTAAGGAAATCTCTTTTGTTTAAATACATTTTCGTCACCCTGTTTATCTGCTATTAGTATGACATATAAACTATACTATGTTAAAAATAAACACATTTAGTAAACTCGTAGTCGTTGCAGTATAAAATATAAATGTGACAACATTTGACTTCTATGCCAGAGAGTAATATAACTATATTTTTTTTTGTTGCTTAAACTTTTACCATATTTTTTGAATTTTTCACAATTTTTTTGTGAGATCATAAGCAATATGTCACAAAATTTGTAGTGCAATTTATCTTAAATTGTTAAAAAAAAACTCTAGATTTTTAGAAAAAAAGGTTTCAAGTTTTTGAATTTTGTTAACAAGTAGTAAATTGGTGTAATAAAGGAAAAAACTCGGATATTATGTAGTTCGAAAAAGTCCTGCAAAATACTATTTTGCAAAAAGTATTGATTGCGATTGTATTTATGCTTGATCTCAAATGCAAATTTTGATAACCAAATAAAATATTCTATTCGATATTAAATCGATTTAAAAAAATGTTCCTGCGATATAGAACGTAAAAAAATATAAAACATGTATAAAAAAATCTTACTAGGAAGACTAAATAAAACAAAGAACTGGAGGTAATTGAAAAGCTTTTATTATTTTTTATAATTTAATGACGGTTTCTTTAATTAAAATTGAAAATTATTGAAAATCAAAATTTTATTATAAAATCACATTATAAAAAGCTTTTGAAAAATAACACATTTTTTACAAAAAGCTTTCAGTTGATGTTTCCATGTGTAAAAGCACTTACTTTGATTTTTTTAAATATATAGTACAAAAAGCTTTAATAAATTAAAGCAATTTTTAGAAATGATATTGAAAAAAGGATTTGTAGAACAAAGCTTTGGATTTGTCTACGTCTTTAATCATTTTGATTATTTTTTTTTTTTTTATAATTTTCAAGACTTTATATCTTTAATAAATTAAAACACTTTTAATCCTTGAGCATTGTGTCTCAAAGAAAATAAAGCTTTTATATTTTTCTTTTTCAAACTCTTAAGAAGAAAAATTAAACAACCAACATGCAACCCAAAACGTAAAGACGATTTACATAAGGTTTTTTAAAATAAAAGTTTTAAGATATTTTTGTTAACATAAAAAAAGTTATAACTGCAAATAAAAAGCTTTAATAAATTAAAGCTTTTATAAATAATTTTGTTTATAAACCAATGCTTTTATAAATTAAAGCTTTACAATAGCGTTTTAAAGCTTTTTGACACAAAACTCCTTAAGGTGATTAATTTAAATAAAAAAAAGCTATTGAAGTTTTCACTAATTAGATTGAGGATTATTTTAAAATTTTATAAATCCAAAAGCTTTTCTGAGAAAACCAAAATATTTGTTTTTATACCCTTCACTCTAGTGATAGGGGGTATATATAAGTTTGACATTGCGTTTGAAACACCTCGAAATATTGGTCTCGGACCCCATAAAGTATATATATTCATGATCCTCGATCGATTTTAGGACGATCTAGCAATGTCCGTCCGTCTGTCTGTTGAAAACACGTTAACTTTTGAAAGACTTTAGGTTGGCTCCTGAAGTTTGGCTTATATGTTGGGCATTTACCTGGTAAGGTTGGTGTTGCAACCCAGCGAAATCGGTTTAGTGGTTCAAAAGCTATAAGCAAAAGAGTGAATTTCGGCAAAGATTTTTTGCGAATTTACGTGATAAAAAACACGATTAATTTCGAAAGGCAATTCTGAGGGTGCTGTATTAGTCCAGTGGTTCAAAAGCTATTAGAAAAAACGTGAATTTCAGATTGGTTTCAACTGAAATCCACGTGTTAAAAAAAAACCGAGCTTTAAAAGTGTTGATAAGCCTCAAAATTACTTTACAAAATATTTTTGTTTTTAGTAATTTTTCTTTTCTTTTGTACAAAAATGACAGAAAAAGTTATTTATCCAAAATAAAATATTTCTTATGAAAATTGTTATAAAATTTACTATCCTTTAAAAAGGGCATTGTGGAGGGTATTCATAGATACGGCCTAGTCAAATTAAACTTTTCTACTTGTATTAATTAATGCAATTTTTTTAAAGTATAGTTAACAATTTTTTTTATTTATAAATTACAAAAAACTTCAATAAATAAAAGCGTTTTTAATTTTGGAATAACATTTTAAATAGTATATTTAAAAGCTTTTAAAAATATCAAGCTTTTTTACAAAAACCCTGGGATTAATATATGTCCAAAAATATTGTGATTTTTCGATATTTATAAAAGATGAGAGCTATATCTTAATGAGAAGCTTTTATTTTTTAACTTTTAAGAAAGTTTAACAACCAGCTTCTAAAACATACAATACAAAACGTTGAGCTAATTAGCAAAAGCTTTTAAAATTTTTAAATAAAAGTTTTAAGATATTTTTTTTTTCAAATAAAAAAAAAACACAAATAAAAAGCTTTAATAAAAAGCTTTAATAATTTAAAGCTGTTATAAATTAAAGCTTTAAAAATTTTATAAATTTATAACAGTTTCTTAAAAGAAGCTTTAAGAAAATTGGTCTTTATCTAAAATTATTTTGATTAAAAAACTTTTATTTTCGATATTTATAAAAGATTTTACAGGTTTAAGTAACTAAAGCAAATAAAATTAAATTGAAGAAAATGAAGCTTTTTTCAAAGTTTAACAACCAACTTCTTTAACATGCAACAAAAACGTTGAGACAATTAAAAAAAAAAACGTCTTTAAATCTTTAAAGCAAAGTTTAAGAATATTTTTTATTTAATTATATAGAAAGCTTTAATATACTTTTATAAATTAAATTTTTTTAAAATAAGACTATACAAAAGCGCTTTAAAGCTTTTTTACGTAAAATTTCTTTAAGTAACTAACTAAAAAGCTTTTCAAATTTCTAGAGTAAGATTGAGGATGGTTTTAAAAATTAAGAAATTCAAAAGCTTTTCTGAGAAAACAAAAAAATATATTTTTAAGTTCATTCATTAAAAAAATGTATTTTTTTATAATTGCTTTTTTAAATAAAAGCTTTTAAAAAATATTAAATACAAGCTTTATGATTAATAAAACTTTTTTAAAGTTCCAAATAAAAAAAATAGAATTTTTGAATATGTTTAAATGATTTCATAAAAAAGCTTTTTAACAAATTGCGTAACCCTATTTAAACCATTTTTAAAAAATAATCAGGCGAAACTTTTTGGACCAAATACCATAAAAATAGTTAGTGAGATGTGTATTTTGTTTCATTTTACCAAATTTGATTGATAATGTTAATTTATAATTAAATAATTCTTATAATTTTTCGATAAAAAAAAACAGTAACCAAGAAGTTTTAATGCGAAAAGCCGTAATTTTAACTTTAAGCAACAGTATAAGAAATTATTGTTGTGTTTTTCAATTATATGTACTTATTAAGTACATTTTCTGATATTACCCCAAAAGTGGGCTTTAAAAATGCTAAAAAGTTCAAATAATGAAAGTTTTAAACAAAAGAGCTTTTACTTCCTGCATGATTTGATGGGGATATTTATTGTGCGCCCTTAAAGTATGCTATAAGAATATTACAAAAGCTCTGTATAAAATACATTCCACAACAAGGAGAGTCAAATGTGTGCTAATCCTTAATAATAATAATATTTATTAAGTACACATATTGTATGGTAAATCCTAATCCAAATGATTGCAAAACACAGCTTATGTTTTGGGTTTGTACGCTGAGGTCCGTGTTTATAAATGCTTTGGGGTTGAAGCCTATTAAAAATCTCATACATTTTTGGAAAATTCACTAAAAGCCTCTCCTAAATTTTTTTGAAAACAAGTTTTCTAAAAAAACATTTATTTCATAGTATTTAAGTAAAATTTAAAGTTAAGTTTATTAATTTTTTTTTCAAAAAAAAAAAAAAAAAAAATTGTTTTCCAAAAATTTCTATCTAATACATGAGGTTAAAATTTTTAAAAATACACCCAAATTTATAACAAAACATTGTGTAAATTTTACAATTCCAAATTGTCCTCCTTTAAAATTCTCTGTATTATACATACAGATAATGGTAAATTTAATATTTAAATTATAAAATTTTTAACTTTAATATTTATTTATTTCAAAATTTATAGAGCAGAAAATTACTTTAAAAAGATGGAAAAACATATACATATACACATACAAAGACAGACAAAAAAGTCAATTGAAGTCAACACCCAAACGAGACCTTATACAACTTTAAAAGTATAATCACAACGACAACAAAAATCAAGAATTATTTACAAATACATAAGTATTTATGTATATCTGTATGTATGTGTGTATGTAATAAACGGAAAATATTCTTAACAAAAAACAAGGAAGAATTTAAACACAAGATAGAATAAGAAAATATCCTTAAGAAAATCTAACCATATTTAACCATAGAGAGATAAAGATTGCATTGTAATGATATCAACACAATATAATACTTATACAATATAATGCTTATACAATATTATATATCGAATTTGACACACAAATACATAGAAGATAAGTATGCACACTCAAGCTTAAACATACTTGAAAAATTCCCTTAACACATATACAGTATTATGTAGGGGTGGGTGTGTGTGTAATAGGGATAAACAGATTTTTGAGAATATATATTTTTTGTGAATTTAGAAAAAAAAAATTGTTACAGAAATATCGTTTATGGCTAAAAAGCTAATTCTCGAAATAGAAAGCGATAAAAATTCTAAACGAACGTGCAATTTTCCAATTTTTATTTCAGCCTTAAAATATGCTTTAATAATTAAAAGCTTTTTATATGTTTCTTTTACAACACCAAAACAAAAAAAAAATATGAAAAAGTATAAAAAGCTTGTATTTATCAAAGCAGAGTTTTAGGCATAAAAAATTTAAAAATTGCACTTTCGAATAGAATTTCGATCGTTAACGATTCTAAGAACCAACGCCCAATTAACTCGATAAAGTTTTTCATATATTTTCAAAAATATTTGTAAAAAAGTAATTTTTTATTGCATATATTTAGGCATAGCAAATATGGTTTAATTTACTTAAAAAGCTTACGATTTTTTTGCATTTTTTGGAAATTAATAAGTGTTTTCTTTAAATGATTTTCAACATTTAAAAAAAAGAAAAATTCTAAAAATGTCCAAAATTATACATAATATGTTTTTTTTTTTAATTGAGCCTAAAAGTATACCCTTGTTTTTTACTCCAAACATCATAACTCATCAGTATGGTAACAATTGGTTCTAAGATTCTTAAAATTTAAAAATCCAAATATTATATACTCAGCGTATATTAGAGCTGCAAAACTATCGATGGTGTTATCGATAGTATCGATAGTTTTTTTTTGAAATGGACTATCGATATTTTTACCCGATAGCGATACTATCGCCGAAAAAATATTAGCCTCATATAGATTGCCATTTGATGAAAAATTAATTAAAAAGTGAACAATTTGTAAATTCTTTATATTATTTTGGAAAAATCTTACGTTTTAAAGTATAAAGACAATGATAGTAATCTCGTGTGAATATTATTGCGAAATAAAAGGTCTGGACAGAACAAGCAAGGCACGATGGAAGATCGCCGTAGTTAGTTAAAATAGACTGTAGTGGCATTGAACGGCAAAAACTATCATTTATGGGTCCAGAAGTACCCAGTTTTAATGGAAAACAATGCAATTTTATGCAAAAACTTAAAATTCTTTAAAATATCCGATAGTATCGATTGTTTAAAAACAAACTATCGAAAATATCGAATGGGACGACTATAGATAGTTTTGCAGCTCTAGCGTATATCATTTTGAAGGAAAGCATATTTTAGGTGGACATCGATTCCTGAGGATAGGATTAGTAAGCTTAATTTTGGAAATGTTTAAGTTTAAGTGTCATCCTAATATTTATGCTGCTGTATATTGGCTTACAGGAAAACTTCTTATATATCGAACTTGTTTAAACTTAACAAGCCTGAAAAATTGTTGCTTTAACTTTTAGAAATTGAAATTGTTTTTTTTTTTTTAAGGTATAAATATAGGAAGTTTAATTCGTATACCATGATATGGAAATGAGGGGTGGAAGCGGTGTACCAACCATAAAACTGAACCATAAAACTGATGTTATTATACCTTCCACTCCAGTTATAATTTGATTTAGTCCTTCCGTTTGTAACACTGGAAATATCGGTCTTGAAAACCATAAAAGTCAAATACTCGTTCGATTTTAAGACTATCTAGCAATGTCCGTCCATCTGGCTGTCTGTTGAAAACACACCAACTTTTATAAAAAGTACATTTTATAAAAGGTATCTGTTATAAAATGTACCTTTTATAAAAAGTACCTTTATAAAAAGTACATTTTTTAAAAAGTACCTTTTTTTAAAAGCATCTTTTATAAAAAGTACCTTTTATAAAAAGTACATTTTATAAAAATTACCTTTTATAAAAAGTACCTTTTATAAAAATTACCTTACTAAAAGTACCTTTTGTTAGAAGTACCGAAAGTGAACTTTTTGGTACTTTTTTTTCTTGAAATAATAACACCGCTCAACAAATCGAAGGTTTTTGAATCCGGTTTGAAGTTTTATACAAAATTTGTAAAGATTTTGACTCTCTGATTCCAAATCTGTGCTCCAAATTTTTCCATCACGTCTAGAATTTTAATTATTCGCGGTTGAAAATGCGAAAAAACGCGATTTTTGCCTTTTTTGAAAGCCTGCACAGCAGCCACTGGGTGAAATAAAAATCTGGTATAAAGCGTTAGAGTAGAATTGAACTATGATCTCAAATATATGATCAAAAAAATTTGAAGTTGTTGCACTATTATTGGCTAAACACGTATTTTAAAAAAACACTGTGAATAAAATTAGGAAAAGCTCCATTTTTAAAAGGCTCTTAAACAAAAACCAGATGATTAATCTTTAGTGTGATGAGCTCAAAAATTAGACAAAATCTCATTCTTTCTTATAGACTTTTAAATCCATTAAAGATATCTTCCAGTTTATACGAAAAATAACACAGAAAACTTAAATTTGTAAAATATTTATTTTTTTTAGTTTTTCTTTGAAAAATATCAAAAAAAAAACTAAGGTACCTACCTGCCTTATCTTTTTTACAAAAATGATAATTTTAACAGTCATTTTAAAACGCAATTGTAACCCAACCAAACGCAATATTTATAAAAAAATTGTTTTCTATATTGGAGACCATAGACAAATTATTGTTTTGCGCTTTATACCAGATTTGTATTCCACTCAATGGCTGCTGTGCAGGCTTTCAAATAATGCAAAAATCATAATTTTTCGCATTTTTAACCGTGAATAACTAAAAATCTGGACGTGATGGAAAAATTTGGAGTACAGATTTGGAATCAGGAGATCAAAGTCTACTAAAATTGATCATCAGAATTCAAACCGGAAAATGACTGTTGAGCGGTGTAATCACAGAAAATTTAAATGTGAGAAGGTTCGCCTCACGGAAAATAAAGGGGTTAAAAAGTTTACTTATTTATTTCCTGATATAATGGTCACAGAAACTTAAAATTTAGAATGTAAAATCCTTCGGTGAAAAAAAAGGATTGAGAAAAGTAATTTTTGGAATAAAAAGTATACATTTTGTACTTTTAATATTTGCTGAAACAATGATCCTAGAAAATTGAAATATGGAAGATGTACTACTGGGAGTAATAAAGTGTACTTTTGGTACTTTTTTTGTTCCTATAATAATGACCTTAGAAGAAGGAGATGGAATTGGAAATGAAATGTAGAACAGGGAACGAAATGGAATAGAGCAGGGAACAAAATTAAATGATATTTTTTACTAAAATTTTATGTATTTAACTTTTTTGCTCCATATTTTTTCCCTCTATATATTTTTTCACTCAAACTTATTTTTTTTATTCCAATTTATTTTTTCACTGAAATACTTATTCACTCAAAATCGAAAATCCCGACATAAGGGCTCGAAAATCTAAACGTCCACAAGTAGATACCCTGATACTTTTATTAACCGGTATTTAACCGGTAACGAAGTTCCGGCGGGCGTGCTAGTATGATATAATTGATTAAATTTATAGTTAGTGCACTTTTATTATAATTATAATAATAAATGCTTGAAAATTGTATTAGTGGCGAATGATTAATATTGTAATTGCCTTTAAATAACAATCATACGCAACGGTGTCCAGTGATTTATATTAATAATTGCCTTTAAATAACAATCATACGCAATGGTGTACAGTGGTTTATTTTAATAATTTGGCTATTCAGTAAATAGGTACTGGACCGATTGCAGCAAAATTCATACCAGTCATAGCTGAAGTAATTTTGAGCTTAAGTTTGGTAACTGGACCCTACATATCCAATAGGGGCACAACCAGGGGCCTTTAAAGTAGGACATGTTTAGTACACAAAAACTTTAAATGCTTTAAAATCACCAACTTTAAATGCGTGTAAAATAAAATCTAAATCTGACCTAAAAAATCGCCTTCATGGTTTTGTTATGGAAAACGTCAGCTTTCATATGCTTTTGGTTTCATCCTATTCCGATTCCGAAAGTTCGATTTTGTATCATTGTGTTATTGTTCTGATATATTTTTGCATTTCGGTGGAATATAATCTATAATTTAAGCGTGGATAATTATCCACGTTAGTTCAAATACAAATTTGTTTCTAAAATGTTAGCGAAAAATAAAACAAATTTTGGCAAAAACACGTTTGAATTAAACGGAAAAAAAATATTTACAGTTTGCTTTTAAAATGATTGATATGTTAAAATTGCATTAGCATTATAGCGATAAATTATATACGCATATGCGAAAACCGGCCTCTTATCAAATATAATTGCATTTAGAACATTTTTCGATTTTGAAAATCCTATTGCACTCAAATTTAATCTGTTTGTGATTTTTACACTTATTAACGATCTAACAAAAGATAGATCCAATTGGTTTAAGTTTGGACTTGGGACCCATTTTCCGGAAAACACTAGTGTAGGGTATTAAAGACCGGTTTTTACCGTCTTCAATTTTCTTACTTTTTTTTTTTGTTTTCGTCTTACAATAACTCAAGAAAAACTTTTTCTAGTAATTTTTATACCTTTAATAAGATAAACATCAAACTAAAACGAAATGACAAGAACAAAAAATAAAGGAAAACCATGGAAAACTTGGTGGAGAAAACACAAAAAAAGTTTTTAAAACGCATTTAGGGAATCGTTTGTTAAACAAACTATTTTCAAAGTCAATAATTGATCATGGTTGACTAGGAAAAAGGCAATTAAAACAAAACATGGCAAAAGTTTTAAAGTAAAATTAAAGAAAACAATAATATTATTGAAGTAAAAAGATATGCGGGATATTCCAAAAGTATTCCAAATGCACCAAAAATAATTTTAAATGCAAGGTTAAGGCTTGACTTATCATACTTTAAAGTGAGCTTTTAAAGTTTAAAAGCTTTTTTTTTCTAGTTTTAATTAATATTTCTCTTTAAGTCTTTGCATATTCAAAGTTTATTTTAAAATTACCATAACTTCCGGTTTTTGTCTTAACGAAAAAAAATCTTCATTATGCAAAAACAAAAATTTTCTTCTTAAAGTAATTGAAAACTTCTTTAAGTTTTTTTTTATTTTTTTTTTATTTTTTAATGCTGTTGATGCTGTTGCTGCTAAGTTTCTACAAAAAATCATTATCTTATGAAAACTTTTTAGCTTATATTAGCTTTATGAAAATTAAACTTTAAGATTGACACTTTTTTTTCTTTTAACTTTTAGTCCCGGCTAGAAATAAACTATCACTTAAAATGCTAATGACATTGTCATTAGAGTTGTGAAAATTTTTTTTAATAGTTATTTTTTGCATTCGCAGGAAAAAAAATCACACAAAAGTTAACAAAACTCTTCATACCACTCATAATCGTTATCAGCAGCCAAAATATCTTTCACGATTATAATGTAGAAAAAGAATGACAAAAAAAAAATAAAAATTTTAAAGACATCTTTGGTGGCAAAGAAAAATATAAAATGATAAAAAAATATTATGACGATTTTGCTAGTGATAACGCTTTTTTAAAGGTATTACATTAATGAAAAAAGTATAATATTTTTTTTATAAAATTTAAAGGGAGTGTAATTTTGCTTAAAGAAACGAAAGATATTTGGTGGAAAGATTTCTTTAAATGACAGGCGTTGCAGGAAATGAAATTAAAATTTTATTTGAATATAGTTTAAGCAAAAAAAAATTAAGAATTTAAAAAAGAAATTCTGATAAATTTTAATTAAAAAATGAGAATGGATTTTTTTGAACTTTAAAATATTGTATTTTGCGTTGGTTTATTCTAGCTCGAGGTTATTATTTCCTGTACTAAATTTTGGGCATTGCGGAAGCTAATCATGGATTCGGTAAAGAAAAATGTAAAATTTTTACTTGTTTTAAATATTCTATTTGTTGTTATGTTATCACTTTTTAAATCTAAATAGAAAAAATCTAAATTGTTTTAAAAATATAAAAAAAATAATTTGATACAATATGTCTTTTTATACTAAAAAAAGCAAAAGGAAACATCAAATGTTACTTAAGGCTGCACCATAACCAATGCCAATGCGGTAAATACTAGGGTGGTTCATTTTACAATTTTATATCGATAACATTTTCTGAAAAAACGTGATAAGTTGCCAATATACCAAGTTTATGTTATCGATAAATCGATAACACAGAATTTTCAATAGAAAATTTTTTATTTATCGATTTATTGATAATACAAAAATTTCAATAGAAAATTGTATATAATCGATATATCCATAACACAACATTTTCTAAAGAAAATTTTGTCAGTTATCGATAACTCAAAATTTTCTAAAGAAAATTATCGATATATCTATAACACAAAATTTTCTTTAGAAAATTGTAATAGTATATATCTATACACAAAATTGTTATTTATCGACTATCGATAACATTACGTTAGCTTTCGATATATCGATAATACAAAATTTTTTAAAGAAAAGAAATTTGTGTTAGTTATCGATAACACAAATTTTTCTAAAGAAAATTATCGATATATCTATAAAACAAAATTTTCTTTAGAAAATTGTGTTAGTTATCGATATATCTATACACAAAATTGTTATTTATCGACTATCGATAACTCTAAATATTTTTTTAGAAACTTTGGGTAGTCATCGATATATCGGTAACACAAAGTTTTGTTTAGAAAGTTATGTTAGTTACCGATAGAAAATTGTGTGAATTATCCATACATCGATAACACAACATTTTCTGATGAAAATTGTGTTGGTAATCGATATATCGACAACACAAAAACGTTAATTATCGATAAATCCATAATTCAACATTTTCCAAAGAAAATTGTGTTAGTTATCGATATATCTAAAACATAAAATGTTCTATAGAAAATTGTGTTAGTTATCGATATATCGAAAAATTTTCTTAACAAAAATGTGTTAGTTATCGATAAGACAAAATTTTCTATAGAAAATTGTTTAATTAATCAATAACATAAAATTTTCTATTGAAAATTGTGTTAGATATCGATTTATGAACATATTCATAATAGTTATCGATACATCGATAACACAAAATTGTCTATAGAAAATTGTGTTAGTTATCGATATATCGATTACACAATATTTTATATAGAAAACTGTGTTAGTTATCGATTTGTCGATAGCACAAAATTTTCTACTGAAAATTGTGTTAGTTAGCAATATATTGATAAAACAAAGATTTCTAGAAAAATTTGTAATAAATGTCGATAACACAAAATTGACTATAGAAAATTGTGTTGGTTACCGATAAATCGATAACACAAAATTGTCAATATAAAAATATGTTGGTTGTCGATATGTCAATAACACAAAATTTTCTGAAGAAAATTGTGTTAGTGATCGATATATCGATAACACAAAATTTTCTTCAGAAAATTTCGTTAGTTATCGATATACCGATAACACAAAATTTTCTGCAAAAAATTTCGTTAGTTATCGACATACCGATAACACAAAGTTTTCTTTAGAAAATTGTGTTAATTGTCGATATATCTATCACATAAAATGTTCTATTGAAAACTGTGTTATTTATCGATATATTGGAAAATTTGAACAAATTGTGTTAGTTATCGATAACACAAAATTTTTTATAGAAATATAAAATTTTCTATAGAAAATTGTGTTAGTTATCGATATCTCAATAACAAAAAAATTTCTATAAAATA
Source organism: Pegoplata infirma (assembly GCA_963921195.1). Classification (NCBI taxonomy): domain Eukaryota; kingdom Metazoa; phylum Arthropoda; class Insecta; order Diptera; family Anthomyiidae; genus Pegoplata; species Pegoplata infirma. Next base: position 216,839,919 of record OY992538.1, read on the forward strand.
TTGGGCTATTTATCGATATATTCATAATAGTTATCGATATATCGATAAAACAAAATTTTTTTTAGAAATTTGTGTTAGTTATCGATATAACGATTACACCAAATTTTCTATAGAAAACTGTATTAGTTATCGATTTGTCGATAGCACAAAATTTTCTACTGAAAATTGTGTTAGTTAGCAATATATCTATAAAACATAGATTTCTATAAAAACTTGTAATAAATGTCGATAACACAAAATTGTCTATAGAAAATTGTGTTGGTTACCGATAAATTGATAACACAAAATTGTCTATATAAAAATATGTGTGTTGTCGATATGTCGGTAACACAAAATTTTCTGAAGAAAATTGTGTTAGTTATCGATATATCGATAACACAAAATTTTCTGCAGAAAATTTCGTTAGTTATCGACATACCGATAACACAAAATTTTCTTTAGAAAATTGTGTTAACTGTCGATATATCTATAACATAAAATGTTATATAGAAAACTGTGTTAGTTATCGATATATTGGAAAATTTGAACAAATTGTGTTAGTTATCGATAACACAAAATTTTCTATCGAAAACTGGTTCAGTTATCGATAACACAAAATTTTTTATAGAAAGATAACATTTTCTATAGAAAATTGTGTTAGTTATCGATGTCTCGATAACAAAAAATTTTCGATAGAAAATTGTGCTATTTATCGATATATTCATAATAGTTTTTTAGAAAGTTGTTTAAGTTTTTGATTTGTTAACACAAAATTTTCAATAGAAAATTGTGTTAGTTATCGATGTATCGATAACGAAAATTTTTGTAATGAAAATTGTGTTATTTATCGATATATCAATAATAATTATAGATATTTTGTCTATATTGTCTATAGAAAATTATGATAGTTATCGATACATCGATAACTCAAGATTTTTTTTTACAGAAAACTGTGTAAGTTTTTGATATATCGATAACTCAAAATTTTCTGTAAAAAAATGTGTTAGTTATTGATGTATAGATAACAAAAAAATTCTATAGAAAATTTTGTTAGTTATCGATTTGTCGATACCACAAAATTGTCTACAGAAAATTTAATTAGTTATCGATGCATCGATACATCAAAAAATTTTCTGTAAAAAATTTTGTGTTATCGTAAACAATTGTACACAATTTTTTTAAGGAATTTTATTGATATATCTATAACACAACATTTTCTATAGAAAATTTTGTTAGTTATCGATATATTGAAAAATTTTCTTAAAAAAAATTGTGTGTAATTGTTTACGATAACATAAAATTTTTTACATACCATTTTTGAGTTATCGATAACACAAAATTTTTCTTCAGAAAATAGTTTAAGTTTTCGATAACACAAAATTTTCTATTGAAAATTGTGTTAGTTATCGATGTATCGATAACAAAAATTTTTCTATGGAAAATTTCGTTATTTATCGATATATCCATAATAATTATCGATAAATTGATAACACAAAATTGTCAATAGAAAATTATGATAGTTATCGATACATCGATAACACAAGATTTTTTAGAAAAACTGTGTTAGTTATTGATATATCGATAACACAAAATTTTCTGTTGGAAATTGTATAAGTTATCGATGTATCGATAATAAAAATTTTCTATAGAAAATTGTGTTAGTTATCGATAGCACAAAATTTGTGAATGTTATTGAATTTGTGTTAGTTATCAATATATCGGTCAAACAATATTTTCTATAAAAAATTGTAATAATTGTCAATAACACAAAATTTTCTATAGAAAAATTGTGTTAGTTATAAATATATCGATAACACAAAATTTATTATAGAATATTGTATTAGTAATCGATATTTCGAGAACACAAAATTTTCTATAGAAAATTTTGTTAGCTATCGATAACACAAATTTTTCTATAGAAAATTATGTGAGTTATCGATATATCGATAAAACAACATTTTTTATAGAAAATTGTGTTAGTTTTCAGTATGTCGATAACAAAAAATTTTCTATTGAAAACTGTGTTAGTTACAGATACATCGATAACACAAAATTTTCTAAATAAAATTCTTTTAGTTATCGATATATCGATAAAAAAAATTTTCGACATAAAATTGTGTTAGTTATCGATATATCGATAACACAAAATTAACTATAGAAAATTGTGTTTGTTATCGATACATCGATATCATAAAATTTTCTTTAGAAAATTTTGTTAGTTATAGATATATCGATAACACAATATTTTTTAATATAAAATTGTATTAGTTATCGATTTATCGATTTTGATCACATGGCTAATTTTAAACACATCCCACCCTAATAGTGACTTGTAGGAATGTAACAAAAAAAAAAGCTTTTAATACCATACAATACAATATTGTATATTTTTATCTTTTAGATGTTTTTCCGTTTTTTCTGCAACATGTACTCTAAAACTGGGGATTTAATCTTATATACCAAAAGAAGGTGGTATCTCTAAAATACGAACATATAAATTGTTGTTACGTACAAACAGAGTAGATACACGTATTGTACTTTTTTTTTTGAGATCATTATGTTTTTAGTTACGTATAACTACATTTTTAAAAATGATTAGGATTGAGGAGTATGTGCAATAGAGTGGGGCGAAAATATAAAAGTTGGGGAATGTTGAAAAGAATCAGTAAAACCTGTAAAAAAATTTTAGTTTGACAACTCCGAACAAACAATCACTGATTTCACAAATATATTAAAAAAGCTCGCTGTTAAACATTTTAAAGCTCTCCGAAATCTTTGTTAGTCAAAAATATTAAAAAAGCTCGCTGTAACAACATTTTCAAATTCCCAGCCCCCTCCAAGGTAGTTTTTGAAGTAGTTTGATAATGATAGTTAGGAGTAGAGTTAAAATGATTAGGATTGAGGAGTGGGGCCTAAATATGATGGCCGGGAAACGTGGAAAAGAATCAGTAAAATCAGTAAAAAAATTTTAGTTTGACAACCCCGAACATAAAATCACTGATTTCACAAAAATATTAAAAAAGCTCGCTGTTAAACATATTAAAGCTCTCTGAAATCTTTGTTAGTCAAAAATATTAAAAAGCTCGCTGTTAAACATTTTCAAATTTTCAGCCCCCTCCAAGGTAGTTTTTGATGTAGTTTGATAATGATAGTTAGGAGTAGAGTTAAATAAAAAAAAAATAATATAACTCTAAGCAGACTGAATGACTGACTAAACTAAGTGAAGTGACTGACTGACCATTGCAAATCGTTGTAAATAAAAAATGAGCCATAACAAAAGGAAAACTATAATATTGTATATGAAAAAAAAAAATAATAAAAAAAGAAGAAATTTTTTTTTTAAATCTCTTCAGATGAAATAAAGTAAGTAAGTATTTTTTTCTCACAAAAAGAATATCGAAAAAAGCTTTTTTGTCCATTTGAACAGAAGAAGGAGATTTGTAGTAGTAGAATATTGAATTGATGATGTTGAATGTAAGTTTTATGCTTATTCATGGCACGTTTATGATTAAAAGATTATATCACTTTGAGTCTTTTCTTATAAGCAAAAAAAAAAACAAGTTTTATAAAAAGCAAGAATTAAACCTTTTTTTTGTTATATTAAATTGTATAAAAAAAAATTACAAATCAAATAAGTAATTTATTATAACTACTCTTTATTTTATTAATTTATCATTTTTTTTTTTAATTTTACTTTATGACTTTTGCTCATTCATAAGCCATTGAATTAAACAATTGACCAATTATTTAATATTGTTATATTTAAACTGTTTTTTAAAAACACTATAATTTAAACACTTTATGATACACACCCATTTTTGGTAAATAGTATTTAAACATTATCTTTATTGCTTAGTGTATAGTGTTTTATTTTTTATTGTTTAAACCCAGCAAAAAATGAAAGCTTTAAGTTTTTTTTTTGAAAGCCTAAAAGGAAGCCGCAGGTAAGGATTTCCTCATTTCTTAAAATGAAAGTATTATAGCTAGAGAGAGAAGCTCAAGCAGCATACGAGGCATTTAATTGTTTTCATTGCATATGATAATTAAACATATAAGCTTTTTTTTTCTAATAAAGTTTCGCTCACATAAAGATATTAGTATGAGCTACAAAAAGCTCTTTTTTGATAATGTCGCTAACGATAATTTGTTTATCACTATCATAGCCTAATTGTCACAACAACATTACAGTTATCACAAACTCATTTCAGTTGTCATAACCAAATTGACCAGTAGCATTAACCACTCCATGTATCACTAAACGGGGTTTGTAAATATCAGCTCATTGTCAGCCGATTTTAACCTCCTTCTCCTTTTTGGGTAAATTTTTCGATTAACCCCTCTTAAGTTTTTGCTGGGTTTTAACTTTTCCATCTGCTAATCTTCATCGGTAATAAATGTAACCCTAAGTCACGCTTTTATTAAAAACCCTACGCTTTTGTTTTTTTTGTTAATATACCAGCGTATCTGCTGATTGTTTTTTTTTTTGGTTGCTGGAGAAGACCTTATGCTCCTTGGTTGGTATCTTTTCTTTAAGGTTTAGCTGTCTGTTAATAGTTCTTTATGGTAAACAAGTAATATGGTTAAGATGAATTTGTGGTTTACAATTTAAAAATAACGCCTTTGTGCGTTCAACAATTGGCCATAATTCATTTCAGTACTCTAAATTGTATTGCCTTAAAGAAAAAGGGGGGCAAATAAGATTGCTAATGATTGCTAGGGAAGCTTTAAGTTCGTTGGAAGATACATTTCCCCATCTGGAGAAATGTTAACAAATTCATTTATATGATGATTTTTGCAATAAAGTTATATCTTTTTTTCAATATTCAAAAATCGAACTTCTGAGTCGGAATGAAAGTTTACATTTAACATACATAAAAAAAAACTTGTAAGATTACAAGAAAACTTTGTAACTTTTTTTTTGCTACCTGCTACTTGACAAGAATTCCTTGTTATTTTACAAGCTTTTTACCAATAATTTTGTAATTTTACAATCTTTTTACCAAAATTTTTTTTTGACGCGGTAAAACTTACGATGAGTTTCGTGATTTTACTAGATTTTTTGCTTAGTCCTATTTTATGAGAATTATTAGTAAAAATTACGAGCTTTTTCGTAATTTTTACCAATAAAAGATTTTTACCAATGAAGTTGTAAATTTACAACTTTTTTGGCGCAATAAAATTTACAAGGAAATCTTCTGAATTAACAAGATATTTTTTTGTAAATACCTTGGAAATTTGTAAAAATATAAACAAAATTGTAAAATTATAAAAAAAAATTAAATCTCGATAAAACATTTTTTGTTAAAAATCATGGGGAAAAAAGTTTCTTTTAAGAGCATATTTTTCACATTTAAAAAGCATATTTTCCACTTTAAACTGCATATTTTCCTATTGAAAACGATGTGTACACTCAAAAAAAAACGTTGTAAAATTACAAGAAAAACTTAAAACTTTTTTTTTTTTGCTACCTCCTATTTGACAAATGTAATTTTACAAGCTTTTTACCAATAATTTTGTATTTTTACAAGGTTTTTACCAATAAAATTGTAAATTTACAAATTTTTTGACACAATAAAATTTACAAGGATGTTTCGCAACTTTACAAGATTTTTTGCTACCTCCTATTTTACGAGAATTCCTAGTAATTTTACAAGCTTTTTACCAATAAAATTGTAAATTTACAAATTTTTTGACACGATAAAATTTACAAGGAGGTTTCGTAACTTTACTAGATTTTTTGCTACCTCCTATTTTACGAGAATTGCCAGTAATTTTACAAGATTCTTACCAATAATTTGGAATTTTACAAGCTTTTTACCAATAAAATTGTAACTTTACAGTTTTTTTGGCGCAAGTAAAATTTTAAGGAATTCTCTTGAATTTATTAGACTTTTTTGGAAAATTATCTTGGAAATTTGTAAAATTACAAAAAAAAATTGTAAAATTACAAAAAAAATGTAAATTTCGATCCAATTTTGCTTGTTAAAAAACCAGTAAAACTGCCAAATATTGGTAAAATGGGATTACGAGATTTTCGTGGTAATTTTAAAAAGTTTTTTTGTTTTTTTGGTGTGTAGCATACACTCAAAATAATACATTAGTAGATTTACTATTTTTTTTTGCTAATGCTAGTTAACTAACTTTTAGCAAATTTTTAGCAAAAATATATTGTAAACTTCATTTAGCGTATTAGCAATTTTAAACAAAATTTTAACTAATTTTTTTTGCTAAATTGAAAATTGAGTTGACCAAATATTTATTTTTTGCTAATATTAGCAACAATAAATTGTAATTTTTTTTTAAGAAAACTTAAAATGGCGCTCTCTCGGAAACTAAGCCAGATAGAGCAAAATGGAAGCCATTTTTGGTTCTCGGGCACTTCATAGTATCGCCGGTCCCCTTCACATGTGTGGACCCTAATGGGTCCTAACTTTGTATCCAAAAAAGTTAGCATTCCCGGAAATTTAAAAATGCTCATATCTCGGTAAATATTGCCGACACAACAAGGTATAGCGAAACGGACACAAATTTTGGATCGAAAACTTTGACGAGTTTTAAGGAACCCTACTAGGTATGGGCCAATCGGGGTCTAGGCCTATCGGCTCCGAACACAAAGGGGTCCTCAAATGTGTATGAACTAACAAAGGAAGTCTCCCTGGAGTCGCCCTCCGATCTTCATGAAATTTGAATATGTTGTTAAGAAATTAATTCGACACGTATTTTTTTTAGCGGCCCAAACCCATTTTTAGGGGTGGGTCGATTTGTATGGGGGGAAATTTACCTTTTTCAGTTTTTTACGATTTATGCCCATTTACTCAAAATTAATAATATGTTTGGTATAAGATTAAAGGTATTTAAAATACCTATCTCGTGATGTTAACAACGTGCCAAAAAAATAAATATTTTTTTACTTTGGTATATAACATGACTAGGTTTCATTAGCCCTGTTTTCGCATAAACGTATATGCGCTTACCCATACAAATTTTAAATTATCCACGCTTATTTTTAACTTGTATAATTATCGGCGTTAAAAATAAGCTTCGATAAAAAGTGATGCCAAGTTCACATTTTTGTTGAAATAGCAAAGACATAAACTATTTTCTTTGTTAATAGCAATTACGCAAACCTTTTTCACAAAAGTGATGCCAAGTAAATTTTGTTAAACGTGGATGCGTTTTCGGTTAATCCGTTAATGTTAACATGTATACGGCTATGCGAAAACAGGGCTATTGTATAATATAGGAGATAAATGCAAAAAACTGAAAAATTACCCTTTCTTCCCCCCTTATTTTCACCCTCTAAATATGAATTTGGGCCGCTATAAGAAAATACGTGCCCCTTTATTTTTCCTGTTGTACAAAATAAAACCAATTCCAAAAAGATCGGCGGGTGACACCAGGGAGACTTCCCTTGTAAGTTGAAATAAAAAAAATTTCAGTTAACTAATTTTTGGCAAAACATTTTTGCTAACTTTACCAAAAAAATTGTGGGTTCAAAATCAGCAAATTTTCCTGTAGGTTTACAAGCTTTTTTTGCTAACATTACAGTTTTTTTTTTTGAGTGTAGCATATACAGACTGAAAAAATTTAGTTTTATTTACAATCCCTAGTTTTTGTAGTTTTAATGTTATAGCACACAATAAACAATATTTATTTTTAGCACAATTATTTGTTGATATTTTTCAGGTAAGTGGCTAGAGGCTTAGCCTAAAAAACGAGAGGTCCGGTGTTCAAATCTTGGTGGAGATAAGATGAAAAAGATGTGAATTTTTTAAAATAGAAAATTTGCAAGCAAATTGTAAGTAAATAAAAATTAATTTTATTAAATTAACAATATTAAGTATAAAATTGAATACATTTTTTTTCTTATTTTTCAAATTAAAATAAATTCTTGTTGCGACACTAGATTACACCATACATTGGCCAAAATTAATGTATCATTTCATCATATTGATGTTACTTTTCATTAGGGCTTCCAATCGGGATTGGATTTTCTGAATCCCGGGATTCGGGATTGAAGAAAAATTTTCGGGATCCCGATATCGGGATCCCATGATTTTCGGGATATTTTGAATCCCGGGATTCACGGGATTTTTTGGAAATTTTCGGGATTTTTCGGGATTTTCAAAAATTATAGTATTTTTTGTCACTTTGAAAAATCCACGCGTTCGTAAAGATTAGCAAAACTGATGTTGTGAACTTCAAAAATAGTTTGGGCACAGACTAAATACAGACTCGACAGTAGAGTTTTATAAGAAAAAATGGGGAAAAACGAAGCGATTTTAGGAGAAAACACAGCGGTTTTTAGTCCGTTTTACGCTAACATGGCAACACTTTCTACGACTTAGGAGTGAGTGAAACAACAAAAACCAATCTGGCATCCATTTTTCTAATGGCGCGTTATATTAGCTTTCTCTTTCTAACCTAATTCGTAGAATAATTTGAAAACATTAACCATATGGTTCAAGACTACTTTTTTGACATCTGTCACTTATGTCGAGTCTGTATTAGTCTGTGGTTTGGGATTCCTCCTGTGAAGAATATCCGTATTCGGTTATCTCTCTTAACTTTCGTCGTGGCTCATCGCTATCAACTTTTGGTGAGTGTGAGTTGAAAAAAAAATAAATGAATTTTCGAATTTTTGCATAAGTGATTCATTTTTTGCTAAAACCCCACTCACGCCTTTAAAAAATGTTTTAGTAAAACATAAAATTGAAAAAGTTTACAACTTAAGGTGTTAAGATGTGTCAAAAGCCATTTACGGTCCTATGCTCCTTGTAAGAGTAAAAGTAATAAATATAAAAGCCCTTATGTCGAACCACCACTAGTTTTTAGAATTTCTTTACATTTCGCAAGCATTTCACCTTTTCTATAACAAAAACAAGGTACCTGGCGGAACTTTTATCGATTTTTTTTTATTTTGTTCCACAAAATTTATATTTTATACAAATTATTTAAAAAAATCTAAAAATATTGAAAAAAAAAAAATAAAAATCGGGATCCCGAAAATCCCGGGATTGAAAATTAGAAATCCCGAGGTTCGGGATTTGCCTAATCCCGAAAATCCCGGGATTTCCGGGATCGGGATATCCCGATTGGAAGCCCTACTTTTCATCAATATGTATTAGGGCGGAGTAATTTTTTTTTCGACAAAATCGTCTAGCATATTCGGATTCTGCATAAAATTCTAAGAAAAAATGCCGAACAAACCATGTCTCAAAAATCAGTTTTTCCAACAAAAACGCGGATTCAATCAATTTTTTGATTGAAATTCCTCCAATTAAAAAAAATGTTATTCCAATCATCAAATTGTAGGTGATTGATTGAAAATTTTTTCAATCAAACAATTTTTCGATATTGATCAAACGATTGATAAATTTTTTATTTATAGTCAATCAAAATATTGATTGATTTAACAAATGAATTGTAAGCCTATGACAAAATTATCAAAAAATTCATATTTTTTGCATTCCAATATGTTGCTAACAGTAAAAAAACATGTAAAACCCGATTAATTTGTATATTTTTGAATAAATCTATTCAAATAAATTGAAGCGAAAAAAAATCTGGTATGTTGAAAATTTGTAATTCGACAGGTAAAGAAAATAACAAAAATTTTAATCAAAACATTGATTGACACATTTAAATTTTGTTGATCAATAGATTTAATTGAAAATTGTCAGCCAATAATTTTTTGTGTGTGCAGAAAAATCAGCTCAAAATCCGCGTTTTCAGATGCATTGAACCACCCCAAGCAGCGAAAATTTTTCCAAAAAAATACAATTTTGTTGATCTCGCCTAAATACTTCAAAAAAAGGATAATACCCACAGGTTAAAAATTTAAAAATTAACTCTAACAATAAGATTTATAAGTTTTTTAACGAGAACAAAAAACTCGTTAGGGGTTCGCGGCTGATAAAATTTAAAATTAGGGGTACGCGACCCAAAAAGGTTGGTAAGCGCTGTCCTAGACGAGTTTGTCAAAAATTTTGCTCCGAAAAATTCACTCCGCTCTAATATGTATGATGAAGCTTTTTTTAATAAAAAAATTTCCAAAGCCCTTAAATAAAATTCTTAATTGATACGATATACATCTATCACTCCTGGATGACTATATATTAAATATCTCTACTTTGTAAATCGTACCTTGTAAATGTTATGTTAAAACATTTTATAAAATTTTTCACACAATTAAATTTTGTTTGTAATTTACAAAATTGCTTTACAATTGCTTAACAATTACTCATTTCACATTTGGAGCACCAAAAACAGAAAAAAATATAACCTCAAAATTATGTTATTTTACAAATTATTGTATATTTATTTTAAATTTGTAAATATTATAATTATTAACACCCTCATATAGTAATAATAATTCTACAAACCATAAAATAGTTCAATATACAAAACAACCAAAAACCACAAAAAATCTCACATTAATTTAAAATATTTCATAATAAATATTTTAACAAAACAAAAAAAAAATCTTAAATAATTTAAATAACACCACAGGTATTACCAGGCGAATGCCAAATGGAGGTATTTTTTTTTTGTTACTTAAATACATTTTTAAATTAATTAAGTGTTAAAGTTGCCCAAAAAGAAAAAAAAAAAAAACAGCATAATTCAAGCTGTTTTTTACAAGTTTGAAACAATTATTGTTAAATGGATACAAAATTCTGTCGGTTTTTTGTTTATTTTATAAATGACACATTTTATTTGTATGTAGTTTTTTTACATTTTTTTAATTTAAGCTAAAAAAGGCTTTGTGAGAAAAAAACATTAAAGTTTTCAACACCATGTGGTAATATGGTGAGTTTTGTTTTTTTTGTATGTCGGTACTTACAATTTAGTATATTTATCAATTTTGTAATTACATTTTTTTTTATTTTTTTGTTTTGGTAAAAAAAAAAAACTTTTGAGTTTTAAAATAAAGTAATACATTAATTATAAAATTGTTTATATTTACATTTGTTTAGTAGTGAAAAATTATTTAATTACTTTGAGAGCAAATGGACAAAATTAATAAAAACCACTATATTGTGGTTTAAAGACCACAATTCAGACATACTTATGGAGCCAAGAGAATTAAAAAAAAATTAAAATAATAGTAAAAATGTTAAAAAAGGTATGTTTAAATATTTTATTAAATTGTGATAAGCTTTTTTGGGAGCTTTTGGCATGTAAAAGTCTTACCAAACAAAAGTTCTTCTTGTAGTACCTGCAAATGAAAAAAGAAAATAATTAGAATTTTGGTTTAAAACACAAATATAGAACTTAAAACTAAATTAGTAGATTATTTAATTAACATACAAAGTCCACTGAAAATAACTTTAATCGATATAAATCAGCCATATGAATAAAGCTTTTAGCAGAGAAGCTCTTGTTACCAATAGTGCATAAAGCTTTTAGCAGAGAAAGTCTAAATATCAATAATGAGTTAAGCTGCACGTAAAGCTTTGGCGTATCGAATATCAATTGCGCTTATCAATATTTTATTGGGTCTCTACTGAATTGTTATTGATCCTTTCAAATTATTATCTATTACACTTTTTTTTATTTTGTTCGACTTAAGGTCATGACTTCAAGAAAAAATAAAATATAAAAATATTTGCTGTCAATCATCTTTGACCATCAACAGGGATTTTATAAAAGAAAAACTTTATTAATAATTTTTGGTGAAAAGCTCTTAGTTAATGAATTTCGAAAGCATTGTTAGTTGTAGCTCTTACTGACAAGAATTCCTAGTAAAAATTATGAACTTTTTTTTGCAATTTTACAAGATTTTTACCAATAAAATTGTAAATTTACAGTTTTTTGGCGAAATAAGACTTACCAGAAATTCTAGTAAATTTGCTAGATTTTTTTTTTGTAACAAATCTTGGAAATTTGTAAAATTACAAGAAAACTGTAAAATTACAAAAAAAAATGTAAATTTCGATCGAAAATTTTTTGTTAAAAAGCAAATAAAACTATCAAATATTAGTAAAATGGGATTACGAGACTTTTTATAGTAATTTGAAAAGGTTTTTTGGGTTTGTACGACCACCCAAAATTTTGGAATTTCGCAAAAGACCACATTTTTTCATAAGGTGGCAACCCTTTTTTATACCCTACACCACACTGTGGTACAGGTAAAATGAGTTTGTGCTGATGTTTGTAACTACATGAAATATTGGTCCTAGACCCACTGTTAATACCGATCGACTCAGAATCACTTTTGAGTCGATTTTGTCTGTCCATGTAAACAGTGTAAACACGATACAGGTCGCAATTTTCAATCAATTTACTTGAAATTTGAAACTTAATCCTCCATTGGCCCAAGGACGAAGCCAATTGAAATTCTAAAAAATTGGTACATGTTTAGACCTAGCCCCCATACAAAGGTCCTCTTAAAATTTTGGCTCAAATGACTCTAAAAATAGTATTATAATAGATATCTTTTCGAAATTTGGCATATAAACGTGTTTTATTTTTAAAAAGCACCATTCCGAATTTTAAAGAAATCGGGCCAGTTCTTCTTGTAGCCCCCAAATAAACCATTTTCCTGATATTCACATAAATCTCTATAATTTCATGAAAATTCAAAATATTTAATTAAAGTTTTTTGTATGTTTAACGCGTTTTTTGATTAATCGGACCATTTTCGGACTTATGCCCCATGTGAAAATTTCGACCGATATTCAGTTAAAGAGGTTTATTGACAACAAAATGACACCTATTTCACTCAAACTTGGTTTAAGGATGTTTTTTACATTTACCAAAGATTTAACAAAAGATAGATCCAATTTGTACATATTTGACCTTGGGACCCATTTTCCGGGTAACTCGGGTTGGTCTTGACCGACTATAATTTTCTTACTTGTTTTTTTTTTAATTTGTGTGTTTTTTTAAATTTTTAGTTCGTTTTCGGTTTGTTTGTCAAAAAATGTGCCATACAATTTTTTTGTTTTCAAATCAGTTGAGCTTATCTGAATTTTATTTAAGCTTCTCTATTTCGCAGTTTTCATGATTTAAATTGTTCTTTACTTGTCTTAAATTTTTTTTTTTTAACATTAATAGATTTCTAAATTTTAGCTAAGATGTTCGAAATTTTGATTGAGTTTTCCTTAATTTTCATTCAGTTTTCGAATTTTAATTGGAATTCCTGAGTTTCAATTTCGAATTATTTGAGTTTAAATTAGGCTTTCCTGAATTTTTTGAATACCAATTGGAATTTTCTGAATTTAAATTGGGTTATTTAAATTTTAAGTGATTTCTTCAGATTTTCATTAAAAAATGGTGTAGAGAAAAATTAGTTACTTGAGCTTCAATCTCAATGGAGCTTTAAAATAAAAAAATAGTTATTTGTAAAATGGGAAAAAGCTGAAATTTTGTTTGATTCAAAAGAAAAGCTCTGTTGAAGTAAGTAAAGAAAATTTTAATTCCAAATAAAGTAGTTTTTAAAACGGAAAAGCTTTTAGATTTTTAAAAGGAAAACCTTTAAGGAATTCTATACGTAATTTAATTCGACGGATCTACAAGATTATGTTGAACAAGAGATTTCATAGCATCCTATTAAACAAGAGCTTTTTAAATTTTATAAAACCTTTTTTAAGAGTAAGCAGTAATTAATAGATAATTGTAGCCATTTTGTAAATTAAATTTTATCTCTAAAAAATAAATTTGTTTAAACTTTCCAAACCTTAATTACCATTTCATTTAAACTATTAAGCAAATTAAACTATTTTAAAGTTTTAAAATTCCTTAAGTTTTTGAATTACTACAAAACTTTTTTAACCACCATTTAAACCGTATGTTTACCTACCTGATTTCTATGTAAATTGTTCTTTCTAGTTTAACAAATAACTTTATTTTAATTTTTTCCCCAAGTTTATACTTCTTTTAAACCATTGAATTTTAATGTGGTTTTAAATGTATATTTAAGTGTATTTAAATAGAAATTGCATTCTCAAAAGTAAAAACTAATATCGATTTCCTACTTTGGCAAGTGGTAACAAAAAACTAAAACTAAAAGAGAAAAAAAAACTTTACAATAATTTGAATATTTTCTTTAGCATTATTTTTCTTTTGCAGAAAATTGATATGCTTTTCTTGCAGTTTTTTTTTATTTTTGCAAATTCTGCTTTATCTTCCTTTATATTTTTGTTTGAGCACGGTTCTTAGGTTTTTATATAGTATAAATGGCGTTTTTATTTGTTTGTCAAAGTTTATAATTAAATTTCATTAAAAAGTTTTCTTTTCTTGCAATGTTAGTTTCGATTTTTTTTGCGCTCAAACTTCTTATAGTTTTGCAAAGCAATTTGTTTGTTCATATAATTTTTTTTTTTTTTTTTTGAATAAATATTTTTTATATTCAGTATTAGTCCTCTTGAGTTTTGTTGAAGAGTTGTTATAAATGATTAAAGTTTACTAATAGTTTTGTTGGTATAATATGATTTTTTCGCGTTTTTTTTGTAGTTTATGGTAGAAGTGGAAAATATTTACATTCAAACAAGTTGTGAAAACAAAATATTTTTTTTTATTTAAAAATTTTTCGCTTCTTGTTATCATTGAAAATTGTTAAGCATTTGTTGTTGTGGAAAGTTTTTCTAAAGGAATTATGATTTGAAGGAAAGACTTTTTTTGTAGGAATGTTATTGAAATGGTTAAATTTAATTTTTAATTTAATTAGTTGTTAGTATATCAATCAATAGGTTGTCAACAATACACTAAGAAAATTATGTCATTAACTGTTTGTAGGTTATTTTAAAAAGTAATCTGTAAAGTCATTTTAAAAGAAAAATCACTTATTTTATAAAGGATTTATTTTTTTTACTGTTTCTGTAGTTTAAAAAAAATTATTTACTGTATTAAAAACGAATTTTCTGTTACATTTAATTTCGGCAGTAAAATATTTCTTTTATAGTTTTACTGTTTTTCAATACAAAATAACTGAATATTCACTAGTTTTTTAATGTTTTGGTTAGTCATTAAATTAACATTTAAAATTGACTGTAATGTGTTTTTATTTTAAATGAAAAAACAGTAGAATGGTTTTTAAATAAAATTTCATTTGTTTTAAGTGAATATTCAGTGGAATTTACCTACATAATTCTTTGAGTGTACGAGATAATTAACCATTAAAAGAGATCAATACCTAGATTTAATGTTTAAAAAATTATTCGTATATTAAACTTGGCTTTCAATAAAAGTTTTTGAGCAAACAAAAATTTAAACCAAAAGCTTTTCAGGTTACAAAGCTTCTTTACCAGGTTTTAAAAATGAAAAAGCTTTTTTGTCAAACAAATTAAAAAAGCTTAAAACCCTGATTAAATGTTGTAAAAGTTCACCATATATATAGGTTCTCACTCAATTGGAGTATTTGAATAAAAAGCATTTTAAATAATTGCCCTTCAGGTAAAAAAGCTAACAAAAAAAAATATTTTAAGTATGAAATACTTTCCAGCTACAAAGCTCTTAATTTTTTTTTTTACGAAGAGCTTTTAAATCTTCTTTTAATTCTAAAAGAAATTTACCCTGCAAACATTTTTCTTAGTTTTCATGAAATAAAAATTTGGCATATAAAAACACTTTTTTTTAGAAAATTTTTAATATATAAAGACAAAAGCTCAGATTTAATTGTTTTAAAAATCTTCGTATATTAAGGTTCTCTTTTAGTAGGAGTTTTTAAATAAAAACATTTGTAACTAAAAGCTTTTCAGGTAACAAAGTTTTTTTTACAAGCTTTTGAAAATAAAAAAGCTTTTTTAGTTACAAAGCCACCAGGAAACGCCTTTTAATTGTAAAACAAGTTTAAAGAGCTAAAAACTCAGATTAAATGTTTTAAAGGTTCACCGTATATTTCGGATTTTAATAAAAACATTTATAATAAAAAAGCTTTTCAAGTAACAAAGCTTACAAAAAATATTTTTAGATATGTAAAGCTGTCCAGCTACAAATCTGATAAAAACAACTGTTTTATGTAAAAAGATTTGTAAACACCATTAATTGAATGAGGGTGTGGAACAAGGTGCTATAATCCAAAAACCAAATTGTTCAGGAGAAGCAAAAAACTAAATAAGTCGCGAAAAAAATTATTTTTTTTAAATTTCTTTTTACAGCTCGACGAAAATGGACCATATGCATCCATGTACAAAATTTCATTAAAAACAAATGAGCGGAACTAGTAAAAAAATGCATGTGAAATTTTGTTCTGGTGGAATAAGGTGCAATGTTACAATTTCTACTAGGAATTTCAATACATTTGCCAAGTAGTTTTAAGTTTTTTGTGTTATTTTTAAAAAATAAAAATTAAGCGTGATGAATTCTGCAAAATTTAGACGGGGTCCAGAAGTAATAATTTTTATATAAAAATAATAAAAAGCAGTTAGTTAAACAAAAAAAAAAAATAACTGTTATACGGTTTATTTTAAACAAATTTCCCCATAATGGGTTAAAAAATTTGCACAATTTATGATATAAGTTACTAACCATTAAATTTTAAAGTTTGAACTTAAAATTTTGATAGATTATCAAAATCCACCCTTAGTATTACGTAAAACATTATTATGTTTTTATATGGATATAGCACCTTTTTCCAGTTTACACTTTAAATATCGATAGATCAGATAATATAGCGTTTTTTGCCAAACCAATTGGCACATGTTGAAGCCTTGGATGTTTTCTACATGTTAACCATCTCACATGTAAGAATTTAATTATATAACCTTTAGTTAAACTGCAAAACACATGTTAGTATAAGGCAAAAAGTATAAAATATTCCCAAAAATAGTTAAAATTGAACTTTTAAAGTCACTTTTATGACAGGAACCGATCCAGTAGTTAACAAAATTGTTTAGAAATAGGTCGAACTATTATAGGAAGGCACGATTTTGCAAAAAAACGCGATTTCCAAAAATTGGATTTTAGCACCTTGTTCCACACATACATTCAAATAGCAAAACAAATTCAAGCTGCAAAGCTTTTTCTAAGTTGTTTTTGAAGAATCGACACCCAGGTAATTCTGCATCTCAATTACAAATGTAACCCTGATGCTTCTTTCGAAAAGGGGATAGAAGAGAGATGAAATGTATGAAAGATAGAAGGGCTTCAGTATGGCAACACCGTTATTGCGCGTTTTGTTATTTAAAAAAGTATGAATTTTAAAAGATATTTTTTTAGCCATTTTTTATGAATAAAGAATTTTGAAATGTTTTTTTTTTAAGAAAAAGCTTATTTTGAAAAAATGTGTTTTTATAGAAAATTTTTCCATTCCAAAATAATTTTATTGTACAAATTGCTTTAAGGCAAGTTTTGCCTTTCTCACGTAAAAATCTTACTGACGATTTTTTTTTCCACTCACACACACGCGTGATCACAGATTAATCTGCTTATGTGCCCATCTATATGAACTAAAATTTAAATTTATTTTCTAAAAAAGCTCTCTTAAGATATTCGAAAGCTCTTTAAACTTCTGCGTATATATTATTTTTTTTTTTAGAAATATTTGCGTATGAAAATTTTTTCGCCATATTATGTTTTTATGCAAAAAAACATCAAAAATAAAAAAGTTGTTTAACTGTTTAAAAGTTGTTTTCCCTTCCAAATAAATCTCGCAAAAAAGCTTTTTAACAAGCAACGTATCTTAAGACATTTTTGATATAAAAAGCCTCTTTATTTTTTCGATTTAAAATTTCCGTAAATGTGAAAGCTCATTTTTGGCTTTTAATGACAAAAATATATTTTTTATTTACAATCTTTTGAAACTGCTTTATAATCCTCCTTTTAAGTTTAGAATGAAACATAGAAATATTAATTGAAACATAAACAAAAACTATCGAAACAGAAACAAACATTTTTTAAACTTTATTTTCGAATAAGGGAACAAATGCTTTTATAAAAGCTTTTATAGAAACAGAACTCTTTTAAAAAGCTTTTTCAAATAACATTAAAAAATATTTATCTTGAAAGCTTAAAAAATACTTTTTAATAGAAAAGCTCATAAAAACTTCTAAGCTTCAAAATATCATAAAAAGCTTTTTACACTTAAAATCCTCGATAATAGCCGTGATTTCGACAAAAATATTTACTTAAGACCAATATTTAAAATAAAAAAACAAAAAAGTTTTTAAATGCTTTTCATTAAAATTTTAACTTACAATAAATACTTTTTAAAACCAGTAGAAAAACTTTTTGAAGCGGTAGATGACTAATTTGAACTAAAAAATTTTAGCGCTTTTTAAGTAAAAGCTCAAAAAAGCTTTTTTAATATCAAAGTTCAAAAAAGCTTTTTTAATATAAAAGTTCAAAAAAGCTTTTATAATATAAAATCTAGTCGCCTACATAGATATTACACCTTTTTTGGACGAAGAAGAAAATTCGCCAAAATTTTCACTATCCAGCCAAACCGCAGCCGAATATAAAAAAAAAAAATATTTATGAAGTAAAAGCAAGAAAAAAAAAAAATAAAACTCGACACGGCGGAATACACAAATCTATGAAAATGTTGCCTAGAATGATTTTTATTTAATAAAAAAAAAAATTGTTTGTACATTTTTTTTAATTTTTTTTTTTTATGTAAATTTTTTTCGAGCGGAAAACTATTTTGAGCGTAAACAATTTTTTAAGTTGCAAAAACGCTTAGTAAAATGTTTTTGTAGCTACTAATGTGATGGAAAATAATTTTGATTCAAAGTAAGTCTAGTGTGTTTTTAACACGTGAGTACAAATTTTATACAATTATTCGGTATATTTTATACAATAGTGACCGAATAGTTCTTTTTGGCCGAAGCCGAATATTCGGTCGGACACTAATAAAATCTCAAAAGAACTTATTTAATATAAAAGCTCAAAAAACCTGTTTTAATATGAAATCAAAAAAAAAAAAAATAATACAAAATCCCAAAAAAGCTTTTTTTAAATATCAAAACACGTTTTTTAATATAAAAGCTCAAACAAAATTTTAATATAAAAGCTCAAAAAGCTTTTTAATATAAAAGCTTGAAAAGCTTTTTTAATATAAAAAGCTAATAAAATCTCAAAAGAACTTATTTAATATAAAAGCTAAAAAAAACCTGTTTTAATATGAAATAAAAAAAAATTGAATACAAAATCCCAAAAAATCTTCTTTTTTTTAATATCAAAACACGTTTTTTAATATAAAAGCTCAAACAAAATTTTAAAATAAAAGGTCAAAAATCTTTTAAATATAAAAGCTTTAAAAGCTTTTTATATTAAAGATTACAAAAGCTTTTTTTAATAAAAAGCTCAAAATGCTTTTTTGTAATAAAAACCTCAAAAATATTTTTTAAGAGTTTAAAAAACATTTTTAAATATATCGTGAATAATCTTTTAAATACACAGATCATTTTAAGACCATGCAAGTCAAACCTAAAATAAAACCACATAAATAATTTGCCTAAAATATTCATCAGGTTCCGTAGGGGGCTAAACATAAAGTCTATGTCTGGTTTTAAAAAAAAATATATATTAACATAACGTTGTTTATTAAATATGATTTCATCAATTTAAGTGAAATTTTCTTATTACATTCCATCTATTATGTGTGCGTATTCTAACAAGGAAGTAATTTTTTTTGCAATAAGGAACAAATATATAAAATCGTAAGGATGATGTAGCAAAAAAAAAATCATCTCAAGTGTCTCGTATGTCAATTTTTGACATAAGCCACCTACCGCCTTGATTTCATTTATAATTTTGTATATAATTTTTTTTTTAGTCTTCACTGCTCTTAAGCGGCTTCTGCTTGTCAAACACTTAAGTTAAATGCCGCCACCGTTACAGGCTGGCAGGAAAGAACGGACGGACATATTAAAACTGCTATGTTGTGTCATGTATAAATGTGATTTTTGTGTATTTATTTTTTATATTTTGGGTACATAAAACGCCACACGGTGTAACTCTGTGTAACATAATACTCTTGGCTTCCAAAAAAAAAAAATGTTGTAGAATCAACCAGAAAGTTTGAATATATGTTGAACCACCATCACTACAAAAAATCTTGTATTGTGGGTACACAACAAAATAATGTTTGACGTTCAAAAATCTGAAATATTGTGTGTAAAATTCTTTCCATATGTATATCATGCTGTGTGCAGTTGAATGTCTTGTCAAGATGGGGAAGCTAAATATTATGACAAAAAAAAAAAGCTACCGAGTCTTGTTATAGTAAATGATTTTTTTAGTTTATATTTTTTATAGCTTCAATTTTTTTGTAGGGGATTTTTACAATGTGTTGATTTATAGTTGTCAGCTTTTAGAGTTATTGTTAAATTTGTTGGAAAAGAAAAAAAAAAACGACAAACGAAGTCTTATAACAAACTCCTTTTTTATGAAAATCTGTGCGATGAGGAACATAATTGAAGTGGAAAAAATGTATTTGGAAATTTTTTTTCAATATTTTATAGATTTTTTTATGAAGATTAAAAAAACAAGAAGCAATAAGAGAAATTCAAAGGTTTCTTTACAAAAAAAAAAAAAAAACAAAAAAATAGATGGGAAATAATAAAAAAATTATTCAAGTTTCAAGGTTTTATTGTTGAATTAATAGGTCTAAAAAAAATTGATAAAAAAAGCTTTTGAAAATAAAATCACAAAAAAAAATATTTGAGAGAATCTACTCTATGAGGTTTTTAAATCAAACTGTAGAAAGTTTTAATTTAATGCAGAAGCGTGCTTGTTACTAATAAAATTTATGGAAAGTTATTTTTTTAATTGGAGAGCTTTTTGAAAAATCATTTTTTTTTAGCTTAAACGCAACAATAAAAAAAGCTTTCATAGAAAACTAATTTTTAAAAACTTGTAGGATGAAAACTACCTCGAAAAACTTAGTAGTAGTTTTTCCCATTTGCATTACCTGGTAATGATTTTGACTGCTACTAATTACTATCAGCTTCCCTAAAGGCCAAAAAGTGGTTATCTCCAATGACATCGCCATGTTATAAAGTAATGAACATGGAAATAGAGAGGTAAATAATTTCCTTTTTCTTATTTTTTCAAACCCTTTAAGTTTATTACTTGGTAATAGAAGTATTTGCTGGGTTGTGCTGAATTTTATTTAAAACGCTTTTTTATATTGAAAATATTTTTTTAAAAAAATCTTAAAACTTTTCCGTTACTTTTAATCCAACAGTTTAAAAAAGCTTTTATACAGAATAACTAAAATAACCAAAGTAAGCAAATTTAATTAAAAAGCTCCCTATTCTCGAAAGCTCAAAAGCTTTTTATTTAAGTATTATTGAATTAAAATTTTTGAACACAGACACTTTATAAATAGACATTCAATTTTATAAATTAAGCTTTTTCTTAAAAAGCTTTTTCAAAAACACATATTTTAAAGTGACAAGTTTGGAATTGTGTTAGAAAATTATTAAATTCTCATAAAAAAGATTTACTCTGTGAAAAAAAGGTTTTTTAATTTTTTTTTTTTTTTAAAAACTCCACATCATTATATTTAAATGTTTGTCAATCTTAGCTTAAATAAAAGCAACATTAAAATAAATTATCTTCTTAATGAAGCTTTTGATTTGAAAGCTCTTTCATAATAGCTTTTCATTGCAGGCCAAATTTTTGTTTTTTTTATGGAAAAAGCTTAAATATATAAAAAAAATCCATACATCTTTGTAAATAATTCCTTTTCAAATTCTAAAATTTTTAACAATTCAAAAGCTTTTTTTTATATAAATTCCCTGCAATCTTTATTTAAATCATCCAAAAAACATTTAAATTATTTTAAGAGAATTTTTTTTCCAAAACAAATACCTCAACAAGAAAATCAATAAAATGATTAGATAACTTCAACATCAAACAAATAACAAAAAAAAATGTTTGAATAAAGGAGGCTTCAAATTAACCTACAGCAAATAAATATTTTTGTTATACAATAGAACTTTAAGGCATATTTGGAAGATAGAAAGTATGTGTAGTGGTATGATATAGTAGTGGAAGTGTAGGTATTATAAATACCTAAAAACAATATACAATAAATGGTCATAATAATAAAAATAAAACGTTTTAAGCTATCTATAGCTAAATATCTACCAACCAACAACAACACAATAATAAATACCATAATACAACATATGAACCCATAAAATACATAAACATACCAAAAATACCTTTACAATTTTTTTTGTGAAAGACGATGAAGTGGAATAGGACCTTCCATACCAAAACCAACCACAACAAATGAAAAGGTCTTCCATATAGCCTAACAGACATATTTAAGCTTCCGTTAAAGGCAATATTTATTTATATTCTGTTTTTTTTTCTCTGCCAAAAAAACATTTAAAGGCAAAATTGTAAGGAAAAATCTATACAAATTAATAAAAATACTGGTAGAATATAGAAAATTAACCCTAGAAAGGTGAAAAGTTATAAATTATGAGTTATAAATTTGAAAAATATTATATAACAAAATGACAGATTATATTAAAAGCTTCCAAAAATCGTTTAATTTTACAAAGCTTTGCAGTATAAAATATTCTAGAAATAATTTTAATATAAAAATGGGTATATTAAGAGCCTTTAAAAGGCGTTTTCTTGCAAACAATTTTACTAACGACTTTTACTTTTTTTAAAGCTTTTGTCAAAAAATACATACTTTTCTAACCAGCCGGCTGGTTGCAGCCATGCGATACTAAAATTGTTTTAAAAAGCTTTTTTTATATAAAATGTTTCTTAAATGTTTTTAGACATAAAATGTTTTTACAATTGACATTATATAAAGTTTTTAAATACTTTAAAAGTTTAGCAAAAACCCATATTAAGTATTTAAAATATATTCAAAGGTTTTTGTTATTATAATAACCACTTTTTGACATTAAAAGCTTTTTTTTATTTTATAATATTAAAAAAAAAACAATAAATCCTTTATAAAAACAACAAGGATAAAGAAAAATATATGTAATCAGAATTGTTAATATGTATACAAAGCTTTTTTAATAGATAGAAATTTTAAAGAAAATTATGCCAAAGCTTTTTGTTATTAAAGATGTAAATTAATGATTTTTGTTATAAAAAGCTTCAACAAATTTGTTATATTTAAATTAGTTTAAGCTTTAAGAAGAGCTTCCGTCTAATAAATATGCATATAAAACTTTTTCCAAAAAAAATATTTCTTGAAAAAATTCTTAAAAATATATTTCTTGAAAAAATTCTTGAAATTTGTTTTTTATTTTAAAAATTTCTAAAGAGCTATTTCACACAAATATATTTTTAAAAACTTTCTTAATTTTTTAAAAAAAGTTTTTGACATAAAAGCTTTTTAAAATAAATATATTTAGCAATGTTGTGCTACGCTTTCGAAAAAAGCTTCTGTAATCAGAATTGGGAATATGTCTTTAAAGCTTTTACTCACTAACAATTTTTTAATAAAAATTCTATTAAATAAAACTTTTTTTAAAATGGTTTTTACTAAAAAAGCTTGTAAAAAGTCAAAAATTTATTTAAAAAGTTAAGTTTTATATGAAAACTTTTCAAAAGCTTTTGTTTTCTAAAAAGCTTAATAAAATTTTTTTTTAATATTAACACAATTTTTTTGAGGTAAAAAGTAACAACTTTTAAAAAGCTTTTATTTCATAAAGAGCTTATTAAAAATCTTTTTTTAATATTTAAAAAAAATTGTTTAGGTAAAAAGCTTTTAGAATTTTTTTTATCAAAAGCTTTTAAAAAAATTAAATTTAGCAAAGTTTTAATACGCTTGAAAAAAGCTTTCGTAAACAGAATGTTGAATATGTGCTTAAAGCTTTTGCCGAAAAACAACTTCTGCATCAAAAAAATTTATATTTTAATTTTTTAAATGATTTTTAATAAGAAAGCTTATAAAAAGTACTTTCATATAAAGTTCGTATCAAAAGTTTATTTTTATAGGAAATCTGTTTAAAAGCTTTAATAGCATATAAAACTTTTATTTTTTCCAATATTTAACAAGATTTAAAATGTATTGTTAATGAAAAAAATGTATTTAGATTTTTTTTTACATAAACGCATTCAGAATTAAATATATTCAGCAAAGTTTTGGTACGCTTAAAAAAAACTGCTGTGGAGTATATGTTTAAAGCTTTTACCGAAAAACAACTTTTTAACGATAGCCCGATAAAATAAAACGTTTTTTAAAAATGATTTTTTTAGAGAAAGATTGTAAAAAATAATTTCATAAAAAAATTTAAATCAAACAATTTTTTTATATGAAAGCTTTTCAAATTCTTTAGTAACATATAAAGCTTACAAGGGAAGTCTCCCTAGTGTCACCCGCGGATCTTTATGGAATTGGTTTTATTTTGTAGATCAGAAAAAATAAAGGGACACGTATTTTTTTAGCGGCCCAAATTCATATATAGGGGGTAAAAAGGAGGGGGAAGACAACCCGTGTAAAAAAATAATTATATCAAAACATATCTCCTTTGATAAAAACATATATGGATCATATCTAAATGGATATAATCAGATCTACTCCATATATATTCATATCTGCCTCAGATATATTTTGATCCGTAAATTGAGTCTATCTGACAATTTTACATATATGAACATATCTGAAAATGTCTGATCATATATGCCATATATGCCAGATAGACTCAATTTACGGATCAAAACATATCTGAAGCAGATATGAATATATATGGAGTAGATCTGATTATATCCATTTAGATATGATCCATATATGTTTTTATCAAAGGAGATATATTTTGATATAATTATTTTTTTATACGGGAAGGCCATTTTTCAGATTTTTTCGTTTATCTCCTATATTATGCAAAGAAACCTAGTCATGTTACATACCAAACTATACTTGTGCATACTTGTTACATACTTGTGCTAAGAACGTGTCCATACATGCACAAATTTTCGTCATATTGAGTAAAATACCAAAATTTTAAGACATTTTTATTAATAAGTCAAAAAATATTAACTTATTTGGCTCATTGTTAGCACCACGAGATATGTATTTTTAATAACTTTAAATTGATACCACACATGCCTATATTTATTTTGTTTAAATAGGCGTAAATCGTAAAAAACTGAAAAAGGTCAATTTCCCCCCATACAAATCGACCCCCCCACAAAAAAGAGTTTGGTCCGCTAAAAAAAATACGTGTCGAATTAATTTTCGTTCTTAACACATATCCAAATTTCATGAAGATCGGAGGGTGACACCAGGGGAACTTCCCTTGTTAGTTGATATTTTTATGTCTATTTTTAAAATATATATTTAGCAAAGTTTTGATATTTTTAAAAAAAGCTTCTGTAATCCGAATGTGGAATATATGTTTAAAGCTTTTACCGACAAACTACTTTTTTAAGTAAGAGTGGTTTTTAAAACTTTAATAAAAAAAAAAATTAGACATAAAAAGCTTTTATTTTTTTTAATATTTAACAAGATTTGAAATGGGTTTTCAGGTAAAAAGCTTTTAGATTTTTTTGATATAAAAGATTTGAAAATAGAAAGAATCATTTGAAAAAAGCTTCTCTAATCAGAAAGCAGAATATGTGTTTAAATCTTTTACCAAAAAACAAAAAAGCTTCTCTAATATGTGTTTAAATCTTTTACCAAAAAACAAATTTTTTTAACAAAAATTCTATTAAATATTTTTTTTATTAAATGAATGTAAAAATTAATTTCATAAAAATTTCGTATTAAAAGTTAATTTTTATATTAATTATTACGTTTAAATATCAATAGCTCTGCAACGTTTTAATTTTTTTTATAATTTCAAAGATTTAAAATGTTTTTTTTTTTGTATAAAAAAAGCTATTAAAATTTTTTGACATAAAGCTTTCTAAAATAAATACATATATTCAGAAAAGATGCTTCTGTAGTCAGAATGTGAAATAGGTCTTTAAAGCTTTTACCGAAAAACAACTTTTTTAAGAAAAAACCTGCTAAGTAAATATTTTTTTAAAATGATCTATGACTTTAAATAAGACAGTTTAAAAACTTATTGCATATAAAATTCGTATCAATATTTTACTTTTATATAAAAGCCTGTTAAAAGCTTTAATCACATAAAAAGCTTTTTTTTGCATAAAAACCTTTAATTTTTTTTAGTGTTTTACAAGTTTAAAAATGTTTTGTTTTAGTTAAAAGCTATTATATTTTTTATAAAACTTAAGTTTATGAAAATCTATGTACCTCTCATTCATTATTTTCTCTTTCAAAGGTTAATTTAACTCTAACGCATAAGTTTACTTTAAACGTTTTGGGGTTTCCTAGCCATTAAAAGGGGCGTATTAAAAGCCTACAATAAAAGAAAAGCAGAAGATAACAAAGAAAACAATAGGGAATTTTTTTTGCAAAGCCTAGGCACCTTTTATAAACCTAAACTTTTGTTTACTACTTACTTCTACTACTACTACTTTTTTGGCGGTAATAATACTCAATTGGTATTAAATTGTTTGTAACTACAAACAACCTCCACAATTTAATGTTAATACAAAAAAAAAAAAGTAAAAAAAAAACGCCTTGTAGACTTAAAGAACCAGCACAACATGTACTATTACTACTATTAACTGCCACCAATTTATATCCAATACTCGTACTCATATGTCTTAACAAATGTCTTACACTTTATATGGTAGTTTTTCCAAAGGAACAAATACAAAAAAAAAAAAAAAAGAAGTCAAAAGAAGAAGTCTTAAACCTTAATAAGTTTCCCATTTTTCTTTTGTTATTGTTGAAATCAGTAAATTAATCTAACCATTGAATATATATACGTAAAAAGATAAATACGAATCAACCAGGCTGTCTACCATGAACATTAACAACCCGACAAAGGTTTGGAAATTTTTCATATTAAAGCCAAACCTTAATAGATAAAAATTCTTGATAATATGAATAAAAAAATTTCTTAAATATACTTTAATAGCTCGATTGTTTATAAATGCAAAAAAAAAATATATTAAAAAGTTCAACAGGAAGTTATACTTGTGTCGAAACTTAATACAAAAATTGATAACCACCTACAAAATAAAAGTTCATTAGTTAAGAAGGAAACAATTTAAGATTATGGTAATGTAATATCAAAAAGGAAGGCAACTTTTAAATTAAAAAGCTTTTATACAAAATATAGGAAACTAAGTATTTGGTCAATATTGTGCTTGGAATTGTCAAATAATGGTTCTTTTCTGATTAAAAAACAATTGAAAAACTTTAATACGAGTTAAAGCTTTCACCACATTTTTCCAAGTGTAAAGAAAACTTAAAAATATCTTTAAATTTTATGAGAATTTATGATAAGAATCACTCAATCAATGATGAGGAAAAGTATCACTTAATCAAAAACATTACAAAGCTTTTTCCTTGCTAACTTTAGAAACTTGTTGAAATCCTTCAAACACCCCTTTTCTTAAAACACACTTAATGATTTTTTTTATCAAATACAAGTATTTTGAATTTAAATATTTTGTCACAATTCCTTTATTAACTTTATTTACTCCAAATTATTATAAAACAACAATTTGTTTACTTTTTATATTGATTTTTAAAAAAATGTATCCTTTTAAATTTAAAAGCTTTTTTACAAACATGGGGAACTATTTATTTAATATTGTTATTTTTGGTGTCAAATAATGGAAATATTATTTACGAGGGTCGCTCTGGAAAATTAAATTATTTGTAGATGTTTTTTTGAAATTTTTTTAAAAATATTTCTAAGTCGACCTTTTCCAAGTTCAAACATTAGAAATTTAAAAAATTATTTAATAATTTCTATTTAGTTATCAGATAGTTTTTCCAACAACCCAACAAAAAAATGAAATTTTTTAAATACAGTGGAAGAAATCCGCATTTTTTGACCTCCAACTCGTTTGACCACCAATTTTTTGCAAACAAAGAAAAATTTTAATTATTCTTATATCTCATTACTATACACTTAGATGTACTCTTATTAATAAACAATAAAATATTTTCTTTGTTTACAACAAATTGGTGGTCGAAAGAGTTGGAGGTCAAAAAATGCGGATTTCTTCTATTGTATTTAAAAAATTTCATTTTTTGTTTGGATTGTTAGAAAAACAAGCTGATGACTAAATAAAAATTATTAGATAATTTTTTAAATTTTTAATGTTTGAACTTGGAAAAAATCGACTTAGAAATATTTTTAAAAAAATTTCAAAAATGTATCTAAAAATAATTTCATTTTCCATTGCGACCCTCGTATCTCATTTAATATTTGCTCAATCTGGACGCTATCAAGCTTAAATTCAAGCTTGGAAAATTTCCTATATAGCACTTTTTTCAAAAATAGTCGATTGATAATAATCAGGGGTAGTATTGATAACTTTGCATTTAAAGAACTGCTAACAAATATATGCTGTTCCATTATTACTTTGAGTCACTGTAAGATAAGAATCTCTAAATCAACCTTCAATTAAAAACATTACAAAAGCTTTCTCCTACCGTACTTCATAAACCTAAATCCTTTAAAAGCTACTAAAAGAATTTTGCATTTCTTTTTTAACTCTAATTTATCGTAAATCAACCATTTGCTTATTTAAAGTTAATTTTCTAAAAACTGTATCCTGTAAAATTTAAAAGCTTTTTTACAAAACATAGGGAACTATTTGTTCCATATTGTTTTTAAAATTGTCAAATAAAGGAAATCTTAGATTATCATGTAATCTTTTCTCATTGAAAAGCACTTAAAAACTATAACACAAGCAAAAGCTTTCACCTAATTTTTCCAGGTGTTAGAAAAAAACTAAAAAAATGTTAAATTTGATGAATATCTTAGATAAGATTCTCTCAATAAATGATAGGAAAAGAAGCATTTAATCAATAACATTACAAAAGCTTTTTCCAACCTAACTTCAGCAACCTGTTAAAATCCTTAAAAAATAGCTTTGCTTTAAAAACCCTTAAAAATTTTTTATTCATAATTTCCTTTATTCATAGTTTCCTCTATTAAATTAATTTAGTGTTTTTTTCATAAATCTGCAATTTGTTTACTTTTTACAATATTTTTTTTTGTTAAACTATCCTTTAAAATTTAAAAGCTTTTTGACAAAAATTGGGAACTTTTTATTCAATATTCTCTTTATAGTTAAAAAAAATTAAAAAATATTATTTTCTACTACAATTTTTTTAGTAAATTTTTTGTTGATTGAAAACTTTAACACAAGTAAAAGCTTTCACCAAATATCTCCAGGTGTTTGAAAAAAACTTAAAATAGTCAATTAATTTTATGCGTATTTAAGATAAGAGTCTCTTATTCAATGGTAGACAAAACAGGCTTCATTTAATCAAAAACATTACAAAAGCTTTCTCCTTGTTAACTTCAGAAACCTGTTGAAATCTTTTAAACACTACTACGAATTAAAACCCCTTAAAGCTTTTTTTTTAACAAATTAAAGTATTTTGCATTTAAATATTTTTCCTCATTTTTCCTCTATTACCATTATTTACTCTAATATATCATAAAACCACAATTTGTTAACTTAACATTAATTTTTCTAAAAAAAAAATATCCTTATGGCTCGATTTCCTTGCTTAAGTTTAACACATGTTTTCATAGCTAAACAATTTCTATAGTAATTCTTTGCAAAAAAATATTTAAGAAAAACGAAAGTATGTCACGCAATTTTTCTATATTTTAAATAAGCATCATCTCTTCATTATTTTAGGCTTATTTAAATTTTGTATTTCGTTATAAAGTCTTCATAAGCTTAGAAAACAACAAACAAAAATAACAAAAATAACAAATTTTTTTTAAGGAAACATGGCATGTTACCTTAAGAATTCCTGGTTTATTTATGAGTGGAATTTATTTAAATTAGAGGTTCATTACTCTATGCTAGAGCCAACGCCTCTAATGGTTTGTCAAATGCTTTTTGGGTAGACGACATTTGAATAAACAAATAGGGACAACCTTTACATTATTTTGAAGGTTTATTAAAAATTTAAATGTATTAAGGTACAAAAAATATAAATTTAAAGGACAATTTCTTTAAATATTGAAACATTTTTTTAAGAATACTTTAAAGGAAAAATGAGAAAAGCTTTGACACTACGACAAATTTTTTGTTAAAGCTTTTGATTTTTTTTTATAATTTTGGACATTTTAAAATAAATTAATTCAAAGTTACATTCGAATATTTGTTTGGCTTTATAAGCTTTTTGAAAGCTTTGTGTTTAAAACGCAAAGTTTATTTACAGTTTAAAATTAAAAAGCTTAGTGATTAAGTATGTAACTTTTTAATACTTTACGTAATCTAAGATTTCAAAAAAGCTTTTTTTTAATATTTTGTAAGGTTTTGTAAAACAAACTTTGAGATTAAATATGTTGAAAATTTAAGTAATGTAAAGCTTTTTTAATTTTTTTTACACTCAAAAAAACAAAATTGTCAAATTAACAAAAAAAAAAAGTCTTCTAACCAATTTTACTAATATTTGACAATTTTCCTTGTTTTTTTTAACCAACAATTTTAAATCAAAATTTAAATTTTTTTGTAATTTTATAAATTATTACGTTTATGTCCAAATTTCCAAGGTAATTTAAAACCTCTAGTAAAGTCACGAGAATTCCTTGTAAGTTTTATCGCGTCAAAAAAGTTGTAAATTTACAATTTTATTAGCAAAAAGCTTGTAAAATCACAAAAAACTTCGTACTTTTTGCTACGAATTATCGTAAATAGGATCTAGCAAAAAATAAAGCTTACAAAGTTTTCTTGACATTTTGTAAGGTTTTTTTTTTTTGAGTGTAGAAATTTTTCTATTTATTTAAGTTATGTTTTATTTTAGAGAAAAAAGAGTTTAAAAAGTCGTTTAATTAAAGTTTTTAAACTATAGCAGGAGTTTTACGTTGATAAATACCGATTTAAAAGCTTTTTACAAAATAAAATCTTTGACACTAAAAGTTTTATTTTTAGAAAGCTTTAGTGAAAATATTTTAAAAAAGCTTTTCAATTATATATTATCCAAATGAATTACATTATGTGGTAAAAAAGCTTCTTTAAAAACGTTTAAAATACAAAGCTTTAACTAAATGTTGTCAAATTTTAATATTTTCAAAGCTTTTTAAAGATTTTTTTTTAACTTTATACTTTTTTTTAATAGAAGTAATTTAAAAGCTTTTTTTAAAATGTTGTTTGAATAGATTAGAAAACAATTAAAAATTTGTGTGTTTCAACTAAGAACTGACAAATATTGGTATAAAATATTTTTTCAGAATTGTAAGAATTTTAAATTTTTTCATAAAGCTGTTTATTAATTAAAAGCTTTTTCCAATAAATTTCTTTGTGTAAATATTTTTTTTGAGAATTTTTTTATTAATTTTCTGCCGATGAGCTTTTATAACGATAAGTTGTTTTAGCTCCATGATTTTAAAGCTTTCATGGTAAGGAAAAAGCTTTTTTGAAAAATTTTGTTAAATGTTTATAAACCAAAATTGGAGACTACAATTTTTTTGCAATTTAAGATATATGAGCTTTTTAAAAATATCACTCAGATTTAACAAAAAAGCCTTGCTGGCTCTCTCAACTAGGTAAACCATATTTTGTATGGTTTTTGTAACTAACCATAAATATTAAGGTTATTAAATTATCCTGCAATCTCTTCGACGAAACTTTCTAGAATCGATCATTTTTGTTTAAAATTGTCACTAAAGCAATCGTTTTTAAAAGCAAGAAGTTTTTTAAAAAATAATTTTACATTGAAATTGTGGTTGTGATTACCGCAAAATATATTCTAGAAGCTTTTGCAATAGGAATCGGTTCCAAACAATTTTCATTGGTATTGTGATATGTAAAATATAAAAGATTTTTAAAAAAGCTCATGTTTATGTAGTTTATCATTTAATTAAAAAAAGCTTTAATTATCTCAGAGCTTGAGTGATTAAAATTTAAGCTTTTTTGTTATTTTAAAGACATTTTTCAAATTATTTTCTGTGGTTATCACTACCATTTCGACAAAATTTCTAAAATTTTACTTTTTTGAAAATCATGTTATTTAAAAAAAAAGCTTTTATATAACTTAAAGCTTTACTGCTTTAATATTATTAAACAATTTTTTTAATAGTTTAAATTTTTTCGATAATCCTTTATCAAACCTTGGAATTATTAAATTTTTTAAATTGCCTTAAGTTTTTGACTTTTTTGTTCATTTTAAAAAAAGAGCTTTTTTATAGAATTAAAACTTCTAATTTAAGGTTCACTCTAATCAGCTGAAAAATATTTTTGTTAAATTTTGTTTTAATATTTAAAAATTTACGATTAAAATGTTTTACAGTTTGAGCTTTTGTTGACATATTTAAGCTTTTTTTAATACTTTTACTTAGAATTAAAAAAATCCTGAGCTGAGGTAAATAAACGATATTTTTTATGGTGTTTGTAATAAAACAAAAACATATTAGTATTTTCACTAAAATAATAAAAAAAGTATAAAAGCTTTTAAAAATGCTGAAATTAATTAAATTTAAAAAAAGCTTTTAGTACCTCAGAGCTTTGGTAATATTACTTGTAGCTTTGAAAAATGATAAAATATAATTTAGTTTATCATTATATTTAGAAAAGCTTTCAATCAGAGCTTTTTTAATGTAACTTTTAGATTTTCTAGTTACTTTAAAAGCTTTTATTTTGTGTGTTTATAGCAACCATACCTAAAAATTTACAAAAATTTTACTCTTTTGACAATCATGTATTTAAAAAAAAAAGCTTTTATAAAACTTAAAATCTTAGTGATTTAATATTTTTAAAAATTTGATTCTTCATCAAACCTCGAAATTATTAAAATTTTAAATTTTTTTTGCATTGAGACTTTGACTTTTTTTGTTTATTTTTAAAAAAAAAAGCTTCTTTATTGATTTCAATCTTCCAATCAAAGGTTCACCCTCATCAACTGAAAAATTACTAACCAACAACTAACAACAAAAAAAAAAACAATAAAATTCTTTACACACAACAAAAAAAAAATCATATTTTAACTCTTTTTTGATTTTTTGTTAAGATTTTTATTTTTGTATTTCAAAGCAACGTCTATGTGATTAAAGGAACCTTAAAAACGTAGAAATCATTTTTTCAACTTCTTTCTTTTTTTTTCAAAACTGACAGCCCACAACAATACATTTTATCTGATTTAGTTTCCAAGTATGAATACAGTTCTTGCCAGATTGCAAGCATATGATGTATTTCTTAGCTTTTAAAAAAACATTTCTTCATCATCATTCCAACAATTGTACATAAATAAAATTCATGAATTTTTGTTGTTAGTATATGAAGTGCTGTTTTGGAACAATGATGATGAGTATTGTGGTTGGTATAGGCCTGTCTGTCGATCAAAATATACAGTATGTAATCAATCATCATCATCAGACAATAATACTAAGGATTTCTTTCTAGTTTTGGTAAAAAAAAAAAACTGAAAAAAAGACGATGAAAATAAAAAAGGTTACAATATGATTGTTTGACATCTATTTTTTTTTTGTGAAAAAAAGAGTCAGCATATTTAATGAGATTTTTTGTATAATTTAGAAAAAAAAATTATAAAAATAATTTATATATTTTTTTAAACTTCTCTTGGAACGTGTTTTAAATTATTTTTTTTTGCAGAAATTGCTGATTGAAGTTTAACAAATAATCTTTTTATAATTTTCTTAATCTTTTTCATGTGATTTCCATTGCTAAAACCACAAAATTGAAGCCAAAAGTCAAACAAATATTACCAGCACCCATTACCAACTATAAATACAATCTAAAACATCCCAGCAAAACTTTGGTAATGGGTAGTGATTATATAACACATTACCAGGTAATGTATATACCTTATTTGTAGCATTATTTTAGGATGTCTTACCAAACATTTGTTCCACAACGTATTATTTTAAAGTGAAAAATAATGCATTACTAATAATTTGCTACGTAATGCATGATTATTGGAAAAATGTATTTCATATTTATTATTTCTAAACATTATATCATGGATGATTTATATTTGGTTACATTATGTATTATTTGAAAGTTTGAAATAATGCATTATTTATAATTAAATGCATAATGCATTACAATAACATAAAAAATAATTATTTTATAAAAAAATGCATAAGTTTAAACTAGAGATGGGCTCACGACAAGAAATTTCTAACGACACACACTCACTAGCATATTATATCTACTTACACTCACTTACAATCACGTGAGTAAATTTAATACAAAATTACTTTTTCACTACTCGTAACACCTTATATATTACGTTCTGGTATGCTATATTATATACCTTACTCGTAACCTATAAAATATCATATATTTTACACCTTACTGGTATTCTTCGTTATAAATTTATGACTTATTTTATACCTTACTGGTATTCTATGTGATAATGTGGATGCATTACTTTGAGTCTCATCGCCTGTTAAAATCATCAATGCTGCAATGTATAAAATAAGAGATCATATACCTTATTTTATACCTTATTTGGTAATCTAAGTTTTGCTGGGATTCAATCCATCCATCCAAGTAACCAACCAACCATGTCTGCAATTTGACTGAGCACATTTTTATTTTTTAAAAACACTCAAGAAAAAAATTTTAGAAGAATTGGAACAAATCAGATTTTTTTTTTTGCTAATTTAAGGAAATCGCTAGATCCCAGCAAAACTTAGATTACCAAATAAGGTATAAAATAAGGTATATGATCTCTTATTTTATACATTGCAGCATTGATGATTTTAACAGGCGATGAGACTCAAAGTAATGCATCCACATTATCACATAGAATACCAGTAAGGTATAAAATAAGTCATAAATTTATAACGAAGAATACCAGTAAGGTGTAAAATATATGATATTTTATAGGTTACGAGTAAGGTATATAATATAGCATACCAGAACGTAATATATAAGGTGTTACGAGTAGTGAAAAAGTAATTTTGTATTAAATTTACTCACGTGATTGTAAGTGAGTGTAAGTAGATATAATATGCTAGTGAGTGTGTGTCGTTAGAAATTTCTTGTCGTGAGCCCATCTCTAGTTTAAACTTATGCATTTTTTATAAAATAATTATTTTTTATGTTATTGTAATGCATTATGCATTTAATTATAAATAATGCATTATTTCAAACTTTCAAATAATACATAATGTAACCAAATATAAATCATCCATGATATAATGTTTAGAAATAATAAATATGAAAAACATTTTTCCAATAATCATGCATTACATAGCAAATTATTAGTAATGCATTATTTTTCACTTTAAAATAATACGTTATGGAACAAATGTTTGGAAAGACATCCTAAAATAATGCTACAAATAAGGTATAAACATTACCTGGTAATGTGTTATATAATCACTACCCATTACCAAAGTTTTGCTGGGATAATTTTATTTTTTTAAATTTTGGCAATACTTTGCAATACAATGAGGTTATTTTAGCACATAACTTGATTTTAAAATTTTTCTAAAAATTTAGCATTTTAAATTTATTTTAAGACGAAAGATAGCTCTTATCAAAAGCTTTTTTAGAAAAAAGCTTTTAAAAAAATTCTTCTCAAAATTGTTGTGAAATAAACCAATTTAAAAAGAAAGAAAGCTTTTCTCAAAGGCTTTGTTGTAAAAGAGCTTTTAAAAAGTTTAAGAAAACTGTTTGATTGTTTTTAATCAATAAATTCAGCATTCTTCATTGTACAAAGTTTTAGAAAATATGTATGATATTTTTTTTTAGTTGATTTTAAAATTTATCTCAAAACATATCACGAAAAAAAATCCAAAATACTTCTTCTTTTTTGAAAGCTTTTTTTTTAATAAAAAAAAATTATCTTACGTGAGCAAATTTCTTCATTTTGTAATCGTTCTCATTAATAATGTTAAAAAAAGCAATCGAAAAGTTCCTACTGTTAAGAAAACAAAAATAAAGTTTTAATAAAAAGCTCCCTTTTAAAATATTTTATAAAAAAGCTCTTTTAAGAAAGCTTTTAACAAAATGCTATTTTAAAAAGCTTTTATTAAAATGTTTTTTAAAAAGCTTTTATAAAAAAGCTATTTAAAGAAGCTTTTTATCAAAAAGCTATTTAAGAAAACTTTCATTTTACAAAACTTTAGAAAACATGTGCTATATATTTGCTAGTTTTAAAAATAAAAAATTAATTTTAATTCAAAAAAGTTTTCTTAGTTTGGCTAATTTTATTAACTTTTGGTAACAATTAAGCTAACTTTTGCAAATTATATGATTTTATAATCCATCTTAAAACTTTCCAACAAAAACAAGTCCAAAATACTTCTTCGTTTTTTGAAAAGTTTTGTTTTCTTTTTATAAAAAAAAAAATAGCATTATGTGATCAACATTCTTTATTTTATAGTCGTTCTTAAAAATATTGTTCCAAGAAAACAATCGAATAGCTCCTAGTGTTAATGAAAAAAATAAACACTTTTTTAAAAGCTTTTATCAAGCTTTTATAGAACAGATTTTATTTAAAATCTCTTTTTATGAAAAAGATTTTTATCAAAAAAGTTTTACCAAAAGCTTTTCGGAAAAGAGCTTTAGCAAATTATTAAGCTGATGGTGTTTTATCAATAATTTTAGCACTCTTCATTTTACAAAGTTTTTGAACATATGAAGACTTAAAATAATAAATGCTTTTATTAAAAAGCTCGCTTTTAAAAGCTTTTATCAAAGCTTTTATAAACCTGATTTTAAATCTCTTTTTAAAACAAAGCTTTTATGAAAAAGCTCTTACCAAAAGCGTTTCCGAAAAGAGCTTTTAACAAGTGCTTTAGCAAATAATTAAGCTGATTGTGTTTTATCAATAATTTCAGCATTCTTTTATTTTATAAAATTTTAGAAAGTATTAAGGTATGCTATTGTTTACTTGTTCCCTAACTATATTAAGTTTAAGAAAGTTTTTCAGTTGTGCTAATTTTGGTAATAATTAAGCTTATTTTTTTCCAACTTTTTGATTTTGAAATTCAATTTAAAATATCCGATAAAAAAACTCCAAAAAGCTTCTTCTTTTTTTGAAAAGATTTGTTGTTGCTTATGTGAGCAAAATTCTTTATTTAATAGTCGTTATTAAAAGTATTATGAAAAAGCACTTATCAAAAAAGCTTTTAGCAAAGCTTTTCGGAAAATAGCTTTGAAAAAGTGCTTTAGCAAATTAATAAGCTGATTGTGTCTTACCAATAATTTCAGCATTTTTTCATTTTACAAAATTTTAGAAAATATTTAGGTATGCCATTGTTTGCTTGTTACCTAACTTTTGCAAAATGTGTTTAGTTTAAGCAAGTTTTCCAGTTGTGCTAATTTTGGTAATAATTAAGCTTATTTTTTCCAACTTTTTGATTTTGAATTCCATTTTAAAGCTTCCGATTAAAAAAACCAAAATTCTTCTTCTTTTTGAAAAGCTTTGTTTTTGGAAAGCTTTGTTTCTAACAAAAAAAGAATGCCTGTGTAATTTTTTTTTTTGCATTTTATCTTAAAAATTGTGGCCAAAGTAAAAAACAAAAAGCTCCTGCTGATTATGAAAAAAAAACTTTTATGAAAAAGCTCTTTTTGAAAAAAAAAAAAAATTATAATTAATTAATTTTTTATTTTTTTTTTAACAAAAAAATATACAATTTTTAGCAAATTAGTGCTAAAAAAATCTTATTGTTATTTCCTAATTCCTAATTCAAGCTTTTTGCTAAAAATGTATGACATTTAGCAAAATATGGTTGCTTAAATTATTTTTTTCCTCTTAATTTTTACTAACATTTTTTCCTCGACTGTTAAAATTGAATTTAATGGTTGTATGGTTTAAACCAATTGCGTTACAAATGTGCATCTTAAATTAGCGTTAAAATGCTTAAAAAAAAATTGTTTGACAATGGTCAAGTCAAGTTAGTCATTCAGTCACTCTCTACTCCGTCTATATACCAAATATGACCAAGTATGGTATTCTTTATTTTGTTATTTTATGTCCAAAGGGCAATTTTCCTTCTTTTCTTCTTTTAGTTTAGTTTCGGCCATGAAAATGAAGAACTGTCATGGTCAAAATTCATGATTGATAGTTTTTCTTTTTGCTGACTTTTCAGAAACGTTTGGTTCTTGTTAGATTTCGGTTAACATGGAAATGCTAAAAATTAAATTACCCGGTGAAAAATGTCAGATGTTATTCATATATTATTCATATATCGTCGAACTATATTCAATAAATGCCAACTCGAAAAAGCTTACTTTTCAGGAGAGCTAAAAAACTAGTTATTTTGCATATTATTGTAAAAATAGACAATGTACCTTCCATAAGATGGTTTAAATATTCTAAACAATTTTTACCTATGCCAAAAATTTCATATTTTGCACTGGTTTGCGTATTTTTTTGAGATGGCATTTATTACTATATCAAAAAACAAATATTTTTTTAGAGTTGGCATATTTTGTCGGAAACTAAAAATAATTTTTTTTTTGAAAAATTTTTATAAATTTTTTTTTTTTTTTGGATTTTGTTTTCCTTAGTGCGGTAATTGCAAAAACTAAAAAAAAATAAAAATCTTTGCATATTTTTAAAAGTTACTAGCTCCGAAAGCCTTTTAATCTCAGGGTGGTCAACTTTGGCACTCTGTAACTCCCGCTTTATTGTAGAAGGCTCACTCCAAACTAGCTATTTTGAAAGCTTATATCATTGACTTTATTTGCCCCACTCATAATGTTTCAATCTGATAAATAGTTTGAAAGTTACACATATATAAGCAATTTTTTTTTTTGCAAACACTATTTACCGATATTTTCAAAATGGCAATATCTCGAAAACTAGGCATTAGATATCAAAATCTTTACCAGATTCGTGATCATAAAGGCAATTGCAATAAGATATGTGGTCTAATTTTTTTTAAAAAAAATTTTGAAAAATTTTTGGAAATTTACAATGGGAGTTGGCATTTATTTTCACCAAAAAAATATGTACTTTGAGTTAGCAGAATAACAAAAATGGATGTAAAACGACAAAAAATTATTTTTTTGCTCTGAAATTTTTACCACAGATGGGTATTGCATAGGGGAGCTATTTTCCATCGGAAACTCATTTCGGTCAAATTCGAGTTGGCATATTTTGAATATAGGTTCACGATATGCTCGCCCATATGTATTACATATATGAAGCAAATGCGAAAATTGGCGGCATATGTAAATATATGGACATATATGGTCACATATGTAACATATATTTTTTTAATTTCGTTTTTCATTTTGGAGTAAAGAATTTTATAAAAATTGTTTAAAAAAAAAATATTTTACAATTTTTGAAAAATTTTCGAAGTCCTTTTTTTTGAAGTTCGGAAAAAACTTTTTATATTTTTTTTTGATTTTGAAATGCTTTCGATTTTTTTTTTTTAAATTTTCAAAGATCCAAATTTTTTTTTAAAGTCCCAGACACAAATTTTTTTTTGCAACTTTTTTTCTGTTTGTAAAAAAAAAATAATTAAAAAATGTTTTTAGAAAAAAAAAGTTTGAATAATTTTCTAAGTCCTGAGAAAAATTCAAACATCATATATCTGGACATATATGGAAGTGCATGTCATATATGTACAAATGTGTACATATGTGAACATTTTTTTGTAAAATTTTTAAAGTTTTTTTTGGCATTTTTTTTTTTGCGTTTTGGAGTAAAAAATTTCAGTTCAAAACTTCAGTTCAAATGCTTTTGGAATTTTTTTTGAAAATTTTATAAGTCCCAGTATGTGCAGATGTGTGCATATGTGTATTCATACATCAGCATATATGAAAAAAAATCAAGAAATATTGCTTCATATATGTATTCATATGGAGCATATATGTTCATATATTTTTCATATGTGATCACATATGAAACATGTATGTGCATATATGAACATTTTTCACCGGGTACATATGATGCATATGTTTTTTTTTTAAATGTAGGGGGCATGCAATTTGTTAACCAAAAATAAGGTAATGGTTTGGAAGAAGACCAAGTTTGAAGCAGGCAAATTACTAAGGAGTTAAGAATTTATGGAGCAATTGCTCAGCTTAATGGAACTAATTCGTAAAATGTGTAAAGATTGATTTTGAAGTTAATTTTTTTTTGTTAAAAGAAATACAAGTTAAAATAGTAAATTATAGTTTTAAGGTGTTTTTAGTGATGCAAGTGAACGGAATGGTATCATAAACAATAAAGTTAAAAAGCAAAATATATAAAAGCTCATAAAAAGCTTTGTTTTATATGATTATGCCATTTTATAAAGATGTTTTCGGTCCCAATACGGATTATTTAAGCTTTATGATTATTTGGAGAAAAAACTTTAGAAAAATATTTCAAAAATTAATCGTGACTATCGGAAAGCTTTTGCCGTATTTTTTGTTAAAAAGTAAAGAGCTTTTATAAAAAGTATTTTATTTTTTTTTTTATCAATTCCTGTCACATTTTTTTAATAACCAAAAAAAGAGCTTTAATAAAAATTATTCTATTTTTTTATCAATTCCTCTGAAATTCTGTCAATTACCAAAAAAGTCTCTACTATTATTCTTTCATTGTAAATCATTAATTATACATTTTGTACTTGCACTGAGTTCGTTACGAAATTTTTGAATCACTTTTATCTTTTTGTACATTTTGTTTCTTTCCTGTTAAGAATTTTTAATGAATTCCTGTTAAATTCTTTTTTTAAATTAAATATAAACAATATTATTTACCTACTTTTATTTGTCATTCATTCATATTAGTCATATATTCACATACAAATTGTTTGCCCCAACTCCAGCATTTATGTATATTAAAATATATGGAAAATAATTAATTCGTTGCTGAAATATGCAGGTACAATTAATAATTTTTAATATCTCAAATCGAACTTTTTTTTAACGAATTTTGCAACGAAAAAAATTTTAAAGAAATTATGAAACCAAACGATATCGTTATGATATCGAGACAATATCACCTAATTTGCACAGATTATACGAAAACCTTTTCTTACACTCAAAAAAAAAAACTGTAATGTTAGCAAAAAAAGCTTGTAAATCTACAAGAAAATTTGCTGATTTTGAACCCACAATTTTTTTGCTAAAGTTAGCAAAAATGTTTTGCCAATAATTAGTTAACAAAATTTTTTTTTTTTTGACACATTTGAGGACCCCATTGGGTTCGGACCCGATAGGTCCAGACCCCGATGGGCCTAGACCTAGTTGGGTTCCTTAAAAATCGTCATAGTTTTTGATCCAAAATTTGTGTCCGTTTTGCTCTACCTTGCTTAGTTTTTGAGATACGTGATTATAGGGGACAACTGGGGTCTTGAGAATTAAAAAACTCAATAACTTCCAAAATATTACTCGGAGAGCTTTTAACTATTTTGCGGTCTTGTTCTACGTATTGAGAGCTACAAAAATGCTTCTGGACTTTTTGTTGTGTCGGCAATATTTACCGAGATATGAGCATTTTAAAATTTTCGGGAATGCTAACTTTTTTGGATCCAAAGTTAGGGCCCATTAGGGTCCACACATGTGAAGAGGACCAGCAAAAATGCCCTCCATTTTGCTCTATCTGGCTTAGTTTCCGAGATAGAGCCATTTTAAGTTTTCTGAAAATAAAAAAAAATTTACCATTTATTTTTGCTAATGTTAGCAAAAAATGTTGTCAACTCAATTTCAAATCTTAGCAAAAGAAATTAGTTCAACGTTTGTTTAAAACTGCTAATGTGCTTAATGAAGTTTACAAGAATTTTTTGCTAACATGCTAATCTCAACTAAAAATTTGCTAAAAGTTAGCTAACTAGCATTAGCAAAAAAAAATTAGTAAATCTACTAACGTATTTTTTTGAGTGTATGATCGTTTTTACTTAAAAATGTTATATTGTTTTCGCTATCGATAATTCCAGTTATAACGATATTAGAATCGCCAATTTCCCGAATTTATCGAATAATTATCGTTATTCCAGGCGATAATGATATCGTTTCGATATGAAAATATTATATCGTTTTCGCTATCGACTAATTAAAAAGAAAAAAAAAACAGCTATATAGCAAATTTTTCAAGCTTTACTTTAAGCTTAATAGCGTCCAGATTTAGCAAAAATTAAATGAGGTACGAGGGTCGCGCTGGAAATAAAATTATTTAAAGATTTTTTTAGAAATTTTTTTCAAAATATTTCTAAGTTCAAGTTCATTAAAAATTTAAAAAATTATCGATACATTTTTATACAGTTAACAGCTAGTTTTTCCAACAACCCAAACAAAAAATTAAATTTTTTAAATACAGTAGAAAAAATCCAAATTTTTTGACCTCAAACTATTTTGGTCATACATTTTTTGTAAAAAAAGTAAAATATTTTGCTGTTTATTAATTTTAGTACTCCTAAGTATTTAGTAATGAGATATTAGAAAAATTAAAATTTCTCTTTGTTTGCAAAAAAGAGTTGGAGGTCAAAAAATGCGGATTTCTTCTACTGTATTTAAAAAATTTAATTTTTTTGTTTGGGTTACTAGAGAAACTAGATGATAACTGAATAAAAGGTAAATGGATCACGTTTTAAATTTTAAGTGTTTGAACTTGAAAAAAATCGACTAATAAATGTTTTTAAACAATTTTCTAAAAAATATTAAAAAATTATTCCATTTTCCAGGCTAACCCTCGTATCTCATTTTATATTTGCTCAATCTGGACGCAATCAAGCTTAAATTAAAGCTTGGAAATTTCCTATATAGCATTTTCTACAAAAATAGTCGATTCATAATAATATGGTTTAGTATTTATAACTTTTCCTTCAAATATATGCTGTTCCATTATTAGTTTGATATCGTTTTCGCTATTATTAATTCCAGTCATAACGATAGTAAAGTCGTCATTTTTCAGAATTTATCGAAAAACTATCGTTATTCTAGGCGATAACGATATCATTTTGATATGAAAATAGAAAAAGGTAGTAAAATCACCTGAAATTCAAAAATGGCATCATAATTTTAATTTAAAGTGATACAGGTGATATATTTTCGCTATCATTTATTGTTATTTGGTTTATTGGAGATATGATTTAATTTGAAAATCATCCTCACAAATCACAACTTTTTTTTTAAAAAACAAGACTTATTTCAACGTCCGACATAAACGAAAAAAGTCGTTGGACACGAACTGGATAAAATACATTTAAAACTAGAGACTAAATGTAGTAAAACTGCTTTTACAGTTTTTCATTTCGTGATCCTGTTTCCATTTATTTATAAAAATTTATAATTTTATAAAATATTTTTTTAATATTTTTACTAGTCCTAGGATGCTACTATTGAAAGAAAATGAAAGAAGAGGATCTCCTCTAATTTTCCTATGTTATTATTTTTACATATCAGCAAAGAGGAGGTAAGTTAGGTCCTTTCAAAAATGTATGCTTTAATATCATTCCAAATGTTGAACAAAATAACTATATTCACATCCTTTTATCCTGATATGGAAAATAGAAAAATGTTAAAATTAGAAGAGATCCTCCTCTTTCATTTGCCGTCACCAGTGTCATCCTAGGAGAAGTATAAACATTTCAAAAATATTTTACAAATGTATCTTTTAAAACTTTGAAGTCATTTTATAAGGAAACAGGATCACGAAATGATAAACTGTATATGGGGCATTCCATGTCAAATCGGACACTTTGAAAATTTTTTTTTTTAGATTTTCCCAATTTGTTTACTGTTTTTAGTACCCTTCGAAAATTCCTTCGTGGTAAATTTTCAGATTTTTTTGATGACCCGTTCAAAAGATATCTAATTTTTAAAAATTGGTAGTTTGTTCCTTTACTCTAACTTCTTTTACTCATAACTTCTTCAATAATGGTCCAAATTTCAATTTTTTTTTTTCAAAATTTTTGTTTTTTTACGTACTTTTTAAAAAAAAATCCTAAAAAATTCTAAAAGGCGCTCTAGTATGCGA
This sequence comes from Pegoplata infirma, assembly GCA_963921195.1. Lineage (NCBI taxonomy): Eukaryota > Metazoa > Arthropoda > Insecta > Diptera > Anthomyiidae > Pegoplata > Pegoplata infirma. The sequence goes on from OY992538.1 coordinate 216,883,726, forward strand.
TTTTTAAGTTTTAAAATTTAAATCTCATTTTTGAAAATGAGATTTAAATTTTCCCTAAGTAGGCTCCCATACAAATAACAGTTGGAGCAAATTTTATAAAAATGTAATTTTGTAAGGGAGCCTACTTAGGGAGTGGATAAAGGGCGTAGGTATATTTAAAAAAAAAATGTTGTAGGGTAAAAATAAATGGGGGTCGGTCTCACTAATGACAACTCTCGGACGCACCATTGGACCGGTAGAAGCTGGTAAAATAAAACAAATTTACAAAAAATAAAAAGAATTGTATGGGGACCGCCTTAACAATTAGATATAGAGGGTAGGTGTGTTCAGAGAAAATGTTTGGACTAAGAAAATATTGTGGGTCGGTCATATATTTTGTTGCTCTAAGGGCACTATTAGGGCAGTTAGAGCGGTTGGAGCAAATTTTAAAAAATGTCGTTTTGTGTGGGAGCCCTCTTAGAAATTGGAGAGAGGGTATTAGTTTGTTCCAAAGAAATGTTAAAACGTAAAAATTAATAGGGGTCGGCCTTATAAAGGACCCCTCTATGACGCACCATTGCAGCAGTAGAAATGATTTTAAGATTGGAAAATTACAATAAAATTTTTTCAAAAAATTTTAAAAAATAGTAATAATCGTTATCCCACGATCCTCCTGGGCAAAAAATTTGTAGAATCGATAGATGTTTTACACAAACAAATTTCAAAAAAATCAAAGAGTACAAATATTTTCAAAAATGAGATTTAAATTTTAAAACTTAAAAATCGCATACTAGAGAGCTTTTAAGAATTTTTTGGGATCTTTTTTTAAAAAGTACGTGAAAAAAAAAAATTTTGAAAAAAAAAATTTGAAATTTGGACAATTATTGAAGAAGTTATGAGTAAAAGAAGTTTGAGTAAAGGAACTAACTACCAATTTTTAAAATTCGATGTCTTTTGAACGTGTCATCAAAAAAATCTGAAAATTTACCACGAAGGAGTTTTCGAAGGGTTCTAAAAACTGTTTGGAAAAATATAAAAAAAAAAATTTTCAAAGTGTCCGATTTGACATGGAATGTCCCATATACAGTTTTACTCCATTAGATCTCTACTTTCAGACGTATATCATCCGGTTCGTGTTTAATACTGGCTGTCGGACGGTGTTTTAAGAAAATTTTTTTTTTATTTTTTTTTTTTAAATATGCACTTATGAGATAGAACCTTGAAACTTTTTGTGCTTTACATGCCCGTCCCTGTTTTTTTAATACCTTTAAAATCCTGTTTACATGTGTTTTGAGTTTATAAATTACGCGTCTTACATAAACATTACGTTAGCCTGATAAAATAATACCATTTTTTTTTTGCTGCTGTTTCCTTTCCTGCCTCTCGGTTATGCCCTGTGTTTCGAGACTAACTTATAAATTGTGTCATTAACCATGTTTTTATGTATAAATGTAATAACAAAGCTACTACAACAATGTATATATGCTACAATAGAGTGGCATTTTTCTTCAGCTTTTAGTTTTCCCTAGTGTCCTCGCAAATTTTAATTCTTCTGGTGCTAAAACTTGAGGGGTACAAATTTCAGGCGACCTGCAGCACTGTTAAAATACTGTTAAACACTCTGTTATGTAAAATGGTTTGTGTCTTGGCTACTAAAAATCAAATTTACCCTAACGCACATCCAAAGGATACCGTTAAAATATCGAGGCAATAAAAAATGAAATTATTGATAGACATTTTTCAGAACATTTTTTAAATATATTTCCAAGTCGATTTTTTCTAAGCTAAAACATTAAAAATTTTAAAAAAGGTCCAAAATGTGAATTTTTTCTACAACACTTAAAAAATTTACCTGTTTATGTGGGTTGTTGAAAAAATTATTTGATCACTGAATAAAAACTATTGGACCTTTTTTTAAATTTTTATTGTTGAACTTGGAAAAAATCGACTTTTCAAAATATGTTCTGAAAAATAAAGTATAAAAATAATTTCGTTTTCCAGATTGACTCTCGTAACACTTTATTATTTACTCAATCTGTACGCTATCAAGCTTAAATTAAAGCTTTAAATATTACCTACATTACATTTTTTATGTTTGATTTTAAATTTTATAATATCATCTCCTGAGCCTTGTTAAAAACTGTCATCCTAATATTATCGTGTACACATGTTTGCATGTATTGTAATGTTATTTAATGTTGTAGATATTGTTGTTGTTGGTTTTTCCTTTATTTTTCTTTCTGTATGTCTGTCTCTTTGTACAATGAAAATCAACAATAACTTTGTTAGCAACATTGTTGTTGTCATTGTTACAAATGATGCATTGCTAACATTTTAAACAGAAATTTGTTTTAAGCACAACAAAAAAAAAAAAACAACAACAACACAGCAGCAACAACTGACTACACTGATGGTTGTTTTAAAGGATATGTAAGTACTTATATGTTGGTAAGTGAGTAAGTGTGTGCGTTTGTATAAAATTGTATGCATGTAAGTGTAAGTTTGTGTATGCATGTGTTTATATAAGTGACATTTCTTACATAAGTGTAAATGGTTGTATATCTTCATCATCGTCATCATTATCATCATCATGCTTTTACCACCACACATGCATGCATGCCTGAGTTGAAAATAAAAGTTATAAAACATTTTATCATTGTTATTGCTACTAATGAATGATATCCATACATTACAGCACCGAGAGTATGAGTACATTTTATTAAGAAAAAAAAAAATAACAAAATTATATATGTCTAGAAAGTTTATGCCATATATATACATTTTTTTGTTGTTACTGATGATAAGAAAATTTTTTCTGGTTAAAGGAATTGTATTTTTAAACATTTTGAGAGGCACAGTTTTGCGGTGAAGAGTTAACTTTACTAGAGCTTTTTGGGGAATTAGCTTTTAAAGAATATATTTTTGATTAATAACAACGACCAATAGCCAATATTAAACATGAACCGGATGATATACGTCTGAAAGTAGAGATGAAATGGAGTAAAACTGCAATTACAGTTTTTCATTTCGTGATCCTGTTTCCTTTTAAAAGGACATTTAATAGTTTTAAAGGATACATTTTGTAAAATATTTTTGTGATATTTGTACTTATCCTAGGATGACACTGGTGACGGAAAATGAAAGAGGAAGATCTCCCCTAAGCTATCCATTTTTATATTTTGCCATATCAGGATAAAAGGATGTGAATAAAGTCATTTGAAAACTTTATCAAAATATTTTGTTCAAAATTAAAAAATTATCCTTTAATATCGGATACATATTTGAAAGGACATAACTTACCACCATTTTCCTGATATGTAAAAATAATAAAATAGAAAAATTAGGGGAGATCCTCCTCTTTCATTTGATATTACTAGTGGCATCCTAGGACAAGTACAAATATTAAAAAAATATTTTTTAAAGTTTAATTCTCTAAAACTAAAAAGTCCTTTTAAAAGAAAACAGGATCGCAAAATAAAAAACCGTAAACCGTACAGTTTTACTACATTTAGTCTCTAGTTTCAACCGTATTAATTTTTGTCGGACGGTATTATCAATCTACTATTTTTGTAGAAAATGCTATATTGAAAACATTTCAAGCTTTAATTTAAGCTTGATAGCGTCCAGATTGAGACAATATTAAATGAGTTACGAGAAAATTAAATTCTTTATAGATATTTTTTAGAAAGTTTTTTAAAAATATTTTTAATTTTTTTTTCCAAGTTCAAACAACAAAAATTTAAAAAAATAAACAGTAATTTGTATTTAGTTATCATGTAATTTTTCCAGCAACCCAAACGAAAAAGTTAAATCTGCATTTTTTGACCTCCAACTCTTTTGACCACCAATTTTTGGTAAACAAAGAAAAATTTTAATTATTCACACAAAAAAAAAACTTTGTCAAATTACTAAGAAAAGTCTCGTAATCCCATTTTACCAATATTTGACAGTTTTCATTGTTTTTTAACAAACAAATTTGGATCGAAATTTTATTTTTTTTTAATTTTACGATTTTTTTTTTGTAATTTTACAAATTTTGAAGATAATTTTTTTACAAAAAAAATCTATTAAATTCACGAGAATTCCTTGTAATTTTTATTACGCCAAAAAAAAAAACTGTAAGTGGACAATTTTATTGGTAAAAAACTTGTAAAATTACAAAATTATTGGTAAAAAGCAAGGTTGGTAATCGAAACGAATAACGGTATCGATTTCGGTATTGGAATCGTTTTTTTTATTTATTTCGGTATCGGTTACGTTATTTGAGTTGAATCGGTTACGGTATTACCGATACCGAAACGTCGATACCGGTACGTACCGGTATTATCGAAAAAATGCTAAAAATATAAAAAAACCCATAAAAACGAAAAAAAAAATTAAATTTTAATACGAATCGCGTATTTCGCATTTATTTTTAGCATTTTTGCTAAAATGCCCTTTAAAATGTGAAAAAAATTAAAATAGCGGCTTTTTTGGGGGTCAGGAGGAACGTTGCCGGACCACACCTACAAAAGGGGGCGGGCAGAGAACATTGTGATTTTCTTATCCCCCTGATTAAAGAGCAGGACTTTGAAGTTATTCTGACATAAAAATTTTTCATTTGGTAAACAAAAGTAAAAAAAATATATAAAAAAAAGTAGAAGAGTTAAATTCGACTTATTGTTAGCTGAATCCATGAATACCCTCCACAGTGTCCTTTTAAAGTGATAGTTAGTTTTCTAACGTGAAATTAACAATTTTGATTAGAAATATTTTATTTTGAGTAAAAAACTTTTTTAGTTATTTTTGAAAAAAAAAATTACACAATTTTTTTTTTAGTGTAAAACTTTTTTCGAGTGAAAGTTTTTTGCTTAATTGTAAAAATATTTGTGAGTGTCAAAAATACTTTGCAAAATATTTTTCTGACTCTTCAATGTTTTTAAAGCTGGTTTAACTGGTTTTTCAACACGTGAACTAAAGGTGAAACCAATTTGAAATTCACGGTTTTGCTAATAATTTTTGAACCACGAAGTCCTTTAAATATAAAAAAAAAGACGGGCACCTAGATCGTAGATTAAATAAAAATCTCCAACTAATGGGTCCAGAAAGTTTCTATTGAGAATCTAAATGATTTCAAAAACATTTCGTGAAAATCAATATTTTTCTTCTACTCCCGCAAAGTGGTTGAAGTATATTTTTTTTTTTAAATTCTTACTTAATCCACGATGTAGTTGCCAAAAGATTTTTTGATTTTTATGAGAATTTGGGGAGGCATTTGGAGTACGATTTTTAATTTACAGAAGCCAAAAAAATTACAAATTTTCTATTAATTTTTTTTGTAAAAAAACATGGTTTTTTAGGAAAACCCGTTTCAATACCGGTACCGATGGAAAAGGTTTTTGGATACCGGTATCCGATACCAAAACTGAGTTTCAGTATTGGTATTGGTACCGGTATTCAATTTAAAGGGTTTTGAGATGGATAACGGTATTGAAAATGTATCGATTGCCAACATTGGTTTTTTTCAACAAAAAGTGCTTTCCAAAAAAAATTTTTAAAATTAAATTTCATTTAAAAATAAATTGCATAAGATGTTGATTTTTGTTCGACCTTTTCGATAAATATATTAAATAAAATACTTGAGCTCGAGGTCTTTTTTAAGTTTTTTGTGATAATCATTAAATACCCGCCCCCCTCCCACCCTGATGATTGGTTTCAAAGAAAATCGAAACATCGGAAAATTAATAAACAAATTATTTACACCAAGACCTCGAGCTTAAGTATTTTATTTAATATAAAAATAAATAGTTTTTTTAATAAAAAGTTATCTTTTTTTCAGAGAAAACAAATTTGAGGAAGATTATTTTTAAAGAAAAGCACTGATTTTTTGTAATTATTCAAAATTTTTTTATTTATTTATTGTCAAGTGACAATATCATCGTAATAATTAGTAAAGAATAATGACCTAGAACTACAGAAGTCTTTCTCAAAACTAATTTATACGTCGAATAATAAATAGGTACTTTTTATTTAAATAGAAATTAAAACAGAATTTAAAAAGAGAAAATGCTATTTTTATTAAATGGTCGTATTTTAAGAACAATATTTTTTTTTCAGAAAAAGTAGTTTTTCTGGAAAAAGTGTTTTTTTATTTTAGATTTTCCAAATAAAGTATTTAAAAAAAAAAAAACATTTTGAAAAGAGAAACGCTTATTTAAAGAAAAGTGTATATCTTAAAAAATTACTTTATTTTAGTAAGAGAAATATGTAAATACTATTTATAGCGAAAAGCTTGCTACAAAGAAACACTTATTTAAGTAAAGGTAAAATTTTTAAGATAAATGTACTTTTTGAGGAAAAGTAAAAATTTTTAGGAAAAAATTTTATGGTTTTGGTACAACTATTTTTGAGCAGGCGACTAATAATTTTTTATCTGTTTTTTCTTTAAAACGGCCTCTAATATTTGTAATCCTTTAAATTTAATTGATTTTTCTTGTTTAAATTTCATTAAATTAAAATTATTTGTACTGCATATAAAAAAATAAATATCATGTCAAGTATAAATTAAACATACAAACACAAAAAAATAAATTGTCAACACAACAGTTGAAAAAGCAAAAAACAATTACATTGACTACGGAACAGTAGAAACAAAAAAATTCTTAAACAAAAAACATAAATTATTAAATAACTGTAATTATCACCTTTATGCATGACCTATGATAACGGCCTAAAAAAAACTCTATAGTACTTAAACCTTCCTCGAACCTTCCCCCCACCTTTGACATCAGGACAATATATACAAAATTTTTTACATAAAAATGTAATTTACTGAAAAAATATTATTTTTAATTTCATTTTTTTTTTTGTTGTACATGCAAACAGTTTGGCAACACTGTCTAGCTGGAATGAAGACACGCATCCTTATTCAACAATAAAAAAAAGAAAACAAAATTTGTGCAAATTTAATGAAGGTAAAAAAAAACATGAAATAACAAAAAAATAGCAACAGTCTTTGAACTTTTAAAGCATTTTTACACATTTAATGACAAGGAAGTGAATAACCGTCAAAATTGTTGTAGACTAATGAGATATGACATGCAAGGAAGGACCACCACCAACCACTATACTAACACCAGCAAAACAACCAAACATCATTACACATTAGGGCGTCCCGTCAAATTTAATTTTTCGAATTTCATGTCGTAATAACTGCCAAATGATGACCACATTAGAACTGATTGTGGGAAAATTTATTATTTTGCAAGGTCATCTTTAGTCGGCAACCAGCGGTCAAAGTTGAAAAAAGTCAAAGTCCGAATTTTTTGACCAAATCCGGCTTAAAAATTCGGAAATTTGGCGCACTTTATTGGAAAAATATTTAAAAAATCCCAAAACCGCAATTTTGGTTCACAGATGCTGATTTTTAAAAATAAAAATTATTTTTTATCCAAATTAGTCTCAAAAGTTGTCTCTAAAAATTAAAAAAAAAATATAAAAACACGATCGCAGATCAGTATTTTTAGACCAAAATCGCGTTTTATATTTTTTTAATATTTTTTAGATAACAAACTTAGCATTTTCCAACTTTTGTTATCTAAAAAATATAAAAACACGATTTTGGTCCGAAAATGCTGATCTGAGGACCAAAATCGCAGATTAGAATTTTTGGACCAAAATAGCGTTTTTATACTTTTTTTTATATTTTTTAGATAACACACTTAAAATTTTGCAACTTTTGAGACCAATTTGAATAAAAAAAAATATTTTTAAGTTTAAAAATCAGAATCTGTGAACCATAATCGCGGTTTTGGATTTTTTAAAATATTTTTCCTATAAAGTAAGCTAAATTTCCGAATTTTTGAGCCGGATATGGTAAAAAAATTGTGACTTGAATTTTTCAACTATGACCGCTGGTTGCCGACTGAAGATGACCTTGCGAAATTTTTTCATATATTGTCCTACAATCAGCTCTAACGTCGCCGTCGTTTGGCGGTTGTTACGGCATGAAATTTGAAAATTTAAATTTGACGGGATACCCTATTACACTTATAAACAAATGTTTAACATTAACGAAAACATCCTTGCCTGCGTGAAAGTTACCAGACAACAAAAATATGAAAGAAAAAAAAATTATATAAAAATTACACTAAAATAACAAAAATGTTACATTAACGTTGTCATAATTAAATTAAATTTTACTTATTTTTTTTTTGGAGTGGGTCCTGGGCAGGGGGTAACCAAACACGAAAAGACAGTCTATGTGTGCAAAGAAAATAAATGACTAGAAAGGAGGATATTATAAAGAAAAAACAAACATTAAAGGTACTATTATAAAAATAATATAAACAAAGATAATGTTAATGACATTTACGCCTTCGTAATATTAAATAATATAAAACAATTATAAAGATAGAATGTTTTGAGGTATAGTTGCTAAATGATAGTTTAATAAGAGTTAACCAAAAAAATTTAAGAAAACCTATGGTTTCACTAACAAGTCTTCATTTTTAGTGGCACAAATTTTCAAGCAAACATATTTTTAAACGCATTTATCGAAGGTTTTTTAAATGCACTTAAAACATTTATCCGAGATTTCAAATAAAATTTTTTAAAAAGTTTTAAAATTAGTTGTTTGATTGCGCACTTAAGCGGGTAATATTGTATTATGATTTTTTTTTGTTTTTATACCCTCCAATTGTAGTAGGGAAAATTCAGTTATTTTTTAAATGCGCGATATCAACATTTATCCAAATTTTTTAAATGCGCTTGAAACATTTATCCGAGATCTTAAATAAAATTTTCAAATAAAGCTGTAAAATAAGGTTTTTGAATGCGCACTTAAGCGGGTAATACTGTAGGATGATTTCTTTTGTTTTTTACTCTCTAAATAAAATATAAGGTTGTACTCAATTTGTATTTCCGTGTGTAATGCATAGGACCTTCGGTCAAGGTCTCCATAAAGTATTTATATTACACATCCCTACAAAAATACCTGTGGTTAACAAACAAGTCTTCATTTTTAGTGGCACAAATTTTCAAGCATACATTTTTTATCCAAGGTTTTTTAAATGCGCTTGAAACATATATCCGAGATTTCAAATAAATTTTTTAAAAAGCTGTAAAATAAGCTGTTAGATTACGCACTTAAGCGGGTAATACTGTATTATAATTTTTTTTTGTTTTATACCTCCAACTACTGTATTAGGGTAAATTCAGTTATTTTTTTAAATGCGCGATATCAACATTTATCCAAAGTTTTTTAAATGCGCTTGAAACATCTATACGAGATTTCAAATAAAATTTTCAAAAAAAGCTGTAAAATAAGGTTTTTGATTGCGCACTTAAGCGGGTAATACTGTATGATGATTTTTTTGTTTTTTTTACTCTCTAAATAAAATATAAGGTTGTACTCAATTTGTATTCATGTGTGTAATGCATAGAAACATCGGTCAAGGTCTCCATAATGTATTTATATTACACATCCCTACAAAAATACCTGTGGTTAACAAACAAGTCTTCATTTTTAGTGGTACAAATTTTCAAGCAAACATTTTTTAAGCGCTATATCAGAACTTAAGGTTTTTTAAATGCACTTGAAACATTTATCCGAGATTTCAAATATTCGAAAAGTTGTTAAATTAATAGTTTGATTGCGCACGTAACCGGGAAATACTGTATAAAGGTTTTTTTTTGTTTTTATACCCTCCAACTGTATTAGGGTAAATTCAGTTATTTTTTAAATGCGTTATATCAACATTTATCCAAAGTTTTTTAAATGCGCTCTAAACATTTATACGAGATGTCAAATAAAATTTTCAAAAAGCTGTAAAACAAGTTTTTTTTGTTACGCACTTAAGCGGGTAATAATGTATTTTTCTCTAACTAAAGTATAAGGGTGCACTCAATTTGTATTTCCGTGTGTATTATACATATTACACATCCCCACAAAAAAACCCTATTTAACAAACAAGGTTTCATTTTTAGAAGCACAAATTTTCAAGCAGACATTTTTTTTTAAAGTTTGTATCCAAGGTTTTTTAACCGCGCTTGAAACATTTATCCGAGATTTTAAATAAAATATTCAAAAAGTTGAAAAATTAGTAGTTTTATTGCGTACTTAAGCGAGTAATACTCTATAATGATTTTTTATACCCTCCAACTACAGTATTAGGGTAAATTCAGCTTTTACTTTAAATGCGCGATATTAGCGTTTATCCAAAGTTTTTTAAATGCGCTTGAAACATTTATACGAGATTTCAAATAAAACTTTCAAAAAGCTGTAAAATTAGTTATTTGAGAGGGCACTTAAGCGGCCAATACTGTATTTTGATTTTTTGTTTTGTTTTTGAATTATCTAACTAAAGTATAAGGTTGTTCTCAATTTGTATTTCCGTGTGTAATACATAGAAACATCGATCAAGGTCTCCATAAAGTATTTATATTACACATCCCTACCAAAATACCTGTGGTTAACAAACAAGTCTTCATTTTTAGTGGCACAAATTTTCAAGCATACATTTTTTTAAACGCTATATTAGCATTTATCCAAGGTTTTTTAAATGTGCTTGGAAGTTGTAAAATTAGTTGTTTAATTGCGCACTTAAGCGGGTAATACTGTAGGACGATTTTTGTTTGTTTTTATACCCTTCAACTACTGTATTAGGGTAAATTCTGTATTTTTTGAAATGCTCAATACCAGCATTTATTCAAAGTGTTTTTTAAATGCTCTTGAAACATTTATCTGAGACTTCAAATAAAACTTTCTAAAGGCTGTAAAATAAGTTTTTTGATTGCGCACTTAAGCGGGTAGTACTGTATTATGCTTTTTTGTTTTTTACTCTCTAACTAAAGTATCAATTTGCATTTCCGTGTGTAATGCATAGAAACATCGGTTAAGGTCTCCATAAAGTATTTATATTACACACCTCCACAAAAAACCCTTAGTTAACAAACAAGTTTTAATTTTTAGTGGCACAAATTTTTAAGCCGACATTTTTTAAAAGCATTTATCCAAGGTTTTTTAAAAGCGCTTAAAGCATTGATCCTAGATTTCAAATGAAATTTTCAAAAAGTTGAAAAATTAATAGTTTGATTGCGCACTTAACCTTTATGTCAACGGCAACATACCTGGGTATGTTTTGCGTTTTGAAAACGTTGTAACTCTGAACTGGATAATCGGATTGACTTTATATTTTGTGATATCCTAGCCGAAACTGTTTTACGCAATAGTCCCAAGTTTGGTTAGGATTGAATCATTCGTTTGGAAGATAAAGACCATTTACAAAGTTGCACCCTTACGTCAACAGCATACATACCTGGGTATCTATAGTAAAACGCATGCAAATATAATGATAAATTTGAAAATGATAGTTTATTTTGAGTAAATTTTTGTAATTTTTTTTATTTTTATTATTAGAGATGGGCACATGAGCAGATTAAAGTGTAATTCACGTGACTCACACGTGATCACGTGACTGAATTCAATTTTACTCACGTTATTGTGAGTGGGGAAAAAATTGCGTGAGTGAGTGTGCGTGAGTAAGATTTTTGCGTGAGTGAGTGTGCGTGAGTAAGATTTTTGCGTGAGTGAGTGTGAGTGAGTCGATTTGTTTGCGTGAGTTTGCGTGATTTATTTTCTCTTCATATTTCCTTTTGTACCAAAAGTGTGTGTTTTATACAATTTACTCACGTGATTGTGAGTGAGTGTGAGTAAAAATAATAACCTCGTGAATCAGTGTGCGTAATTCAAAAATTCCTGTCGTGAGTGTGAGTCAAAAATCACTCACGCGCCCATCTCTAATTATTATTATATAATTATTATATAAATATTTGTAATTAAAATTATTAAAATTCAAATACATCTATCGCATTGCGGCAAGTCTTTCAAACGTACTGCCCACACTGGTTTGTATTATAATGTGCATGCTTTACGAGTAGGGCGTCATTTCGAGCAGATGTACCAATCCCCCTTTACTTTTAGGCGGCCCGTACTATCACGGACATACGCATCATGTACTTCAGCATCGACAACTCGGATGGGCCTACCTGTAATGGCTTCAATGACCGTCATTCGCCGTTCGCTCCATTTCTGGCTTGCATAGTTGCTCGCTTAGCTGATGGAGAACATCCTACGGCGGCTTGTAGATTCATTTAGGTGAGTGTTGATGTTAAAGTTTGTTACGCATGGACCAAAGTCAGCAACGTCCACAATATTATAAAACAAAGCCAATGCCATCTATTTGTGCTCCACTTGGAACTAAATTCGGATAAGCACTTGTCCATGTTTCAGCGCCAGCTTTGGTTTTGTTATAATACAATGTAAGCAACGGCTTCCTCTTAGAACCGGCCGTTTCTGTTGTATAATGAGTAGTGGACAACATTACAACTGCTTTGTTTTTCTTGGACACGTACGAGCACATCTTTACTTGATTATTGAACCCAAACACTGATGATTCAGCCTCACGTCATTTGGGTCTGGCAAATGTTGCTGGTACGAATTTAAGCCTTTTGTTGCAAGTACCCAATATAGATAAATTGTTGTCTATCATCAATGATTTTGCCAAGCTATAACTAGTGAAAAAGTTGCCACACACAATATTTCTTCTAATTCCACCAAAAAGTATGACACATAAATCATTTACTACTCTTTCGCCAACGTTTCGTTCACAATCAATCACGTGATTGTGAGTAAGCGTGAGTTAAAAAAAAATCTGCGTGACTGAGTCGAATTTTTGCGTGAGTTATTAGTGAGTGATTAATTTTTTTGCGTGATTTGATTTATTTTTTTTAAGGACTTTAGTTTTTTTCATTTCTTGAAAAAAAAATATTTTTTGGATGTTTTTTTGAAAGAAAATTGTATAGCGTGAGCAAAGCTTGCGTGACTCTGGCCGTGAGCATAATTGAATCTGTTGTGAGTCAAACGTGAGTGTGTGTTATTTTTGTTTCAATCACGTGATTGTGATCGAAAGTGAGTTAAAAAAAAAAATCTGCGTGAGTGATTAGTGAGTGATTCTATTATTGTTGACGTGAGCGTGAGTGAGTGTGAGTTAAAATCCACCCACACGCCCATCTCTAATCTAAAAAGCTTAAATCTTAATTAGATATTAGAATTTTTATGCTAACGGCATGCCATTTCCCATACAAAACGTATGTACATACCCAGGTATGTTGCTGTTGACGTGAGTAAAGCGGTTCTGCTGTTGACATAAAGGTTAAGCAGGTTATACACTACTATCATTTTTTTTATACCCTCCAACTACATTAATAGGGTAAATTCAGAATTTTTTTTTAATTCGAGGTATCAGCATTTATCCAAAGATTTTTAAAGCTCTTAAAACATTTATCTGAGATTTCAAATAAAATTTTCTAAATGCTGTAAAATAAATTTTTTGATTGCGCACTTAAGCGGGTAATACTGTATTATGATTTTTTTGTTTTTTACTCTCTAAATAAAATATATGGGTGTACTCAATTTGTATTTCCGTGTGTAATAGAAACATCGGTAAAGGTCTACATAAATTATTTATATTACACATTCCTACAAAAAAACCTATGGTTTACAAACAAGTCTTCATTTTTAGTGGTACAAATTTTCAAGCAGACATTTGTTAACGCATTTATCCGAGGTTTCTTAAAAGCACTTGAAACATTTATCAGAGATTTCAAATAAAATTTTCTAAAAGTTGTAAAATTAATTGTTTGATTGCGCACTTAAGCAGGTAATAATGTATAATGATTTTTTTTGTTTGTTTTAATACCCTCCGACTACTGTATTAGGGTAAATTCAGTTATATCAACATTTATCCAAAGTTGTTTAAATGCGCTTGACACATTTATCCGAGATTTCAAACAAAATTTTCAAAAAGCTGTAAAATGAGATTTTTGAGTGCGCACTTAAGCGTTATGTTTTTTTTTTTGTTTTTTCACTCCAACTTAAGTATATGGGTGTACTCAATTTGAATTTCCGTGTACATAGAATGCATTGAAACATCGGTCTAGGTCTCCATAAAGTATTTATATTACACATCCTCACAAAAAAGGTTGTGTTTTAAAAGCAAGTAACTTTGTATTAAATGCGCTTTATCAGCATTTTCCATCACATCCGGTTTTTGAGAAAATTGTGGTCAAAGTTCAACAAAATCACCATTTTAGGAATTTTTGACAACTCGTAGCGGAAGAACCCGACGTGATAGCGACTTTAAAATAAGTCGAGGTTAAAGTTTAAACATTGCTCTTGAGGATGCAGAATTCATTTGTTCAGTTGCCTTAACCTTTAGCGCAGCAATTGTCTTTCAATGACGTCTTAATCCCCAAAAACGAATTTTCTTGCTACTAATCATATACAAAAAACAGTTGATGCGAATGGAATGCCACCTTATACAGACTCCTGTTCATAAATCCGGTCTCCAAAATTTTTCATTATATCAGGTGTTTCAGAAATTTGAAATTAAAAAAATCGCGTTCCCTGGAATGTTTGACAACTTATAGCGAATGCAACTGATGTGCTGACGACTTAAAACTAAGTCAAGGGTAAGGTTTAAATATTGCTCTTTAAGATGAATAACTCATTTGATTAGTCGCTTTAACCATTGAAAATATTTTTAACAAGTCATGACGAAAGTCCTAAACATAAAGATAAAAAAGCCTCGTTTTCTTAGTAAGTTATTCGTATTTTTATGAACACGAATTGTTTTTAAGTATTAACGCACGTATTTTTGGTTTAAACCTACATTTTGAATGCATTTATCTGATTTTTTACCAAATGCTATTGATGCTCTTATCCGAGGTTTTAAAGAAAAATACTCAAAAAGTTTACATTTTAGTGGCGCACTTAAGCGGGTATTACTCTATTATAATTAATTGGTATTTATACATATTTTTTTCTTTCAAAATACCCTAAACTTTTAATAATTATCACATTGATGAGAAAATTTCTTTGCAATTTTGTAACAATTAAATGTTTTTTTTTTATAATCCATTATTAATAATGGCTTAATGTGTGTCATATGCATATTATTTTAACTTTCCCACATTTTCACTTTCCCTAGAAAAAATATGTATATTATACTAAATACAATTTAATATTTTTTTTTATAAAACAATAAAAAAAAATTTTGCTCTAATGATCTTTATTTTTTTTTCAAACATATTATTTATACGCCGTATGAAATAAAAACAGCCTCATCAATAATACATTAAAATAAATTTTTTTTTAAGATTAGTAACACTATGTAATGTAACCATATGCCAAAGGCATAACAAATCTAAATGATTACATTGAAAATGATGGAAAAAAAAATTTGTAAAAAAAAAATATATACAATATTAACACTAAATGGAAATTAAAACATTATAACATTATCCATGCATTACACTCTCGTATACAACGCATTAATTATGTTATAACCTTAAGCGTAAAATACAAGAGCAAAAAAAATAATGGAAATAAATATAACATTAAGCAATATATAATTCTGGAACAGAAAACAGCAAAACTAAAAACGATTTTTTTTTGCTCTTGAAAACGTGAAACCTAAAAGACATCAAAATGATGTACTATCTAATGATGATGGTAAGTTAATACACTAACAGAAATTGTGGTTTATTGAAAGTGGTAAGTTAAAGAATGACACTTCTCAAGTTTGGGCCCCACGTTGGGCGCCAATAAGAAAAAGTTGTTTTTTTGATAGCACACATTTTTTGTGTTTAATTTAAATTTTTTGTTAAAGTTGTTTTAAAATTTATATATTTTACAAAAAATTATTAAATTAAGATGTAATTTAGGAGTCCGCCAATTGAAATTTTTATTTATTTTTTGCTTATTTGGGTTTCCAGTTTTTTTGTTATAAAACTTAGTAGAACAAATTGCTTCCAAAGTCGTCTTCTAGCAGTTTTAAAATTAATGCATTCAACCAAACTATAAGGCTTTACAAAATAAATCTACAGATCATTCCTTTATTGATTATCGTCTTGCCCCATGGTGGGCGCCAAAAAGTAAATGATGTTGATGGAAAATTTTTTTTTATTTTTGTAATTTTTTTTATTTACTAACAATAAAAATTCAATTCAAAGATAATATGTTGAAATATTCAGATATTTTGCAAAGTAGTAAAAAATTAAGAGATGTGTATTCTTTAAGCATCGGAATCCAAAAATTCGATTTTGTAGTTTTTTGCTTATTCAAAGTGTATGTCAATGTATACTGATTAGGTCCCACTGTGGGCGCCAACAAAGCTGTATGAGTCTTATTGTTCTGAATAAATATTACACTCAAAAATGCTGATGGGACTCGACTTTATACATTTGTTTGATTAATTCTGCTTGTCAAAAGATCCGGTCTTCAAACTTTTCCATCACATCAGGTTTTTGAGAAAATTAAGGTCAAAGTTCAAAAAAATCGTCGTTATGGCAATTTTTGGCAACTCAGAGCAGATGAACCCGATTGATGGATACTTAAACATAAGTAGACGGTAAAGCTTAAACATTACTTTTTAAGTTGCAGAACTCATTTGGTCAGGCACCTTAACCCTTTGGGCAACAATTGTTCTTTAATGATGTCTTATTCCTTAGTATCGAAAAAACACATTTTTGGGGGAAAAACCTTATTAAAAGACAATTGGTGCTCCAACTGTTAAAGCAACTGATAATGAGTTACGTATCTTAAAGAGCAATGTTTGGGCTTAATTCTTGACTTATTTTTAAGTCGTCAGCACATCGGGTTCATCCGCTATGAGTTGTCAAATAATTTCAACAACGCGATTTGTTTTGTATTTCAAATGTCTCAAAAACCTGATGCAATAGAAAAGTTTGAAGACCAGATTTGTGACCAGGAGATAAAATGTAATCATGTGTATATGGTGGCTTTAAACTCGCATCAAATTATTTTTTCATATGATTATTAACGAAAAATCGTTTTTGGGGAATAAGACATTATTAAAGGACAATTGATGCCTAAAGGGTTAAAGCGACTGACCAAATGAGTTGTGCATCCCTAATGTTAAGGCTTTACCCTCGATATATTTAAAATCGCTATCACATAAGGTTCATCCGCTATGAGTTGTCAAAAATGTCCAAAATGGCGAATTTTTTTAACTTTGACCTCAAGTTTCTCAAAATCCTGATGCGATGGAACAGTTTGGAGACCGGATTTTTGATTAGCAGAACTATTTTAATCAAGTGTATAATGTCGCGTATCAGTCGCATTTTCGATGTTTAGTAGTGAAATTATCAAATTTGTATCGAGTTGCCTTGATTTAATATTTATCAAATTAAAACGGATTGCACCATAATCTCAAAAATTTGCATTCTTTTATGTTTTTTATATGGGCTGTCGATTAAAAGTTTTTATTTTGAAAAACTATCAGAACCCGTTCTAAAATTTCCCGTTAAAAAAAAAAAAAAGTAAATTTATTAAAAATCCGTCCACTTTTTTTCTTTCTCAAATTTTTTTTCATAAATTTCGATGTTTGGGACCCAAACTTTGGGTGTCCACACAAAAAAAAATCAGAAGCGCGTTTTTCTTTTTTTTTCGAGAAAATCGCATTTGAATATTAAATTTCATAACAATTTTGTAATTTTCTTGTATTTTCTTGTTTTAACACAGCGTATAATAACATTTTGGCAAATATTTGTTACTCATCCGCTATGATGTAACAAGGAAATAAAAGCAAATTACAAAATTGTTATGAAATTTTATATTCAAATGCGATTTTCTCGCACAAAGAGAAAAACACGCTTCTAATTTTTTTTGTGTGGACAGAAAACATCTAAAAAAATAAAAAAAAGTCACCTCATTTTTTATAAATTGACTTTTTTACAAAATTCAATATTTCAGAACGGGTTCTGAAAATTTTCCAAAAAAAAAAATTGAATCAATAGACCATAAAATTACAAAAACCAAAATTTTTGGGATTGTAGTGGATTCCGTTTTAATTTAAGGTGACTCGATACAAATTTGACCATTTTTTATACCCTCCAACTACAGTATGGGGGTATACTCACTTTGTCATTCCGTGTGTAACGCGTCGAAATATCGGTCGCGGACCCCATAAAGTATATATATTATTGATCAGTGATCGATTCTAAGACATTCTACCGATGTCCGTCCGTCCGTCCGTCCGTCCGTCTGTAGTTAACACGATGCAGTCCAAAATAAAAGAGCTAGATCCCTCAAGTTTGGCACAAATATGTCTTGTGTTCCTAGGCAAGTTAAGTTCGGAAATTGGCCAAATCGGACCAGGGGGAAAAATATTCCCCTTTAAAGAACAAAACCAACCTCTAAAAAATGCACTTTTTTACATGTTTTTTTGTATTTTTGCTAAGTAAATGAAACATTTGGTATATTTATCGCGATGGGAAGGTGCTCTCAACGTCCCTCACTGACCCTATCAACCGCCCCCCCAAAAAAAAAACGCCCCTGAGAAATTTTTGTTTTTAATTTTTTGTACATTTTGGAGGGTATAAAAGATTCGGCACAGCCGAATTTAACACTCTCACTTGTTCAATATTCAGCCACGTCTCTTAAGTCCAGTTTTTGAAAAAATTGAAAAACCAAAAACCCAATTTTCTTAGTTCCATATAGGGCTATCCATACAACCTATTCAGAAATTCCTGGGACATATGTTTTTTTTTTTGCTGGACATATGTAAATATAATTGGATACCAAATAGTATTTTAATAAGTTTTTTTTTCGGTCATGACCAATATTTCGAGGATTTTTTTTTGCCAAAATATTTCCTTTTTAAGAAATTTTTTTTCCAAAATAACATAAAACAAGTGAGTGTTAAATTCGGCTGTGACGAATCTTTTGTACCCTCTAATATGTAAAAAAAAAATCCAGAGGCGTTTTTTTTTGGAGTAAGGGGGCTTTGGCGGGGGCTGTGGGGACACCTGTATCCAAGTGCGGGACTGTGAACTTCTTCTAGAATAAAAATATTTCATTTGTTTAACAGACATACAAAAAATCGTATAAAAATATTGTGGTTTTTCAGAGGTTGGTTAAGTTCTTTAAGGGGAACTTTTTCCCCCTGGTCCGATTTTGCCCATTTACGAACTTAGGAACATAAGACATAGTCGTGCCAAATTTTGGTATTATAACTCCTTTATTTTGGACTGTGTCGTGTTAACAACAGACGGACAGACAGACGGACATCGCTATAATGTCGTAGAATCGATCACTGATCAATAACGTATACTCTATGGGGTCCTAGACTGCATCGCATGCATTAACTATTACTAATTTAAGAATTCGAATAAGTACCACAGTTAAATTATTTACCCTCAAAGAATCCGAAATTTCTAAAAGTATTTTTTTCGAATGTTTTGTACACTAAAAAAAAAAACTTGTAAAACGACAAGAAAAGTTTGTAACTTTTTTTTGTTTGCTACCTCCTATTTGACAACAATTCCTTGTAATTTTACAAGCTTTTTACCAGGGACCCGATTTTAATACTTTTAAAACTATCTTTTTTTATATTTCTTTAAAAAAAACAAACACTTGTGTTCAATAAAAAAATAAAAATCCAATCGGAGTTTTTTATTTTAATCAAAGTTGAAAATAATTTTTATTTTTCAAAATCAAAATTTTAAAACTCTTTGGTGATATTTATCAGGAAAGTTTAAAATTATTTTCATCTTTTTTTTTTCATCGGATGAAAATAGTTTAATAAAAAAATTATAACAGAAATTTTTTGAAGAATAAGTTAATAATTTTTATAAAAAAATTATATATGTATGTTATGAAAAATTAAGATTTATTTGAGTTTTATGCATTAATAAATTATGCAGGTGATGAATTAACTGCTACTAAAAAAAATTAGGAACAAGATCTAAAAATATTGCACAATTTGCAAGAATGAAATAAATTTTTTCCAATTTATTTGTTTTAAACAGCCTTTGACTTCGTGATCTAAAGTCACAAAAAACTTAGTTTACGCAATAGTCCGCCATATTTCGGAAGAAACATCGAATGTACCTCGCAAAAAAATTTGTATTTTAGAAAAAATAAGTTTTTTTTTCTAATTTTGAGCCGCTAATATTACTCTTCTTGGCATATTAATGGAATAGATTTTAAACTGTTAAGAACTAGAGCATCTACAAACTCTAGTTTAACATTTTGCATTTTATAGAAGGGGCCGCAACTCCGGATCAAAAACCGCTAAAATTCAAAAAATTCTTAATCGTCTTTTAAGTTATTACCAAAGTGTACAGACTTTGTCAGTAATGATGTTAAAATATAGAGAAATTAAAAAAAAAAGAAAGAAGGAGAAAATTAGGGATATTTTTTTTAGCAATTTTTCAAAATTTTCCAACTATTACCCTCTGTAATTATTACAGATACAGAGATCTAAGCCTTAAACTTTGCGCTATGATAGTTTAAGGGTTTGTCTACACAATATCACTTGCAGTTTCCCTTAATTCAAAATATTGGAGGTTTTATTAACCATTAATGTCGGTTGTGATACAATTTGTTTGAGTTTTAAAGAAAATTGTGTTTAAAATATTTGATTTGAAATATAAACAAAAGATGAAAAAAAGATATTTATATTTTTTGTTTTAAAATATATTCCTCCTTTGTGATATTTATCGCTGTTTAAGCGTAAACCCTTTATTTGCTTAATAAATTTATAAATTGACCCCTTTGGTCTTTAAAGGGTTAAAACTAGTTGGAATCTGCATTATTACACTTTCAATGCAACTCTGTTAAGAGTTTTTGCACAGATTCTAACTAGTATAACCGATAACGGTAGTTTTAGGCATTGTCTGTCACCCTTATACATACACTTTGTATGTCTTTTTTACTTACTTGTTCTGTATACCTCAACAACAGCACTACGTGCCCCTACTTATTTTTATTAAAAAAGGTAATTTATTTATTTAAATAAAACAAGAGAATTTATCTCCATTTTTAACAATTTAAAACTTTGTCTTTTTATTTCACGCATTTACGGCGAACATTTTGGTCCACTCGAGCCGGATATATACAAAGTTTGAACAAATTGGAATAATTCTCTTTCTTCCCATAGAAGTCCATCAACATTTTTGGTGCATCCCTCTACAACAATTTTCCCTCTTAATTTTTTTTAAATTTTCAACTACAAAAAAGGTACGTGCAGTTTCATTTTTTTTTGTGTGAGTTTAAAGTGGAAAAAAAAATATATATACAAAAAAAGAAAAATAGTGGAAAAAAAAAAGAATATTAAATAGAACAAAAAAGGAAAGAAAAAAGTATTAAAATTATAAATACTCCTTTTTGTATTTAATGTTCT
Source organism: Pegoplata infirma (assembly GCA_963921195.1). NCBI lineage: Eukaryota > Metazoa > Arthropoda > Insecta > Diptera > Anthomyiidae > Pegoplata > Pegoplata infirma. The sequence continues at coordinate 216,904,953 of OY992538.1, forward strand.
ATTGTGAATGATCGGTCTTACAACCCTTCGTCGGTAAAACAGTGCTTTTGACACTTTGTCATTCCATATAAATTTTCTTTACATTTTTTATCAACAGTGCATTTGTTTACCAAAAATAAATTTTTCTACTAAAAATTTTTAAATAGATTTATTTTAATAAATAAATCAAATAATTTATTTGAATATTAAATAATAATAAAGTGCGAATAAAATTATAAAATTTTAATTATTTCGTTTGTTTTTTTTATATTGAAAAGCCGTCGGGATATTGTGAAAAGTGTTTGTATATTTTTATATTTATATTATTACATATTTACGTACATATATATTTACATATTTCTATCCCCATAAATAGTGTTTTTTTTTATAAACAAATCGGTTGTTTTTATTTTATTTTGTGCTTTATTCTTTAATTCACTACGTCACACCAGTTTCTGTGTGGATTTTTTTTTCCCTTGCTTAAGCTGCATTCCTATCTTGAATACATACCGTGTGTGTGTTGTTGCTTTTTTTTTTAACTGCATTTAAAAAGTACCCTACAGTCCGTCACAGTCGCGAGTTATCAAGTGTGTACATTTAAATTAAAAATTTTAACTTCGAAATTTTTTATTGTTTTTTCGTGGAATTTTTTGACGAACTCGGCAGATCTTCGGTTTTCTTCGGAACCATTCGTGTTTTTTTCTATAATTTAGTGTATTTTGAACAGTTTTGAAAAATTTTAAACTTTTTGGAAAGTTAACAGCTTTAAACAAATTTTTTGAATATTTTTGTTTACGAACAAGAAAATACTTCGGGTTTTTTCGTTAGTGTTCGTATTTTTTGACAATTTAAGCTGGTTTTTTTAAATTTTTTGAAATTTTTTTTTTGATTTTTCGTAAAGTCTTGTACACTTTTAAATTTTTTGAGAAAACTTTATCGAATTTGTGAGATCTTCGAGTTTTAAACGGTATTTTTCGGAAATCTTCGGTAAATTTCGGAAATTTTTGAATTTTTTGAGAAAATTTTGAATTTTTTTTGAAAGTTCTTTTGATATTTTTCTGAAATTTTCGGAAAAATTTTTCAGGTCTTCGGAATTTTTCGTATATCTTCGGTAATTTTCGTAAAACTTCGTTTTTTTTTTACAAGTTTTCAATATTTTTTTTTAATTTCTTTGGAAATTTAATTATTTTTGTAATTTTTTCACGAATCAAATGGAAGTGACGGCACTTGAGACCTTCATTAAAGCTTCGGAAGATGTTGTCACCTTTGGTGCTGGTTTTTTTAAGCTTGACGATGAGGTACACAACGTTTTTTCGTTGGAAATGAGGGGTAAGCGATTAGATTCATTGTGGGAGAAGGTTGAATCCTCCTTTGTAAGGAGCATGGAGTATGTAAAATCGTTAGAAGACTCTGATGTTAGGGATTTGACATCTATTGAGTCCAAATATCAGATAGCTTTTGACGCGTACGTAAACTGTGCGTCCAATATAAAAGGGAAAATACAAGTTTTCAATGCAATAAAGGAGGAACTTAATCCTAAACCCCAGCCTTCGGCGGTTGTAGTTCCTCAAGTTGATGATTACTTTCATCGAATGGCGTTGCCTCCATGTGATATCGATGTATTTGAGGGAAATTTTTTGTCGTGGCCTACGTTCAGAGACCTTTTTACCGCGGTTTATATTAAAAATGCTCGTTTAAGTAATGTTGAGCGCCTTTGTTACCTCATTAAGAAAACTAGTGGGGAAGCAAGGGAAATCGTTTCAAGAAGCCAACTTACTAATGAGGGCTTTAATATAGCGTGGAAAAATTTGGAAGACACATACGACAATAAGCGTATGTTGGTTTTTAATCAATTCGATGCTTTTTATGCTATTCCTTCCTTTGAGGAAGAAACTAGCGAGGGTCTTAAAACGATTCAGCGCGGCGTAAATAAATGTTTGACGGCAATGTCTACGTATGACATTCCAATTACGAACTGGGATCCAATTATAGTTTACAATTCTGTAAAACGGTTGCCTCCGCACACCGTGCACCTTTTCGAACAAACAGTTAAGGTAAAGAAATCTATATCTTCTTGGGAAGACTTGTACAAGTTTTTGACGGAACGAATCCAAACTTTAGATTGCCTACGCGATCTTAAAGGCTCTGGATCGTCCAAGAAAACTGTTCAACCAAAGGTGAAGTCACATCATACCAATGCTACACCTTCTACGATTACTTTTTGTGGTTTGTGTCCAAATCAAGGACACTTTTTACGTATCTGTCCAAAGTTTAAAAAACTTTCAGTTGCTGACAGATATTCTACTGTAAAAAAGTTTCATCATTGTGTCAATTGCTTTTCAAAGGCACATGAAGCTAAGAATTGTAAGAGCAAAAATACTTGCTCTATTTGTGACAAGCGACATCATACTATGTTGCATCGTGAGGTACAATCTGTTAACAGACCGGCAAGGGGAAATAATTCTTCTACGGCAGTTGTGAGAACGCCTTCCGCCCCTGGATTACAGAACTCCCTGCCTGATAATTCTCTCCTTCCGTCTACGTCTACGGGTATTAGTCACGCGGCTCCTGCAAACCGCCAGGTGTTCCACGCGTCACAGGATAGGACTGTACTCCTAGGGACAGCAATGGTGAATCTTATTCACCATGGTACTACGTACCAAGCCCGGGCTCTTATAGATCCGGCTTCCGAGGCTTCGTTTATTTGCGAAAGCTTGCAGAATCGCCTGAAACTCTCAACGCATTCCACGAATGCTCAAGTTTCAGGTGTAAATCAAGCAGTCTCGGCTACTTCGAAGAAAATTTGTTCTTTGAAGATTGGCTCTCCCTTGGACAGTACACTTGTCTTGGAAACTATGGCACTTGTCTTGCCTAGTATATCGGGTAATTTACCATCCTTTGTCATTCCTTCGTTTATAAGGGATAATCTATTGGATCTACATCTAGCAGATTCTAAATTTTACGACAGTAAACCTGTCGACCTTTTGCTTGGCGCGGATTTATATCCTCAAATTCTTTTGGGAGAAATTCGTCGAAATATTTTGGGCTCATTGCTAGCTCAAAATACAGTATTTGGTTGGATTATTACTGGTCCAATTTCACAACCTCGGGTCCATGTCTATTCGACTAGGGTAGACTTTTCCGAAGAAGATTCTCTTAATAGAACACTTCTTAGATTTTGGGAAATTGAGGAAACTCCAAAAAAGAAAAATTTATCGGTTTTTGATAAAATTTGTGAGGAGAACTATAGGTCAACAACGCGTCGTGCTTCTGATGGTCGATACATTGTTACTCTTCCATTTAAGCCTGAATTCCCTGAAACTTTAAGCTTAGGTATATCGAGGTCGAATGTCATGAAACAATATTTCAGGACGGAATCCTCGCTTCTACGAAGACCTGAGATTAAAGAAATATACGACAACGTCGTAAGGGAATATCTGGACCTTGACCATATGAAACTCGTTTCATATACCCCCCCGGCTTTAACACATTCGTGTTATTTGCCCCATCACCCAGTCGTTAAACCTGAGCGAAAGACTACAAAATTGCGAGTCGTTTTCAACGCTTCGAACAAAACTTCGAACGGGAATAGTCTTAACGACTGTCTTTACGTCGGACCGACTTTGCAGTCGGACTTGGTCCTCTTAATTTTAAGATGGCGCCTTTTCAAATTTGTCTTCAATTGCGATATTACGCAAATGTATAGGCAGATTAGGGTGGATTCTTCTCATACTCCATTTCAACGTATCTTGTTTCGAGATTCTCCGACGGAGAACGTTAAGGAGTATGAGTTGCAAACCGTTACTTTCGGCGTAAATTGCGCCCCTTATTTGGCGATTCGAACGCTTTTACAATTGGCGGACGATTCTGAGGCTGAATATCCCCTGGCATCACACATCCTTCGGAAGTGTATGTACGTTGACGACGTTTTAACAGGGTATCATGACGTCTCGACAGCTCTGATCGCTCGTGATCAGCTGATGGCAGCTTTGTCTTCTGCAAAATTTGAGCTTCGGAAATGGACTTCCAATGAACGCTCCATTTTAAATGGGTTTCCCCCTGAGCATTTAGTCGATGCGAAACTTTTGACTTTTGTTGAGTCAAGTAGCTCTAAAACTTTAGGGATTCAGTGGAACGCTCAACTGGACTCTTTTTACTTCAGTGTGAACCCCATCACACCTAAGTCTAGTCATACTAAAAGGGAAGTTTTGTCTCTTATAGCAAAACTTTTTGATCCCGTGGGTTGGCTTGGTCCAGTTATTGTTGTTGCTAAGATGATTATGCAACGAATTTGGCTTGATCATATTGGTTGGGATGAGGATCTTCCTCCTTCAACGGAGAATGATTGGCAAAGGTTTGTAACTTCATATCATGAAGTTAACAATATTCGAATTCCAAGATGGGTTCATTATGGTCCTGATTCTTTGGTCGAACTCCATGTCTTTTCTGATGCCTCGGAAAAGGCATACGCGGGGGTGATATATATACGTATTGAGACCTCCAGCGGTGAAATTTATACCCACCTTTTGTCTGGTAAAACGAGAGTAGCTCCCATAAAATCAATCTCGATCCCTCGCCTGGAGCTTTGCGGAGCAGTTTTAGCTTCCGAGCTTTTACAGACGGTACTTGGCGAAATTGATATCGGTATTCACCAAGTGTATTGTTGGACTGATTCTACGATCGTCCTTGCTTGGTTGAAAAAGGACCCTTGTACCTGGGCTACTTTTGTCAGAAACCGGGTATGCCAGATTCAACAAAATGTTGGTAATCACAATTGGTACCACGTTAGGTCTGAGGACAATCCTGCCGATTTGGGCAGTCGTGGTATTTCGCCTTCTGAACTGATGGGTAATGATCTTTGGTGGCATGGACCACGTTGGCTTCGCCAGGATAGATCACAATGGAATATTTCGGATATTTCCTGTTTGCATACTGATATTGAGGCTCAGGTTGTAAAGACTCATGCTTCATTCTTCGCAGACGCTAAAGGGAAAGATTTGAATTACGATATTCTTGAAAACTATTCGAAGCTGGACAAAGCTCTTCGTGTAATCTCATATGTTCTGAGATTTATTTACAATTGCCGTAAAAAGCAAAATTTGGATACGCTTTCGTATCCGGGGAAATCACTTTCCAATTCGGAGATAAAAAGGGCAAAAATGCATTTGGCCATCGTAGCTCAAAAACGTCACTTCGGTGACGAATATGAATGTCTCTTAAAGGGAAAGCCCCTATCCACGAAGAGTGCATTGGTTCCTTTGAACCCCCTTTTTAGATAAAAGTGGTGTTATGAGATTGAATGGTCGTTTAGTAAAATGTCCATCTCTATCTTATTCTGAACAACACCCTATAATTCTACCCTATTCAGACAGGTTCACTCAGCTTTTAACCGAGTTTGTTCATTTGATTTCCATCCACGGTGGAAATCAGTTGATGTTGCGGATACTTCGTATAGAATATTGGATCCCGCGAATGAAATCAAAGATTCGCGGAGTTATCGGTCGTTGTAAACGCTGTCTGCTTGATCGGAAACGATCTTGTAGTCAGATTATGGCCGCTCTTCCTCCGGAAAGAACTACTTTAGTTAGGCCTTTTACTACCACTGGTGTAGACTTTGCGGGCCCTTTTGATATCAAAAGTTTTACCGGCAGAGCGTGTAAAATAACTAAAGGATACGTTTGCATCTTTGTTTGTTTTTCGACGAAAGCGATACATTTGGAGGCAGCGTCTGATTTATCAACCGCTATATTCTTAGCCGCTTTTCAGAGGTTTGTTTCGCGTCGAGGTTGCCCTCACACGATGTTTTCGGACAATGGTACTAACTTCGTAGGCGCGTCGCGAGAATTGGAAAGGGACTTTAAGACGTTTCTTAAGGAAAGTCAGTCCGCGGTTTGTTCCACATACGGGTTTCAGGAACTTTCGTGGCGTTTTATCCCAGCTGGGGCCCCTCATATGGGTGGTCTTTGGGAAGCCGGTGTGAAAAGTTTTAAGCTTCATTTTCGAAAGGAAGCGCAAGCCTTCAAATATACGTTTGAAGAGTTTTCGACAATACTTGCGAGAATTGAAGCTTGCTTAAATTCGCGTCCTCTTTGTCCTATGACGGATAACCCACAGGAACCGGTAGCGCTGACGCCTGGTCATTTTTTGATTGGTTCGCCAATTCTTGCTCCCGCCGAACCTGAAATCGATGAACCTCCTTTGAGTATCGTAAATCGGTTTAGAAAAATGAAAGCTCTGACTCAGCACATTTGCCAACGGTGGAAAGATGAGTACTTGTTGAGCTTGCATAAACGTTACAAATGGCAACATCAAACACGGGAAATTCAGTTAGAGGATTTGGTCGTTATTAGACATGAGCAGCTTCCTCCCACTTCGTGGAGGTTAGGTAGGGTCGTTAAAATTCACCCGGGTAGTGACGGTCGTGTTAGAGTCGTCGACGTACGCACTGCGAATGGGGTTGTAAGGCGACATATCGCAAAACTGGTCATTCTTTCCAACTTAAATTAAAACTATTTTTTGTTCTCCGATAACATATCTTATTTCCTAGCATAATGACCGCAGTGCCAAATCTTTTTGATGACACTTTGTTGGAGGATTATGAGGAGGAAATGGAGATCTCGGAGTCAGCAGTTACTACCTTAGCTGCTCCTGAAACATCTGCTAATCCTGCAGTCATTTTGGCTGCCCCTATTGTTACTGCTACTACCACTACGGAGAAGCCGTCTCTTGATGGCGTACCTTCACTTAATGTTGTGTCTGTTTTAGATGCGGCAACGATTAATAATTCGTCGATACCCGCAACTTCATCGGGTACCATTGAACTCTCGGGCTCGAATAGTCTTCCGACACCTGTTTCGGAAAAGCAAAAAAAGCGTCAGTGCAGAATTTGCAATTACAAGCACCCATTGAGCAATTGCTCCGAGTTTCGGAAAATGAGCCACGAGCGTAAGCTTCGAATGGTGGTTCTACATCGGTACTGTGCTCGCTGCTTAGCCTTTTCACATCTCGCGAAAGATTGTAAGAGCCGTTTTAAATGTGGTAAATGCAAGGGGGATCATAATACCCTCCTGCATCCTTCCCGACCAGCTCCGTTGGTATCTGAGGCAAAACAGTCTTCTCGCAAAAAGCATACCAAACTACAGTCCGCTAAACAAAAGGCTTTGCATATTGAGCAAACGCGCTTGAATAAGAAAAATTCTGCACAAAATTATCCGTCTTCGTCCGTTTCTAACATTTGTCCCTTGCCAATACGGCACATTGTCTCATTTTCCCCTACCCTTCTGGTTAAACTTTATTTGCCAAAGAGCACTATTCCCTTAAGAGCAGCCCTGGATCCTTGCTGTAAAGCAAGTTATATTTGCAGTTCTATGGTGAATCAACTTCGGCTGTCCGTGTCTACCGTTGACAATGACAAATATTGTCGTCTTACGGTTGGGTCGTCTTACGACGCCGACCAAAAGATTGTGTTAACCGCGAAGGTTACACCCATGAAGGGAGTGAACACTCCAGTTGAGTCCGCTCCGGACTCGGTTCGGGAACATTTTGCAGGGTTTCAGCTTGCTGACCCTAATTTTAATCGTGCTGGACGGGTGGTTTTAGTTTTTGGACCAGAGGTTTATCCTCAAATTATAAAAAATAAAATTTATTCGAGCCCGGGTCTTCCAATGGCCCAATATACCATGTTTGGCTGGGTTATATCCGGTCAATCCCCTCTATAGGGGTCCGGTCTGATGGACCGCTTTAAAAACTTCCGGTTGCCTATGTAACTGGTCCGGTCTATTTGACCGCTTTGAAAACCTTCCGGTTATTTATAACTGGTCCGGTCTGCTGGACCGCTTAATAAACCTCCGGTTACTTTTGTAACTGGTCCGGTCCTCTGGACCGCTTTAAAAATATCCAGTATTACTGGTCCGGTCTCCTGACCGCCTTTTTTAGTTTTAAGTGTTTTTAGAAAAAATAAATGAATTAAAAAACTCACTTGAACTGCATGATACCTCTTATTTAAATATTTAGCATAGATTACCTTTAAGTTTCTGTTGCAACTATTTTAGTGTTGCAAGGTGGCCGGCAATGTTTAAGCGTAAACACTTTATTTGCTTAATAAATTTATAAATTGACCCCTTTGGTCTTTAAAGGGTTAAAACTAGTTGGAATCTGCATTATTACACTTTCAATGCAACTCTGTTAAGAGTTTTTGCACAGATTCTAACTAGTATAACCGATAACGGTAGTTTTAGGCATTGTCTGTCACCCTTATACATACACTTTGTATGTCTTTTTTACTTACTTGTTCTGTATACCTCAACAACAGCACTACGTGCCCCTACTTATTTTTATTAAAAAAGGTAATTTATTTATTTAAATAAAACAAGAGAATTTATCTCCATTTTTAACAATTTAAAACTTTGTCTTTTTATTTCACGCATTTACGGCGAACATTTTGTGGTCCTTCGAACCGGATTTCCAACTTAATTTAATTTCGGCTGTCCGTGTCTACCGTTGACAATGACAAATATTGTCGTCTTACGGTTGGGTCGTCTTACGACGCCGACCAAAAGATTGTGTTAACCGCGAAGGTTACACCCATGAAGGGAGTGAACACTCCAGTTGAGTCCGCTCCGGACTCGGTTCGGGAACATTTTGCAGGGTTTCAGCTTGCTGACCCTAATTTTAATCGTGCTGGACGGGTGGTTTTAGTTTTTGGACCAGAGGTTTATCCTCAAATTATAAAAAATAAAATTTATTCGAGCCCGGGTCTTCCAATGGCCCAATATACCATGTTTGGCTGGGTTATATCCGGTCAATCCCCTCTATAGGGGTCCGGTCTGATGGACCGCTTTAAAAACTTCCGGTTGCCTATGTAACTGGTCCGGTCTATTTGACCGCTTTGAAAACCTTCCGGTTATTTATAACTGGTCCGGTCTGCTGGACCGCTTAATAAACCTCCGGTTACTTTTGTAACTGGTCCGGTCCTCTGGACCGCTTTAAAAATATCCAGTATTACTGGTCCGGTCTCCTGACCGCCTTTTTTAGTTTTAAGTGTTTTTAGAAAAAATAAATGAATTAAAAAACTCACTTGAACTGCATGATACCTCTTATTTAAATATTTAGCATAGATTACCTTTAAGTTTCTGTTGCAACTATTTTAGTGTTGCAAGGTGGCCGGCAATGTTTAAGCGTAAACCCTTTATTTGCTTAATAAATTTATAAATTGACCCCTTTGGTCTTTAAAGGGTTAAAACTAGTTGGAATCTGCATTATTACACTTTCAATGCAACTCTGTTAAGAGTTTTTGCACGGATTCTAACTAGTATAACCGATAACGGTAGTTTTAGGCATTGTCTGTCACCCTTATACATACACTTTGTATGTCTTTTTTACTTACTTGTTCTGTATACCTCAACAACAGCACTACGTGCCCCTACTTATTTTTATTAAAAAAGGTAATTTATTTATTTAAATAAAACAAGAGAATTTATCTCCATTTTTAACAATTTAAAACTTTGTCTTTTTATTTCACGCATTTACGGCGAACAATCGCAATGGATATTTTTCGATTTTCATCATTATGGATATTTATTTTTTGAACAAAAATTTTTATTTTATTTTTTTGAACAAATTGGAAAATATTTTGAACTTTAAATATAAATATTTTGATGAAAACAAAATAATAAAACGTTTTCCGGTCCTTGCTTTTTACCAATAATTTTATAATTTTACAAACTTTTTACCAATAAAGTTGTAAATTTACAAATTTTTTGACGCGATGAAACTAACAAGGAGGTTTCGTGTTTTCACTAGATTTTTTGCTACCTTCTATTTTACGAGAATTCATAGTAAAAATTACGAGCTTTTTCGTAATTTTACAAGATTTTTGTTATCCCGGGTAAAAATGAAATATATATGATCATATATGAAGATATATGGATCATATATGGATTTATATAATCATATATTATCATATATGCCTCCATATATGTTCATATATGATCTGATCCGAAAATTGGCCTGATATGACCTCATATCGGGCCAATTTTCGGATCAGATCATATATGAACATATATGGAGGCATATATGATAATATATGGTTATATAAATCCATATATGATCCATATATCTTCATATATGATCATATATATTTCATTTTTACCCGGGCATTTTTTTGTTAAAAAACAAGGAAAACTGTAAAATATTGGTAAAATGGGATTAAGAAACTTTTTCTAGTAATTTGACAAGGTTTTTTTTGTGTGTACATTAGGGCGTACCGTCAAATTAAAATTTTCGAATTTCATGCCTGGCAATCGATAGCCACGTTAGAGCTGATTATGGAAAAATTTATGAAGAAATTTTGCAAGGTCATCTTCAGTCGGCAACCAGTGGTCGAAGTTAAAAAAAATTACTTATTTCTATCAAAATTCATATCCGAATTTTTTTACCTAATCCGGCTCAAAAATTCGGAAATTTGGAGCACTTTATTGGAAAAATATTTAAGCTAAAAAATTATTTTCTTATCCAAATTGGTCGCAAAAGTTGGAAAATGTTAAGTGTGTTATCTAAAAAATATTAAAAATATATAAAAACACGATTATGGTCCAAAAATGCTGATCAAAATCTGTGGACCAAAATCGCAGATCAGCATTTTTGGACCAAAATCGCGTTTTTATCAATGATGGGTACCAATACCTTTTCGATACCAATACCCGTTAATACCAATTCAAATTGAAAACCAATACCAATTAAAAACCAATACCTTTATTTGCGCGATACCAATACCAATAAAAAACCAATACCGATTCCCCGCTACCAATACCAATTAAAAACCAATACTTTTATTCTTCAAAACCAATACCAATAAAAAACCAATACCAATTCATTTTTTTCTACTTTCGTATCGGTTTTGTTTCGGTTTTTTGTATTCTTATTTTCGCTTGTTTTAATTGTGACGTTTAACATTTTCTTTCCATTACATTAGGTTTTACCTGACTAACGAATTGCAAAAGATGTTACATCGATCAGTAATCGTTTGCATGCAATGCCACATAACAAAAAGGAGTTAGCTACTTAAATTTTAAAAGCCATAAAACCATAAAAGGAATATTTTTTGTCACGGTTTTTATGACCCCTAATAAAAGTAGATCTTAAAAAATTTAGACCTTTTCTGTGATGAAATTTTTTCTTTTGCAAACATTGTTAATATTTGATATATGTACATTAGAGTGTCCCTTATTTTGGAAATGTTGGAAATGTTGAGACGGTACCCTCTCATTTTTTTCCTTTTGACTAAAAAATAACTCAGGAAAAATTTTACGCCCCTACGACCACGCCTTCCCTACGCGACGGGGCCTTAAAGAACGGGGCCTTAAAGAACGGGGCCTTAAAAATAATTTTTCCATACAAACCAAAAAATTTTTTTTTGATTTTTAATTTTTTTGTTATTAATTATAATATTACTTGGTTAGCTTATTCACGACAAAAAATTTGATTTTGCTGGGATGAGGCTTTCAGTTCTAAAAAATTTTTCGAAAAAAAAAATTTAGAGCTTTTGGGGTCCTACAGTAAAAATTTTTTAAAAATTTTTTTTTTTTAGTTTAGACAAGCAACCGTTTTAGTTGTAATGTTGCTTTTAATGATATATATTCATAAAAAAATATTATTCATATCTGTGACATCTTGATCGTGTATCGAAAAACATCAAAAATGCATTTTTTACCCTTTTTTATATCACGATAAAGATGTCACAGATAGGAATAATATTTTTTTATGAAAATATATCATTAAAAGCAACAATTCAACTAAAACGGTTTCTTGTCAAAACTAAAAAAAAATATTTTTTAAAAAATTTTTACTGAAGGACCCCAAAAGCTCTAAATTTTTTTTTTCGAAAATTTTTTTAGAACTGAAAGCCTCATCCCACCAATATAAAATTTTTTGTCGTGAATAAGCTAACCAAGTAATATTATAATTAATAACAAAAAAATTAAAAATCAAAAAAAAATTTTTTGCTTTGTATGGAAAAATGGTTTTTAAGGCCCCGCTCTTTACGGCCCCGTCGCGTAGGGAAGGCGTGGTCGTAGGGGCGTAAAATTTTTCCTGAGTTATTTTTTAGTCAAAAGGAAAAAAATGAGGGGGTACCGTCTCAACATTTCCAACATTTCCAAAATAAGGGACACTCTAATGTACATTGAATGTCACTGCACTCTTCTTTGCGTTGTAAAAAAAATACTAATGTCCTTTTTTGGAAATTCCAAAATTTTAATCAAGCAGACGTTACAAAATTTTATGTCACAACACCAGAATCCAGAAAAAAAAATTTATTGTTTTATTAGAGGCACAGTCATATTATATATAAGAATTTAAGAACGCATAATGTGCAGTTCACACTTGCTATTTTTGAGAGTTTAAGGGCTACGTGTTTAAAAAATTATTTTTTTTGTATCCATTACGTTTTTATTCTGTTACTGGTGTTTTGTTAAACAACTTGATTAAGGTCGTAAGTGTGAACCCCATATAAGAAAAAAATGGACCCGTGTAATCGCAATTGGCAAAAGATCTAAAATCGAAAAAGGGGCCCCCTGCATGATAACCCATTTCGATCACCTTTTTCAAAAAAATATTTTTGTATGAAAAGGATGAAGTTCAGGTATATTTTGTTACAAATGTTAAGTCTTATCTTTCAGCAATTAAAAAATATCTCCCCTTGACCACCGGAATTTATGTGTGCATTAAATGCAATGTGCATCAGCAAAAACGAAAAATTTGCATTTTTTTAGTTTAGGCTTTTAATTATTTTTTAGATTTAATTTATTATCAAATTCCACTAATTGAAACATTTTTAAACTATTTATTTTGAAAATAACGAAATAAATTAATAGAATGCAAATAAATCCAAATATTAAAATTGCATAAAAAGTTGAAATACAGGCTTTTCTGGAATAACGGAACATTAAAATTTTTTTTACAAGAGTTTTCAGATCTGCCGGTGCTAATTTTACTAAATAGGTACCTTTTTCCAAAAAAAAAAAAATTAATCTTTGTCCAAAATGGGTTAAGCATGACTTAATTCTGAATGCAAATATTGCTAAAAAATATTTTTTTTTAAAAGGGGTTTTTCAAAAAAAAAAAACATCCCTCACGCAAAATTTCGACTCACTCTCTAGACACTCAGAATTTTTCAACTCACAATCACGTGATTTAAATGAAAATCACTTTTTTGAGTCACCCAAATCACGGGACCAGCGACCATCTCCAATTCAAATACATAACAAGTGTCTTTTTATTTGTTTAATCTATAACATCTGTAAATTTTATTTAAAATGAAGTGTCCACCCTTGAAAAAGTTTCCTTGTATACAATAGGTCTGAATCCAAAAAGTTTCAAGGCACTTATTTATTACCTTAATATAGTCACTTGACTTAAATGAAAATCACTCTATAACCAAATGATTTAAACGAAAATCACTCACGCTCACGCGTGAATCACGGGACCAGAGACCATCTCCAATTCAAATACTTTAACAAAAGGCAAGTGTCTCTTCATTTGATTCATCTATAACATCTGTAAATTTTGTTAAAAATGAAGTGTCCACCGTGAAATAGTTTCCTTGTAAGTCCGATTTCAAAAAGTTTCAAGTCACTTATTTATTACCCTTTTATAGTACTTAATTTAAATGAAAATCACTCTATAATCACGTGATTTAAATAAAAATCGCTCACGTCTGAATCACGTGGTTTTTTGAGTCACGCAAATTACGAGACGACAGACTATCTCTAATTCAAATACATAAACAAAAGACAAGTTTCTCTTCATTTGTTTCATCTATAACATCTGTAAATTTTATTAAAAATGAAGTGTCCACCCTGAAATAGTTTCCTTGTAGGTCCGATTTCAAAAACTTTCAAGGCACTTATTACCTTAATATAGGCTTATATTCTGAATTTCAAAAAATCGGTTAACATTTATGACCTGTAGAGACTTTTGGCCAAAAAACCTACCATCTCGCCCCAGTGTGCACTGTGGGGCGGACAGAAGGACGACTTACGTTAAATTAATTAATATTGACGACAAAACCTTTTGCATACAAATACCAAAACCGATATAAGATAAATACCAATACTTATTAAAAACCGATACCGATTCGAGGCTAAAACCAATACCAATACCCAATACCTAAATAATTCAAAACCAATACCGAAACCTATACCAATTCAACAAAAAATGAAAACCAATACCCATACCAATACTAATATAATTTTAAAAACCAATACCAATACCAATACTTTTATCGAATTGGTACCCATCCTTGGTTTTTATATTTTTTAGATAACATACTTAACATTTTCCAACTTTTGTTATCTAAAAAATATTAAAAAAATATAAAAACACGACTTTGGTCCGAAAATGCTGATCAGCATTTGAGAACCAAAATCGCAGATCAGCATTTTTGAATCAAAATCGCGTTTTTATTTTTTTTTTTCTAACATTTTTCAGATAACACACTTAAGATTTTCCAACTTTTGAGACCAATTTGGATAATAAATAATTTTTGTGTAAAAAAATCAACATCTGTGAACCAAAATCGCGGTTTTGGATTTTTTAAAATATTTTTTCAATAAAGTACGCAAAATTTCAGAATTTTGGAGCCGGATTTGGTAAAAAAATTTCGAACATGAATTTTGGTCGAAATACGTCAATTTTTTCCACCTTGACCGCTGGTTGCCGACTGAAGATGACCTTGCGAAATTTTTTCATAAATTTTCCCACAATCAGCTATAACGTGGCTATCGTTTGGCAGGCATTACAAAATGAAATTAGAAAATTTAAATTTGATGGGACGCCCTAGTGTACATTCCAAAAATGAAGCTTTTATGACCATTTTTCAGGAAATTGAATAAACACCAATTTTTATTTTAATATAAAATCCTGTGTTTTTGGAAGCCATCTTAATCAATTTTCAGAAATAAAATTTTCTGATGTGATGACCGCTTTATCTAAAGAAAATTTTGATAACTAAAATATATCATTCAAAAGACCAGCAAAAACAAATTTCTGTTTGTGTTTTTCTGATTGAAGAAGAAAATTGTGTCTTCTAAAGATTAAATTAAATGTGGATTTACCCTAGACCATGGTTTCTGTAGCCACTTCTACGTCATCAGTAGGCAATTACATTAAATTGATTATTTGATATTTGCTAGAAAAATTCTTTATATGTTTTTTTATCAACAGACTAGCCTGACATGAGCTTCGAACCTGTGTCGTTAAATCACTCATGTTTTGTAAGCCGAAGCCATAACCACTAGGCTATACTCGGTGTATAAACATCAGTGACTAAACGTCGTTTGTTTTTAACTCACAGTAGGTTTCGTGTGTGACGTATGCAGAAAAGCTTTTTCTCTAACTCAAGCAATGCATTTAATCTAGAGACCAACAACAATTTTTTTAATCTTTCATTTACTTTATTTTATGCAAACTTTACTATATTAAAATTTCTGTTTATGTAGTTTTCCTTCTCGGTTCGAAGGACCAAACTAAAAATTTCCAGAATTGATTGCCTCTTTTGTGCAATAATGTCTGAAAATTTAAGTTATCCACTTGAAAGACCAACATACTTGCTGTGTTTTTCAATAAGTGGATTTATTTTCGGATTAATCTTATTTAGTTTAAAATAAATATTTGAACATGCCAAAATAAATTTGGAATATTTTTTCCCGTAATCTACGATAAATTAGCAATTATAATTCGAAAAAATAATAAACAATTTTGGAAAATAAAAAAAGATATAAAAAAATCAAAATTAATCCAAGTAAATTTTAGGATTTAATACGTCCATTTTGGATTAATTTTGATTTATTTGTACCTTTTTTTATATTCCAAAATTTTTTGTTATTTTTTCGAATTATAATTGCTAATTAAGCGTAGATTATGGAAAAAATATTCCAAATTAGTTTTGTATGTTAAAATATTTTTTTTAAACAAATTAAGATAAATCAGAAAATAAATCTACTTATTGAAAAACACAGCAACTGTTAATTTTTGTTTATTTACTTAAATTTTCCGGTTCGAAGGACCAATTTAAAAATATGTTTTTGCAAAAAAATAAGTTTTTTCAGTGTACAATTAAGCACAAAAAAACTCTGTGAATCATTTAATTTTTTCTAACCTTCTTTTGCTTAAAGCTTTGGGCAAAAAAAGCCTAGATACGAGTATAAGTAAAATGATTTACATAAATGTTTCTTAAGTAATCTTCTATGCTATTAACGTTTAAAAGCTGCTATACAATTTTTGTTTTTTATTATTTCTATATTTCTCTACACTGAAGACTACTTTTCTTCATAATCTTGAAAAAAAAAACACTTTACTTCTCACTAATTATTATGCTAGTTAACACACTCCAAAAGATGGCTAGTAAAAACCTAAATTAAGTGTGAGAAATTTCATATTTGCCATTGGCTTTTTAGGTTTACTGAAGATTATTAATTTACTAAATTAGGTATTAATTGCTATGGAAATACAACAAAATTATGCGTTAGAGAAAAAAAAAAAAAATAGATAAAAGGAAATATATGTAAATAATTTTTTGGAAATTTATTAATGCCGTAATCATGCGTTTTTGAAACAAAATATTAAGAAATCATAAGCTTACCTAAGGCAGTAACCAAAAAATATATCAATCATTACCTGAAACGAAAAAGAGAAAATAATAAATTATTATTATTGAATTTTTAATAAAAACAAGTAAAAAAGTTAATTTCGGCCTTGCCGAATGTAGTGATACCCTCCACAATTTCAAAAAGATTATTGCAAAAAACTTTATTTAAAAGGAAATTACTTTAAAAAAAAAATTTTTTTTGAAAAAAAAATTTCTGCGAAAAAAAATTTTGGTAAAAAAAATCCGCGATTTTTTTCTTTTTTTGTCAAAAAATATGTTCGTGCTTGTTTAAATACCATTTGGTGTTCAATTATGTTCACATATGGCAACCAGAAGCCGAATTAAAGCATTTTGTATTTTTAGGTTATGTTGAATGTACTGAAATTTTTGAGGTGTGCTTACATTTTCGTTCATAACTTTTGAACCGCTGAACCGATATCGCTCAAATGCAATACCAAACTTCTCGGGAGAACTTCCAATAAATATGTTAAGTTTCAGTCATCTCTGTGCAATATTTTGTCCGCGACAGCATTTTCCACAGACAGACAGACGGACATCGCTAGAATGTCTTAAAATCGATCGGGCATCATGAATATATATACTTTATGGGGTCCCAGATCGATATTTCGATGAGTTACAAACAGAATGACAAACTTATATATACCCTCTATCACTAAGTGGAGGGTATAAAAATATGTGGGAAAAATAATTATGACTGAAAAAAGCTATATTAAGCTTTGGGATATCAAATATAACTTCTCAATGTCATAACTGTTAACCCCAAAATGATTTAACCTGTTTTTCACTATATTATTATTATTTTAATTTCATTATATAAATTTTAAATAGTTATTAAAATTTTAAAAAATTCTTTATAATTTTGCAGAATTTTCTAAAATATGTTTAAATTACATTTTATTATTGCTCAAACAAATTTTTACCAAATGTGTGTGTGTGGTTTAATTTATTTTGTAATTGTGCCCTATATAATCATTGAGTTTTGTATTTTGCAAAAATTTTGCAAACCATTTCTCTCCACATGTTGGGTTCAATAGTTTAAATACATTGTATAGTTTAGTATAGAAATAATTTAATTAAATTAAAACAATATTATAGGAAAATCAATCTATTTTTAATTATAAATTTTCTAATAAAAGTTCAAAAAAGTAATAAAAGCCAATATGTTTGAATACACTCAAAAAATGTGTATTAAATGTAAACCAAAAATCAGTAAAAACCACATAAATATAAATCCTTTTTACTGATAAAATGAAAAAATCAACAATGTGTAGTTTGCGGTAAAAATAACTATCATTTTTTGTAAAAACTATTTTCACATATTGAGTACAATTAGCTGAATAAATTTCACATTAAAAGTTTTCGGATGATTATAATAATAACTGGATTATATGAAACTAGTAAAAATTATCCTAAATAACTTAAATTTTTAAAAAAATTCAAGTTTTCATCGAAAAAAAATAAAAATGGCATGTTGTTTGCTACATCGATTTTTAGATTAAATTTGGAAAATTCAGAAATAGTTCTGAAATTTTTACAATAACATATAATGCCAATCGAAAGCTCTATATAAAATGTGCTTTGAAAATTTGAAAATTGTTGAGGTACCGTAGAAAAAAATTAATATAAAGCAGAGACAGGCAAACACATACTATCATATTTTGTCTTTGTGTGTGTAACATGTAGCACTCTCATACAGTGTTGCCAGAAAATATTTGGCTCTTGTCCCCAATTTGAAAAATGAAATCCCTAAAAATACCCTACAAATTATATAAAATCCCCAAAAAAAATTTAATGAATATTCAAATATAAACTCTCTTTTAATTAAAAAAATGGTGTTTATTAAACAATATTTTTATATTAATTTCACGGTTGGACCTTTTTATGATATTTAAATATTAAATTTTAAATAAAAAAGTTGTATTAAATCGCCTTCTTGAGATATGGGAATTTGATTTTTTTGTGAATCAAGCCCCCAAATCCAAGAATTCTGTTGATACTAAAAAAGTGTAAATGTTGTCTTTTTATTCCTCTTCCCTAAAAAATTACATAACTTTGGAAAAAAAACCCGGCCCCGATAAGATCAGGAATACCATCAGAACATTGTAAGAAGTTTAAAATGTACTTTTTTTGGTTTTATCCTTATAACTATTCTTTTGAAAAAAAGAGAAAATACTGTTCGAATCAGATATTTGCTTTTGCAAATATTTCTCAACGAAATTTGGATTTTAACCCCACGTTCTCTTTATTTGAGTATCTACAGGATTTTTTTTCACAATTCGAATATATATATGTGTTCCTCTCATTGGAGCATAGGGCACCTAAAAAATTCGAATAATTAAGGATAAAACTAAAAAAATACATTTTGAACTTCCTTACATGTCCTGATGGTATCGAGACTGGATTTCTTGCAAAAAATAGGTAATTTTATTGGGGGGGGAATATAACTTTAACACACACTTTTCCAATCTTAAGAAATTTAATTTTTCTGATGACTGATTCGTATTCAGGAGACAGGAATACTTAAGAAAATTTCTTTTTAATTTTTTCTCTCAATATTACAAAAAACAAAAAAAATTGGTACAAAAAAACGTATCTTTAAAAATATGCATATTTGGTTCATAATTTTGACTTTTTGCTAATATTTTTGGATATAATGAATGGATTTTAAATTTTAACCTCAGGTTCTCTTTATTGGAGTGTTCACCTTACATATCTGGTTTGAACAGTAAATTTCTTGCAAAATTTGGATATTTATTGACATTACCTGATGGTATCCCTGATCGTATCGAGCCCGGATTTCTTGGATATGTTGGGATTTTTTATAAGAAATTTTAATACAGATTCGTGCTAGCAGGTAATACTCCAAAAGTTTCTATTCGGTTGTCAAATAATTTTTTAACGACCCTCAAAAATACTAAAATTCAATCAATACAGTTGGAGACACCAGCACCTATTTTTTTGGCCTCTAATACTTTTGACCACCAATTTTTTTGTAAACGAAGCATTATATTTTTATTTTGATATCTCATTACTTTGCACTTAAGTAGGCGTTCTAAATAAACAAAATATTTTTTTATTGTTTCCAAATAAATTGGTGGTCAAAAGTATTGGATGTCAAAAAATAAAAATAAACTTTTAGTATTTTTGTATGTCGTTAGAAACTATTTGACAACTGAATATAAACTATTCCGAGTTTGAAAAAGATTAACTTTGTTCGACCCTCATAAAACATTTTATTATTTTATCTTGCCCAATCCAAATGATGGGATTAAGGACAGTTTTACGGGGAAAATAACAAAAAAACAGTTGTCTACCAGCTTTTTTAGTGCATTTAAAAACAATATTTTTGTTTTTGAAAAAACGTCAAAAAATAATTAAAGCATTGTTATTCCAATTTTACTACTTTGACATTAACAAATGAATGCAGTTGTAATTTTTGACTGCATTCTGTACCAATGTCAATCTCAATGAGATTATCTCATCAATTGGTAATAGTCTTAACAATTTTAAAAATTAAATTTTTAATTTTTGAAAAAAAAAATCCCCAAATTTTAGAAAAAATCCCCAAAAATTAGCGAAATCCCCAAATCCCTCCCCTGGAAATCTTGTCCCCAAAACAAACTCGAAATCCCCATTTTGGGGAAAAATCCCCTAATCTGGCAACACTGCTCTCATACTCAATGCACTTAAAGAAACTTATAGTAAAAATAATAATACATTTAACCATTTAAAAAATAAAAAAGATAATAAATGACATTGGTTAAAATGTATAGCAATGTAATATTTAGTGAATAGTGACAAACTAAGCATCCTGGTTTACCAAAAAATGTTCCATAAACAAAAATTTGACACTAAAATTTTTTATTGGTTATTTCTCTAAGTATACTTTAAGCAAGATGAGAGGAGAATTGTGTTTTTTTATTTTGTTTAATGAGTGAGAACATGTAAGTGTGAGAGTAAAAACGCCGCGTAGTGCTTTTGCCTGTAGCTGATATAAAGCGATGTCATGCAAATATTGCTAAATTTTACCATTCTTGACCACGCCTATCTCACCGATTTTTCTAAAAAACAAACACTTTTGTTTAACGATTTATTAGTCCATTGATTTTGATCAAAGAAGCTTTTTTGTGGTACGTTTGAAATGAAGAGCTCCATTCCATCATTTTTATACCCTCCACTTAGTAAAAGAGGGTACATATAAGTTTGTCTTTCCATTTGTAACTCATCGAAATATCGGTCTAAGGCCCTATAATAAATATATATTACTAGCAGGCCCGCCCGGAACTTCGCCCCCGGTAATATTAAATACCTGATTAAGGAAAGATCAGGATTAGAGTCTCCATTTCTAAAATTCTCCCCTACAGGATTTTTATTATATTTAATTTTTATCGTTGAAGTCTTTTATAAATACTATTTAGAATAAACAATAAAAATAAAACAGCCCCGTTTAGCTTGGAAACATGTTCGTTTCGGTAAATAATGTTCTTGAAAATTTTTGAGCCCTTATATCGTAATTCTTGAAACCATTTCATTCCCCGTTTCACTCCATTTTGTTCCCCGTTCCATTCCATTTCGTTTCCATTTCTATTCATTTGTTCCCCATTTTATTCCATTTTGTTCTGAATTCCAATTCATTCCGTTCCATGTAGACTTCATTCTTTAAAAAAAATAATAAAAGTACCGCATTACAATAATTTACCCTTATCCCTATTAAAATCTAAATTTTCAGAAGGTACTTTTTCAGAATGATTTTTTGGGCTGGAGGATCCAACATTTCAAGTTACTATGACCAATTTTTCAGGAGATAGAAAAAGTTACAAAGTTCACTACTTTGCACGTATTTGCCCCAGTAGAATCGGAATTTCCAAAAAGTAAATTTTTCAGAATGTTTTGAAATTAGAGGAGTAGTTTGGTAGATTTTCAAATTTTCAAATATTGGTGAAAACATTTTTGAAATCTCACAATAAGTTTCGTATATTTAAAAATTTTACGTAGATGAACCGTAGCCTATGTCTAACCTGATGGACCATTCTTAATATTGGAAAAAACATTTTTTAAATGAGTAGTTTCGGATGTTTGAAATATTACGTTTTTTGGCCAAAAGTGGGCGTAGAAGTAGGTGTGGTCGATGAGAGCTAACCTATGTCCACCCTGATAACGTTTTTTAAATCGGATGAGTAGTTTGATCATATTTAAATTTTACGTTTTTCTTGCCAAATGTGGGCGTAGAAATGGGCGTGGTCAATAAAACCTAGAATATTTCTACTCTGAAAGACTAAGTATTGGTGAAAAAATTTTGGAAATCGGATGAAAATTTTTGGAAATTTTTAAATTTTAGTTTTTTTTTGCCAAAAAGTGGGCGTATAAGTAGGCGTGGTCGATAAATCCTAGCCTATGTCCATCCTGCAGGAACACTCTAAATATTGGTGAAAACATTTTTGAAATCGGATGAGTTGTTAAATTGATATTTAAATTTTAAGTTTTTGGGCCAAAAGTGGGCGTAGAAATGGGCGTGGTCGATGAAACACAGCATATGTCCACTATGAAGAACCATTCCAAGCAAAGTATTGGTGAAAACAATTTTTAAATCGGTTCAGTAGTTGTGGAGATTTTTAAATTTTACGTTTTTTGGCTAAAAGTGGGCGTATAAGTGGGCGTGGTCGATGAAATCTTTTGATTTTTGAAATCGGGTGAGTAGTTTCATAGATATTCAAACTGTAAGTTTTTTACCAAAAGTGGGCGTAGATGTGTGCGTGGTCGATGAAACCCAGCATATGTCCACCATGAAGGACCAAGTATGTATTGGTGAAAAAAATTTTGAAATCGGTTCAGTAGTTTTGGAGATTTTTCAATTTTACGTTTTTTGGCCAAAAGTGGGCGTGGTCGATGAAACCTAGCCTATGTCCATCCTGGAGAAACACTTTAAATATTGCTGAAAACATTTTTGAAATCGGATAAGTAGTTCCGGAGATTACCCTCTACAAACAAACAAACAAACAAAAAAACAAACATACAAACATTACCTCTTTATAATATTAGTATAGATAGTATAGATATAGATATAGATATAGATTGATCAGTGAGCAATTTTACGACATTCTAGCGATATTTGTCTGTCTGTCCGTCTGTTCGTTTGTGGAAATGGTGATCACGGTCAACAGATTTGACTAAGACTTGGCATATTTACTTGTTAAGGCTGTTTGGTATTGGATTTGAGCGAAATCGGTTCTGCGGTTCAAAAGTTCTAAAATAAAATTCGGCTGCTTGTTGACACATGTGAACATAATTGATTACCGAATGGTATTTAAACAAGTACAAACATATTTTTTTTATCAAAAACAAAATTTTCGCCAATTTTTTTTTTTCACCAAAAAATTATTTTTGCGCATTTTTTTTCCAAATTTTTTTTTCAAAATTTTTTTTTCAAATAAACTTTTTTTACATTGTGGGTATCAATTATAGATGGGGCGTGAGTGATTTTTGACTTCCTCACGCTCACGACAGGCATTTTTGAATCACGCACACTCACTCACGAGCATATTTTTTCTACTCACACTCACTCACAATCACGTGAGTAAATTTAATACAACGCAAGCTTCACTCACACTCACGTTGACTCACACTCACGAAACTCTTATTTATACAAAAAAAATTTCAAAAACTAAAACTTCAAAAATCTTTTAAAATTTTCAGCAAAATTTAAAGTTGAGCATGATTTTACATTTTCTTTGCTATTTTCGGGACGAAATCTTAAGTTAAGCCAAATTTTAAAATTTTTTTGATGCTTTTTTTGGTACGAAAGGAAATATGAAGAGAAAATAAATCACGCAAACTTACTCAAAAAATCGACTCACGCTCTAATCTGCTCATGTGTCCATCTCTAGTATTAATACCCTCCACAGTTTTAATGAACTTTTGAAATTTTTCTGTTTATAATTTTCCATTTTATTTTTTTATACCTTCCAACCACAGTATGGGGGTATACTCACTTTGTCATTCCGTTTGTAACGCATCGAAATATCGGTCGGGGACCCCATAACGTATATATATAATTGATCCATGATCGATTCTAAGACATTCTGTGAATTTCCGTCCGTCTGTCTGTAGATGGCACGATGCAGTCCAAAATAAAAGAGCTAGTCTACTGAAATTTTGCACCTAGGCAAAATGGGCAAAATCGGCCCAGGGGAAAAAATCCCCCTTGAAGAATTGAACCAACCTCTGAAAAAATACACTTTTTTATATGTATTTTATTATGTCAAAAGAATGTCAAAGTACCGCGCTTGGAACCTAAGGATTATATTATGCCATTTTTTTCGGCCCTCTTATGTGGGCGTGGATATAAAAAATTAATTTAATTATTATAAAATTGTTGTATTACGTAAATGCATTTTTTCGGACTCAAATCAGTACGCCTACTTTTTATAATTTTTTTCTCTGAAGAACCCCCTAAAAACTCATATGAAAAGAAAATTATGACGTTATGACGAATATTTTAACACTCAAAAAGCTTTGGTTTAATTATCAGAATTATTGTATATTTCAGCAAAAAAACAACTATTAAAAACAACTGACATGAATAGTTGTAGTACTTTTTCAGAAAATGAAGCTCATCACAGACAACATTTTTGGATGGCATTACGAAGACCTAGTTCTTTTGAGAATCGTCCCGATTCTAAGGACTTCTTTTCTCAAGTTCTGATATCTTTCTCTCTTCCAATTAGAAAAACTCCCAAATCATGAGCACATATTTAAAAAAAATAACTCTTTTCCGATAGGAAAACCTCAGACTTCGGGTCCATGTTTTCGGGATAAAACCCCGCAAATACCAATGACTTTACCTCATCCACACATCTTATTTTTATTTGGACTCATCCAATTACAATTTCTTCCTAAAAATATAGAAAATCTATCATCATGAACTTTTCTCTATAAAAACCCACTCAGATTCTGTGCGCTTTTACTTATAGAGATTAACTTTCGTTACGAATTTTTTTTTTTGACTCACAAGCCCTATGATTCCTAATTAGTTTTTATGTGGAAATGTCCAAAAATCAGTACAATCAGTACATATTTTAAAAAATCAGTACAAATCAGTAAAAGGTATTTGGATCAGTAAACGTGACTAAAAATCAGTACGAATGGTCAGCCTAGTTTAAATCCCAATTTAACCCTCTTGCTGGTTTTTTTATTTTTTTTTTAATTTTTTGAGTTTTTAAATATTTTTTCTGAAGTAAAATTGTTAAATTTTTTTTTTTTTTGATAAATATTTTTTTTTTTTTTTTTTAATTTTTTAAACATTTATATTTTTTAAATTCTGATTTTTATAAAATAAAATAAAATTTTTTTAATTCGGCCTTTAAAATATCATATTTTGAGTAGGTTTTTTCAAGCTCGAGGTCACCAATCCTTTACTACTTACTAAAATAATTTTCAAGAAAATTCTTTTTTTGTTTTACATTTATTTATCCAGGTCACTTTTGCAAAACATATCTGCGATTCGGAATTTTTTTAGATTCCATTGTCAAGACTATTTAGCAAACATAAAAACAAATTTATAAAAGAACGGGTCGGCCAAGTCTTGCAAAAATTGCCAATATAAAAAAATTTAAAACAGAAAAATAATTTTCTTAAAAATTATTGTTGAAGAATATCAAAGTTTTAATTAGTAAAGGAAAAAGGACCTCGAGCTAGAATGAAACTGCACAAAATATAATATTTTAAAGGTCATTAAACGATTTTAATCAGAATTTGAACAAGAGAAAACAAAAAAACTGCGATGGGTATTTTTGAATTGACAAGCCCAAATCCTCCTAACCTCCAACCAAATTTAACACTCTCACTTGTTTATTCTTAGAATATTTGTTACTATTAGCAATTTACGAATAACTTATATATTATTACCCTCAATTTTTTTATGAGCGTACGTAGAAATAATAGAAAAACAATTTTACCAGATATGACAAATTGAAAAAGTTAAACAAAACATTAAAAATTTTAAATATATTATTAGAAATAAAAAGAGAGAAAAAACAACTTTATTTTAATTTGATTTAAGCATTGTGTAAGAATTATACTAAAGGATAATTTGGTTTAAAAATAAAACCACATGTTGTAAAAAAAATAAGGATAATGAACTTATTTTTACAACATATGAGGCTATAGAAGCTTTTTTTAGACCCATGTCTAACAAAAGGTTTAGGTAAAGTTGAAAAATTGCAAATTAACAAAAACCCCTTTTTCTTTCGACATTTAGTTGTATTTTAAATTATTTGAAAATTCATTTGGTTTAGCCTTAAAATGACAAAAGAAAAGTTTTTTTCTTTGGTTGTATTAAAATTTAATTAAATTTGACTTTTGGTATTTTTAACATTTACTTTTCACTTTAAATTGTTATATGGT
This sequence comes from Pegoplata infirma, assembly GCA_963921195.1. Taxonomy (NCBI): domain Eukaryota; kingdom Metazoa; phylum Arthropoda; class Insecta; order Diptera; family Anthomyiidae; genus Pegoplata; species Pegoplata infirma. Next base: position 216,931,000 of record OY992538.1, read on the forward strand.
GTTAACATATTTATACTTGCGGTTTTTGCTGTTACATATAAGCCACAATAATAAACGCCTACTAACCCAGTATTTTGTAAGAAGACCATCATTGCAAAATATAACAAAAAAACAGACAAGAGCTCATGCTTCCTTTTAAACCACAAATATTTTATATTTTAGGCCCTTTCGGACGGCAACATCCATTAAATGTAATTTTAAGTGGGAGTAACAATTTATTTTGAACTCTTTACTGTTAAATGTTTTATTTGAAATGTTTTTAAATAAACCCAAACAAATTGTTGGTAATAAAACAATTTGTGTGTTTTTAAAGGGAAAAACTAAAATTAAGTTGGGTTTTATGAATTATTAAATTTTAAAAAAGCTTTAAATACTGCTTAAATTTAATGTATATTTAATTTATATTAAAATACAAGTCTTTAATTCTAGATTCTGAAATCCAGTACATTTTTTGAAATTCCGAAATTTCAAGTGAAATTCGTACAGATAAAGTTGGAGATTTAATAAAATTTAGCTAACAAGGGAAGTCTCCCTAGTGTCACCAGCGGATCTTTATGGAATTGGTTTTATTTTGTAGATCAGAAAAAATAAATGGACACGTATTTTTTTTAGCTTTGTCCAAATTTATATTTAGGGGGTAAAAAGTAGGGGGAAGACAAGGCCATTTTTCAGTTTCTTTCGTTTTTCTCCTATATTATGCAAAGGAACCTAGTCATGTTATATACCAAAGGAAAGGTCTTTGGAAAACCTGTCTACGTGTGCTAAGAACGTGTCCAAACATGTACAACTTTTCGTCATATTGAGTAAAATACCAACATTTTAGGACATTTTTGTTAATAAGTCGAAAAATATTAACTTGTTTGGCCCGTTGTTAGCACTATTTAATTTATTTTAAATACCTTTAATCTTATTTTATTTTAAATACCTTTAATCTGATACCACACATGCCTATATTAATTTTGTTTAAATAGGCGCAAATCGTAAAAAACTGAAAAGGTCAATTTCCCACCATACAAATCGACCAGCCCTAAAAATGAGTTTGGGCCGCTAAAAAAAATAGCTGTCGAATTTTTGTTCTTAACAACATATCCAAATTTCATGAAGATCGGAGGGTGACACCGGGGAGACTTCCCTTGTTAGTCCAATTTAATAAATTAAAAAAAAGCACAACGGTTATTCATTAAAGTTCAACTGTATTTCAGGACTCCAATTGAAATTTAGAAAGGCTTAATTAGCATTAAAAAACTTAACATTAAATTTTGAAGATCATAATAAGAATTTATAAAAGCTCATGAAAGCCTTATAAAATCTATAAATGTATGATAGGTGTGATCAAGACATTTTTAAAAGCTTCGGAAAAGCTTTAAAATGATTTAAAATAAACCAAAATAAATTTTTAGTAATTAAACCATTTATGTTCTTAAGGAAATCCTAAAATATAACTGGTTGCATAATTTTTTTAAGCTTAAAACCATCATTAAATTTTTAATATATTTAAAATACTATATGACTCCAATTTAAATTAAGAAAAGCTTAATTGGTATTTAAAAAAGACCAATAAATTTTAAAGATAATAATAATAGAATTTATAAAAGCTCATGAAAGCTTTATAAAAATCTATGTATGCATGATTGGTGTGATAAAAAAATATTAAAAAGCTTTCAGAAAAGCTTTGAAATGTTTTTCAATAAACAAAAAAAAGGAAATACTAAAATTAAGTTGGTTCTAATTTTTTTGTAAAGCTTTAAATCATATTGGAATTTGTCATATAGTTAAATATATCTATTTTACTAGAGACTTTGAAACTCAGTAAATTTTATTAAAATTTTAAAAACCCTTTTACTTAATCAATATGCATTAGGGTGTTCCGTCAAATCTAAACTTTCAAATTTCGTGTAGAAATACCTGCAGATGGTCACGGAAGAGCTGATTGTGGACAAATCAATAAACTATTTTTTTTAAGGAATCCAAATTCATTTTCGGATTTTTATACCAAATCTGGATCGAAATTTGTGCATTTTTTTGGGAAAAATATTTTGAAAATTCCAAAATTGCGATTTTGGTCGGCAGATGCTGATTTTTAAACATACAAATTATTTTTGATTCAAATTGGTCTGGATTTGGATAAAAAATTCGGAAATACATTTTAATCAAAAAATGGCATTTTTAAAAACTTTTTAGTGGGTGCTGTGGCTTAGTGGTTAGCGCGTTGGACTTCTAGCCAGCAAGCCTGGGTTCGATTCCCGGCTCAGGCAGAACAACATTTTTTTCAGATATTTATTAGTTTCTATTTATAACTAATATCTATCGCAGCACCCTCCTTCGTTGATAAATAGCACTAAAAAACGTCAACGAAGTAAAATAATAAAATAATGGCTATTAAACACAGCTTCAAAAATAATTCGTCAGATCAATAACAGATGGCGATGCAACAACTGTACTCAAAATTATCAACACGCGCAATTACAGTGTTGCCATACTGAAGCCCTTCTATCTTTCAAATCTTTCATCTCTCTTCTATCCCCGTTCCGAAAGAAACATCACGGTTACAGTAGTAATTGATAGGCAGCATTGACTGAGTGTTCCTAAAATTCCTAAAAGCTTTCATAAATTTTGATATAAAAAACACCAAATTAAATTTAGAATATCGCGATACGATATATCGTAGTTAAAATTCATATAAAAAACTAAAGCTAATAAGCTCTTTTAAAGCTACATTAACAAATTAGAAACTTTTCTATAGTATATGCAATTTGTTAAAGACAAAGGTAACAATACTTAGAGACTAAATGTAGTAAAACTGCATTTACAGTTTTTCATTTCGTGATCCTGTTTCCTTTTAAAAGGGCGCTCAAAGTTTAAAATATACGTTTTTCGATTAAAATTCATATTCGGATTTTTTTTTACCAAGACCGGGTCAAAAATTATGCATTTTTTGGGGAAAAATATTTTGAAAATTCCAAAATTGCGATTTTGGTACCAGATGCTGATTTTTAAACATAAAAATTATTTTTTATCCAAATTGCTCTGAATTTGGATAAAAAATTCGGAAATAAATTTTGATCAAAAAATGGCATTTATAAAAACTTTGACCGCTGGTTGATGACTGAAGATCGAAAGTTTAGATTTAAAGGGACGCTCTAATAGTCATGATTGGTGTGGCCAACAAATTCCTAAAAGCTTTCATAAACTTTGATATCAAAAACACCAAATAAAATTTATAATATCGTAGTTAAAAGCTAATAAAAGCTAATAAGCTCTTTTAAAGATACATTACAAATTAGAAACTTTTCTATAGTACACACAAAAAAAAACTTGTCAAATTACTAGGAAAAGTCTCGTAATTCCATTTTACCAATATTTGACAGTTTTTAAAAAAAAATTTTTCGATTGAAATTTACATTGTTTTATCGCGTCAAAAAAATTTGTAAATTTAAAATTTTATTGGTAAAAAGCTTGTCAAATTACAAAATCAGTGGTAAAAAGCTTTTAAAATTACAAGGACTTGTTGTCAAATAGGAGGTAGCAAAAAAAAATTGTTAAGGACAAAGTTAGCAATACTCAACGTTATTGTTATTAAACGAGAATAATTTAAGAAAGACATTATGTACGTAATTTTTAAAGCTTTAATTTAAGATAGATAGCGTCCAGGTTGAGTGAATAATAATTGTGCTGCGAGGGTCAATCTGGAAAATGAAATTTTTTTATAGACATTTTTCTGAAAGTTTTTTAAAAATATTTCTAAGTCGATTTTTTTTTAAGTTCAAACATTAAAAATTTAAAAAATGGTTTTTATTCCTTAATCAAATAATTTTTTTAAATACAGTATAAGAAATTCATATTTTCGACCTCCAATTTTTTGTAAAGAAAAAAATTAGTTCATTATTGAAATTCATAAAAAGTTCATTATTGAAATTCATAAAAGCTCATGAAAGCTTTATAAAAAAACTTTATATGCATGATTGATGTGATCTCAACGTGTTTAAAAGCTTTTAGTGATCATTAACAAGATTAAGCGTTTTGACAACCTCAAAAATCTGCATATGCATTAAAAACTCTTCTTACCTACCCAATTACAATTTGTTTTATTGAATTAAGCATTAAATATCAAAAACACCCAACTTAATTAAAAAGTTCATTATTAGAATTCAAAAAAGCACAGGAAAGCTCTATATGCATAATTAATGTGATCTCAAAATTTGTGAAAGCTTTAAAAGCTTTTTTTGATCATAAACGTGAATAATAATTTGAGATGAAAACGAGCCTTCGGTAGCGTAAACAATTTTTTTTTTATTTTTAAGTCCAAACGGCAAAAAATTTTAATTAATTTCTCACTCCAATGCTGCCAGATTAAAAAAATAAATATTTTTTTTCACAAAAACTGATTTAACATAATTTTTCAATTATTTAAAGTTTTCTTTTAAAATATTGATGCCTTCGTTTTTTTTTCGTAATATAATTGATTAAACAGTATAAATACCCTCATATTTGATGAGGGCAACCTTTTTTAATGTTGCTTCCCAAAAACCAGCATATCCTTTGAATATTCTTCATACTGACCAAATTTTCCAATTTTTCTATTAAATTAAGCAACTAATTTTTTTTTTTTTCAGTTCTTTTGGTTTTAGTTTAAATTTAACCAAGCATAAAAATACAAAATAGAAAAAAGGGCATATGTCAGTTAAAAAAAATAAACATTTATTTTATCTTTCTGGTTTATACATAATAACCGTATGGATACATTTATATAAAAATGTCCTAATATGTAAGTATATCCTTACTTATGTTAATCAAAATAGAAATTGAAAAAAAAATTGTAGTAGCCAACCCTCTTTTATTTGGATATGATATGGTAACCCTCTATTAAATACTTAAACCATGTATTATATTTTTTTGACTGGGGGGGTTTTTTGGGTGTTTTGTTATAGACTGGAAGCAGGAAAAAAAAAGTCAAAAAGGTAAATTGAAAATAACTAATGGGTCTATGTAGTATAAGTCGGTTTTAGTGTTAAGTGGGTAATGAATGATTTGCATTCACCTGGAAAAATGTATTATTTGTTTAAGCATATGTTAGGGATTTTTTTTTTTGTTTTGTTAGAAAATTTTAATAGAAAAAAACTTAAAGAAAACTTAAAAGGGATTTAAATAAAAATTAAAAAAATAAATTAAATAAAAGAAAATTAAAGAAAAGGAAAGAAAAGAAAAGAAAAAGAAAGAACAGAAATTAGTTGCTTAATATAAATTTTAACTGAAAATCAAGAGTTGGGATTTATATTAATCTTTAAAAAGCTTTGATTATAAAAAGCTTATAAATTACAGGTTTTAAAAGTAAGACATTTATAGTCTACCAAAGCAAATTATGTTATACCCTGCAACAAAAATTGCCGGAAAATGGGTCGAAGTTCAAACATGGACCGATTGGATCTATATTCAGTTAGATCTTGGCAAACATATTAAAACCCTCCAAAAAAATACTCCAAAAATCCTTTTTTTTTTAATTTTGTTGAAAAATATGTTGTTGAAAAAAATTATATAAGAATTTTCAGAATATATTGATTTTTTAAATTTAAGAAAATTGAGTGATAAAATGTGATAACATTTTTGTTAAAAATTTATAAATTTCAATATAAACGATATTACATAAAAAAATCAAATTCGTGCTTGCAAATGGATACCATCCACACTTTATAAAAACTTGTTTGTAAAAAGCTTTATTTGAAAAAAAAAAAAATTGTTAAAAAAATTAAATTTTGAGAAAAAATAAAAATAATTTTTTTAGGCGCCTCGATAGGTTAGTTGGTAGCATGCTAGCCTACGAGTCTAAGGTCGTGGGTTCGATTCCTACTAGAGACCTTGGTCTGTTTTAAATTTGATAAATAAATAAAATAATCTTTTTTAAGGGTTTGATGCAATCATATCAGGTTTTCGAGATATCTTACTCTCAAAGAACTGTAAAACAATTTTTCAATCACCTTTGTTTATAAAACCTGATATGTAGTCTAAAAGTCCTACAAATTACCTTTCAAATGAACGTTTAAACTTTATATTATCTTGTTCCATCTCTGAGTTATCTTAACCTGAAGTTTGTTCTCGTTTCGTGAATCTGGATGCGGCAGAAAGTGGTATGTATTCATTAAACACATCATATAAATTTCAACGAGCGATATCTCAGCAAATAGACAAGATATCTAAACAATTCAAAAGCATTTTTTTTTAATTGGGAATTTAAGTATTTTATAAGTTCGTCGTAAAATAAAGGCGAAATGTAGCAAATTTGCATTCATAGGAAAAATATCGTAAATATAGCGAAAACCTAAAATTTTTATACCCTCCAACCACAGTATGGGGGTATACTCACTTTGTCATTCCGTTTGTAACGCATAAAAATATCGGTAGCGGACCCCATAAAGTATATATATTATTGATCTATGATCGATTCTAAGTCGTTCTATGAATGTCCGTCCGTCCGTCCGTCCGTCTGTATAAAACACGATTCAGCCCAAAATAAAAGAGCTAGACCCCTGAAAATTGGTCAGAATATGTATAATGTTCATAGGCCGGTTAAGTTCGGAAATGGGCAAAATCGGGCAAGGGGAAAAAAGTTCCCCCTTAACAAACTAAAAAACCTCTTAAAATACGCCATTTTTACATCTTTTTTTGCCATTATTGTTAAACAAATGAAATCTTTTTATGTCAGAAGGGGTTTAAACTAGTGAACTTAGACCCAGGGGGCTGGAAAATTTAGTTTTTTTCTACCCGCCCCCTTTTGTGGGCGTGGATTTAAAAAAACCATTAAAATAATGAGAAAATGGTATTACTAAATTGCAAGAAGCATAATAAATAAATTAGTTAACATTTATCGCGATGGGGAAGTATCCCTCACCACCCCCACCGAGCCCCCCCCCCAAAAAAACGACCCTGGATTTTTTATATGCTTTAACATGTTGGAGGGTATCATAGATTCGGCATAGCCGAATTTAACACTCTCACTTGTTTTAATTTCGTGTTAAGATATCTCAGAGAAGAAACAAGATATAACAGAGGTTAAGCATTTATTTTAAAGGTATGAAGTAGCACTTTCAGACTACAAATCAGGATTTTTAAATAAAGGTGAACTCGCCCAGTTATGACGTCTCGAATATGATGAAAAACAGGGTTTTTTAAAACTTTAAGCTAATATATCTTGAAAACCAGACGTGATGGAGAAATTCTGAGTACAGATTCGGACTCAGCGCAGATCAAGCCCTTAGATAAGTGTATTCTATCTAGCCCCGGGGTTTCGACCTTTTACAAATTTTGTTGGCCTGTGTAATTACACAAAAAGATTAAAAAATCTAAAAAAAAATGTTTGGTTTGTATGGGAAAAAAATTGTTTGGGGCAAAACTTTAACTCCCCAAAGGCACGGGTTAATTTGGTCCGATTTGGCTAAAAATTGAAACATAGAGTTTTAAGAACAAAACGAACCATAGTTCACGTGGCGGTGGACGAAGTTTGAAAAAAGTCTTAATTCGTGCCTCTATTTTTTAAACATGTTTTCAAAAAGCTCTTTGAAAAAGTTGCAACAAAGCTTTAAGTAAAACAAACTATTTTGATATTATTAACCGTTACTATGTTTGGTATTAAAGCTTTTAAATCAAAAATTTTTTACCACCAAGAGAAATTCGCAATAAACAGAAATTTTAAATGTAAAATATATCATGAAATCCAGCAAAGATTTTATAAAATCTGACCGAGGGTCTTCAAATTTATCTAATTTTTTGTACACATGTGCTCTATAGAGCCAATTAAACATATCCATTTTCAGTTTTTTATATTTAAAAAAAATCGCGATTTTTTCGCGAATTTAATTTTCTTCAAAAATTGAAAAAATCAAAAAAGTATGCTACTTTGAATAGCCATATCTTCGGAAGTATCTATCGGATTTCTTCAATTCAAAAAGCATTCGATTCAAACGATAGTCTTACTTTTTATTAATGTAATAAAAAAAAATATTTTTAAAAAAAAAGTGCATTTTTGATGCAAATGCATTCTTTGGATGCATTTTTTAAAACTTTCTCCCCCTTCAATTTTTTTTAAACCTACATAAATCGAAAATATGGCATTTTTTACACAAAATTGCATACCACTTTTTTTGTGACGGAGTTTCGTAAAAATTTTGGAATTTTTTTAAAAATACCTTATTGGTTTTTCCGTACAATTTTTTCATAAAATTCATAAAATAACAAAAAAAAATTTTAGTCTAAGGAAAAACTACATAAGCATTTTTTAAAAAAATCACGAAAATTTTGTGAAACGCCGTCACAAAAAGAAATGTACCCAATTTTATGTAAAAAATTTTATATTTTCGATTTATGCAGGTTTCAAACAAATTGAAGGGGGAGAAAGTTTTAAAAAATGCATCCAAAAATTACATTTGCATCAAAAATGCATTTTTTTTAAAAAATATTTTTTGTTAGTGAATTGGTATAAAAACGGATAATCAGTTGAATCGAATGCTTTTTGAGTCGTAGAAATCCGATAGATACTTTCGAAGAAATGGCTTTTTAAAGTTACATACTTTTTTGATAAAATTGCAAAATAAACATTAAATTGATTTTTTGTATGGAAAAAATCAAATAAGTAGTTTTAAAAAAATCACGAAGATTTTTTGAAATGCTGTCACAAAAAAAACGGTACTCAATTTTGTGTAAAAAATGCCATATTTTCGAATTATGCAGGTTTCAAAAAAATTGAAGGGGGAGAAAGTTTTAAAAAATGCATCCAAAAATTGCATTTGCATCAAAAATGCACTTTTTTGGAAAAACTTTTTTTTTATTCCATTGGTATAAAAAAGGACGAACGTTTGAATCAAATGCTTTTTGAATCGTAGAAATCCGATAGATACTTTAGAAGATATGGCTCTTCAAATTAACATACTTTTTTGATTTTTTAAATTTTTGAAGAAAATTAAATTCGCGAAAAAATCGCGATTTTTTTAAAATTAAAAAAACTGAAAATGTATATGTTTTATTGGCTTCATTGAGAATGCATACCGTTAATATAAAGAAAATCGAAAGACTTAAGGTCAGAAAATAGCATTTTTTATGTGTTTTCTGGTGGATTTTGTGATATATTATATCAATTTTTTAAAAAGAACCGTTAAGACGTGCAGACTTGTAAAACGATCTGACAAGAATTTTTGAATAAAAATTTTGGTAATTTGACAAAAGGATGGCTTTCTTTATCCTCTAGTAAAACTGACAGTTTTTTTCTTCGTAATAAAAGAACTTCAAAATTTAATAGGATTAAATTTTACAAAATATCTTTTTAATATTTGTACTTATCCTAGGATGCCATTGGTGGTAGAAAATAAAAGAGGAGAATATCCACTAATTTTTCTATCTTATTATTTTTACATAATATTTAAAGGAGGTAAGTTACGTAGTTTCAAAAATGTATCCTTTAATATCATTCAAAATTTTCAACAAAATATTTTGATAAAGTTTTCAAATGACTTTATTTACATCCTTTTATCATGATATGGCAAAATATTTAAAAAATTTAAAAACTGTAAATGTAGTTTTACTCCATTTGATCTCAACTTTCAGACGTATATCATCCGGTTCATGCCTAGTATTGGTTGTCGAACGGTGATATAAATCGTTGAATAAAAAACTTTGTTATATTTTAAATCTTAAAGCTTTAAAAAGCTTTACAAGGAAGTTGCTAAAAATGGCACTGAATTTGAACAAGCTTTCAATGAAATATTAAAGGTGGATTTTTTTGCTAACGTGTATAAATTATCCCATACAAATTTGACATAAATTTGCCGTATATAGTTAAAAAACGTCAAATTTGTATGGGATAATTTATACACGTCAGCAAAAAAATCCAGCTTTTATGAATTGTCACTGAAAGCTTCTTAAAGCTTTTCAGTTAAGTAACAGAGCCTTTAATAAATTCTGTAGTTATCTTAAAGAATTTAAAATTTTTTTAATTATTTAATACCATATCATTTTTCCAAGAAATCTTATGTCCACTTTACAATTGGTACTTGTATCAATTAACACATTTTAATCTTTTAAAAAAATGTTGTTGCAAATGAATTAATTAACACATTGGTTAATAAAAAAAATTATAGCTTTATTGTATGTATAATTTTGTTATTTATAAACAATTTGTTTTTAACAGCCTATTATCAGTATTTGTTAAAAAAAAAAAACAAGTTTGAAAAAAATATAAACAAAACTGACCTTTTCTAATAAGTTATCACAACTGAAACTTTAGCTCTCTTTAATAAGAACAAGTAAAAGTGATTGTGTAAATATAACAAATTACTATAATTAGTGTTAAAAATAAACTTAAGTTTAATGATAAGTATGAGAAGGAGATAATGTTTTATTAAAAAAAAAAACACTTTTGATTTTATTAAAGCAACAAAATAAACATTTACTAATGGTAAAATTTTTATGAGTACCCTACACTAAACTGGGTTTAAAGTAGAGAGGATTTTTGTAATAACTAGAATAGTAAAAACTCGGCTGAACTAAAAGAGCTTTACAAAATTGAATACCCTACACTAAGCTGGGTATGGGGTTTAAAGTGGTTGTGGATGATCTTTGTAACAACTAGAACAGTAAGAACATGGCTGAACTATAAAAGATTTTACAAAATTTGTTTTATGTCATTAAGTTGCATAATAATCGAACTTTTATAAAAACTTTTAAAAAATTTGTTGAGATTTTTCTGTTTTTCAAGTTTTATATAAAAATTAAATCGATATATTTGAGTTTTTATAAGAGCTTTTAAAAAATTTTAAGTTTGATATTCATCTTATAGCGACATTAGAGTGTCCCTTATTTTGGAAATGTTGGAAATGTTGAGACGGTACCCCCTCATTTTTTTCCTTTTGACTAAAAAATAACTCAGGAAAAATTTTACGCCCCTACGACCACGCCTTCCCTACGCGACGGGGCCTTAAAGAACGGGGCCTTAAAAATCATTTTTCCATACAAACCAAAAAATTTTTTTTTGATTTTTAATTTTTTTGTTTTTAATTATAATATTAATTGGTTAGCTTATTCACGACAAAAAATTTGATTTTGGTGGGATGAGGCTTTCAGTTCTAAAAAATTTTTCGAAAAAAAAAATTTAGAACTTTTGGGGTCCTACAGTAAAAATTTTTTAAACAATTTTTTTTTTTAGTTTTGACAAGGGACACTCTAAGCGACATATTTGCAAAAAAATACATTTTATAAGAGCTTTTACAAAATTAATAGAGAGTTTTTTGTTTTTTAATTTTTTTATAAAGATTAAAGCGATATATTGGAGCTTTTGTAAGAGCTTTTTAAAAATTCGTATATAGTTTTCTATTCTTTAGGTTTTCTATTCATCTTATATCGAAAAATTTGCAAAAAAAAATATTTTGGAAACTTTGACCAAAAACCACAATTCATCAAAATTTATTTTGAAAGTACTCTCACATTTAAGTCATAACTTTTGAGATAATGCACCGATTTCGCTCAAATTTACATATAAACAACTAAATATTATGAACCATATATTACACTTTATGTCAGCTCAAAGGATATACCAGCTTTAATAAGAAATTGATTTCAACAGAAAAACCGATCTCTTTAAAAAGCTTAACATCATACGGTCGGTCATTACCGACTATTATTTTCATACTTGTGGGATTTCATTGGTTTTCTGAACAAAAAGTGTAGTTCTAAATGAGCTTTTTTATTGATTCCAAAAAAAAAAACTAAGAAAAAATACGCACATTTTAAGTAGAGTGAGAACAAAAAATAATCATAAAAAATTGAATAACTTTATCCAGTAGTGTTTATGTTGAGTTTATTTGTTAGTAATTTTAATATATGATTTATTTACAGCAAACACGCTATTCATTGTTATACAATACGGCATTATGGGAGGACAGACAGCCATACAGACTGACTTTCTTTATTCAATTCATTAGAGTCTGTTTCAGTGACTATTGTTGTGTTCTTTTATTTTTCAGTTGTTGTTTATAGTGGTGGTGTTGACTTTGTCATTGGTATGATTGTCATGTTGATAATCGTTTGACAGCCTTATAAAAAAAATAATAATATAATAATCATATGCAGTAGAATCTTAAGTATGCGGATATTTTTTTTATAAAATTTAAATTTTTCAACAAAAATTTTGAATTACAGTCATTTGAAGAGATAAAACGGATTTCCCTTTGAGAGAAAGTGTCTCAAAATACATTGTACAACACGATTTTATATATTAGATAGGACGTGATGAATAACCCTAATGTGGTATTATTACACTCACAACAACAAAAACATATTGTTGTAGTCCAATGGAATATCATATATAAAAATGTTTTAAATATTTTTGTTGGTTATTGACAATCGTTGCCTTACTAGTATAGTAAAATTTCTTCGTCTTTCTAATTCACGTTGTGGTTAGAGTCGAATATGTATTAATTCTTTAGTTTGTGCACAAACGATTTGTCATGAGACTCGTTTGCTACTTTGTAGTAAATCGCTTCTATTTTTGCTAAATAATCTTGACAATGGAATCAGACAAATTCCGAAACACGTGTCGATTAAGTCTTGCAAAAATGACCAGCATAAATAAATTTTAAACAAGAAAAAAAATAATTTTCTTGAAAATTATGCTATGAGAATATCATGGTTTTAATTAGTAAAAAAAATAATGACCTCGAGCCAGAATAAACATCCTCAAAATATAAAACAATTAATCAAAAATATTATCAAAAAGATATTTTAAAACAAATTAATGTAATCAATTCCTGGTTTGATTGTAAAATCTAGCATTTTTACAACACTCAACATGCCAAACATATTGAAAACTGCCTAAGTTTAACTAGGTAAAACAAATAGTCAAAAATGTAAACAAAAAGTGCTTTAAAATAAATAAACGTAATCAATTGCTGTTTTGATTGTTAAATCGATCATTTTTCTAACACTCAAGTCCTTGAAATTATATTTTTTTTTTTTTTTGTAAAATTAATCGAGGGCGTATTGAAAAAAAATATATATATTTCTGGCTCTATTAAATGCAACGAATCATGACTAAGAAAAGTTGAAATTTCAATTTGTCTACGATTCATTTAAATCTCTATTGGACAAATTTTTAAGCTAATATAACTTTTTCTGGAGTTCACAAGCATTTGAAAAATTGCCTAAGTTTAATTAGGTAAAAAAATTAGTCAAAAATATTATCAAAAGGTATTTTAAAACAAATTTGTGTAATCAATTTCTGATTTGATTATAAAATCTATAAATTTTACAACACTCAAGTCCTTGGAATTATGTTTTTTTTTGAAAATTAATCCAGGGGAAAATAAAATAATTTTATTTTTGTCTCCATAAAATGCAGTTAGTAATGAAAACATGAAAACACACATTTGGGTAATTATTAATGTAATTGATTATGAGCAAATTTTTAATAAGTAATTTTTGTTGCAAAAATTTTAAAAATATTTTACTAAGTAGTCTCGAAATTCTGATACTCCATTTTTCCCCTACCCATATAATCCAAATTCCACTGTAACATCTTCTCCTATACTTTTTGCCTATAATCCATTTGAAAATGTCTTAATTTATGCGGGCTTTTGTGTGCTGCAAGTGATTAATACAAATGATTGTTTGCGCTTAAGTTTTTTTTCTTCATATTTTGTTAATTTTATTTTTTTTTTTGAAACATCTAAACTAAATAATGATTAAATATCTTGTAAATTTTTCTGGGTTTGAAATTTATTTCTATTAAGATGAGGAGATGATATATTTATGTATTCTATTGGATTTTGTTGTCCACTTGACTAGTGATTAATTTGTTTAAGTTAATTTTCACTATTTTTGTTGTTGTTGTTGTGTGTTTGTAAATCTGATTTTGTATAAATATATGTATATTTTGCTTTGAAATGTAACTGTCATGCTATCACAAAATGCTTTATAATAGTGTAGACCATTAAAAATACAAAAGAATAGATTAAAATTTTATGATTTCAATTAAATTTTTTTTTATATTTCCTAAACAGCTGTAAAAACATAATAAATTTTAAAAATTATTGATGTTTTGATTTACCTAATTTTACTTAGGCGAATTAGGAAATGGATATTTTTATTGAGAAACTTTGTAAAATTACAAGAAAAATTTGTTATTTTTATTTTTCGCTACCTCTTATTTGACGGGAATTCCTAAAGTTTTTCAAGCTTTTTATCAATAATTTTGTGATTTACAAGCTTTTTACCAATAAAATTGTAAATTTAAAACCATTTTGACGTGATAAAACTTTCAAGGAATTCTCGTGACTTCACTAGATTTTTTGTTACCTCCCATTTTACGAGAATTCCTAGTAAAAAATACGAGCTATCTTGTATTTTACAAGCTTTTCACAAATAAAACTGTAAATTTACAACTTTTTTAGGATCAATAAAACTTACAAGGAATTATCGTGATTTTACTAGATTTTTTGTAAAATTTTGTTGGGAATTTGTAGAATTACAAAGAAAAATTGTTAAACTACAAAAAAAAAAAATAAATTTCAATCGAAAATTTTTCGTTAAAAAACCAGGAAAACTGTCAAATATTGGAAAATGGGATTACGAGATTTTTTTAGTAATTTGGCAAGTTTTTTTTAGAGCTTTTACAGGCTTTTCACAAATAAAATTGTAAATTTACAACTTTTTTAGTAGCAATAAAACTTACAAGGAATTCTCGTAAATTTACTAGATTTTTTTTGTAAAATTTTCTTGAAAATTTGTAAAATTAAAAAAAAAATTGTTAAATTACCAAAAAAAAATTAAATTTCGATCGAAAATTTTTCGTTAAAAAACCAGTAAAACTGTCAAATATTGGGAAAATGGGATTACGAGATTTTTTTTAGTAATTTGGCAAGTTTCTTTTTAGTGTATGATATTGTTTGAAAAAGGAACAAAATGACCCCTAAAAATTGAAAAATTGTAGGGGGTTCGTGTGCTTCTTGAAAATAACAGCCATCAAATTTCACTCAAAACATCTGCTTACATTATTAAACTCAGAAGCAGATTTAAAGCACTTTTTTGACTTATATCACACGACTTTGGTGAAAAACAATTTAACACTATGTGATTATTTACAATTTTACTTTTTTTAAGTATTTTGCTTTTTTTCTCACCAAATTTTGGCCTTTGTGAAAATTAATGCAGAAAATTTTTGTAACACATTTTAACCCTTTAAACCCACGTTTAAGTGGTGTTTTATGAGGATATTTGAAAAAAGGACCAAAATGGCGCCTAAAGAAGGGCGCACATATAAAGAAAAAGCTTCATTAATATAATGAAACTCATCATAAAAATTCGTCCGATGAAACGGTTTCATTATATTTATGAAATTTTTCATAAATATTCATAGTATTTATGAAACATTTCATTATGTTTATAAAAATTTTCATAATATTTATGAAAACTTCAAAAAAAAAGTTTCATTTGACGAACATTTATGACAAATTGTTTTACATTTCTTTGAGTGTAGAGTGTTAAAATGTTCTAAGAAAATAATTGCCGTCAAGTTTCACTCAAAACATCTTTTAACATTATTTAGACTTAAATTTAATACTTTTTTGACTTTTTTAAAACGCCTTTGAAAAAAATTTGAAAATTTCAGTGGGCCATAAAAAAAGAAAGTTGGTTAAGTTTTCAAAATGTTTCGGGGGGTTTTGTCCTTCTGTTGGTATATTTTCATTTTTAAAATTGAACTTCATGTTAAAATTGAAGACCCCAAATTTGTTGCAGAGTGTAATTTTTGAAATTCTCATAAATCTTAGGTAATTTTCAAGGAATTTTGTTTTTAACATACAATTATTTTTAGCGACCTCTCTTGGATGGTGGTAAAAGAATTTATTTTTATACCCTCCAACCACTTTATGGGGGTATACTCACTTTGTCATTCCGTGTGTAACGCATAGAAATATCGGTCTAGGACCCCATAAAGTATATATTTTATTTATCACTGATCGATTCTTAATTTTAATAATTTTAATATTATAATTTATAAAATCCTAAGTAAACTTTGGTAATTTAAAACGCTTTATCTTTCATCTTTGTGTTGCATAAAACCAATCCTCTTAAATTTGTATCAGAATTATAATATATGGCTCCTTTGGCTTTATATGTCCATGTCCTTTGTATAAATATTGAAAAAAAAACATCTGTATTACCTAAACTAAACTTAGGTAACATATATTACAGCTTTGCTTTAAACTTTAAACCCTAAAAACTTTTTTTTTGCAATTTTTTTATTATTTATTTTCTTTTATTTAAAAAATCTTCTTTTATTGTATATTTCTTTTTAATTTTTTCTTCTTTCCTTTGTGTATGATTTTTCTTTTTAAAAAAATAATATAAAAACGTATTTCTCAATGTTTTTTTTTTTTTATTTCGTTAGTAAGCTTCCTTTTCTTTTAGTCTTATCTCTGACCATACTATATATTCTACTTAACGTAAATACTATTTAGCAATAATACGTTTTCTCAGTAGGAGTTTTTCTTTTGAATAAAAGAATCCTGTGTAAGGATTTTTTTCAAAAAGAAAAACTAAAACGACTTTTTTAACACCATTTGTAATCTTCTAGTTTTTGGGGGGAAAATAAAACGGAACATATCTACACAAAAGGAAGTTTCAGTAACTTTGGCAAAACAATTGTGAATTGTGTATAATGGACAAAACATGAAATTGCGTAAAAAAAGGATTTAGATTATTTTTCTTTAAATATACTTTTACTTCCTTGTTATCTCTTGGCAAAAAAAGGGTGATTTTTTAGTATTATACAAAATTTAGTTTTTTTTTTTCTATTTTTCTTGATTGTGGGAGACAAACAATACATATGATTTACATTCATTGATTATGTATTTTGTTTGATATGGATGAAGGGGTTGAGGGAAAATAAGAAAATTTATTTGCAAAATTGGTCGTCTGCTATAATATCTAATGTTTACTCAGGCGTATTGGCCATAAATTAAAATATTACTTTATATGTAAATCTTTTAATATGTATTTCTTATAAAAGAAGAGATGAAAGAAATAAAGTTTAAGTATAAGAAAGATTTTTTAGTGTGGTTTTCTTTAAAAAAGTTTTTAAAATGTATTAAAGATTTTGGTTTTAAAAAAAAATTGTTGTCATTTAATTTTAACGGTAATGGTTGCTTTGAAAAGGAGCTCAAAACAGCATCACTTTAATTTTGAACGATTCAGCAGCATAGACTAAAAATCCACAATGTTTTGACTTATTCTCTAAATAAAATTGTCATAGGAGGATTGGAAGAATGGCTACATAAAAATTTGGGGTTGGTTTATTAAAGGCCCCACCGTGGGCGCCAAAAAACCTTGCGAATATATTAAAATTTTAACAAGATTGTCTGAAAATTTTAATTGCGCTTTTCGAATTTTTTTGGGACTTACAAGAGAAGTATCTCAACCCTTATGAACCGATTTCATGAAACGTAAAACATATATAAAAGAGACAATTCTAAGGTTGGGGTGTCTCGGCTTATCGGCCATATCGGGGATTTAGGGGTTCAAAACATGGGTAAAAAAATTGCGAAAAAATAGTTTTTTGCATTTTTCAGCTATTTCTTTCTAAGAAACTATATGATGTTTACATATGAGAAGAAAGGTTTTTTTAATGCCTATCTAACGGTGGCATAACCTTGAAAAAGTTCGGTTTCGTTAAATACTTTTTTCATGAAAATGTGTAAATTTTGTGGGATATTTATATGAAGACATAGACCTACGATGTCCATATGAATACGAAATAATCTTTATTAAATTTAAGTCGACACGTATTTTTGCTCTAGAGGATATTCCATAAGTTCGGGAGTTATCGAAATTTTCCCCGAGGTCCACATTGTTTCATAATGGGACAACGAAATTTTGAAACACTGATATGGCCGATAAGCCCAACCTTAAATAAGAGATACCCCAACCTTAAAATCGTCTCTTTTTTATATATTTTAAGTTTCACGCAAATCGGTTCATAGGGGTTGAGATACTTCCCTTGTTAGTAGTTTTGTGTTATTTTTGATCAAGGAAATCTGTAAATATGATTGAAATCTGTAAATAGTTCCATAGAGACTTTATGTACAAAATATAACAAAAATCGGAAGACCATCGGTCAAAAAAATTACTAAAATCTGGTTGAATGGACGATATATTTTCCATATTTTAATTTTCAATACAAAAAAAGTTAAGATGGAACTTCTTAAAAATTTACTTTCTTCAGTTGGCCCCGCTCTGGGCGCCAAAAAGATGATGCGCATTTTTTTTATACCCTCCACTCTAGTGATAGAGGGTATATATAAGTTTGTCATTCCGTTTATAACTCATCGAAATATCGGTCTGGGACCCCATAAAGTATATATGGGGCATTCCATGTCAAATCGGACACTTTGAAAATTTTTTTTTTTTAGATTTTCCCAATTTGTTTACAGTTTTTAGTACCCTTCGAAAACTCAATTTCGAAACTTTTGATGACCCGCTCAAAAGATATCGAATTTTTAAAAATTGGTAGTTTGTTCCTTTACTCAAACTTCTTTTACTAATAACTTCTTCAATAATAGCCCAAATTTAAATTTTTTTTTCAAAATTTTTGTTTTTTTGCGTACTTTTTAAAAAAAATCCCAAAAAATTCTTAAAAGCGCTCTAGTATGCGATTTTTAAGTTTTAAAATTTAAATGTTTGTACCCTTCGATTTTTTTGAAATTTTTTGGTGTAAAACTTCTATCGATTCTACAAATTTTTTGCCCAGGAGGATCGTGGGATAACGATTATTACTATTTTTTAAAATTTTTTGAAAAAATTTTATTGTAATTTTCCAATTCTAAAATCATTTTTACTGCTCGAATGGTGCGTCATAGAGGGGTCATTTATAAGGCCGACCCCCATCATCCTATCTCCAATTTCTAAGTGGGCTCCCACACAAAACGACATTTTTTAAAATTTGCTCCAACCGCTCTAACTGCCCTAATAGTGCCCTTAGAGCAACAAAATGTATGACCGACCCACAATATTTTTTAAGTCCAAACATTTTATCTGAGTACACCTACCCTCTATCTTTAACTGTTAAGGCGGTCCCCATACCATTTTTTTTTATTTTTTGTAAATTTGTTTTATTTTATCAGCTTCTACCGGTCCAATGGTGCGTCCGAGAGGGGTCATTAGTGAGACCGACCCCCATTTATTTTTACCCTACAACATTTTTTTAAAACATACCTTCGCCCTATCTCCACTCCCTAAGTAGGCTTCCATTCAAAATTAAATTTTTATAAAATTGGCTCCAACTGTTATTTGTATAGGAGCCTACTTAGGGACTGGAGATAGGGCGTAGTTATGTTTAAAAAAAATGTTGTACAGTAAAAATAAATGGGGGTCGGTCTCACTAATGACCCCTCTCGTACGCACCATTGGACCGGTAGAAGCTGATTAAATAAAACAAATTTACAAAAAATAAAAAAAATTGTATGGGGACCTCCTTAGCAGTTAAAGATAAAGGCTAGGTGTGTTCAGAGAAAATGTTTGGACTGAAAAAATATTGTGGGTCGGTCATACATTTTGTTGCTCTAAGGGCATTATTAGGGTAGTTAGAGCGGTTGGAGGAAATTTTAAAAAATGTTGTTTTGTGTGGGAGCCCCATTATAAATTGGAGATAGGGTATTAGTTTGTTCCAAAGAAATGTTAAGACGTAAAACTAATGGGGGTCGGTCTAATAAATGACCCCTCTTTTTATTTAAAAAAATCGAAGAGTACAAAAATTTTCGAAAATGAGATTTAATTTTTAAAACTTGAAAATCGCATACTAGAGGGCTTTTAAGAATTTTTTGGGATTTTTTTTTAAAAGTACGTAAAAAAAAAATTTTTGAAAAAAAAATTTGAAATTTGGAACATTATTGAAGAAGTTATGAGTAAAAGAAGTTTGAGTAAAGGAACAAACTACCAATTTTTAAAAATTCGACATCTTTTGAACGGGTCATCAAAAAAATCTGAAAATTTAACGAAGGCGTTTTCGAAGAGTACTAAAAACTGTAAACAAATTGGGAAAATCTAAAAAAAAAAATTTTTCAAAGTTTCCGATTTGACATGGAATACCCCATATATATTCATGATCCCCGATCGATTTTAAGACATTCTAGCGATGTCCGTCTGTCTGTTTGTATAAATGGTGATCACGGCCAACAAATTACACGGAGATAACTGAAACCGAACATATTTGTTGGAAGTTTGACCGAGAAGTTTGGTATTGCATTTGAGCGATATCGGTTCAGCGGTTCAATAGTTATGAACGAAAATGTAAGGTCACCTCAAAAATTTTAGTACATTCAACATAACCTAAAAATACAAAATGCTTTAATTTGGCTGCTGGTTGACTTATGTGAACATAACACCGTCCGACACACTTTTGTACACATGGACCGGACCCGAAAATTCTGAAAGTAGGGCCAAAAAAAAAAATACCCGTGTCTCCCAGTTTTTCTAGATCAATTCGCGTTTTCGCGAAAAACGCAAAAAAAAAAATTACATGTAAAAAAAATGTTCGCTTTTCAGAAAGTGGGGCTCAAAATAACATTCTTGTGTTTCCCGGTTTTTCTATATCAATTCGCGTTTTCGCGAAAATTAATTTTTTTTTTACACACTTGAAAAAATTTACTGCATTCCGAAAATAGGGCTTAAAATAAAATATTGTTCTAGTTTTTCTCACGCAAGCTTCACTCACACTTACACTCACACTCACGAAAATTTCAAAAACTATAATTTCAAAAATCTTTCAAAAATTTTCTGCAAAATTTACAGTTCAGCGAAATTTAAAATTTTTTTTTTTGCTTTTTTTGGGACAAAATCATAAATTAAGCCAAATTTTAAATTTTTTTGTTGCTATTTTGGTACAATAGGAAATATAAAGAGAAAATAATTCACGCAAACTCACGCAAAAAAAACGACTCACGCACACTCACTCATGCAAAAATCTTACTCACGCACACTCACTCACGCAATTTTTTTCTCCACACACACTTACTTACAATCACGTGAGTAAAATTGAAATCAGTCACACTCACGCGTGATTAATGTAAATCACGCTCTAATCTGCTCATGTTCCCATCTCTAATAAATATACATGATTTACAGAAGCATTACGGTCCTTATACAAAAATTGCTAAAAATAAAATTCTCGTGTTTCCCAATGTAGTGTGTATCTATTCGCGTTTTCGCGAAAATGCATTTTTTTGCACACTTAAAAAAAAATTACTACATTCGAAAAGTGGGACTAAAAATAAAATATTCACCTATTTTTTTTTTAAATTAAAATTAAATTAGCTGGAAAAACTCTGATACATGGGAAATTTCTTTTTAACTCTACTTGAAATTTTGCGAGTGTGCTAAAATGAACAAAATACTTTTTTTTACAACTTTGCGAATTGATATGAAATAACTGAGACATAAATGCTTAGATTAAAACCCATTTTTTTTTTTAACAGTGCAAAAAAAAAAATTTTTTAGCGTTTTTCGCGAATACGCGAATTGGTCGCGAAAACCTAAGAGACACGGGTGTTTTTTTTTTAACCCCACTTTCTGAATAGCATATTTTTTTTTTCTATTGTGAAAACTTTTTTTTTTGTTGCATTTTTCGCGAAAACGCGAATTGATCTAGAGAAACTGGGAGACACGGGTATTTTATTTTTGGCCCAACTTTCCGAATTTTCGGGTCCGGTTCATGTGTACAGCCAAAAGTTGCAATTTGTTGGACGGTGTAATTGAACACCAAATGGTATTTAAACAAGTACAAACATATTTTTTGACAAAAAAAAAGAAAAAAATCGAGGTATTTTTTTTGGTAACCAAATTTTTTTTTTCGCGGAAATTTTTTTTTAAAAAAAAAAACTTTTTTTCAAAAGTAATTTCCTTTTAAATAAAGTTTTTCAATAATGTTTTAACAATTGTGGAGGTAATCACTACATTCGGCAAGACCGAATTTAACTTTTTTACTTATTTAGTTTCAAACAGAATTTTCTGCAAATTTTAATTATTTTTTGTCTAATCTTCAATAATGTATACTTTTTGGTGTTATTTTAAAAATTTTTCTCCCAAATTCTTATTTAAGATTTTTAATATTTTTTATTTTTTATATTCAATGTTTAAATTTTCTTTATTTCCCCAAAAATTTCATCAATCATTATTTTCAATTATTAGTTTTTTATCTTTAGGCTGTATCTCTAGACTTCTGTTTACATTTAAAAAATAACACACATTTCACTTGTCACTTTGACATTTATGCATACAACATACAAAATTTTAAGTGCCAAAAGACAAGATACATCATTCAATATGTTAACGGTAGTCAGTGGCGTATACAGGGGGGGGGGGGGGGCCGGGCCCCCGAAATGATTTCACAAATTTCAGGATTTGGTATCAAGTTTCAAGTACAATATTAAAAATCTTCTTTAAAAAAATAGAAAAACATTTAAAAATATAAAATTTTTTGAAGAAAAATGTTTTGAAACTCAAAATTTTTCTGTCAATGAAAAAAATCTCAAAATCTGAAAATTTTTTCTTAGAATTTGAAATTTCTCAACTTAAGATTCTAATAAAAAAATATCTTAGAACCTGAAGTTTTATGTACACAAAAAGGAACCTAATTATAAGTAAATTTTCGGTACAATGGACTATTTTAAGCCTGAGCGCCATGGACTTGCCTAAAAATTTACTTATTTTAGGCTTGTACAACCCACCCTTAGCTCAACTCAAGTAAAATGTAGTCAAATCTTAAAATGCGACTTTGTCTTTTAGAAAAATTTCTCAGATAGAGACTATTTATTAAAAAAAAAATTCTCAGAACCTAAGACTTTTTTTATAGGAATAATGCCTTAAAATATTAGCCTTTTTCGCAGAATCTTAGACTTTTTCTAAGGAAAAATGTCTCAGAATCTGAGACTTTTTGTATAAAAAATTGTGAGAATCTGAGGGTTTTCTATATGAAAAATGTTTCAGAATCTGAGGCTTTTCTATATGAAAAATGTTTCGGAATCTGAGAACTTTCTATAGGAATAATGTCTCTGAATCTGAAAAATGTCTCAAAATCAAAGATTTTTCCTATAAAAAATTCTTAGAATCTGAAGCTTTTCTATATGAAAAATGTTTTAGAATCTGAGAACTTTCTATAGGAATAATGTCTCTGAATCTGAGAATTTTTCTTTCAATCTAGGAAAATGTCTCAAATGTCACGAAAAATGTTTCAGAATCAACGAATTTTTCTTAAGGAAAATTATCTCAAAATCGTAGATTTTGTATATAGGGAAAATATCTCAGAGACACAAGCTGAGACTTTTTGTATAGAAAAAAATGCTAAAAATCAGAGATTTTTTCTATTGTAAAAATCTCTTTTTCTACAAGAATAATGTCTCTAAATCTGAGTATTTTTCTATGGGAAAAATATTTTAGAATCAGGGACTTTTTCTTTAGGAAAAATGTCTCAGAATCTGAGACTTGTTCTGTAGAAAAGTGTTTAAGCATCTGAGACTTTTTCGATAGGAAAAATGTCTCAGAATCTGAGAATCTGAGACATTTTCTATACGAAAAATGTAGAAGAATCTGAGACTTTTTCTGTAAGAAACATGTCGAAGAATCTGACACTTTTTCCATAAGACTATTAGACTTTCTATAGGAAAAATATCTAAGAATTAGAAACTTTTTCAATAGGAAAAAAAATTTAGACTTTTTCTATAGGAAAATTTTATCAGAATCCGAGAGTTTTTCTTGAGCAAAAATGTTTTAGAATCTTAGACTTTTTATACTGTTTTCTTTTTATAAAGATCTCAGAATGTGAATCATTTTTCTTATAGAAAAGCGAAGATTTTCTCAGAATCTAAAACTTTTTATGTAGAATTTTTCAGAATCTGAGAAAAACTAGAAATGTCTCAGATTATGGGAAAATGTCTTACAACCGGAGTCTTTTCTTTTGGAAAAGTATTTTATGAAATTGACATGGAATCTTAGACTTGTCTTTAAAAAAAATTTCAGATTCTGAATCTTGTATCAGCATCTGATACAATTCAAACTTTAAAAAAAGGCTTAAGTCTTTCAAAAAATTAAAAAAAAAAAAAAAAAAATTTCCCTCAACAGTTTTAAACTTACACAAAAATGAAGAATCTGATTGTGTTATATTCAGTTCAAGGAAAAGATCGAGAAAAATTCTAAAACATGTGCTGTTATGTAAATTTTTTGCAAAAAAAATAAAATTGAAAAAAAATGTTGGGCCCCCACCGAAATAAAATCCTGGATACGCCCCTGACGGTAGTTAACTAGTTTTATATAAGCTATAATGGAAATTATAATGCAAATACTAAAAAATTATAAGGGTTGTTTTAATATATAAAATAAATAATACAACGGGAATACACTAAAAAAAAACTATAAGTAAGCTCTGCTCCAATTAACTAAATATATGTTAAATTAAAATTTTAGCACTTTGTAATGTAAAACCATAAAATTATCTATTCTAAAAGAAATAAACACTAGCAAAGTAAAACACGATTTCCAATTGAAATGCAGGAATGTTCAAAAACCCCTATTGAAATTTAGATAAATCCAGCCATAATTTCGGAATGGCCAATTGAATGGCCAGGTTCCGATATGGTAACCTAAACTCCATTTGAAACTAAAAATACTGTCATTGTCGTTCTAATCTAGGACCAATACGTCCGGAGATGATGAGAGGTCTGATTCGGGAGTCTGAATATAGGGGACACCAGTTCACACCATTCAGTATGAAGAATTAGAGACGCAAACGATAAGGGCGAGCCATTTTTGAGGTTTTTGATAAGCATTGACCTGTATATTTGTAACAGGGATGTGAACCAAATTTCGGCGGCAAGAGACTCTTGATGTAACACTTGTCTCAGATACATTTTCTGATAGAATTTATCATTGGAGAGTCTGGGGTTGAGACACTCTCTAGTAATCTAAAGAAAACAAACTCGGTCAAATATGGGGAGAACTTTTCTGGGCTTTTAGATGAATATTGACTATCTTGTTGAACATATAACAAAAAATTTCTTTGGTGGTCAAATGAGTTGCAGAAGAGAATTATGCAGAAAGCTCCTTAATAAGGCAAAATCTTCAAGAGCGGACGAGAACTGCTCAGCATATAAACTGCAACTTAAGAGTTATAAGAAGATGAACAGAATCGCCAAATATCATTAGTGGAAAATCTTCTGTGGAAACATAGAAGACGTTTCTGAGCGCACCCATGCTAAGCTAAGTTTTGGCTTTTTCTCCTTGCACCATGGGATACCTGAAGGGTCCTAATTGGTTGTGATATATCTCCATTGGAGAGTCGCTGAATCTCCTTCTAAACGCGTATTTTCCGGTCAATTCATGACGCCTTAAATGCTTTGGATCGTTCGGACGCCCAAGCATCTAAAAAACTCAGTATCAGCAGTCATTACAGTTTGGCTGACAAACCATGGTTTAAAGGTTTGGTTGCTTCGTTAGCATCCTATAAATACCCTTCACCTGTTGGTATAATCCTGGCTGAGATACAGAAAGCGTTGGAACATTTAGCCCTTTGGCTGTATAACCTCTACACATCATTCATAAATGCTCGTTTATTCTTTTAAAATGGTCGTTTTTATTCCGAAAGCTGGGAAAAACTTCCACACAGTTCCGAAGGATTTCACAACAATTCTGTCTGTCTTCTTTTTTGTTAAAGACAATGGAACAAATGATAGACTCATATTTGCGTCGAGTGTTTGATCCAAGGTTGCGTTCGACTACATGCATACAGCAAGGGTAGATAAACGGAAACAGCTCTACTTGAGCTCGTTGATACCATCGAGTGATCACTTTCGGTAAAGAATTACACTATGTGGCCTCTCTTGATATAGGGGGGAATTTTAATAATGTTAGTCAAGACAAGATAATTGTGGCATTCTCTTGTCTGGGAGTTAAGCTCAGGAATGTTTTAATGATGGTAAATTTACTTGCCAATAGATGCGTAATGTCTGAATTGGGATTGTCTATCATTTCTCGATTTAGGGGCACACCACAAAGAGGTGAGCTTTTTATCCACTTATTTAGAACCTGACACTGAATTCAATGCTGCTCTCGAGAGAAGCACTTGATTGTCACGTTGTCGCATACGACGTCACGATTGCGGTATAGGGAAAGCACCAGCCAGCAGTCTAAATGGGCACGAGACTGAGGTCTGGTAGTTAATCCGAATAAAACTTAACTTATCTTGTTTACAAGGAAAAACAAGATTTCTGCTTCTATTTCTCTGGACGGCACTGAAATCGTTTTCTCAGATGGAGCCAAGTCTCTTGGAGTATTTGTAGATAGAAAGTTGAATTTAAGGCGTAATACTGATGAATGGGTGAGAAACCAATGGATGCTTTATATTCCTGTAAAAGGGTCATTCGAAAACGATAGGGCTTTCGCCCTGGAGTCTTTTACAATTGGCCTGCTTTGTAGAGAAACGGGAATGGTGGCGTCGATGTGTATAACTGGAGTTCTTTGTACTCCTAGGAAGTATGTGTCATTATCGGAAATTCGACTTAATAGCACACTACAATGGAAGAGCGGCGATTTGGGCGATGGCGTGATCTTAAAAAAGATCTACGTTACCACTATGATGCTATCCAGAGAGTCTTTAATGAGATGGAATTCGGGTAGTGGAGCCTCTATACATTTTAGAACAAATGAATCGAAGTTACACCTATTCGGAGGAGCTTGGAGTAAGCCTGACCGAAGATCGCCAGATGATAACAGTGTTTACCAGGCTGAGATTCTGGGAATAAAGAAAGTGGCTGACAGGTTGTATTGCACTGTATATTCTACAACCACAGTCAACATCAATTCCAAGAATCAAGCGGCGATCAAGCCCCTGGAGTCAATGTTTCTGAAAACATGATTTGCCCTTAACTGCCTCATGTATTTAAATGAGATGACCAAGCAGTTTGACATGCGATTCACATGGGTCCCAGGGCACAGAGACATTCCAGGGAATTGCTAAGCCGATGATTTTGCAAGACTGGGAACTACCTTACAGAATTAGAGTGTTTTGGTATGCCTCTAGAAACTTGCAAGAAAAATCTACGGTTTTTTTTTTCGCGACGTAGACTTATCAGAGATGGGAACATGCACTCAAAATAATTCTACACCAAACATTTTTGTAAGTGATTTTGTACCTAAATCTACTAATAAGTTACAAATTGCCAGTAGTATAGTAGTTTTTTAGTATCTTCAAAATACTAAAATTAGTAATTTTTACTGGTTTTGAACAAAAAAAAATAATATTGGTTATCAATTTCTGCACTAGGTCCTTTTGGACTAAAATATTAGTTCATTAGATAAATTTTTTGTATTGAATATCCACGTTTTTTTGGATGTGGATGAGCGTGTGAGACTACAAGACAGATTTTCTCTTCGTTAAAAGTGCACAAGTGCGCTAATATCAATCCCAAGAGGAGAAAGCACGTTGAGCGGTTAACTAAGCTGTCAAATGCTTCTGCCGGGGAGTTGGAAACAATATAACACTTTATCGGTCACTGCCCTGCACTTTGTGTTTAGAGACTTGCTTCACTCGCATATAGAAAGTTGCAAGATCTTTCTGATTTGTCGGATGTCAGAATTCAACATATTTGCAGTTTCATAAGGAGCTCAAATTTGGTTACCGGCAGGGACTACCCCATTACCGTCACATGGTATAACAACGGACCCCAGATTTACCTCAGAGTTTGTGTTTTCACGCAAAGCTTGAACAAATAATATATTCTAAAAAAAACAAGTGAGAGTGTTGCCGAATCTTTTATACCCTCCAATATGTAAAAAAAATAAAAAAAAAAAATCCGGGGCTTCTTTTTTTTTTTTTGGTGGGGGGGGGGGGGTTTTGTGGGGAGGTGGGGGTTTGGTGGGAGACGCTGGGGGCACCTTATTCTGACATAAAAATGTTAAATTTGCTTAAGAAAAGTACAAAAAACACTGCAAAAAATGCGGTTTTTCTTAGGTTAGTTTAGTTCTCTAAGGGGGAACTTTTTGCCCCTTGGTCCGATTTTGCCCATTTCCGAACTTAACCTGCCTAGAAATATAAGACATATTCGTGCCAAACTTCGGAAGTCTAGCTCTTTTATTTTGGACTGTATCGTGTCCTCTACAGACGGACAGACGGACGGACGGACAGACGGACGGACATCGTCTTAGAATCGATCACTGATCAATAAAATATATACTTTATAGGGTCCTAGACCGATATTTCGATGCGTTACACACGGAATGACAAAGTGAGTATACCCCCATACTGTGGTTGGAGGGTATAACAAAGTGAGTATACCCCCATACTGTGGTTGGAGGGTATAAAAATGTACTAAAACAAAATTTAAAATGTTTTCATTTTTTTATACCCTCCACTCTAGTGATAGAGGGTATATATAAGTTTGTCATTCCGTTTGTAACACTTCGAAATATTCGTCTAAGACCCCTCAAA
The DNA here is from genome assembly GCA_963921195.1 of Pegoplata infirma. Taxonomy (NCBI): domain Eukaryota; kingdom Metazoa; phylum Arthropoda; class Insecta; order Diptera; family Anthomyiidae; genus Pegoplata; species Pegoplata infirma. Next base: position 216,959,504 of record OY992538.1, read on the forward strand.
GTACATATACATGATCCTCGATCGATTTTAAGACGATCTAGCGACGTCCGTCTATCCGACTGTCTGTTGAAAACACGCTAACTTTTCAAAGACTTTACGGAGGCTCTTAAAGTTTGTCATATATGTTAGGCATTTACCTGGTCAGATTGGTTCTGCAATCCAGCGAAATCGGTCCAGCGGTTCAAAAGTTATGAGCAAAAGACTGAATTTCGGCAATAGTTTTTCGTGAATTTATGAGATAAAATACACGCTAACTTTACTTGTCGTTCCCCTGGCCTAGTTTGTTTTGAATTTCAGCCAAATCGGTACCGTGGTTCAAAAGTTATTAGCAAGACCGTGAATTTCAGATTAGATACACCTTAAATTTATGAGTTGAAAACCCATTAAACATATTTCAAAACCATTGGTAAGTCACACAAATATTTGACAGCGTATTTTTGTCACTAAAAAAAATTTTTACACTAATAAAAAAAATACATCCGAAAAAATTTTACACTCAAAAAAAAATTTAGCATTTTTTTTTTTTTTCAAAAAGTACTTAAAAAAAAGTTCTTTTCACAAAATAAAAACTAATCAAAAATGTTATTTTTTCACTTTATAAAATTTACTATCACTTAAAAGGGAATTGTGGAGGGTATTCATAGATTCGGCCAAGTCGAATTTTACTTTTCTACTTGTTTTTAAATATATTAAATTAAATTGTTTTCTAAAAAATATAGAAAATAAGCTAGAAAATTTTTTTGGCGCACACTGTGGGGCGAATAAAGCGATGCTTGGATTTCTAAATTACAATTGTTTTTTGTTTGAATAACAATTGGAAAAGGTGTAACAATTCAACAAATGCTTTAACTAATACATGTTTTTTAAGTGTATATGTTAATAACCACTTCCACATAAGAGGTTTAAAAATTTTCTACTCTATATAATTTTGTAACTTATCCCAATAGTCTCCCAGATTGTAAAAAATTTTCATTGCTACTCAAAAGAAAATGTGCAAATAAAAAAAGACAAGTGTTAAAATTTTATAATGACAGCATAACAAAATAAATACAGTAATGTATTTACAAGATAATGGACATTTTAGTATTTACCTACCACAGTGATTTTTTTTTGTTGTTGTCATTCGCATCTATTTTTGTTGCTTTCAAAATAAAGTGGTGGTTGATGGATTTTGATTGACTGACTGACTGTGTTGATCTCATGGTGTAAAAAATGTAAACTATACTTAATGGATATATAGCAGTGGTGGGCATTTCTTAAATTTCTATGCCCTCGAAAAAAGGCTTCAAAATGCTGATTGTGCGACATCGACACTTGTATGCTATAAAATTCTGTTGCTTTGTTGACTTAAAATTTTAAATATTATAGTATGTGCGTGCCCACCACTGATATATAGAGACAGAGAGATATTTATATTGTCTTTGTTTTGCCCATTACTGTTGTTTTGATTGTTTATTTTGCACATTTTGTTTTCAGGCGGCTGTATTAATGTAAAACGCATTAATGCAATGTTTATGGAAATGTCACTTAAAAGTGTCATTCTTCTTTTTTTCCCTGGTTTTTCACTGAGCATATGACATTTACAAAGTAAAAGGGGAAGATTGTTTCTGAATATATATACCCTTAGATTTTAAGCAAAATTATTCAAATACTTTTACAAAAACTTTTTAGCATTATTAGTTTTAAACAAAAAAAAACGGAAAACCCTGATTTGTTTATTAAATAAATATAATGAATTTTCTAAAACTTATATACTTTTCAAACATAAAGACCCTTTCCATTATCTTGTTCCTACAAAACACTCACTCATTCTTGTTTTGATGTCTAACAATTTAATTATAATGTTGTGTGGGAATTTTTCCATATGTCACATCTCAAACCATAAAATATTATTATTATGCTGTTCTGCTTCAGTTTAATGTTAAACAAGAAAAAAAAATTATAGTCGGTCAAGACCGAACATGTGATACTCTACACCAGTGATTTGCGGAAAATTGGTGTCAAGTTTAAACATGGATATCTCTTCCGCTAGATCTTTAAGAAGTGTAGAAAACACACATAAACCAAATTTTATTGAAATTGTGTTATTTTTGTTGCTAATGGACCGCTGAATATAGTTCAAAAATTTGTATATGGGGTCCAAATATCGTCTAATTATATTTAGATTTGATAAAGGCTACCAAAGTACACGTTTAACACATATAAAGAAAATTTTAATTAAAAATTTCTTATTTCAGGACGTTTGAGAGATTTACGTAAATTTTTGGAGGGTCGTTTGTGTAGGGGCTACAAGACGAACTGGTACAATTCCTTTAAAATTTAGAATGGTGATTTTTGAATACAAAATGTGTTTACTTGTAAGATTTCGAAAAGAGACCTATTAAAATACCGTAATTAGAGTCATTTGAGCCAAATTATAAAGAGACGTTTGTATGGGAGCTAGGTTTAAACATGGACCAATTTTTTTCAATTGCTAAATCGTCTCAGAGCGTAAACCAGCATAAGGCTGAGATATCTAATTTTCTGCACAACAATAACATCGATGTGTTATTGTTATCGGAAACCCACCTCACGAATAGATATAATTTTCAAATTCCCGGATATACATTCCACAAAACAAACCACCCTGACGGTAAGGCGCACAGTGGAACTGGTATTTTGATAAGAAGTAGGATTAAGCATCATGCTATGGAAACTTTTTCGACAACTTACCTTCAGGCAGCCTCAATACATCTTGAGTGTACAGGAGGAGGACTGACTCTGACGGCAGTTTACTACCCTCCGCGATTTTCAGTATCTAAGATACAGTTCGAATATTTTTTCAATACTCTTGGTAATCGTTTCCTAGCTTGTGGAGACTACAATGCGAAACACACCTACTGGGGTTCACGTCTGATGAACCCTAGGGGAAGACAGCTTTACTGTGCTCTAATTGATCGGAAAAATAGTCAGGATGTTATATCGTCTGGACAACCAACATATTGGCCTTCGAATCCTAGATAAATTCCCGATCTTATCGATTTTGGAGTAACGAAACATATTGATAGGAGTAAGTTATCTGTTGAATCATCATTTGATCTTAGTTCAGATCATTCTCCAATAATTTTATCGTATTACGATGAACCAATTTCGGTTAAAACACCCTTTGGACTCACTTCGTCAAAGACGAATTGGTTAAAGTATAAAAAATATATAAGTAGCCACATCCACATTAACCCATATTTGGAATGTGAGGGGGATATTGGAGAATGTGTGCAGGAGTTTACGTCCATTCTGAGATCTGCAGCAGAGTACTCTTCGACGTCTTCGACCGTTACTCCTATCGTAGTTTTCATGTTTCAAACTCAGAAATTGAGCAACTATTGGCCATTAAGAGAAGGCTAAGAAGGGAATGGCAAAACAGTAGATCTCCTGCCGCAAAGCAGAGGCTGTCTGAAGCTACAAGAAACCTTAGAAATGCCCGTCATTTGGAAGAGGTTCGCATAAAAAGCGTTTATATGGAAAGTCTATCGCATACAAGTTCAGCAAACTATTCACTGTGGAAAGCTACTAAAATTAAACCACCGGTAGAGGGCGAACCGCCGCTGAGAAAGCAATGTGGCAATTGGGCACGCAGTGAAGAGGAGAAAACATACTCATTTGCAGAACATTTAAGAACTGTATTTGAGCCAAACTTGGCGGATAATAATTTTACACTCCCAGAACTGCCTCTGCACATGGATCATAGTAATATATTGTTTGACGCCCAAGATGTTGAAACAATTATTCGAACGCAGATAAGCCCAAAGAAAGCGCCTGGGTATGACTTAGTCACACCAACCATGATAAAAAACCTACCATTTGTAGCGGTTACAAAAATATTTAATGCGATCTTGCAAAAAGGTTACTTCCCAGACACATGGAAAATTTCTCAGATCAAAATGATTCCCAAGCCAGGAAAAGAATTAACTTTAACTTCGTCATACAGACCTATAAGTTTACTTCCGTGCCTTTCAAAATTATTTGAAAAGGTTCTTCTTCAAAAGATTCTTCCAATTATGGAAAATAATGATAGCATTCCTGCTCATCAGTTCGGCTTCCGCGAAAAACATGGAACCATTGAGCAAGTTAACAGCATAACTTGCGTAATAAGGAAAGCCTTTGAAGAAAAGAAATATTTCTCAGCCGTTTTTCTGGATGTTCGGATATATATTGTCGCTCAGGCATTCGATAAAGTATGACACGAGGGTCTTTTATACAAAGTAAATGTCACTTACCAATGATTACACACAAGCTCTTAGAGTCTTACCTCCACAATCGCTACTTCAGAGTGAAATATAAGGAAGCTTCAACTTCTGATTATAAGATGAATGCAGGTGTTCCCCAAGGAAGTGTGCTCGGCCCTGTTCTTTACCTTATATTTACGTCGGACTTGCCGACATCTGAACATATTACAACGTCAACATTTGCAGATGACACTGCATTGTTAAGCACTCACTCAGATCCACATGTTGCCTCCTTGAGACTAAACAATCACCTTACTGCTGTGGAGACGTGGTTCAAGAACTGGCGAATTAAAGTTAATGAGCTTAAGAGCAAGCACGTTACGTTTACACTTAGAACGGGCACTTGTGCACCTGTTTCTTTAAATGGTATAAGTATCCCACAGTCTGAGAGTGTTACATACCTTGGTATTCACTTGGACAGACGTCTTACATGGCGAAAACACTTAGAAGCCAAGAGGCTTCATATGAAGCTAAAAGCCTGCCAACTACATTGGTTAATTAACAAACATTCTAAACTTAGCCTTGACTCGAAAGTCACCCTGTATAATTGTATTTTAAAACCAATATGGACTTATGGTATCCAACTATGAGGTACAGCCAGTATGTCTAATGTTGAGCTTATACAGAGGGCACAATCGAAAATTTTGAGAATCATTACGGGTGCACCCTGGTATGTCAGAAATGTGAACATTCACAAGGACTTAAATATTCCGCTAGTTAGAGAAGAGTTTATAACCATCAGACTAAAATACGAGGAAAAGCTCGGCAACCACCCAAATCCATTGGCGAGAGCCCTTACTCGGACCCAAGCGCACACCAGACTGCAACGTGCAGATTTACCGCCCATTTAAATATGAGGTCCGTCCTTCAAAATGGCTCTTAGGGAGTAACTAGTACTTAAGTTAGATTGTAAGATTTTTTTACTTATTGTTAGGCCAAGAATGGGCAGATTCAATAATCTGAAGAATAAAGTATTTAAAAAAAAAAAAAAAATCGTCTCAGAAAGTCATTCTGATTTCGGATATTTACAAACATCACCATAAACTTATTATACCCTATACCACAGCATGGTGTAGGGTATAAAAAGGCTGTGTTTTTATGGTTTATGCATGTGTTTTTTTTATATATTTTTGCTTCTTATAGAAAAACAACTACTACTTCTTGGTTAATTTTAGTATTCGGTTTTTGGGGTTAAACATCAAATTTCAGTATGTTTATTTGAATATAAGTACTGCTACTACATATAAATGATATGTTGTTAATTGTAACTTATAATTATTAACAGGGCGTGTTTTATAGTGGTTTTTAAAATCATGTTATAATGAATTAACAAAATATTTTTTTTTTAAATCCAAAAGGAATATCTTTGAAATTTTAATACAGGAAGTAAAGAAAAGGAAAGTTATAAAATATTGATTTTCCAAAATTTAAAATGGGATTTTTATAATCTGAAATGGATATTTTTTATTTTTTTTACACTTCTGAATTCTTAGTTTGATTCCTGAACATCAAATATGGCTTCTGAATTTCAAATTAAAGGGGTTGAGCTTTAATTGAGCTTTTCAGTATTTTTTGTTCTCATCGTTTAATTTGATACTCAATTTATAACATCAATTTGGCTCCCAAAGTGGGACCCAATTAGACAATTTAGGATAATGGAAATGAATTATTAGTCTTTTTTTCTGTAAGTACAGATGGAGCTCGGGCTCTAATTATCTTTGTTATAAGGGTCAAGGTGAAAAAATGCAGAAGAAAAATTGAATTTCTAAAAATTATAGACATTTCTGGTATTCCCATACCGATTTCAAACACTCCAGTTAGTGTTATCATTAGTTGGATTGTAAATGTCGGTTTGTCTTGTTAATGGAAATTGTTTTTTATATATGTATGTGAATATTTATAGTTTCTACAAATAAATTTTAATAGTTTCTAACACTACAATTCTATTTCTAGCAATCTCAACCTCACTTTATACCTTCTTTCAACTTTTTTGTCTCTTATATTATTTTGCAAGGGTTACCAACATGATCAGGATGAATTAATTAAATTGGCATATTTTTCTGAATTTTTCAATGTACTCGTTCCTTCGATTTTATATACAATTTATATTACCAATTTGGCGCCCAACGTGGAGCCCAATAAGAGAACCTAATTTTTTCGTACTGAAAGTTTTATAAATTATTTTTTCACATTTTTATATTAAATTGGCCGATTATTCTAAAATTCTGTATAGAGTTGTATTCCCAATGAATTTTATACACATTTTTATAACCGATTTTGTTAATGAACTAACAAAATATTTTAAAAATATATCACTGGTATTTAAATACAGGAAGTAAAGACAAGAAAAATTATAAAACATTTCTAAAATCCCAATTTATACTTAGTTTGATTTTACAAAATTTTAAATCTGATTTTTTAATGTCAAATGGACATTTCTTAATTTTACATGGAAATTTAACTTAGATTTCTGGATTCTTAGTTCCTATCCTAAGTATCAATTAAGACATCTAAATTTTAATTAAAAGGTTGAGATTAGATTGTGTTTTTCAGGGTTTTCTGTTTAATTTGATACAAAATTCATATAATCAATTTGGCGCCCACCGTGGGGCCCAATAAGACAATTTCGTAACTTTTTATTAATATTCAAGGGGATCTCTAGGCCTTGCTGCCGACACTGTGAACCTTTTGGCAATTTTGTGCCAAGATCTATTAACTTAAATCAAACTCTGTTACAGGAAAATTCGACACAAAGACTATGTACAAAGGTTTAAATTATGCAATTGATAATTTACTTTAAAATGTTTGGTGAGAAAATCTGTTAGTAACCTAATGATCATATTCCTTTAATTTTATATAGAACTCATATTACCAATTTGGCGCCCAACGTGGGGCCAAATAAGAGAGCGTAATTTTTTGATACTAAAAGTTATTCTGATTAATTTTTATTCAAAAATAAAAAATGTTTTTATATGACCTTTAAAATATTATATTTTGAGTAGGTTTATTCTATCTCGAGGTCATTATTTTATTTACTAATTAAAACTATGATATTCTCATAGCATAATTTTCAACAAAATTATGTTTCTGTTTTAAATTTATTTGTGTTTGTAATTTTTGAAAGACTTAATCGACACGTGTTTAGGAATTTGTCAGATTCCATTGCCAAGATTATTTAGCAAATGAAAAACTACAACTTTGCTGAACATCACTTTGAGCTAACTCAGCAAAACGCCGGGACAGGTATAATTTTTTTTATAACCCTGCCGATCACTGACCCTTACCTTATGTCTCACAGTGTCATGTATCGCTAGATAATTTTTTTATTTTTTAATTTTTTTAAAATCAAAATATTGGTGGAAATTTTCCAAAAATTCTAAATTTTTATTGAATACCGATCACTGATCCCTACCATATATCTCACAGTGTAATGTATCGCAAGATAATTTATTTTTTAATTTTTTTTAAATCCAAAATATTGGTGGAAATTTTCCAAAAATCAAGAATTTTGATAGAATGCTGAAATGGGTAAAAAAATGGGATTTGGTTCAAATTAAGTTTAAATATAAGATTCCCCAAGATCTATACAAAGATCAGTGGAAAAAAATTTTGAGATTTAAAAAAAAAAAGTTGAACGTAAGAAAAAACCTAAATTTTTGCTTATTTCAAATAGCTGTATCTCGAAACCCGCTTTAAGGATTTTTATTTTTTTATATTTGTGCTCAGAGCAACAGAGTCAAAAAATATGATGTTTCGCAAGACATACTTTTTAAATTTTTATAATTTAATCCGATTGGCCTCAAATTTGCACCACATAAGTTTTACGCCTTTGGCATACAAAAAAATGCCAGTCTAACAATATATAAAACTAGACTCTAAATTGGCTCCCACCATGGGGCTCAATAAGAAAATTTAGTTTGTAATGGTAAACATTATTTTTTTAATTAAATATTGTGCTCTAATGAACTGGCACATTAGATTTTCGAAATTTCATTCATTTGAATTGAAACATCATTTTCTAATTTGAAACACTATTTATGGCACTACTTTGGAGACCAACATAGGGCGCTAATTTTTTATTAAATAAAAGGGTTGCCAAGCAGCAGTGTTTCTTTTTAAACTTCAAATTGAAAAGCTTTGCTAAATAGACTACGAGGGGCTTCCAGTCCTCCAATTTATAATTTAAATTTTTTCCTTTTTTTTATTTCTATAGATTGTAACAATTAAGAGGAGCTTCTTTTATTTATTTTTTTAGTCTTACAAAACTTTGTAACAATTTCGTTCCACATATTAAACATATACATTTCCTGTTTTTTTTTAAATTTCTTTACTTGTTCTATAAATCAAATTCTAGAATTTAAATGATTTAATTAAGAATTACTTTAAACTTCGACTGTAGTTTAAATATTCCTCCTTCGATGTTTTTAATTACCCACTTGTTTTTCTATTTAGCCCATATTTGTGTAATAGAAAAAATAAACATACATTTGTTATAAAAAGTGTCACTTTTAGGTCAATTGCTAAGTAACGGCCATTATTTTTAATTTGCGACTAAAGAAAAATAAATTTATATAAATAATTATATTTTTGTTTTTTTTTATTATTTTTTTAAAACAAATCAATGACTGAAAGGAAGCTTGGGCGTTTATAACAAGAAAAAAAGATTTGAGAAAAAAAAATTTTGATGGAAAAAATTTGTTAAAAAAATTACCGGAAAAAAAATTTTAAAATTTTTTTTTTTTTAAAAATTGGCGAAAAAGTTTCATGATTTCGAAAAAAAAATTGAAGAAAAAGTAATTTGAAACAAGTAAAATATAAAATTTGGCTCGGCCATATTTATTAGATAATAATTTCGACAGTGCTTAAAACACCTTTGTAGTAAATTAATTTCTTTAACGTACAAAAAATTATAAACACTTTTTTTGAGTATAAAAAATTTTTTGAGTGTAAAATTTTTTTCGAGTAAAAAATTTATTTTAAGTGTAAAAATATTTTGAGTGACATACTTGTTCATAACTCTTGATTCCTTAAACGATTTCGCTGACATGCAAAACCAACCTGAGTGGGAGAACGACAAACATATGAGCGAAACCTCAGATGCCTCAGAATGGTCGTTCGAACATGACAGACTCACGGACAAACATTCATAGATCGATTTTAATCGATCAAGGATCATAAATATATGGGGCATTCCACGTCAAATCGGACACTTTGCATAATTTTTTTTTTAGATTTTCAAAATTTTTTAACAGTTTTAAGTTCCCCTCCAAAACTTCTTCGTAGTAAATTTTCAGATTTTTTTGATGACCCGTTCAAAAGTTATCGAATTTTTAAAAATTGTTAGTTTGTTCCTTTACTCACACTTCTTTTACTCATAACTTCTTCAATAATGGTCCAAATTGCAAATTATTTTTTTTTTAATTTTTGTTTTTTACGTACTTTAAAAAAAAATCCAAAAAAATTCTTAAAAGCGCACTAGTATGCGGTTTTAAAGTTTTAAAATTTAAATCTCATTTTTGAAAATGATTGTACTCTTTGACTTTTTTGAAATTTTTTTGTGTAAAAGTTCAATCGATTCTACAAATTTTTTGCCAAGTAAAATTTACTGTAATTTTACAATCTTAAAATCATTTCTACTGCTCAAATGGTGCGTCATAGAAGGGTCATTTATAAGACCGACCCCCATTAATTTTTACGTCTTAACATTTCTTTGGAACAAACAAATACATTATCTCCAATTTCTAAGGGGGCTCCCACACAAATCGACATTTTTTAAAATTTGTTCCAACCCCTCTAACTGACATAAAAGTGCCCTTAGAGCAATCAAATATATGACCGACCAACAATATTTTTTTAGTCCAAACATTTTCTCTGAACACACCGACCCTATACTTTTAACTCTTAAGGCGGTCCCCATACAATTTTCTTTATTTTTTGTAAATTTGATTTATTTAATCAGCTTCTACCGGTCCAATGGTTCGTCCGGGAGGGGTCATTACTTAGACCGACACACATTTATTTTTACCATCCAACATTTTTGTAAAACATACCTACGCACTATCTCCAATCCCTAAGTAGGCTCCCATTCAAATTTCAGTTGGAGCAAATTTTATAAAAATGTAGTTTTGAATGGAAGCCTACTTAGGGAGTGGAGATAGGGCGTAGGTATGTTTTACAAAAATGTTGGAGGGTAAAAATAAATGGGGGTCGGTCTCACTAATGACCCTTCTCAGACGCACCATTGGACCGGTAGAAGCTGATTAAATAAAGCAAATTTACAAAAAAATAAAGAAAATTATATGGGGACCGCCTTAAGAGTTAAAGATAGAGGGTAGGTGTGTTTAGAGAAAATGTTTGGACTAAAAAAATATTGTGGGTCGGTCATATATTTGATTGCTCCAAGGACAATTTTAGGACAGCTACACTCAAAAAAAAAAAACTGTAAAGTTAGCAAAAAAAGCTTGTAAACCTACAAGAAAATTTGCTGATTTTGAACCCACAATTTTTTTGGTAAAGTTAGCAAAAACATTTTGCTAAAAATTAGTTAACTGAAATAATTTTTATTTCAACTTAGTTCATACACATTTGAGGACCCCATTGGGTTCGGACCCAATAGGTCCAGACCCCGATGGGCCTAGACCTCGTTGGGTTCTTTAAAAATCGTCATAGTTTTTGATTCAAAATTTGTGTCCGTTTCGCTCTACCTTGCTTAGTTTTTGAGATACGTGATTTTAGGGGATCACTGGGGTCTTGAGAATTAAAAAACTCGATAACTTTAAAAATATTACTCGGAGAGCTTTTTTTTTTTGCGGTCTTGTTCTACGTGTTGAGAGCTACAAAAATTCTTTTTGACTTTTTGTTGTGTCGGCAATATTTACCGAGATATGAGCATTTTAAAATTTTCGGGAATGCTAACTTTTTTGGATCCAAAGTTAGGTCCCATTAGGGTCCACACATGTGAAGAGGACCCGCGAAAGTATGGTGATTCTAAGAACCAAAAATGCCCTCCATTTTGCTCTATCTGGCTTAGTTTCCGAGATAGCGCCATTTTAAGTTTTCTGAAAATAAAAAAAAATTTACCATTTATTTTGCTAATGTTAGCAAAAAATCTTGTAAAAATGTTGTCAACTCAATTTCAAATTTAGCAAAAGAAATTAGTTCAAGATTTGTTTAAAATTGCTATTGTGCTAAATGAAGTTTACAAGAATTTTTTTGCTATTTATTATTATTATTCAAGGGGTGATTTAGCCCTAACGGCCGGCACTGCGACCCTTATGGGTCTTTTGTGTAAAGATCCATTAATCTAATTCAAACTCTGTTTAAAAATTCGATATCTTTTGAACTGGTCATCAAAAAAATCTGAAAATATTCAAATTGTCCGAATTGATATTTAATGCCCCATATACACTTTAATGGGTCTTAGACCGATATTTCGATGTGTTACAAACGAAATGACAACGTTATGTAGGAGAAAATTGTTTTTTGTGTGAATAAAAATGCAGTCGAACTAAATCCTTTTTTATACCCTACACCACTCTGTGGTACAGGGTATAATGAGTTTGTGCTGATGTTTGTAACTACCCGAAATATTGGTCCTAGACCTACCTTCAAGACTACCGATCGAATCAGAATTACTTTATGAGTCGATTTAGCGATGTCCGTCCGTCCGTCTGTCCATCTATCGGTTTAAGCACGATACAAGTCGCAATTTTCAATCAATTTACTTGAAATTAGAAACGTTAATCATCTATTGGCCCAGGGACAAAGCCTATTGAAACTCTAATAACCGTATTATAAAAGATATCGCTTTGAAATTTAGCAGGTAATCACATTTTGTATGCACAAATCATTACTCCCAATTTCAAAGGAATCGGGTCAGTCCTTCTGATAGTCCCCATACAAACCACCCTCCCGATATTCACATAATTCCCTCAAAATTTATAAAAATGGAAATATTTCATAACAATTTTATTTTTAGGTATTAAACGTGTACTTAAGTAACCTAATCAAATCGAAATATAATTGGACCATTTTTGGACTTAGTGCCCCATATAAAAATTTCGACCGATATTCAGTTAAATCGGTCTATTGACAAAAAAATAAACCAATTCCAAATAAAGATCTAACAAATGACAGATCCAATCGGTTCTAAATAAAGATCTAACAAATGACAGATCCAATCGGTCCATGTTTGGACATGGGACCCATTTTCGAAAAACACTGGTGTAAGGTATCATATGGTCGGTCTTGACCGACTATAAGTTTCTTACTTGTTATTTTTATGTTATGTCGAATGCATCAACATTTTTAAAAGAGTTAATTTTAAGTTCATTTTAAATTTACCTAAGTTAACTTTGTAAATTAAAAAATTTCCTAATTCTAGCATTTAATTTACCGTTCTTTCTTTAAATATAAATTTTTCAATTCTTAATACAAATTCATATAATTTACCTTAAACTTTCTACAAATTGACACATTTTTTGTTTGCTTTTTTTAACAGAAATGAGCCTGGGAATAAAACCATATGATACCAGCAAAATAATTTAAGTATAATGTACCTATAAAGAAAAGGAAATAGAAATTTTATGGTTAAACAATGATTAATCAAAAAATATATAAAAAAATATGAAATTTAAAAAAAAAAAATATAAAACAACAGTTAAAAATATTGAAACATAAAAGATTTTAATACTAAAAAGTCTAAAAATTTATAAAAACACATATTGATAGGCTGAGGAAGACTAAAATATGATTATATGGGTTTCTTTTGAAAAACCTAAAATGATGTTTATCATGGTTTTTAAAAGGGTATGAGTTTAATAATTTTATTTTTTTTATGAATTTTTTATGATGTTTTTTAAAATAAAAATTCAATAAAAAAAATAGGGGTTGGGCAAAAATTAATAATGATAAGGCATAAAATTTTTTTATAGATTTTTGGAGAAAATAATTTTATGTTTTTATTTTTAAATTTATTTTTAAACAATTACCCTTATTTGAAAAAAAAAAAATTCTGCTCATTAAGAACTGCTGTTTAAAACAATGTCATGTTTTTATTTCTTATTTAATAATTTATGATTTATTTGAAATTTCAAGTTTACGCCTTCAATGTGTTTTGGTATAAAATTTTATTAAATATTTAATAATTTTACTTGTTTTTTCAATTAATTACTTATAATTTTATTAGTAGAAAGAATCATTTATTCCCCAATAAACCAAATAATAATAAGTTATAACGAAAAAAAAGTATCAACTGTATGATACCGATTACGTATCATATTAAATTAAAATTATGATATTATTTTCGAATTTAAGACGATTTTGCTATCGTCTTTCCTGGAAATTTCGATAGTGAAGTTCATCACATTTAGATGTCGAAATGATATCGTTATCACCTGGAATAACGATAGTTTTTCCATAAATTCTGGAAAATGGCAAATTAATTATCGTTATGACTGGAGTTATCGATAGCGAAAACGATATCATATTTAGACGGACAAACGATATCATATGGATAGGTATATTAAGAACGAAGACTCTATCGTTTTCGTTTAAAATGTGATAATTTAGTTATATCGCCTTAATATCATAAAGGTATTGTTTGGTTTATTGGGTCACTATTTCTTTATTTTTTTTAAATACGAAAATTTATCGTAAATACGAAAATTTATCGTTTTCGTTTAAAATGTGATAATTTAGTTATATCGCCTTAATATCATAAAGGTATTGTTTGGTTTATTGGGTCACTATTTCTTTATTTTTTTTAAATACGAAAATTTAAAATTTATGAAAATTATTAGTTTATACACGGCAATGACCGCCCCATATTTATTTTTTCATATTTAAGTTTTTTTTTTTTTGTTTTCTTTTATACTCCTGGTTTCTTTATTTTTCCGATTTTTTTGTGATAAGTCACGTTTTTTAACTTTACAAAATATTTTCAATATGTTCGTGCTGCTTGACGTTTTATTTATTTAGTTTAATATTGTATATGATTGAAACTGTTAAATTTATATTGGAAATTGATTTTTTTTCTCCTTCGATATTATGCACTCAAAAAAAAAGTGAACTAAAATCTGGGAAAATTAACTCAATTTTGAGAAAAAGAGGGATTGATTTGGCTCCAAAGATTTTTTTTCTTGGTTTTAGTTCATAATTTTCCTAAAAATAAGGAAAACAAAGTTATTTAATTTTAAGCCAATTTTAACTAGAAAATGGGAAAAATTATACTTCACATTTTAGAAATAGATTGGGTCTAGACCCTGGACCCATGGGTTCGGACCCCATTTAACTCGAGACCCCGTTGGGTCCTTTAGGGGTCCCCATAGATTTTGAACCAAAACTTGTGTCCGTTTCGCTCTAACTTGCTTAGTTTTTGAGATACGGTAATAAGGGGCCTGATAGGGTCTTGAGAATCTTAAAAACCGGATAACTTAAAAACTATTAATCGGAGTGCTTTCGGGTATTTTGCGGAAGTGTTCTACGAGTCAAGAGCTATAAAAATGCCGTTGGACGTTTTCACGTGTTGGCAGTATTTACCGAGATATGTGTATATATAAAATCTCGGGAATTTCAAATTTTAGATCTAAAATTAGGGTCTTGAGACCCCGACAGATATGCAGAGCTAGGCTATTCCATATTTTTGTTTGTAGTCTTTCTTTTGAAAATTTCATCCGTTTCGCTCTATCTCGCTTAGTTTTCGAGATATCGCCATTTTGAATTTTTAACTAAATTCTAAGAAGTTATTTTCTAAATTCTCAGAAGTCATTAACTAAATTCTAAGAAGTACACTTCCTCAATTCAAAGAAAAGAAATACGATGATGTTTTTTTTAGTAAATTTTAACTAAACTTGAACTAAATTGTTTTTTAAGAAATATGTCTTAAAAATAAAGATACGATTCTTAGATTTGTGGAAAATTTCTTTGGCAGTAAGAATTTTTTTCCTAATATTTAAAAAATCCATTTAAAGAAAACTATGAACTAATTATAAGTAAATGAACTAAAATTTTTTCCTCATAGTTAAGAAAATTTCTCATTTATAAGTTAAATTTAACTAAATTTTAGGAAAATTCATGATAAATTTTCAAAGACATTTTTTCCTTAAATTTAGTTATGTCTTTTTTTTCAGTGTGGTATTAGAGTTTTTTTCCTGTTATTTTAACTAAGTATATTTGTTTTTTGGTAAGTGAAAATTGTTATTTTGAAAGGAGGAAATCGAGACATGGTAAGGAAAATAAATGAATAGTAGTGTAAAGTTTTGTTTAAATAGAAAATAACTTGTTTTTAAGAAAAATATTTTCAATCATTTCCATTAACCTTAAGTGATTCGATTTTTTGATTATTGATATTAAAAAACCAACTGAAGATATTAGCGTTTTCCTCAATGGAAATCTTAAAAAGATGTTTGTCCTTTAAAACATTTTCCAATTTCACATCGACCATTTAATTTAACGCTTAGACAGGGTTAGCGTTTACCGAATGGGTTTCCAACGTAAACTTAAACCGATTGGTTCTATGTTTCGTTAGATCTTTATTTAGTGTAGAAAATGCCCACAAACCTAATTTGAGTGAAATAGTGTTATTTTTATTGCCTACACCGTCCGACAGCCAATATTAAACACGAACCGTATGATATACGTCTGAAAGTAGAGATCAAATGGAGTAAAACTGCATTAACAGTTTTTCATTTTGTGATCCTGTTTCCTTTTAAAAAAACTTCAAAGTTTTAAAGGATAAAAAATTCTTCTGAAATTTTTGTACTTGTCCTAGAATAAAACTGGTGATGGCAAATGAAAGAGGAGGATCTCCTCTAATTTTCCATGTTTTATTTTCCATATTAGGATAAAAGGATGTTTACAAAGTCATTTGAAAACTTTATCAAAATATTTTGTTGAAAATTTTGAATGATATTAAAGGATAAAGTTTTGAAAGGAGGTAACTTACGTCCTATTTTCTGATATATAAAAATAATAAAATAAAAAAATTTGGGGAGATCCTCCTCTTTTATTTTCTATCACTTGTGGCATCCTAGGACAAGTACAAATATTAAAAAAAAAATATTTTATAAAATCTAATCCTCTAAAACTTTGAAGTCATTTTAAAAGGAAACAGGATCACAAAAGGAAAAACTGTAAATGCGGTTTTAATTTATTTAGTCTCTAGTTTCAAACGTATCTTATCCATTTCATGTTTAACGATTTTTTTTTAATTTTTGTTGATCGGCGCTATAGACAGATTAAAATGAATATCGGGCGGAGTTTTTATATATAGAGTGAAAAATTCGAATTAAACATTTTTTTTGAGTAAAATATGTGCACAGGACCTATTTCGCTGGATTTAAAAACTAACCTGCCTAGGTAAATGACAAATATATATGACAAAATTCAGCAGGCTCAGTAAAGTCTTTCAAAAGTTAGCGTGTTTTCTACAGACAGGCCGACGGACATCATCAGATCGACTTAAAATCTATCGAGGATCGTGAATATATATGGAGCATTCCATGCCAAATCGGACACTTTGAAAAAAATTTTTTTTAGATTTTCCCAATTTGTTTACAGTTTTTAGTACCCTTCGAAAACTCCTTCGTTGTAAATTTTCAGATTTTTTTGATATCGAATTTTTAAAAATTGGAAGTTTGTTCCTTTACTCAAACTTCTTTTCTTCATAACTTCTTCAATAATGGTCCAAATTTCAATATTTTTTTTAAATTTTTTGTTTTTTTAAGTACTTAAAAAAAAAATTCCAAAAAATTCTTAAAAGCGCTCTAGTACGCGATTTTTAAGTTTTAAAATTTAAATCTCATTTCTGAAAATGTTTGTACTCTTCGATTTTTTGATATTTTTTTGTGTAAAACTTCTATCGATTCTAAAAATTTTTTGAAAAGGAGGATCGTGGGATAACGATTATTACTATTTTTTAAAATTTTTTGAAAAAATTTTATTTTAATTTTCCAATTTTAAAATCATTTCTACTGCTCCAAGGGTGCGTCATAGAGGGGTCATTTATAAGACCGACCCCCATAAACTTTTACGTCTTAACATTTCTTTGGAACAAACTAATACCCTATATGCAATTTCTAAGGGGGCTCCCACACAAAACGACATTTTTTAAAATTTGCTCCAACCGCTCTAACTGCCCTAATAGTGCCCTTAGAGCAACAAAATGTATGACCGACCCACAATATTTTTTTAGTCCAAAAATTTTCTCTGAACACACCTTCCCTCTATCTCTTATTGTTAAGGCGGTCCCCATACAATTGTTTTTAATTTTTGTCAATTTGTTTTATTTAATCAGATTCTACCGGTTCAATGGTGCTTCCGAGAGGGGTCATTGGTGAGACCGACCCCCATTTATTTTTCCCCTCCAACATTTTTGTAAAACAAACCTGCAAAGAAATGTTAAGACGTAAAAATTAATGGGGGTCGGTACTATAAATGACCCCTCTATGACGCACCATTGGAACAGTAGAATTGATTTTAAGATTGGAAAATTACAATAAAATTTTTTCAAAAAATTTTAAAAAATAGTAATAATCGTTATCCCACGATCCTCATGGGCAAAAAATTTTCCATAGTGAGATTTAAATTTTAAAACTTAAAAATCGCATACTAAAGCGCTTTTAAAAATTGTTTGGGGTTTTTTTTTAAAAATACGAAAAAAAACAAAAATTTTGAAAAAAAAATTGAAATTTGGACCATTATTGAAGAAGTTATGAGTAAAAGAAGTTTGAGTAAGGAACAAACTACCAATTTTTAAAAATTCGATATCTTTTGAACGGGTCATCAAAAAAATATGAAAATTTACCACGAAGGAGTTTTCGAAGGGTACTAAAAACTGAAAGCAAATTGGGAAAATCTAAAAAAAAAAAAATTATTCGAAGTGTCTGATTTGACATGGAATGCCCCATATACTATATGGGGTCCTAGACCAATATTTTCAGGTGTTTCAAACGGAATGACAAATGCAGCCATTTGTAATTTTAGGATATGTTGAATGTACCAAAAATTTCCAGGTGTCCTTACATTTTCGTTCATAAATTTTAAACCGCTGAACCGGTATTTCTGAAATGCAATAGCAAACTTCTCGAAGCATTGACAAGTATTCGCATTATTGATTCAGTCTTAATTGTGCCATATTTTGGCAGTAATCGCTATTTTAACAGACGTATAACGTTAAATAAAATTCTCTAACTAATTTGTCATAAAGGACAAACTTTTTTACAATAAGTATTGAAAACTTTCAGCCTTACCATAGAAATATAAAATATATTTAATATCAGCTTTTAATTTGGTTTCCATACAAATTATATTAAAATAATTAAAATCGACTTTCAAAAAATGTGTTGAAAATTTGAAATTTAAAATAAAGCTTTTGTTAAAATAGACTTTTTGTTTTATTGTGGTACGGGCCTTTATTTTTAATTATTATAAAAATAATAATCAAACCCGTTTTAAGATTTCTTCCATATCTTTAAATTTTTAATAAACAAAATTGTTAAAACTTTTCTTTTAAAGCACAAAAGCAGAATTTGTTATTATAGTGTCTCGTCATAATCATGATTATTATTTGTAACAACAAAACTAATTTCAAATTCAAAACCACTAAAAATCTTCTTTCTATATGAACTCAGTAATAGTTGTGCGAGAGTAAGTGCATATGTAAGAACAGACATCTAAAAACACAAAAAAAAATGGTAAAATAAATCCCAAAGTTTAGTGAACAAAAATACTATAAAATACAACCATCCCTGTAAATACAATCTAAGAGATACAATATTAAAAAATAATTTTACATTTATGGCGTTCTACACTGATAGAAAAACGCTTCATATCACTAATGAATGGAATTCGTTAACGTTGTTTCGTTACAACAATGAAATATTTCATACGCAGAATGAAATTTCATACATATTATGCAAGATTTTCATTAATTTTGATTCATTAGATTTCGTAGTTTCATTAAAAAATTTCATTTAGTTTTGTTTATAAAATTTGCTGTTTTTGACACCTGTCTTGTCGCGTCTGTTAGAACTTTTATACGAAATTTAAAATAAAATGCTATGATTAATTGTAAGTATTTATTAAACTCGCATTGTTTTATATTATTTCGTGGTTTTACTTATGTATTAAAAGTAAATAATATAGCAAAATTTTGTGTGAAAAAACTGAGTGAAATCTATAGCTAAAATAAAAAATATGTGAAAGTGTTTTTTTAACTGGGTTATTTTGTGATTTTTTCAGACTTTTTTATGAAATTTGAACTAAAAAGTAAATCATTAATTTTATATTTACAAAATTATATTACTTCGTGGTTTTAATAATTTATTACAATTTAAGGTTGAAGTAAAATTTTGCGCGAGAAAACTAAGTGAAAACCATTTTTTATTATTTTTAATTCTATAAAAAGATCTTTACAATTTCATACATATATTTCTTTTAAAAATAAAAGTAGAATTAATTCAATGAAAGTATTTTATTTCAAAAATAAAAAGTAGGATTTATCCAATGAAAATATTTCATAAGAACTGAATACTTTTTCATTAAAGAACAATTTTCATAAAATACAATTTATATTTTGTTTGAACAATTTTCATTAATATAATGAAACTTGTTCTTGCAATAAAATTTTATGATACCTATTTCATTAATTTAATGAAACCCTACATAGGTTGCTTTTTAACGTCATTTTTCATAACATTAATGCAGATTTTCATTATTGTCATGTACAAATTTCTATCAGTGTAAAAAAAAAAATGTATGACAATTTGTCATAATATTTAACACTATGATATTTTGGGTGTTTAATTTCTTTAAAACAAGAAAAGCTTTCGGTTAATTCATCAGTACGCAGAAAGCTTTTGTCTGACAAATGAAAATTTGTCGAAAAAATTATACATTATGATTAATTTTCGTTTTTCAGTTTCTTAATAATAAGAAAAGCTTTATTCATCAACACAAAAAAGCTTTTGTCATAGAAATTTAAAAAAGTTTGTCATATATGACAATTTGTCATAATATTTAACATTATTATTTTTTGTGTGTTTAGTTTAAAGAAAAGCTTTCCTTTAACCCAACAGAACACAAAAAGCTTTTGTTTAAGATATGAAAATTTTTCAACAAATTTTACATTATGATTTATTTTTGTTTTTGTTTTGAGATTCTTAATAAAAAGAAAAACTTTATTCATGAGCACGTAAAAAGCTTTTGTCAAAGAAATTTGAACAAAGTTTGTCTTATATCTTTTGATTATAATTGTTTGTGGTGCTTATATTTCTATACTCCAGGAAAAACTTTAATTTGACTCATAAGCACACAAAAAGCTTTTGTCACGGAACTTTATACAAAATTCATTTACATTTAAGCAGGGTTTATAAATTGTCTTGCCAAAACTATGCAACTGACTTAGAAAAAAAAAATTTTAGAGTAGACAGCTAAGAAACGTCTTTAACAGTATCGTCGAAGAGCAAAGATAAGTCCGACAACATAGTTACAGGATCGCCAGAAAATTTTTTGTTTCGATAAGCTTTGTTTGTTTTAATTCCAAAAGTTTTAAAATCATTCTTGAAATTTAAATGATAGCATATTAATCAAATCGCGGGATCGCCAAATGATTTTGTTAAAATTTTATATATTTTTATTAAAAAGACATATAATAAATTCTGTTTTAGTTTTAAAATTAATAAAAATTATTTATTATTCGTTCATAAATTCTATTGATATAGATTACTTCGGCTCGAGGTCATATTTCTTTTCGTAAAAATTAGTAAGGAATTGTGACCTCGAGCGGGAGAAAACAGATAATATAATATTTTATTAGTTCTTTATATGTTTTTCTTGCTAACCTAGGGACATCTGTTTTAAATACACTTTAGTTTTTCTTTAAAACAGTAGGAAAACAAACAAAGAATACATTTCGTACATAATATTTTTTTGTTGTTTTTAAATCTTTCATATGATTATGTTTAGAATATGATAAAAGGCATAGATGATGATACTTGCAGCCAAAGCCACATACATAAACACTATGTTGTAGTTCATGAAAATGAAAAACGAAAAAAAAAAAAAAAATTTGCAACATGAATTATAATGATACTGCAGCAAACTACGTGTTTCTCATGCGGGCATAACCCAGCAAATTGTACCGTACTACAAAATAATATATAAACATAAAATAGGCGACATTTAGAGGTTGCACATAAATGTTTATCACCAGTATAAGAAACAACTGACAAAGAAAAGATTACTGAAAACACTATTTTATATAAATATATGTACACAAAACTAAGAAGAAAATGTTTTATGTTGGGTAGGGGGGAAAGAAAATTCGTAAATTTTTAATATCGAAACTGGAAAATATTTGAATAAAAGATTAAAAACAAGCAAAAAGTTAAATACGCACTTAAAAGAAAAACTCTTTCAAAAAACTGTAAAACGACTTTCAATTTAAATTAGTAATCTTTCAGCAGATTGTTCAACTGAAAAGGATATTTTTACCTAAATATTTGTCATTCAGTTTCAGAAAATAACAGGCATTTTACTGCGTTTTAACTGATTCTGTTTGCTGAATTTCAAAATATGTTTAAACATATTTTAAGCAGATTATTTTGTAATTTTACAGAAATAATTTGCTATCATTCTTTTTTCAAGAAAATTTTCTAAGTTTTTTTTTTCAAATTATTAATTTTTTCTCGTTTTTATACAATTAAAAAGATATTTCTGAACATATTTTTAGCAGATTGTTTTGAAATTTTACAGATTTAGTTTGCTATCATTTTTTTTTTTTAAGAAAATTTTTTTTTTTTTTCATAGTGCTAATTTTTTTTTTAGTTTTTTATACAATTAAAAAGATATTTTTAAACATATTTTCAGCAGATTATGTTGAAATTTTACAGAAATTGTTTGCTGTCATTATTTTTTCAAGAAAATTTTGTAAGTGTTAATTTTTTTCATATTTTTTGCATACATATTTTATTTTTGAACATCAGCGTATTGCTTTGCTTAAATCTGCAGATTTTTCTGCTAAAATCAGCAAATTTTTCTGCTGTATCGACAGATTTCTCTGCTGATTTCACCTAGATAATCATGACAGATATTTAGCAAACCGCGTCTGCTAAAATCAGCAGATTTCTTATGTGGCTCAAAATGGGTGTATTTTCAGCAGATTTTTTTTTTGCTGATTGGACAGAAAATTTATTTTGAGTGCAGCCTTTTTAACAAAAACTTTATTTAAGGGGGGTTTATAGAAAATAAACAGCCGTTATGTTATTCTTTTTAAACAGCTATAAAAAATAAATACGCAATATTTTTTAATTCTGTTTTTTTTTTATATGAAAGATAAATTATTGTAATATTGATTTTATTAGGCAAAATTTGATGAACTGAAATTGCCACTCAATTGTAGAATGCTTTTAAAGGACAAAATCGGCTGCAGTTGTACAGCTAAAAGTACTGAACCGATTTGATGAAATTTTGTTTGATTTGTAGATTATTAAATTCTCTAGTACTTATCGTGGCAACATCCTTAAGCTGTCGCCATCTCCGTTATCCAATCCAATCGGGATTGGTTTTTGTAAGTCCAAGGATACTGGATAAAAGAAAAATTTTAGTGATCCAGAAATTCGAGATTTTCGGGATATTTTGAATCCCTGGATTCGAGGGATATTTTTTGGAAATTTTTCGGGATTTTTCGAGATATAAAAACAATTTTTCGGGATTTTTTGGCACTATAGAAAATCAACGCGTTCGTTAAAATTTGCGAAGCTCTGTTGAATTTGTCATTTTCGAAAAAGAAAAACCATCGAGAGCAGTCATCAGGACAATTACTATAGGTAGAGAGTCCACATATGAAGGATATCCGTATTTGGTTTTATTTTGTGGTTCATCGTTATCAAATTATAGCAGATTTACCTAATGAACCAAAACTGTGCCCTGGTCATATGATTTGCGTGACTCACGTGAATTATGAGTGAGTGTGAGTGATCTGAGAATTTTTCTATAGGAAAAATCATAGAATTTTTCTATAGTAAAAATCATAGAATTTTGCTATAGGAAAAAATCATAGAAAATTCTGAGAATTTTTCTATTGAAAAAAAAAAAAAAAATACAAAGTGCAACAACCAAAATCGGAATGGGATGAAACCAAAAGCAAATGAAAGTTGGCATTTCCATAACAAAACCCTCAATGTTTTTTTTAGTTTCGTGCTAGATTTTGTTTACACGCATTTGAAGTTGGTGAACTTTTATTATAATTCTAATAAAAATTACTAAAAAAACTGTATACGAGGCGTATACTTAATTTTTTTGCTTTAAATGACAATCATGTGCACAGTGCACAGAGATAAATTTTTTTACAAATTTGGCTATTCAGTAAGTACTCAGCCGATTGCCGCGAAATTCATACCGGTTATAGATAATGTAATTTCAAACCTTAAATCTAATTTGGGCAAAAATTCGATCCTTTTAACCCGTCATCAAAGTTTTGATTTTTTAAAAAATTTTTACCCAAAAACTCTCAATTTTAATCGAAGGTTGCCATGGGTTAAAATAATCTGATTTCACTCAAATTAAGTATAAAATAAAGTTTGTCTCCCGCTCTATAAAATAGTAAACAGAAACAAAATTTTAAGAGTTTTTTAAAAAAAATTCTTGAACGTAGAAAAAAACCGCCATTTTTGAACATTTTTTTGACAAATTTCAAATGGCGATAACTCGAAAACTGCTCGACCGCTTTTAGATATTTTTTGATATTTGTATTCAGCATGCCAAAATTAATAAAAAAAAATATAATGCAAGGTATATATTTTATATTTTTCAAAAATCCAAAATTTTGGTGAAAATTTTCAAAAAATGCAAAACTTTGATCGAAGGGCGCCACGGGTTTAAATAATTGAATTTGGCTCAAATTAAGTTTAAATGAAAGATTGTGTCAAGCTCTATGAAAGGATCAAGGGTAAGAAATTTTGAGATTTTGTTTTAAAAAATTTCTAGAACGTAGAAAAAATGCTTGCGAATTTTGTACTCTTGCCCAAAACATTAAATCATGATAATGTTTTGCGGAAGATTTGGGTGTACTTGCCAAAGCAAAGTTTTTTTTAGAAAAAATTAGGTTGTATTACTTTGCTATTCCATGCAAAACGAATTGAAATATCAGTCGAGCACCGCATTAAAAAACCAAAAGAGCTGTACATTTCGGAAGTGAGTGCAAAATAAGTGTTTTTACATTTTGGAGGGTATAAAAGATTCAGCACTAAAGAATATAACACTCTCACTTGTTTTATGTACATTTGATAAACAAATGGAAAATTTTTATGCGAAAAGCTTAGACTTTGTGAAAAAGTAGTTTTGGTAAAAAAAATGAATTTTTTTCACGAAAAACAAAATTTTGTTAAAAAAAATTTAATGAACCCAAAATTTTTGGTGAAAAAAGATTTTGATGAAAAAAAGTTTTTGATGAATTTTTTTGATGAAAAGAAAAATTTGTTGATGTAAAAAAAAAATTGATGAAAAAAAAAATTTTTTTGGTGAGAAAAAATTGATAATAAAAAAATGAACAAAAAAAGTTTGATGAAAAAAAAAATTTATGAAAAAAAAAATTTGATAAAAAAAAAAGTTTGATGAAAAAAAAAAATTGATGAAAAAAAAAATTGACGAAAAAAATTGATATAAAAAAAATTGATGAAAAAAATAAAAAATTTGTTGAAAAAAAATTGATAAAAAAAATTTTATGAAAAAAAGTAATGAAAAAAAAAAAATTGATGAAAAAAAAATTGATGGAAAAAAAATTGACGAAAAAAATTGATGGAAAAAAAATTTATGAAAAAAATAAAAAATTTGTTGAAAAAAAATTGATAAAAAAAAATTTTATGAAAAATTTTATGAAAAAAAGTAAAAAAAAATGATGAAAAAAAAGTTTGATGAAAAAAAAAATTTATGAAAAAAAAAAATTTGATGAAAAAAAAGTTTGATGAAAAAAAAAAAATTGATGAAAAAAAAATTTAATGGAAAAAAAAAATTTATGGAAAAAAAAATCTTATGGAAAAAAAATTGATGAGAAAAATTTTTTTTTTTTTGTTGAAAAATAATTATGTTACTTTCTATTCACCAGCTGGGGAAAAACGGTTTTATTCATCACGAGGTGAATTATTATCCAAGTTACAAACCCAAGTTATTAAAATTTTTGGTTTTAATAAAATGAAAATTGTAATTCTTGTTTTCTTTTTCGTTAATTGTTAGCATATAGTCAAACTGAGGTGGTGTCCTGCAACTTTTTTAAAATTAGACACCAGCCTAAAAACATTATCATGTTAAAACCGAAACAAAAAATTGCCAGTCTATTGTGTGACATTAAGTGTGACAATCCAAAAGCGCTGATGATGGAAGGCTAGGAGCTTTCAAAAGCCTTGACATCTCTACACTCAAAAAAAAACTGTAATGTTAGCAAAAAAAGCTTGTAAACCTACAAGAAAATTTGTTGATTTTGAACCCACAATTTTTTTTATAAAGTTAGCAAAAATGTTTTGCCAACAATAAGTTAACTGAAATTTTTTTTATTTCAACTTAGTTCATACACATTTGAGGACCCCATTGGGCTCGGGCCCGATAGGTCCAGACCCCGATGGGCCTAGACCTAGTTGGGTTCCTTAAAAATCTTCATAGTTTTTGATCCAAAATTTCTGTCCGTTTCGATCTACCTTGCTTAGTTTTTGAGATACGTGATTTTAGGGGACCACCTGGGTTTTGAGAATTACAAAACTCGATAACTTCAAAAATATTACTCTGAGAGCTTTTGATTATTTTGCGGTCTTGTTCTACGTGTTGAGAGCTATAAAAATGCTTTTGGACTTTTTGTTATGTCGGCAATATTTACCGAGATATGAGCATTTTAAAATTTTCGGGAATGCTAAATTTTTTGGAGTCCAAAGTTAGGACTCATTAGGGACCACACATGTGAAGAGGACCGGCGATACTATGGAGAGCTCGAGAACCAAAAATGGCCTCCATTTTACTCTATCTGGCTTAGTTTCCGAGATAGCGCTATTTTAAGCTTCTGAAATTAAAAAAAAATTTACCATTTATTTTTGCTAATATTAGCAAAAAAAGCTTGTAAGAATTTTAAATTAGGAAAAAAAAATAGTTCAAATTTTGTTTAAAATTGCTAATGAGCTAAATGAAGTTTACAAGATATTTTTGCTAACATGCTAATCTCAACTAAAAATTTGCTAAAAGTTAGCTAACCAGCATAAGCAAAAAAAAATTAGTAAATCTACTAATGTATTATTTTGAGGGTACATAGTCTGTGTCGTGCGCTGTGAGTGTATTGGGTCAAATATTGAATTTTTGATGACAATTAATGTGAAACTTCACCTAATCATTCATATTTATCAATGCAAAACGCACAAAATCACTCGACTTTGATGGTCTCAAGTAGCTACAAAAACTATTCAAAAATTGATTTGGTTGGTAATCATTTTTTGGTACCTAATTATTTACTAAATATATAAATTTCATCAATTTCTGAGACCATGACAATTCTGAGGGTGCGGAAGCTTGGCATATTTATCGTTCCCCTGTTCTAGTTCATATTGAATTTCAGACAAATCGGTATGGTGGTTCACAAGTTCTTAGCAGATCACGTGTTAAAAAAACCGAGCTTTAAAAAAACAAGCTTTTAAACCATTTGTAAGCCACAAAATTACTTTACAAAGTATTTTGGTTACACAGTAATATTTTTACACTAAAAAAAATTACACTCGAAATAAATTTTACACTCAAAATAAAAAATTTGTAATTTTTCTTTGTTTTTACAAAAATGACAAAAACATTTTTTACGAATTTATTTTTTTTACTTGTTTTTTAAAGAATTTACATTTTCCCCTTTCCCAACATTAAAAACCTCTAATCTGCTGTAAGCATTTTGCAAAGTGCTGCAAGTGTTATGGTTAAAATAAAAATAGCTACAACTACAAAAAAAAAAAAAAACATTGTAATGCTGATTATTTTATTGCAATTGGCAACCACGTTGTAAAAAATAAAGAAAAAACTAAAAACAAACTTTTTATATATTCTATATATTCCCTGGTACATATGTCCGTCTTGCTGTCTGGTATAATTCTTCTTTTCATGCTAGTGTGTAAGTTTAATAATAATTTCTTTAAATGATTAAAATTTTATATTGTAATAATCCACAAGAACTACGAAATACAACAAAAAAAAATTAAAGATAAGCTTTTTGTATTTAACAAAAGTTTAAGTATAACCTCATTCATTTCAGTTTTTATTTATTTTTTTTTCGTAATTCTTTAAAAAGAAAATAAATAAACAAATTAAAAAAATAAATCTTTAAAGTTTATATCAAAATACAGCTGTGTTGATTTTGTAGTATTTTATTCCTTTTATATATTTTTTTGCATTTTTTGTTTGCTTTTTTGCATTTTTTTTGCTCTCCCGAGTAAACATTTTTATATGATGCAATATATAATGATATATAACACAATATATATTTATACGCAATTTAATCCGAATAATGGTGGATGTTTTTGCATTAAAAAAGATCAACTTGTATAAAATATGATTCGATTTCATCCGAGTTTTGACCAGACATTGCCATATTTCAGTGGATCCAATTAGATCTAATTGCATAAAAACATATAAAATCTTGGTGTGTTTTGGTTTGGGTGAGTTACACCACAGGTCAACGATACATTCACCAAACATATAATTTTCTAAAACAAAAAAATTGTTTGGGTACGCTTCGAACCAGATAGGTGATATACATAACCCTAACAAGGAAATGTTTAGGAACATTTTAAAAGTTTCTTATACTTTGCCTAAAAATCTTAGAAAATTTTTGGTTAATTTGAAACATTTATATAGTTATATATGGAACAGAATAAAATATATCTAATTTTATATTAAATTATACAGAAAAACAAATTTTGTATTGACCCTCATATTATTTCATATATTGATATCAACCGTATACCTCTTAATCCGAATCGTGATTAAATTATATATTACTACATATGACTGCATTTAAAAAATTTAGAAAATATCTCACGGATGTATAATTATATATGATTTATTATGTTTGTATCAAGTTATATATTGTTATATATGTTTATTTTTACTTGGGTTTGCATTTTTTTTTTTTTGCTCTTTTGCACTTTTTTGTTATTGCTTTAATACATTCCATTTGCAATCTCTTTTTTTTGTGTTTAGCTGCAGAGTTTATAGTCGAATCAGTGTTGTTCATAGTAGATTTTTTTTTGTTATTATTGCGGTATATTGACACTTATCCGGTGGCATTAAATAATGTCATTAATGCACTTCTACTATAGTTTGCTGCTACGTTTTCGTTGTACTTTTTTTTTTTTTTTGCTATAGCTTGGTCTTGCTAGACTTTGTAGCTAGTGCCGCTGCTGCTGTTGCTTGGATTTGAATTATTTTTAGCATGTTTATTGGATTTTGAGGTTAAATTGGAAACTTTTTTTATTTGTGTTTAAAAAAAAAAAAAACACTTTAGAAAACGTGAGATTTTTTTTTTTTAGCCAAGATAACAGTTTAAGGTGTTAAGTGCAGTAATTGTCGATATTTATATGAAATTGATTGGAAAATTGAGTTTGAAAAGTTAGCAATATTAATATGATAATCTTGACATTTGTCAACTTAAATATGGTAGAGTAATAAAAGGAATTAAAAACGAATTAGCATTAAATATTTTTTAAGTAGTTTATACAAAAATGCCAGTGAATGTTGTACTCTTGCCCGAAATAATGTTGCATTCATTTGTGATTCCATGCACAACTAATTGAAATATTGGTCGAGGACCCCATAAGACATTCCAGCGATATCCATCCGTCCGTCTACCTTTGGAACGCAAGATGCAGACCAAACGAAAGGAGGTGGAAATTTTTTGATTTGAACTCAGGCTCTAATTATAAATATGTATTATAAGTTTTTGATTTGTGTAAATTTTGTAAACGAAGTAAATCCGATCCGTCTGCTGTGAAAAGTAAGATGTAGACCAAAAGAGCCAAATTAAAATAAATATGAAATGATGTGATCTGTTAAGATCATATTATATTAAGTGTTTCTGATCAGATCTGACAAGTCCTGGCTTTGTTCTCGATTCCGAGATTTGATAAGACACAATCACTAATCATATCTACTTGATTCCAAAATTGCGGAAAAATCTCGGATATAGTAGATCAGAACTGATACAATTGATATAATTAAGTAGATCTTAAAAGATCAGCCACATCTTATCAATTTCTACATGGCAGCTGTAAATTTGGTAAATGAGAAAAACTGAATCTAAGACATTCTAGCGATGTTCGTCTGTGGAAAGCACCCCAGCAGAAATAAATCGAGATTTTGGCGACACAGCATCTGTTTATAGCATACCGTAGCGCATCCAAAGAGCGCTCTTAGGGATGCAGTAAAAGGAAGGGGAAAAAATTTTAATTTTTTTTTAAGATTTTTTATATAAAACTTATAATGTGTAATTATTTTTTGATAAAATTTTACACTTGCTTTCCTTTTTAATATTTTTAACACTTTTTGAATAAAAAAACATGAGTTTTAGACAAAGACACATGATTTGACTGCATCATTATTGCGCATTAATCAGCGCTGCAAAGAGCGCTTCAATCATAGCATCTTTGACCGCTGTTCCCAAAAAAATCCCATAAAAAATGTGAAAATGAAAATTTCCGATATTTTTTTGATGTTCACTTCCGATTTTTTTTTTTTCATTTTGTTTCACATAAATAAAGTTTTGTAAAGTAAAACGAATGAGTTTTTTTGTTATATTTTTTTAAATTTTAGTTATTTGATTTCAACTTTGAATTTACAGCATCTTTATTCTGCTTAAATCAGCTCTACAAAGATACATGAATTCACTGCATCTTTAATCTGCTTAAATCAGCGCTAAAAAGATACATGAATTTACAGCATCTTTATTCTGCTTAAATCAGCGCTCTAAAGACACGTGATTTCAGTGCATCTAAAGAGCGCTGTTTCTGTGTATCCAACTAGCGCTCTAAAGTGGGACATCGCCTTAGGGAATCATGCATGAATTCAGCGCAATTGGATGCGCTCCTTTACTCAAGTTCCCCTTCCAAAAGCTGCTGAACGTTCAGCAAAATTTCTGCTGGGACATTGCAGTTCAAACCAAAACAGAACGACTTACTAAATTTGATACGAATATGTCTTTTGTTCATAGGCTGGGTAAGTTGTTAACTGGACGAAATTGGACGATGGGGGCAGCGTTGCCAGTTTTTGTTGTAATTTGTCCCCAAAAAATCCTCAAATTGACTTTGATTCATCATAACTTTTATAATAAATGGGGGATAAGGTTTATTTTGGTCAAATTGGATTCGTGAACATGTTTTCTGTAAGTCTGACCAATTAAACAAAGTCCAGATCCACGTACACAAAAATTATGTAGCAAAATGTTGAATAGAAAATTGTGCATCTTTTTTTTAAGTAGTCAACACATTTAAAGTTATATTGCTAGAACAATTACTTTTTTTATGAATCAGTCTTATAGAAAAAATGTTCGCGAACCCAATTTGACCAAAATAAAAGATATCCGACTTTTATTTAGAAAGTTATGATAAGTTAAAGTCGATTTGGCGATTTTTTGGGGACAAATTACAACAAAAACTGGCAACGCTGGATGGGGGAGAAGCTTCTCTTTTCACAACAAAACCAACCTTTGAAAACGCCAACAAATTTCTTTACAAAAAAAAATTTTTTGGATAAAAAAATATTGGCGAAAATTTATTGAAAAAATTGTGAAAAAAAATATGATAAAAAAAAATTTATGATAAAAAAAATTATGATAAAAAAAAATTTTTCGGAACGAAACAAAATTTTGATGAAAACATTTTTTGACAAAAAGATATTTTTTGATGAAAAATTATAAAAAAAAAATTATTAAAAAGAAGTTTATGACGAGAAACAAAATTTTGATGACAAAAATTTTTTTTTTTTTGTGATTTTTTTTTTTTTTTATGAAAATTTATAAAAAAAATTTTTAGTAAAAGAAAAGGTTTTAATAAAAAAAAAAATTCTAATAAAAAAACTTACCCCCAGTTTCTGTATGACGAACGTCAAAAATTTGCACGTATTTTGTTATTGTAACAAAAACAAAATAAATGTAAATTTTTGGAGTTCGTCATACGTTCATCATACAGAAACTGGGGTTAAAAGTCAGTTTTATGTCCGAAGAAGTTCAAACTTTTTAAAATGTAGTTTTAAAACCACCAAATAGTGAAAAAAACCTTAAAATTTTTTTTTGATGAAACAAAAAATTTTTATGAAAAAAATTGCAAAGAAATTTTGATAAAAAAATTATTTTTTTTTTTTATAAAAAAAGTTTTTGATGAACAAATTTTTTGATATGAAATTTGTGAAAAAGTTTTTAAATAATAAAAAATTTTTATGTTTTTTTTTTGCAATGAAAGCTGTCATTGCAAAAAAAAACAAGTGATAGTGTTACATTCGGTTGTGCCGAATCTTTTATATCCTCCAATATGTACAAAACAATATAAAAAAATTTCCAGGGGGTTATTTTTTTTTTTGGGGGGGGGGGGGGGGGGGTTTGGGTTAAGACGTTGGGGGCACCTTCTTTTGACATAAGAATGTTGAATTTGCTTAAGAATAGTACAAAAACCCCTGCAAAAATTCCGTT
This sequence comes from Pegoplata infirma, assembly GCA_963921195.1. Lineage (NCBI taxonomy): Eukaryota > Metazoa > Arthropoda > Insecta > Diptera > Anthomyiidae > Pegoplata > Pegoplata infirma. The sequence continues at coordinate 216,991,463 of OY992538.1, forward strand.
TTTCCTATACGGGGTTCACACTTGCTGTTTTGAAGTGTTTAAGAGTGAGATGTTTAAAAAAGCCTTTGTTCCGTGTCCATTACATTTTTATTCTGTTACTGGTGTTTTGTTGAACAACTTGTTTAAGGTCGCAAGTGTGAATGCTATATTAGATTGGTTTAGCTCTCTAAGGGGAAACCTTACTGTGGTTGGAGGGTATAAAAAAATTTTTGTGAAAAAAATTTTTGTGTCAGAAGAATTTCAAACCTTTGTGAAAGTAGTTTTAGTAAAAAAAAATTATATGATAAATAAATTTTGATAAAAGTTTATATAAAAAACATTTAATGAAAAAAATAATTTGATAAAAAAAAGTTTTTGATGAAAAAACATAATTTGAAGGCAAAAAGTTTTTGATGAAAAAAAATGTTTAATCAAAAAAATTTTTTTTTTGTTGAAAAAAAAATGTTGATGAAAGAAATGAAAAGACAAGTAAAAAAGTTAAATTCGTCCTTGCTGAATGTAGTGATACCCTCCACAATTTCTAAAAGATTATTGCAAAAACTTTATTTAAAAGGAAATTAAAAAAAAAAAAATTTTTTGAAAAAAATTTCTGCAAAAAAAAAAATTTGGTAAAAAAAAATCTGCGATTTTTTTGATTTTTTTTGTCAAAAATGTGTTTGTACTTGTTTAAATACCATTTGGTGTTCAATTATGTTCACATAAGTCAACCAGCAGCCGAATTAAAGCATTTTGTATTTTTAGATTATGTTAAATTTACTAAAATTTTTGAGGTGTCCTTACATTTGCGTTCATAACTTTTGAGCCGCTGAACCGATATCGCTCAAATGCAACACAAAACTTCTCGGAAGAACTTCCAATAAATATGTTAAGTTTCAGTCATCTCCGTGTAATATTTTGGGCGTGATCACCATTTCCACAGACAGACAGATGGGCATCGCTACAATGTCTTAAAATCGATCGGGGATCATGAATATATATACATTATGGGGTCCCAGACTGATATTTCGATGAGTTACAAACCCTACAGCAGTGTTTTCGGGAAAATGGGTCCTAAGTCCAAACATGGACCGATTAGATCTATATTTCGTTAGATATTTAATTAGTATAGAAAATATACACAAACAACATTTGAGTGAAATTTCTATAATTTTGTTGCCAATTACTGAATATTGGGCTAAATTTTTCTGCAAAAAAGGTCCAATTATATTTTGAATTTATAAGACCACCCAGGCACACGTTTAACACCTACAAAACCAAATTTTGATGAAATATTTCTAAATTTCATGAATTTTGAGAGATTTATGTGAATATCGGGTGGGTGGTTTTTATGGGCACTACAAAAAGAACTGGTCCGATTCTTTTAAAATTTAGAATAATGATTTGTGAATACAAAATATGTTTACCTGTCAAGTTTTGAAAGGTTACCTATTATAATACGGTTATTAGAGTCATTTGTGCGATTGATAATTGCGACCTGTATCCTGCTCACAACGTTTAGATGGACAGACGGACGGACGGGCATCGTTAAATTGTTTCAGAAAGTGCATCTGAATCGATCGGTATACTTGAAGGTGGGCTTAGAACCAATATTTCGGATAGCTACAAACATCAGCACAAACTTATTATACCCTGTACCTAGGGTTGCCATCCGTCCTCTTTTCCCCGGACACCGTCCTCTTTTTAAGGGCGTCCGGGGCAGTCCTACTTCTTTTTTAGAAAGTGTCCGGGGTTGTCCTCCTTTTTGGACCTTTTTTTATTGCTTCTAAACATTTAAATTATTGGCTGTATTTTAGCTTATCAGCATTATGTCAACTTTTTGAGAGCAAAACGCGAACAAAAATTATTAATTTATATTCAACTCTTCATTCATTAAGAATAAGAAGATGAACATTGTACAATCTCTTACAAGGGAAGTATCTCAACCCTTATGAACCGATTTGCATGAAACGTAAAATATATATAAAAGAGACAATTCTAAGGTTGGGGTGTCTCGGCTTATCGGCCATATCGGGGATTTAGGGGTTCAAAACATGGGTCAAAAAATGGCGAAAAAATCGTTTTTTGGATTTTTCAGCCATTTCTTTCTAAGAAACTATATGATGTTTACATATGAGAAGAAAGGTTTTTTTAATACCTATCCAACGGTGGCATAACCTTGTAAAAGTTTGGCTTCGTTACATACTTTTTTCATGAAAATGTGAAAATTTTGGGGGGTATTTATATGAAGACATAGAGCTACGATGTCCATATGAATACGAAGTAATCTTTATTAAATTTAAGTCGACACGTATTTTTGCTCTAGAGGATATTCCTGTTAGTTCGTGAGTTATCAAAATTTTCCCGGAGGTCCATATGGTTTCATAAGGGGACAACGAAATTTTGAAACACTGATATGGCCGAAAAGCCGAGACACCCCAACCTTAAAATCGTCTCTTTAACATTTCGTCGCTGCGCCTAAAAATGGAGTCATGTGTAGTTTTTTAATTTTTTTTTTATTACATCTTTATGATCCCATATTGGTCATACGTTTACTCACTAAACCGTTTTTTGATATCTTGATTGGTTCAAAAGTTAGTAAAAGGAGCTATGTGTTCGTCATACTAAAAAAAGGTCTGCAAAGGAGTTATGTGTTAAGCTACACATAACTTTTTTTGATAAAAAAAGTAACAGAACGTGACAAAATGGACCACTTTTTTAGTAATACGAGGTTCACACATAGCATCTAAGTATTTTGAATGAATTTGTCAAGATTTTTGGAAAATACTTGCATATTTTCATGCTGTTATCTTAATCCTAAATGGCAGGTAATTAAGCCTTGTGAAAGCAATTAAATAATTTGACTGCGGAAAATTTTAGTATCTAAAGTACAGAATCTTTCACAGATGTCAATTTATGTCGATGCTCTTGAATAGTTACAAGAAAAAACAAAAAATATCACCGGTTTTGCGAAAAATCTGTTGTTCGCTGTTTAATGATGAGCTTTATAATATCAAAATTTCAAAGACCTTGTCTAACTTATGTCGCTTAAAACCAACAACAAACATAATTTAGTCTTTGTCCCTCTTGAAAAGAAATTAACAATAACAACGGTTTCATAAACAAAAGGAGTTATGTGTAAAGAATATTTCCATTTTATTTAAATTTTGTTCCAAAAAGTACTTAAAAAAGGAGTTATGTGTATGTTTTTTGAAAATTTCTGCACTACTGGAAAACCGCTAAATATTTCATACTTTTTTTGTAGTATGTGGATAGCATATCGGTACAAGAATTTTTTATAGAACAAACTTTAAAAAAAAATCGCGAAGGGACGAAAATAAACAGTTTTTTTTGCTCTCCTGAACACTTGCCCCAAAACACATGACTCCATTTTTAGGCGCAGCGACGATATATTTTAAGTTTCAGGCAAATCGGTTCATAAGGGTTTAGATACTTCCCTTGTTAGTAAGATCACGATCGTGTTGGTTATTTGTCGATCGTGATCTTATTAAGAGATTGTACAATTTTTTTCTTCTAATTCTCAACGAATGTGGAGTTGAATAAGTATCAATATTTTTGTTTAAACTTTAGCGATTTATCACGTTAATTCCCTTTGCTACTTGTAGCATATGGTTTTTTATTTGTTTAACAGTCTTGATAATGGAATCTGACAAATTCCGAAACACGTGTTGACAAAGTCCCGCAAAAATCATCATAAATAAATTTAAAACAGAAAAATATTTTTTTTGAAAATTATTCTATGATATCATAGTTTTAATTTGTAAAGGACCTCTAGCTAGAATAAACTCAAAAAATAATATTTTAAAGGTCGAATAAAACAATTTACATTTCTTAATAAAAATTTATCAGACATCTATTTATATTTAAAAAATTTCTGAATACTTTTCAAAAAATTCCATATATGTGTATTTCAAAAATTTATATTTTTATTTCAAAATTTTCCAAATGCCTTTCAAAAATCTTCAATTAACAAATGGAATTTTTTGAAAAACATATAGATAATAAAGATATTTTTAAATGAAAATGAAAATTTTTGAAATACAAATCGAATTTTCTGACAGGCATTTAGAAAATTTTTAAATACAAATAAAAAATTCTGATATCAAATAAAAAATTTTTGATTTATATATAGAAATTTTTGAAATATAATTGAAAATATTCTTTCTCAAAATATAATGGAAAATTTATAATTATTAGTGGGAATAATTTTTTTTTGATTTGATTTGTTGATTTTCTATAAATTAATTTAAAAAAAAAATTTTCCTCTTTTTTGGGTCAAATGTCCTCCTTTTTTGAAGTTGATGTCCTCTTTTTCTCAAAAAGGAAATGGCAACCCTACCTGTACCACAAAGTGGTATAGGACAATATGAGAATCTCTTTTTAATAGTTTTTATTTGGTAAGTTGACGATTGTGATCTTGCTAAGAGATTGTACAATTTTCTTCTTCTAATTCTTACTGAGGGTAGACTTGAATATGTATTAATATTTTTTTTGAACATTAGCGATTTGTCACTTAAATTCCTATTTATACTTGCAGTATAGGGTTCTTATATTTTGTAAATAGTCTTGACAATGGAGTCGACAAATTCCGACACATGTGTTGACTAAGTCTTGCAAAAATTAACAATACACACAAAAAAAAAATTGTCAAATACTAGAAAAAGTCTCGCAATCGCATTTTAGCTATTTTTGACAGTTTTCCTTGTTTTTTAACAAAAAATTTCGATCGAAATTTTTTTTGTAATTTAAAATTTTTTTTTTATAATTTTGCAAATTTCTAACTTTTTACAAAAACATCTATTAAATTCATTAGAATTTATTGCAAATTTTATTGCGCAAAAAAGTTGTAAATTTACAATTTTTTTTGTAAAAAGCTTGTAAAATAACATAAAAGCTCGTAATTTTAACTAGGAATTCTCATAAAATAGGAGGTAGTAAAAAATCTAGTAAAGTTACGAGACCTGCAAGTTTTATCACGTCAAAAAATTGTAAATTCACAATTTTATTGGTAAAAAGCTTGTAAAATTACAAAATTTGGTAAAAATCTTGTAAAATTTTTGTCAAATAGGAGGTAAGAAAAAAAATGTTACAAGTTTTTCTTGTAATTTTGCAAGGTTTTTTTGGTGTATAAATAAATTTAAAATAAAAAAAATATTTTCTTGAAAATTATTCTATGAGAAGATCATAGTTTTAATTAGTTAAGGATAAAATGACCTCGAGCTAGAATAAACCAAAAAAATATTCAAAAAATTTAATTTGAACAACTGTAAAACATCAAAAAAAATTAAAAACGAAAAAACAGAGAATATTTTTAATTAGCCGCAACCAATTCTTACTTGTTTTTTGTATAAAATTAAAAATTCATATAATTCATTTTTCAAATCTTTCAACTCAATTTGTTGTAAATATGTCATTGTCTGAAATCTAACCTTTATTTATAATTAGTCAATTCTATTGTTACAAAAAAGATCTCACTAATGATATGCAAATCTTTACAAATTTATCATCTTAAACACGGTATTACATTAATAAAATCTTGAAATTTATTAGAAAAAAATAAAAACACAATCGATAAACACCCTACATTCGCCACTATAAAACACATGTTAGACAACAAAATGCATATAAGAAAACATCTGCATAAAGATTAATATATTTTTTTGTATATTTTCATTTATTCATTTGTATTATAAACTCAATAAAGTAATTTATGCACTTTTTCTTATAGACGAATATTTTATTCATATGGTGATTAGGTTTTGTTGGCTTTTCTTTTGATATTTTTGTTTGAAAACGTATAAAAAAAGTGAAATTCTTGTATTTAATTATAATCATGTGAAATATGGCATTCGATAGTTTTTGAAATATTCAAATAAACATTTTCTGACAATATCTTTTAACAAAGAAAATCAAAAATATCTTGCTGGCTGTGATTAAGAAATTAGACTTTAATAAACAACTTGTGTGGCAGGCAGGCAGGCGGGCAAGGCAGGTGATTATGTGAGTTTTGTGTGGGGTTTCTTTCAAAAGGTGATTGCTGGAAACTATAGAAATTTTTTATTGAAATTCAATTGATATCATTTGTTAAGATACCTCAAGTAGAGTAGATACCTGCTGTGTAATAGAGATCATCATAATGATAATGCCTGATGATGATAATAATAAAATAATATATCCACTTCAGAAATAGTTTTTATATTTGAATTTCAAATGTCGAGAGTATCATTGTAATTTGAATTGTTGTTTATAATGAAATTGTTATGGAATTATAAGCAGATGTAAATTGATAATTGAATATTAATTGTGGTTTTGTTTGGCTGATGAAGATGGCTAAAAATAAGTACTTTAAAATTAAAAAAAAAATATTTTTATGTACTTTGAGTACTTATATGTTAATTTATGGGCAACTTTTTTTTTTAAAAAAAGTACTTAATAATTGAATAAAAATTTAAATATTTCTAGTACTTGTTCGTTAATTTATGGGAAGCTTTTTGAGAAATTTAAAATTTTTTTGACTCAAGAGAACCTTTTATTTTTGAGTGGAAGTAGTTTTTTTGCAGGTGAAACAATAATTAAATTTGTAAGGGGTAAGTAGAAACTGTTTCCATCAATAAAAAAATTGTTTTGATGCACAGATTCCTATGGAATAACTTAAGATAGTTCCAAGATTAATAATAAGTCATAAATTTTAACAAATCATTCTGATTTTCTTTTTATTTATAGAAAAAACTAACATGGTAAATATATTTTTTATGAAATCAGCAGCGCTTTTTGGTAATCCACAATAGTGGCTGTCGGATGAAAAATCTTTTATACTACACTCAAAGAAAAATGCTCCATCATATTGTTGAAAAGATTTCATCACTTGCTGCTATCAATTTTAATGACAAATTTCATGATATTGATGAAGCTTTTCTTCAATATGATGAAACATGTCATCAATATTGAAGAAACAGGTTTCATCATGACAATAAATAAAAAATAAACAAGTAAGATAGTTATAGTCGGTCAAGACCGAACATGAAACGATTAGATCTGTCTTTTGTTAGGTCTTGATTTAGGGTAGAAAACACACACAGATCAAATTTAAGTGGAATTGGTTTATTTTTTTGTCAATATACCGATTTAACTGAATATCGGTCGAAATTTTTTTATGGGAGACTAACAAGGGAAGTCTCGCTGGTGTCACCCTCCGATCTTCATGAAATTTGGATATGTTGTTAAGAACGAAAATTAGTTCGACAAGTATTTTCTTTCGATTTGAATGGGGGGAAATTGACCTTTTTCAGTTTTTTACGATTTACGCCTATTTAAACAAATTTAATATAGGCATGTGTGCTATCAGATTAAAGGTATTAAAAATACCTTTCTCGTGGTGCTAACAACGGGCCAAAGACGTTAATATTTTTCGACTTATTAACAAAAATGTCCTGAAATTTTGGTGTTTTACTCAATATGACGAAAAGTTGGGCACGTTTGGACACGTTCTTAGCACACGTAGATAGGTTTTCCAAAGACCTTTCATTTGGTATGTAACATGACTAGGTTTCTTTGCATAATATAGGAGATAAACGAAAAAAACTGAAAAATGGTCTTGGGTTCCCCCCTCCTTTTTACCCCCTAAATATGAATTTGGGCCGGTTAAAAAAAAATACGTGTCCCTTTATTTTTTGTGATCTACAAAATAAAACCAATTCCAAAATGATCCGCGGGTGACACTAGGGAGACTTCCCTTGTAAGTAACAAAATGGTCCAATTTTCCAATTTCAAACGGCTTCGTCCTTGGGCCAAAAGATGCTTAAGTTTCAAATTTCAAGTCAATTCATTGAAAACTGCGACCTGTATCGTGCTTAAATCGATTGATGGAAAGACGAGCAGACGGGCATCGCTGAATCAACTTAAAAAAAATTCTGACTCGATTTGATTTCCTGCTAAATTTCAAAGCGATATCTATTATAATACCGTTATTAGAGTCATTAAAGCCGACTCCAAAGGAGGCGTTTGTATGGGGGCTAGGTCTTAACATGGACCGATTTTCTCCAATTTCAATAGGCTCCGTCCTTGGCCCAAAATATGCTTAAGTTTCAAGTCAATTGATTGAAAATTGCGACCTGTATCGTGCATAAACCGATAGATGGACAGACGAACGAACGGACATCGCTAAATCGACTCAAAAAGTCATTCTAAGTCGATCGGTATACTTGAAGGTAGGTATAGGACCAATATTTTGGGTAGTTACAAACATCAGCACAAACTCATTATACATTGTACCACAGAGTGGTGTACGGTATAACAAGTAAGAAAATTATTGTCGGTCAAGACCGACCATATAATACCCTACATCAGAGTTTCCCGGAAAATAGGTCCGATGGACCGATATTTTGTCAAATCTTTAATAAGTGTAAAAACCACTCACAAATCAAATTTGAGTGAAATAGGCTTCTATTTGTTAAAAATAGACCGCTTCAACTGAATATCGGGTGAAATTTTCACAAGGGGCCTAAGTCCAAAACTGGTCCGATGATTATCAGATTTGATAAGATTATTTAAGTACGCGTTTAACATACACAAATAAAATTTTAATTAAATATTTTCTATTTTCATGAAATTTGCGATATTTGTGTAAAAATCGGGAAGGTTGTTTGTATGGGGGCTACAAGAAGAACTGGTCCGATTTCTTTAAAATTCGGAATGGTGATTTGTGAAGACAAAACGCGTTTACTTGCCAAATTTCGAAAAGATACCTATTGTAACACGGTTATTATAGACATTTGAACCAACACTAAAGAGGACCTTTGTATGGGGGCTAGGTCTAAATATGGACCGATTTTTTTCAATTTCAACAGGTTTTGTCCTTGAGTCAAAAGAGGCTTCAGTTTCAAATTTCAAGTCAATTGATTAAAAATTGCGACCTGTATCGTGTTTACACCGTTTACAAGGACAGACAGACAGACAGACAGACAGACAGACAGACAGACAGACAGACAGACAGACAGACAGACAGACAGACAGACAGACAGACAGACAGACAGACAGACAGACAGACAGACAGACAGACAGACAGACAGACAGACAGACAGACAGACAGACAGACAGACAGACAGACAGACAGACAGACAGACAGACAGACAGACAGACAGACAGACAGACAGACAGACAGACAGACAGACAGACAGACAGACAGACAGACAGACAGACAGACAGACAGACAGACAGACAGACAGACAGACAGACAGACAGACAGACAGACAGACAGACAGACAGACAGACAGACAGACAGACAGACAGACAGACAGACAGACAGACAGACAGACAGACAGACAGACAGACAGACAGACAGACAGACAGACAGACAGACAGACAGACAGACAGACAGACAGACAGACAGACAGACAGACAGACAGACAGACAGACAGACAGACAGACAGACAGACAGACAGACAGACAGACAGACAGACAGACAGACAGACAGACAGACAGACAGACAGACAGACAGACAGACAGACAGACAGACAGACAGACAGACAGACAGACAGACAGACAGACAGACAGACAGACAGACAGACAGACAGACAGACAGACAGACAGACAGACAGACAGACAGACAGACAGACAGACAGACAGACAGACAGACAGACAGACGGACGGACGGACGGACGGACGGAGTGATTCTGAGTCGATCGGTATACTTAAAGGTGGGTCTAGGACCAATATTTCGGGTAGTTACAAACATCAGCACAAACTCATTATACCCTGTACCACAGTGTGGTGTAGGGTATAAATACCTACGAAAACATTACAAATTAATGATTTCGTAGGATATTTTTTTAAAATTTTTCTATTGATTTTTATGAACTACATTCTGGCCAGACACTCAACCCATCGTGCCAAAGTCACTTGATACAAACATGTTTTTATATTTCTATAAATAATTTTTTGTCTACAAAAAAAAAATAACCAACACAAGTAGGTAAAAACTAATGACTTCTCCTTAAAAGATGCCAACAATTTAAAAAAAAAAAGTAACATACACAAATCATTAAAAATTTAAAAAGAATCAATTATTTTTACTTACAGATCAAATATAAAAGACTTTTAAAATTGAATGCTAATGAAAGTCTTTATTTTTTATGTTGTTATTTTTGAAACAAAGAACAGAAATAGTCATTTAATAAAACTGGTCACTTAACAAATGTTTTTTCTTTTAAAAACGACAAAGCGTAAAACTTTTTAAATAAACTACAAACAGTTAATGACATAACTTTTTGAGTGAAAAAATGGGCTAAAATAGTTGTTTTTACAATATATAATACCTAAAATTCTGTAACAGACCTCTGCCAAAGCAGCGTTGCCAGCGTTGGAGGAGGTCAGTTGCATTATGTGCCCCACGTTGGGCGCCATATGAATCGGGGAATCTCTCAATAGTATAGAAAAATTGTGATTCTAGTGTTAAGTAAGCAATAGTAACATTTTGTAAAATGATCACCGCTTCCCATATCTCGACTCTTTTTTGTCTATTAGTTTAAGAATGAAAGGAAACTGAGCTAAATAAGGCGTTTCATTACTATTATAAAGTCTTTATTACTTTTCAGCGGAACTTTGCGCCAGTCAAAAATGGGTGGGTTAAAGCCTTTTCAAATACGTACACTCAAAAAAAACCTTGTCAAATTACTAGAAAAAGTCTCGTAATTCCGTTTTACAAATATTTGACAGATTTCCTTGTTTTTAACAAATAATTTTCGGTTGAAATTTTATTTTTTTTTTTTTTGTAATTTTACAGTTTTTCTTGTAATTTTACAAATTTCCAAGAATTTTTAACAAAAAAAAAATCTAGTAAATTTACGAGAATTCCTTGTAAGTTTTATTTCGCTAAAAAAGTTGTAAATTTACAATTTTATTGGTAAAAATCTTGTAAAATTACAAAAAAGCTCATAAATTACACTAGGAAGTCTCGTAAAATAGGAGGTAGCAAAAAATCTGCAAAAGCCACGAAACCTTGTAAGTTTTATCGCGTCAAAAAAATTTTAAATTTACAATTTTATTGGTAAAAAGCTTGTAAAATTACAAAATTATTGGTAAAAATTTTGTAAAATATCAAGGAATTTTTGTCAAATAGGAGGTAGCAAAAAAAAGTTAAAAATTTTTCTTAAAATTTTACAACGTTTTTTTGGAGTGTATAACATGACAAAACTACCAATAAAATTTACAGGATATAACAAAAACAGTTAATCGCTTTTTAAAATCCAAACTCATAAATTACTACACAGGAAATTTATATTCAAAAACCAATTTAAAGTTTTCATTATACTATTATACTGTTGCCAAATACAATTCAAAAAAAATTACAAAATTCTAAATTCAAATTCCCATAATTTGTTATTTAATATTCAATACACCAAAGTCATTTAACGATCATGTTAATATATGAAATAATAATTTATTTGTTCAAAATACAAAAATATTCATTAAGATTTTGCTGTTACATGTAACAACAACAAAAAAATTAAACATAACATCATAAGTTACCATAAAAATTTATAGAAAACATATAAAAATACATAAAAACACATGTACAAATACAAAAAAGGAAAAAAAAAAATAGAAAAATTAAAAATCAACAAATATTAAAACGTGCTACCAGCCCGTACTTATACTTTACACACATGTATAAACATGCGAACATGAATTGCATTTCACGCCGTATAATTAGTCACGTACTGCACCCCGCCACCACCAATCCAAACAAACCAACTAACTGCAGGTTTTTGCTTTTTAGAAGTTAAAATGTTTAGCACCCAACAAAAACGGACATCAACCGAAAAAACGACGAATAAAATATCCAAAACCAACAGCCACAAAAGTAAATAAATATTCAAAGTCATTAGACGACTCAATATAAATGGGAAATGATGATGGTGATGATGATGAGGAAGGCAATATAAGGATGTTAATTTTATCGAGGGATGAAGGAAGGCGGCAAAGTAGCAATACTACACTCAAAATAATTCTACAGTAAAAGGTTTAGTAACTGATATTGTAACAAAATCTACTAATAAGTTACTAATTTTAGTATCTTCAAAGTACTAAAATTAGTAATTTTTACTGGTTTTGAATAATATTAGTTAACATTTTTAGCATTGGTTACCAATTTCTGCACTAGGTCCTTTTGGACTAAAATTTAGTTAAATTTTTAGTATTGAATACCCACGTTTTTTTTGGGTGTAGGTAGAAGATGATTGAGTCATATTTTTGTTGTTTATGTGTCTGGTGGTTTAGTAGGTGCAGGGTTAACCACAAATTTATATGGATGTATATTAGGGAGGAGCAAATTTAGCCTTTTTTTTGAATTTCGAAAACGTCGGTGCTGGGAAAGTTCCCTTTTATGGTCGATATTAACTCACTAAAATATTGGACCTGTACACACAAAAAATTATAGTCTAACAATTTTCAATTAAATCTATTGATCAACAAAACTGAAATAAGTCAATCAATGTTTTGATAAACATTTTTGTTATTTTCTTTAACCGTCGAATTACAAATTTTCAACATACCAGATTTTTTTTCGCTTTAACTTATTTGACTAGATTAATTCAAAAATATACAAAATAATGGGATCCCGTGTAAAAATTAATAAGAACTTATCAGATCTGGTTAGATCTGATAATATGTGATTGTATCTTATTATATTTAATTATATCTGATCGGATATAGTAAAATGTCAATTTTGTGCCAATGTTGACCAAATCCGAGATATAATCAGATCTCGATTTTGGTCATTTCAGATATAATTATATGCAATCAGATACGATCATATATAAATATATATGAACAGGTTACCAAAGATCTAATACATTTTTACACGGGATTTAACTTTTTTTATTGTTGGTAACATATTGGAAAGCAACAAATATGAATTTTTTGATAATTTTGTCATAAGCTTACACTCAAAAAAAAAAATATTGTAAAACTAGCAAAAAAAATGGTTAAAATTAGCAAAAAAAAACTGTAGTTTTGGACGTTGCAAAAATTTTGGTAATATTAGCAAAACCATTTTGCTAATCAAAAAATTAGGAAAAAAATGGTAAAATTACAAGAATACCATTTTATTTTTGTAAAAAATCAACCTTGTAAAATTATCAAAAAATATGGTAAAATTACCAAAAAAAATGGTAAAATTGAAATAGATAAAAAAATTTGTAATTTGGTAAAAAAAACTGTTTTATTTAGTAATTTTTTTTTCTCTGATTAGTAGTTGATTTAAAATTTGGTGAATATACTAAAAAAAATGTTGCCTGTTTTTGAGCAACACGTTCTTTAAATGTAGTAATAGCAGCATCAACTATTACTTCAGTTGTTGGATGGTTTCTTCGGCTTGATGGAGGCAGCATCTTCTTTTGCCTTCTTCTCAGCAGCTGTAGTTGCAGTAACTGGACTTCCAACAACATCAAAATCCAAAATGATTTTTTTTTTTTCACTTAAACACTTTAAACAAAAAACTTAAAGAACAACACTTCACTTTTTTTATTTTTTTGCGTCATTTTTTTTAGCTTAAGTAGAACAAATGAGAATTGCGTAGTAGTCTACACAAGAAATTTCTGACATTTCAGGTAAAATTTGTAAAAAAAGAACAATTTTTTTCGAATTTTTAATTTTTTTAACATGTATTAAAAAAAAAAAAAATAAAAAAAAAACTTTTGGATATTAAAGATTAGATATCTTACTATGTGTTAACATTTTAAAAAAATAATTTTTCAAAATTATCAACTTTTTATTAACAATTTAGGTGGCAAATTTAAAAAAATTTTCATATAAAATTAGCAAAAAAAATGGTAAAATTAGCAAAAAATATGGTAAAAAATACTAAAAATAGTGTAGCCTTTGTTTGAGCGCACATTCAGTTGATGGATGGCTACTTTGCTATGGTGTTGGCAGCATCATCAATCTGCAATGAGTTTTTTTTCACAATAGAACACTTTAAACAATTTTTTTTTTCTTAAAACTAAGAAAAAAAAAAATAAAAAGTATTACCATTTCTTTAAGGAAAATACTAATATTTTTGCTAAAATTATAGTAAAAATAAAAAAAAACTAGCAAGAAAATATAGTAAAAGTACCACAAAATTTTTGTATTTTACCAATAGTAAATTGCCAAAAAAAACTGTAAAAGTTAAATTTTTACAATTTTTTTTTTGCTAAAGTTTGGTTGAAGTAAATTACAACACCTTTTACTAATATTTTGACTAAGTTATTTTTTTGAGTGTACAATTCATTTGTTAAATCAATCATTATTTTGATTGACTTTTAATAAAAAATTTATCAATCTTTTGATCAAAATCTAAAAAATGTTTGATTGAAACAAAAATTCAATTAATTACCTACAATTTGATGATAAGTATGACAATTTTTTTAATTGGAGGAATTTCAATCAAAAAATTGATTGAAATTCGTTTAAATTTTTTTCTGTGTAGGGCAATAGCTTTGGGTTCCTTTTTTGACATGAAAATCCGAAAGTTTTAAACAAAGTGAAAACAAATTTAACTTTTTGTTTCTTAAAATATTATTCGCACATTAATAAAAAAGTGTTTTTATTGTAAAATTTTGTTGGTCTGTAAAATTTTTTTAACAAAAGTTTCTTTAACATTTTTTTTTTCACTTTCTTCGAAACTTTCCAATTTTCAAGTCAAAAAAGGAACCCAAAGGTTAATATTGACCCTAAAAGGCAACTTTCCCGACCCCATACGTTTTCGAAATTAAAAAAACAAAAAAAAACTAAATTTGCTCCACCCTAATGTATATATACAATTGATTATTATAAATGTAAATATTTATAGAATCTAATACAAACACACACCCCTTTTTAATAGGATATTTCATAATATTGGTGATGACGACTATAATTATATGGTTGATTATGATGAGAATATGTAGAATTTAATTAAATTAATAGGAAATTTAAAAATTTTTAAGTATTGTGACACTCAGATATTATAAATTCGATTTAACAAAATTTTTGACTTGACTGAACTAATTATTAAGGCCTGACAAAGTGTACATTTTTATAGTAAACCTAGCGAACCCTCTCCACTATTTGTAGTGCAAATTTAATAATATGACTTTCTCTTCGATGTAATTTATTCTGGAGGATCCCACTAGTTAAATTTTTTAATTTTCCCAATTTTCCTTCTTGACCTCTTAGAATAAAATTTTAAGTTCGAAAATCGAACTTCGGAAAGTACAATTGTTTACTCCGTCAAATATTTCCCCACATACACCATTTACGAAAACACACTAAAATTTATGTAACTCATGAACCAATACATACAAAAAAAAATTTTAAATACTGTAAAACTTGGTTATTATGAATTCGATTTAGAAAAATTTTCGACTTTAATGAATTAATTTCTAAGTCCTGACATAGTATGAATTTTCATAGTAAAATATTCACTTTTTATAAAAATGTCAAAAACAAAATTATCTCTAAGAGTATACATAATAGGTATTCCAATTAAGTGCTCAGATCAACTATTAATAGTGCGGAAAAGTTATTTTAAGTAAATACAAGCATTTTAAAACCAAATTGATCAAAATCGGCGCATGTCTTCTGTTCGCGCATCGCGGGTCAAAATTGGGGATTTTGAAAAAATGGACATAATTAAAAAAACAAAAATAAATTTTTTTTTTTTTGTATAGCATTAATTCGTAAATATTCAGATAAATTTTTTCTATTTTTTTCGGATATCGATAACCCACCAAACGTGAGTCCCAAAAAAGCGCACATTTTTAGCATGGAGCTCAAAACTGCTTTTCCACAATTTTAAAAATTTGATGAAACAAAATTTCAAAATATATTAGTTTATCCATTTTTGATTGAATACATCCCAGGGATTGTACAAAAAAATTCTCCTTCATCCAATTAGTCTGTGGAGCAATTTGAATTTACCGGATTTCAAGAAAATGTGTTTTTATCAAAATTTTTGTCTAATTTATAGCTGTAGGCAACATTTTACTCAAAATTTACCAACAGTCATTTTCAAATGGTTGTTTTGGACAATTATTACTCTGATATAAAATAATAGGCTTTTTGGACAACGTTAACCCTTGCCGGCACGCGGTTAAAATTATTCCCCAATGAAATTTCAGAGAAAAGTTCTTAAATTTTTGAAAATTCCTCACTCTAAAATTGTGTATGTCCTCAAATAATGAACAATTATACATTTATGCAAAGTTTTCTTGAAAACTTCTTTAACCCTTGTTGAACCAGGGCCCAACAAAATTTAAAAGGTCTGTTTTTGCTCACAGTCAAATTGGACTTTTTTTTACTTATGAAATAATGTTTTTTTTTACACGAGAAAAACCCATTTGAATTTTAAATTTCATAACAATTTTGTAATTTGCTTGTATTTTCTTGTTTTAACGTTGCGAATGAGCATTATTTATTGCATAAATATTACTCATACGTTCTGTTAAAACAAGAAAATACAAGCAAATTTAAAATTCTTATGAAATTTAAAATTCATTTGCGATTTTCTCGAAAAAAAAAAAACGCCTGTCTGATTTTTTTGTGCGGATGGACAAACATCTAAACTTAAAAAAAAAATTAAAAAAAATGCCCGGATTTTTGATAAATTGACTTTTCTAAAAAATGGAAAATTTCAGAACGGGTTCTGAAAATTTTCCAAAAAAAAAAAATTTCATCGATAGCCCATACAAAACTATATAAGAATGTAAATTTTTGAGATTGAAGTGCATTCCGTTTTACTGTGATAAATATTTAGTCAAGGCAACTCGCTACACAGTTGACCATTTTTCCAATATTTGACCACGCCTCCTAAGCCCAGTTTTTGAAAATTTTAAAAAACAAAAACGCAATTTTCTTAGTTCCATATAGGGCTTTCCAAACAACCTATTCAAAAATTTACGGGACACATGTTTTTATGTAGCGGGACATTTGGTGTGGAATGCCCCATATATATGATCGATCAGTGATCGATTTTAAGACATCCTAGCGATGTCCGTCTATGGAAATATTGATCACGGCCAAAGTATTAAACAGATATGGCTAAGACATAGCATATTTACTTGTTGTTGCCCTAAGTAATTAAGTATTGCATTTGAGCGAAATCGGTTCAGAGGTTCAAAAGTTATGAAAGGAAATGTAAGGACACCTCGAAAATTTTGGTACATTCAACATAGCCTACAAAATGCTTTAATTCGGCTGCTGGTTGACTCATGTGAACAGAATTGGACACAGAGTGGTATTTTTATAAGTACCAGCCTAATTTTTACAAAAAAAAAATCGGATTTTTTTTCATCAAAAAATTTTTTCCGCGAATTTTTTTCAAAAGAATTTTTTTTTCGCAAAAAATATTTTTTTTGATTGTGGAGGGTATTTATACATTCGGCAATGCCGAATTTTAATTTTTTTACTTGTTTTTTTAATAAAAAGTGCATTTATTAAATAAAATATGCAATTTTTTAAAATATGCAATTTTTTTAAAATATGTGATTTTTTAAAATATGCGTTTTTTTTAAATAAAATATGCATTTAAAAAAAAAACTTAAATGGTAATTTTTTAAATATTTTTTTTTAATAAAAAGTGCATTTATTGAATAAAATATGCAATTTTTTAAAATATGCAATTTTTTAAAATATGCGATTTTTTAAAAAAAAATATGCGATTTTAAAAATATGCGATTTTTTTTTTAAAAAATATATATTTCAGATTTAAATTGTGAAAAGGTCTGATATTTTTTTTTATAAAAACAAATTATGGACGTTTAAGTAAAATATGCAATAATATAGTTAAATATGCAATTTTTATAAAAATATGCAATTTTTAAAAAAATTCTTCTTAATACGTTTTTCTATAAAATAAAATTCGTGGACTTTTCTTATTAGCAAATGTGTTGAAAAATCGAAATTCTTAACCCTTTGACGAACATACATTTTCTGCCAAAGCGATTTTGATTTTTTTTCATTGTCGTGATCTGTGACCTAATAATTGTTAGGTCTGTTTGTACCCAAACATCTTACTATTTTTACTACAACTGGAAAGTTTTGTTTACTTTTAGTGTTGAAAATTTCCAGCTGTAGTAAAAGTAGTAAAACTGAGTAGATTCTAGTAAGGTAAACGAATAGGCATGTCATGAAACAAAAATTTGAACCCCAACCCCCTCTTCATCCTCTTTATATTTGTTGGTAAAAAAATTTTAAATTTTTTGCCCGATTACGAAATATTGGCCAAGGCTAATTGTCAATCGCTACGATTTTTAAGATCTGGAATTCAAAAATAGTTTGTCTACAAGGATTTGGCCCTCTAAAACCCTACTTGTATCTGGTTTCGCTTGACAAGTATAGAGATTATGATTTTACAAAATTTGAGGGTTTAAAGTGAGTAAGTGGATCGAATTAGAGACTTACTGCAAACTAGACTTTTGTTGCCCTAACACTACTCTACAATTCATCTTTTGTAACATTTATCTTATCTTTTACCTGAACGTTTTTCATAATAAAAATTATGCATTTTTAAGCAAGATATTAGTTATGTATGCAATTTGTAAAAATATGCATTTTTATAAAAACATTAAATTTTTATGCATTTTTTATAATATGCTTTGTATGAGTTAAATCTTTAAATATGCAAAGGTCTGCTGGATACTTTGGTTTTGTAATGAAGTATTGATGTATAAGTAAAATATGCAATTTCTAAAAAATATGCATTTCTAAAAAAGTTATATGACCTATTTTAAATAGATGCTTTTTTTATTGCGTTTTTAAGTAATATATGCATTTTTGTATTTAAGATAATACTCGTATATGGAAATTTTTGTAAAATATGCATTTTGCGAAATATATGCATTTTTCGCTAGAACATGCATGTTGAGTTAAACATACATAATTTTAAGTTAACTACATAATTTTAAGTAAACAAATAAAAAATGATTATTTTATCAAATATCCATCTAAAATTAAAAAAAATGTATAAAATAGTTTTAAACTCTTTTTACTATCGACCTTTTCTTACCCAATCCATATTGTAACATTGAAATATAAATTGCTGTGCCACCAGCAACATTTTCTATTTTATTTTATAAATAATCAGCTAGGCTGCCAGTTAGTCAGGCAGCCATCCAACCATTCCAGACAGACATATTTTTTATAAAGTCTTCAAAATGCATGTATTTTCACCCTTATATGCAAATATAATAACATTTTATGTGTTTCATGTAGCAAAAGCGTAAATTGTTTTAGCAAATACTACGTGATGTTGTAGCTGCTACATAAGACCAAAAACAACTTTATGTTGCATGTATAAAAACATAAAATGTGTCTCATAGTCAAGAGTAGCAGCAGCAGCAGCAATAAGTACCAGCAATTGTAGATACTACATACATATTTTTGTCGTTTTAGTTGTTGGTAAAATGGTAAAAGGTTATGCAAAATGCATTTTATTATTTATTTGTTTTGTGTAAATTTGTGTTTATTTATTTTTTTTGTTGTTTTAGTTTTTACTACAACTATTATTTTGTACTGGAAAAAAAACGTGTGCCAGGGAGGATGAATTAAGTACTTTTTTTTAAGGTACTTTTTATGCAATTTAAAAATACATATTTAAAATATGCATTTTCTGGGAAAAAACAATTTTATGCAAAATTTGTGTCGATATACTCTTAATAAAAAAAATGTGAGTAGTAACAAATATGCATATTTAAAATGCATTTAAATGCTAGTAACGAACAAATTAAGGATATTTAGTTCAAATATGCATAAAATTGGAAAATATGCATTCCTAGTTTGAAAACGGATTTAATTTGGTCTATTCTTCTATAACTGGAAGAATTTTTAAAATTAAGTTTTTATCCAAAAAGATTATGCTTCAAAAAAAGGACTCATACAAAACACATTAAAAACGCAGAAATAAGAAATAAAATAAAAGCTATTATTGAAAAATAAATACAAAATTTTGATATATAAAAAAAGCATATTTTTTTAAAAAAGTACATTTTTATAACCCTTTTTAATAAAAAGTACTTTTTTATAAAAAGTACCTTTTTTATAAAAATTTAATTTTTATAAAAAAAGTACCTTTTTTATAAAAAGTACCTTTTTATAAAAAGTACCTTTTTATAAAAAGTACCTTTTTTATGAAAAGTATCTTTTTATAAGGAGAACCTTTTTTATAAAAAGTTCCTTTTTATATAAAAAGTACCTTTTTATATAAAAAGTACCTTCTTACATAATAAGTTAATTTTTATAAAGCACATTTTTTATAAAAAAAAATACATTTTTATATAAAAAGTACTACCTCCGTCTCAAAATGTACAATATTAATTACATATTTTACAATAAACTAAATATTTTACAACAAAAAAGTACCATTTCTATTTAGTACCATTTTTTAAATTTAATTTTCTACCATTTATCCCTAAAATTAATATTTACTTTTCTGTATGTTTTTCTATGTAAAATATTAAAAAAAAAAAAATCTATAAATTTTATATGCATTTAATTGTTTATTTGTATTTTTGCACAATATTTGTTTATATTTATTTATTGATTGCCATGTTGCTACATGCCATATGCAAATATAAATATAACATTCACATACAGGCAGACATATTTACTCATATAGAAATAATTTTTATTATTTTTGTTTGATTCAATTAAATTATTATGCTGAAACTACATACTGAACATATAAAAAAAATTTAAAGAAATACAAAAATAGTTTTATTATTTTTATTGCGTTTACATATTAATTGGCAATAATTAAATTTTGCAAATTATTATTTACTTTATACTCAATGAAATATGTATGATGCAGTTTTTTTCTGTTTTTTGTTTTTGCTTTCTGCATTTTTAATAGAATTATAAAATATATGCAAATATTTTAAAAAGATCATTTTAATGGAAAATATTATTGAAATAAATATTTAATATAAAAATTAAATATACCCGAGTAAAAAAGTTTTGATATAATTATATATAATTTGATAAAATTATATCAAATTATATATAATTATATAAAATTATATAAATTGGTAAAAATTTTCAAAAAGTTGGATAAAATTATATAAAATTATATATAATTAGATAAAATTATATATAATTATATCCAGAATTTGGTGGATATAATTATATATAATTATATCAAATTATATATAATTTGATAAAATTTTATAAAATTTGATAAAATTTTATCAAATTAGATATAATTTGATATAGTTTTATATAATTATATCCACCAAATCCTGGATATAATTATATATAATTTTATCAAATTATATATAATTTTATACAATTTATCCAGATTTTTGGAAAATTTTACCTCTTTATATAATTTCATATAATTATATATAATTTGTTATAATTTTTATCAAATTATATATAATTATATCAAAAACTTTTTTACTCGGGTATATATTTTTTTTTATAATTTTAATTATTAATAGGACATGAAATAAAAATAAATAAATTTGTATGTGTTAAAATAAAATGGCATTTGACATAAGTACTGGTGCTGAAAATGCAGAAAATTTTTAAAATTTGATATTTTAGGAAGTAATTTTTAAAAATATAAAACCATCCGACAGATTTGAGTAAAATATTTAAAATTTTAAAGATTTCTATAAAACCGCTTCATTAAACGTTGACTTTTTATACTGGGTTAAAACGTTCGCTTCTAATTTCGCTTCTTATGGACCAGAAAGGTAATGCAAACCAGAAAAAGTCAAAACTAAAATTTTTGTTGAATGAAAATACTTATAAAATTAATATTTTAATTGATTTTATGCAAAATTCTATAAATATTGAAATTAAGCTCAATTGGCATAGTTGTTAAAAATTAAGTTAAGTAATATTTTTGAAACTTCCTACATCTTTTTTAGTGTGAACTTCTTTTTAAAAATTTAAAACCAGCAGATAGATTTGTGAAAAATATTAAAAATTAAGAAGCTTTCTACAAAAGCGCTGAATATGTCTATTATACAGGTTTAAAGCTTTCGCTTCTCATTTCTCTTCTTACAATTAGTCATTAAAAAGGTAAGCAAACCTTAAAAAAGCATAACTAAAATTGTTTGTTGAATGAAAAACTATATTTAATTATTTTTTTAGTTGCTTAAAGTAAAATTTTAATCAACATTGCAAACTTCTGATTATAAGCAATTGAAGTAGCTGTTAGAAAGTTAATTAACTACTATTATTGAAATTTCTCATATTTTTTACTTTTTTTTTATCAATTAAAAATTTAACGGAATATGCGAACATTATTTAAAACCATTTTATACACTTTTTTGTGCTATGCTAAAAATTTTCTTTTTTTAACATATAAACATTTTAGTTTATTTTCCATTTCTTTAGGTTTAATTTAGAAACCATTTTAAATTTCTAAAATCCACCCAAGGTCTTTTTCATATTATGAAAATGCTATTTTTTTTTTGTTGCAAGCGCAACAAGCCAAATTTATGAAAGTACATTTCTTAAAAAAAACATACACTAAAGGCTTATAAAAGAACCATTTTCAAGAACTTTTAATAGTTAACAAATAAAAACACAGTCAGCCAGCCACTCCATCATACAGTCACTTCAGAAAAGTCATGCAAACATATTAAGCTGGGCTGAAAAGTTGGATCTATTGAATTAGCAATAGAATTAGGGTTGCCAAGTAAGCTAAATTTAACTTATTTTTTTAGAAGAAAAATATTTAAAAGAAATAAAATAAACTTGATAAACCTACTCTTAGGCTGAGTTTTTGAGTTGTAAAATTTATTAGTTTAAGGTTTAAACTGAGTT
Source organism: Pegoplata infirma (assembly GCA_963921195.1). Taxonomy (NCBI): domain Eukaryota; kingdom Metazoa; phylum Arthropoda; class Insecta; order Diptera; family Anthomyiidae; genus Pegoplata; species Pegoplata infirma. Next base: position 217,014,251 of record OY992538.1, read on the forward strand.
AAAACCACAAATTCTGTTTTTGAGTTGTGGTTTATTTTAAGTTTAACTCACCAATGTTGGAGAGTTAAACTAAGGTACAAAAACCTCAAAAAAACACCTCTGATTTTCAAATATACTGGTTAGTGTTGCCATATTGTGGTATTTTATTCGAAAAAATGTGCGATGATGGCAACTATTCTAATTGGAAATGTGGCATTTGGTATGGCAATACCGCGTTAATCGACATTAGCTAAACTTGAACTGAAAAACAGAATTCTTGGTTAAACTTGGTTTTATTTTTATAAAGTTTATTAAAACTCCCGGTTAAACTAAGTTAAAGCGATATGTCAAAAACGCAGCCTTAGTAATTGAGAATTTGTCATTTATTAGAAGCAAAAACAAAAACTGCATTTCAACCAACCTGCTTTAAATTATATTTGGTCGTGTTACTGTTAAAACTTCGAAATTATAGATTTGGTATAATTGGAAATATAAATATTTGATGATGGTGTACTAACAGTATTAGCTACGAGGCCCCCGTAGGCTAGTTGGTAGCGTGCTAGCCTTTCAACGTGGGGGTCGTGGGTTCGATTCCCACCAGAACTATTGTTTTTTCGCTACGACGAGACGAGTGTCATTGTTAGGTTAGGTTGAATTTATTAAAAATGAGTTGTAAATAAATAGAAAGAATAAATAAAAATAATTGATCATGTGAACAAAGCTATTATTATAATTACCTAATTTTCTAAAGAAATCTGATTTTGGGAAAACTGGAAAATTCCCGAAACAATCGTCAATTCATTTTTGAAAATTACCAATTTTTTGAGAGCAGAAACTGTTTAGGAATTTATTAGCAGTATACCTAGTCTGAACAATCGTACTGATTTGATCTGTACTTGTACTGGTTTTTGATCACATGTACTAATCAAAAAACGTTGTACATGTACTAATCAAAAAACGTTGTGCTGCAAAAACAACGATAACAGTATATGGCAGTTGTTTTTAAAAGGTTTATTTTACTGAAACACTTTTTGAACCCAAAAGTTTGTTAGTTTAACCAAAATAATTTGAATGTTGAAAAAATCATCAGTGTTTTCCCATAACAAAGAGTTTTCAAAAATTTATTTCTAAAAAAAAAAAACAAAAAACATAAAAACTTGGGCAAACTGTGTTTTATGACTTAAGTTTAGAAAAAAATGGTATCCTAACCCATTCATATTGAGACAAACTTTTATTTATGCTCAATTTTTGCCAGATCCGATCATTTAAACACGTGGCGCAGTAAGATCAAAATGTTGTATTTTTGGAAAAGTTTAGGAAAATTCAAAACTTTGCTCGAGTGGCTGCACATTAGGATGGCACGGATAATCACTTTTTCCAAATTTCGTCGATCGCCGGGCGTTTTTTACCCTTTTTCAAAATTTATGTATTCCCTAGTAAAAAGGATTTTGTTTATATCCATGTACAAGTTGATATTAATATACATGTAATTTTACATATAAATATCTAATTATACACTCAAAAAAAAACTTTAAAAAATTACAAGAAATGTGTGTTATTTTTTTTATATGCTACCTCCTATTTGACAAATATTCCTAGTAATTTTACAAGCTTTTTACCAATAATTTTGTAATTTAACAAATTGTTTACCAATAAAATTGTAAATTAACAAATTTTTTGGCACGATAAAATTTATAAGGCGGTTTCGTAACTTTATTAGATTTTTTGCTACCTCATATTTTACGAGAATTCCTAGTAAAAATTACGGGTTTCTTGTAATTTTACAAGATTTTAACCAATAAAATTGTAAATTTACGGTTTTTTTTGACGCAATAAAACTAACAAGAAATTCTCGTGAAGTTATTAGATTTTTTTTGTAAAATTATCATGGAAACTTATAAAATTACAAAAAAAATTGTAAAATTACAAAAAAATAAAATTTAAATTTCGATTTGTTAAAAACAAGGAAAACTGTCAAATATTGGTAAAATGGGATTACGAGACTTTTTCTAGTAATTTGGTTTCTTTTTTGTGTGTGCATATTATAAGTTTCGTGCAAATCGGTTCGTAAGGGTTGATATACTTCCCTTGTTAATACAACAGAATTTGCCTTCTATTTGAACCAAAAACATAAACTGCTTTAAGAATTTTTCGAGGGCTTTGATGCAGAATTCGGCCATTCTGCTTTCAATTATACATATCCCCCTTCAAGTTAGTTAAGGTTTCGTGAAACTTGTGACAAAATCGGGCAATGACATTGCATTCCTCTTTGTTTAGAACTTACGAAATGGTTAACTTGAAAATCCTAGCTGATCCTGTTATTCGAGTTATTAATAAAAATTACACTGTTCGACAAAAAAACTCCCATTGAAATATCCAACTGATTCTGATAGATTTTGCTCTCCTAATTTCAAATATGCTATTAAAATTGTTCTAGCACGTACCGTTTATGAGATACTAGCTTCAGTGTTGCCAATTTAGCCATTTTCCGGCTAGATTTAGCTCTTTTTGAACTCGTTTAGCCGGAGAAAAAGGAATTTAGCTCTTAGCCGTTTTTTTTTAGCCATTTTCGAAAATATTTTAGCAGTTTTTTAGCCATTTTTGAGTTTTCGGTTAAAAAGTAATTTTTAGTGTGTTTTTTATACTAAAATTGAGAATTAATTGGGTTTTATGTTTATACAGATCGATCACAGACTCTAATACTATTTGTTATAAAGGTTTAAGTTGAAAAATGTAGGAGAAAATTTAATTTCTAAAATTTATAGACATTTCTGGTATTCCCAAACCGGTTTCAAACACTTTTGTTTTGTGTTTTCATCAGAAGGATTTTAAATGTTGTTTTTTTTTGTTAGTAGGTAATTGTTTTTCATATATTTGAGTTTTTATTAACACTAGTCTGGAATAAAATCACGTATATTTCTGTCATATTCATACCATAAACATTATACTAAATTTTAGACGATCTAGCAATGCCCGTTTCTCTGTCTTTTAAAAATACGCTAACGTCCAAAACTTAACTTGAAGGCTGATTGCTGAATCTTGGCATATATATTTTTGGAATTCTTCTGGTCAGGTTTCAGCTAAAACAGTCCCAAGGGTAAAAAGTTTCCCCTCTAATTCACGTGTTAAAAAGTTTTTTTAAGCCAAAATAAGTAAAAAAATTTTTTTACAAAAAATTTTAATATAAAATATTTACATCATTAAAAAAGTGTTCTGAACACTCTTCATTTTACCTAAAATATGCCAAAACAATAACAAAAGATCTCCTGATTTTAATATATGTATCAAAAACGGTACAAAATATGAATTTATATTAGTTTTTCTTAAAAAGTAAAATATATATTTTAGCCTTTTTTTAGCCATTTTTTCAAAAGGATTTAGCCGTTTTTGATAACCAAGTTCTGGCAACACGGACTAGCTTTTAAAAAGTTAAAAACCAATAATTTAGCACTTTTGGGGTGTCCACTGTTATGTTGCTGTAAACAACTTGGACTCCAAATATGAAATATACATTTTTCTAGCATGTTCCGTTTTCGAGATATTCGCATTTAAAAATTTTTTCAGAATAAAAATTTGGGTTGTAGTTTTGGAATCAGGAGGTCCAATTTATACGAAATCAAATCCTATTATTTTGAAGCAAGTTAAGAATATGTTACAGAGACCCGCCACAAGTGCCATATTATTGTTTTTTTTTTTTAACAGCGAAGAACTGATTCGTTGGATATTGCACTGGAAGGTTCTTGTTGTCCAACAGTATAATTTTTTAACAGGATCAGCTAGGATTTTCGTTTTAAGGATTTTCAAAGATATAAGTAAAAAGTAATTAAATTCCATTACCCGATTTTGTTATTATTTTAACAAAACCTAAACTTACTTGAAGACGGCTGTGTATATCACCGTCCGACAGCCAATATTAAACATGAACCGGATGCTATACGTTTGAAAGTAGAGATCAAATGGAATAAAACTACATTTATAGATTTTCATTTCGTGATCCTGTTTCCTTTTTTTAAGAATTACATTTTGTAAAATATTTTTTTAAATATTTGCACTTGTCCAGAATGCCACTAGTGATTGCAAATAACAGAGGAGGATCTCCCCTAATTTTTCCATTTTGTCATATCAGAATAAAAGGATGTGAATAATGTCTTTTGAAAACTTAATCAAAATTTTTTCTTGAAAGTTATGAATGATATTAAAGGATGAAGTTTTGAAAGGACGTAACTTACCTTCTTTTTCCTGATATGTAAATATAATAGAAAAGAAAAAATAAGGGGAGAGGCTCCTCTTTCATTTTCCCTCACTAGTTGCATCCTAGGACAAGAACAAATATTCTATAAATATTTTACAAAATGTCCTTTTAAAAGGAAACTGTATCACAGAATTAAAAACTGCAAATGCTGCTCAAGTTTCAAACGTATATTATCCAGTTCGTGCTTAACGACTTTTTTAATTTTTGTTGGACAGTGTATTTGGTTGTGTAAAATTTCGAAATCATAAATTCCTTTTATGTCTTTCTTCTAGTTAAAATAATTGGCAATATACGTAATTCTGATGAAGAGGAAATTGGAAAATTCCCAAAGCGATTCCATGAAAATTTCCAATTTTTTTTGAAGCAGAAACTTTATAAATATTTTTAATAGAGAATATACTAATAACAAAACGTATAATTAACATAAGCACTTGTTAATCCATAATGGGTAAAATGAAAATGGCCTCGAACTAAACTAAACACTTTTTCGTCATAAATATACAAATGCAACAAAAATTTTCATTTTAGAACGATTTAAAATCCATTTACGTGATTTATTCATCCTACTCTAAAGAAATGCAAGCATTTACGTTATTTCAACAAAAACAAAAAAACCTGTGAAATGAAAAACGGAAAATGCAACATCAAATAAACCTCATAAGTGGCAAAACCAAATGTAAACTTTACAAATACCAACATACAAATATACCCACAAAAAAAAATCACATAATAAAAACTAGTTCAAGTGTTTATAGTACTGGCAAATAATTAGTACATATACTAATATAACCGCCACTAAAAAAAAAAAGGAAAAATTATAGAAGTTGAACACTGAGGCAAATTTTAGGGGTTGAATTAAAGATAATCTGTAGGATTGATAACTTAATTCTAATAAAGCAATTAAAATATCTGAGCTCGAGGTCTGGATTTTTCTTCAATTAAAATTCCTTAGTAATTTCCAATTTTTTGCTACTCTTCTCAACTCAGTGAGAAAGAAATATATGATTTCGAAATTTCACCAGTATTACAAACAAATATATTTAAAAGCTGGTTGGTTGATTTCTGGGTGTTTGCCGTCGGCACGAAGTCTAAACGAAGAAAATACTCTCATACCAAGAGTAGAGTTATCACTTTAGTTTATTTTTTATTAAAAATAACAAAAATTAGTTAATTAGTCTTTCAATTGTACAGTGAAAAATAGTTCATTTTAGTTCGAGGCCATTTTCATTTTCCCCATTATGAATTAACAAACCAATTACTTATTTTAATAAAAATTAACAAACTTATTTTATAAATGATAAAAATTCTAAAAATTTTAATTTGTTTTATTTTATAAAATCTTTAAATAATAAATTTTAAAAAATTTTATAAATCTAAAATTTCCCCAGTGTATAAAAGAAAAAAAATCCAAATGAACATTTTCCTTAAAAACTAAAAAAAAAAAAACCACATATAAATAAAATTAAAGAAATAAATTAATCTACATAAACTCCAAACTAAAAAAAAGTAAATTCAAAATTTTTATTTCCCAAAAAAACAGCGCTGAAGAAAGCAAAGGTGCTTGACAATATACAAAAAAAAAAAAAGAAAACCACTAGAAAGCACAAAAATTTATGTGTTGATTTTATAAAGGTTAATTAGAGCAAAGATTTAAGATTCAATTTGTTTTATTTTTCAAGAATTTTTTGATGAAAATATGTGTATTTTTTTTTTTAAACAAATTGTTTCAAGTGGTTGTAATACTCTATGAATAGATAAGAAAAGGTATTTTGGATTACTTGAGAAATGTCTAAATATTTTTTTGAAATGTTTATTTAAACACTTACCAAGGAAACATTATTTTTACATATTTTTTTAAAGAGGATTTGAAAGTTGTAGAAATTTATATTACAAAAATTTTAAATACACATAATTTAAACGAAATCTAAAATTCTTGTCTAAGGGACTTTTTGAAAAAGAAAAACTCACCTACATACATATATGGTAGAAAATATATAATAACTCTTCAAACTAAAAATCAATGCCAAGTATCTTTTAAAAAGTATCCACTTCTGATGAGAGAAAGGAAAATAAAAAAACTTAACAGGGGACCATTTAAAATATATTTTTGCTTAAAAGTATTATGCTTAAAAAAAATTATAATTTTAACGTAAGGCTAGAGACTTCTATTACAATCAATTCTTTAAAAAAAGTCTTAACTTTACAAATAAACAGAGAAGGAAGGGTAACAATAGCAGGAATAATAATGGGTCAAAAATTTAGTTTTTAGGATTAGCTTCATCCTCACTAACCTAGCCCTAACCTATCTCTTCAATTGTACGAAAATTTCCATTCTGACTTAATATATTTTTTATTTCTGAATGTTAAACTTAAACTCAAAATATTTTGTAGGCAAAAACAAATGAAAAACACATTTAAAACAAGTGATAAAACATTTGAAAACCATCCCAGTAATTATTCTTTTGTTTTAACAAACATCAACATTTATTTTTTACTGTTAATAAAAGTTTTTAAAATAAATAACACTGAACATTAAAAAATAACGTCACTTTCATTTTTGTTACCAACAAATTCGAAAAAAATAACCTACGAAAACTTTAAAAATTAATGACTGTTGTGTTATTTTTACCAACAAATTCAAAAAAACAATACCTACGCAAACATTAAAAATTAATGATTATTATTATTTTTTAAAAAACTTTTGGGGAATCGATCCAGCAATCAACTACATTCTGGCCAGACACCCATCTTGCCAAAGTCACTTGATACAAACATGTTTTTATATTTCTATAAATAATTTTTTTAATTTTTTGTCTACAAAAAAATTACCCTCAAAAATAGGTAAAAACTAATGATTTCTCTTTAAAAAATGCCAACAATTAAAAAAAATAACGTACACAAATCATTAAAAATTAAAGAAGAATCACTTATTTTGACTTTAAAAATTGAATGCTAATGAAAGTCCTTATTTTTTATGTTGTTATTTTTGAAACAAAGAACATAAATAGTCATTTGAAAAAAACTGAACATAAAACAAATGGGTTTCTTTGAAAAACGACAACACGTAAAACTTTTTCAATAAATTACAAACAGTTAATGACATAATTTTGTTGAGTGAGTGGTTGTTACAACTGGACTTGCGATCGTCACCAACTCAATGTAGGATGGCTAGCCAAAAGAATAGTTCGGACATTTTTATAAATGAAGTTGGAAATTTTGAGATTGTAGCAACGGTATGACCGGTTTCTAAATTCTAATGTATGAGGTTCTAATATTTGTGGTTGCGGCAACTGCATTTTCTGCATAAAAGTGTTCAATCTATTTCAGTTTATTTTAACATGTTTTTTGGCTGGTGTCTAATTTTAGAAGTGATACCACCCCAGTGTGACTATACATATAAAGAACCCACTAAAAAAATAAAATGAGAATTACTGTTTCCACTTTTTTAAAACCAAAAAGGTGAATAAAAATATTTTTCACCAGCTGGTGAATAAAATGTAACATAAATATTTTTCACCAAAATTTTTTTTTATCAAAAAAAACCTTTTTTTTTCATTAAAATTTTTATTTTCATGAAAAAAAATTATTTATCAATTTTTTTTTCACCAAAAATTTGTTTTATAATTTCCATCAAATTATTATTTTTTTGTTTATCAATTTTTTTTTTCTTTTTTCATCATTAAAAAAATTTTATACAATTTTGTTATACATTTTTTTTCCACCACTTAGTGATAGATGGTATATATAAGATCTTCATTCCGTTTGTAACTCATCGAAATATCGGTCTGGGACCCCGATATTCATGATCTCCGATTATGACATTCTAGCGATGTCCGTCTGTCTGTCTGTGGAAATGGTGACCACGGCCAAAATTTTACACGGAGATGACTGAAACTTAACACATTTATTGGAAGTTCTCCCGAGAAGTTTGGTATTGCAATCGAGTGATATCGGTTTAGCGCTTCAAAAGTTATGAACGCAAATGTAAGGACACATCAAAAATTTTAGTACATTCAACATAACCAAAAAATACAGAATGCTTTAATTCGGCTGCTGGTTGGCATATGTGAACGAAATTGAACACCAAATGGTATTTAAACAAGTACGAACATATTTATACCCTACACCACTCTGTGTTACAGGGTATATTGAGTTTGTGCTGATGTTTGTAACTGCCCGAAATATTGGTCCTAGACCTACCTTCAAGTATACCGATCGACTCAGAATAACTTTTTGAGTCGATTTAGCGATGTCCGTCCGTCCGTCCGTCTGTCCGTCCGTCCGTCCGTCCGTCCGTCCGTCTGTCCATCTATCGGTTTAAGCACGATACAGGTCGCAATTTTCAATCAATTGACCTGAAATTTAAAACTTAAGCATCAAGGACGAAGCCTATTGAAATTGGATAAAATCGGTCCATGTTAAGACCTAGCCCCCATACAAACGCCCCCTTTGGATTCGGCTTTAATGACTCTAATAACCGTATTATAATAGATATCGCTTTGAAATTCAGCAAGTAATCAAATTTTGTATACACAAATCACCATTCAAAATTTCAAAGGAATCGGGTCAGTCCTTCTGGTAGTCCCCATACAAACCACCTTCCCGATATTCACATAATTCCCTCAAAATTCATAAAAATGGAAATATTTGATAAAAAATTTATTTTTAGGTGCTAAACGTGTACTTTAGCAACCTTATCAAATCGGAATATAATTGGACCATTTTTGGACTTAGTCCCCCATATAAAAATTTCGACCGATATTCAGTTAAAATGTTCTATTGACAAAAAAAATTAACCAATTCCACTTAAAATTGATCTGTGTGTGTTTTCTACACTAAATAAAGATCTAACAAAAGGCAGATACAATCGGTCCATGTTTGGACTTGGGACCCATTTTCCGGAAAACACTGGTGTAGGGTATCATATGGTCGGTCTTGACCGACTATAACTTTCTTACTTGTTTTTGACAAAAAAAGAAAAAAATCACGGATTTTTTTTTTTCAAAAGTAATTTCCTTTTAAATAAAGTTTTTTGCAATAATCTTTTTGAAATTGTGGAGGGTACCACTACATTCGGCAAGACCGAATTTAACTATTTGACTTGTTTATATTATTTTTGTACCCTCCAACCACAGAATGGTGGTGGAATATTTTCTAGGTCATTCCGTTTGTTACTCATCGACATATCGGTTTATGACCCCATAGGTATATATCAGAGCTTCGAAGAATGAAATCCTTTTCGAATGAATTCTCAAAAAAATCCATTCAATTTTCATAGTCAGTGAATGCATTCGATTTCATAAATCAACATTGAATGCAGCCCTTGGAATTCATTCGATTGAATGAACAAAAATGAATGCATTCGATTTATTGTTCATTCGACTTAGAAAAATCGAATGCATTCGATTTTTAATCATTCCACTGAGAATGCAATCGATTTTTTAAATATATAGACCAAAACGGAGCCAAATTTAGGTCCATAGTATCGCCTACTCTCTTTACATATCTGTGGTCTTTTGACAAAAGCACTTATTTCCAAAAAGTCAATTTTACAGGAGAACAAAAAAACACATTTACAGTCGCACAAAAGGTGTTAGTGTTTTTAATCTTAAAAATGTTAAGTTCTGACGTTATAAAGCAACTTCCTAGGAATATTTACCAATTTCAAGTTTTATTCTAGCTTTAACGGTTTTTAAGAAAACGCATAAAATGTAAAATATGTTGTTTTGTGAAAAGATTATTTGATTAAAAATTCAACTTATTTCAGTTAAGTTCTTTTGTCATATACGTTTCTTGTCGAAAAAATTATTAATTTTGCCACTTATAAGTAATTATGTTCTTTTGTTAAAAATAAAAATGTAAAAAGACTGAAAATAAGTTGATTTTTCTAAAATTTACTCAAGTTCCTTCGAACTAAAAGCTATAAAATGTAGAACAAAAAGTGCCTGTTTCATGATTAAAAAAATCGATTTCCTCCAATTTAGAAGCGATTCTGACGGAAGGAACAGAATGAGACAAAAATGGTCCTTGGGGCCTTTTCGTGGGATTTTTCACTTTCCATTGAATAAAAGAAAAAAATCACTTTAGAATTCATTGAATAAAGAAGTAATTCTTTTAAATACTGACTTAAATGCACAAATAGCACACAGAAAGTAATGGGTGGTGAATATATAATACATTTCCAGGTAATGTATATCACTAATAAATAGTATATTTTAGGATTGATTAAATAAAAAATAATTATTTTTTTTCATTGGTAAGCATTACTTTTATACTAACTGAATGCTATGCAATAATTTGCATGCATTACTTTCAGTCTCATCTCATGTAAAAATCATCAATGTTGCATAGTTGAAAATTAGGAACTGTATGAAATATTTTATAAATTATTTGGTAATAACAGTTTTGCTGGGATGTTATCACTAAACGTCCCGGAAATATGTTTACCTGGGGGCTAATCACGTAAAATTATTGACGATGCATAAACGACATCAAAATTTATATATCGTTTTGAAGGGAAATTTTAAAGTTTTTCTTTATAAAATTATTAAAGCGCGTTTTTTAACAGAAACACTAAAAAAATTGGAAACATTTTGTTTAGTTTAGGAGCAAAAATCGACGGTAGTCAACTATAATTTTACGTGATCACATTCCTTTATTTTCCATTATCTGTCAAACTTACTATTTCACTACATTTTCAAAAAATAATAGATCTATTGCTGCATTCTGTAAGGACGTATAGCGACTTAAACATCCGCTTTTCATAAACCGTTATTTGGTTCACTCTGGTGTAACTGGTGTTTTAAGGGAATATAAAGTACTTTAATTCTCTTTTTGGATTTGTGTCAATACTTGCCATCTAGTACTATTTCTTTATATAGTACTAGGTGGCACAGGGTGCCTCAAAGTACATGATCCTCTTCTATTAATAATAAAATTTTAAGTAATGCTTTAATGTAATAGTAATAAGCTCCGAATTTTTCTGATGGGGCTATTTTGACATCAAGTCACAAGTCACCCCGTGTTATAACATGGTGGCCCCAAACACAATTTCTGAAAAGCTGATGTTTCAATCTTTAAATGTCCTTAAAGAATTTAACATAAACCTATTATTTTTCAAAGTTGTAGTAAAATAGCCAGTTTGCTCCTTTAATTTTGAAAACAGTTTTATTAACAGAAAAAAATATATATTTATAATGAAGGTATTTTATAATGTACACGACACAAGCACTTAAATAGAAATATATAATCCCTTTTTCTAAAATTCACTTTTGACAAAGCCACACTATCCAACAAAAGGTGTTTTGTCACACTGAGGTTTACTGAAAAATATTTATGTAAAAAAACCTATTTCTATTTGAGCTTGACATTTTAAGGATTTTGATTTTGATAAAAAAGCTTTTTTCAAAACAAGTTGTTTTGTCATAAACTTTTTTAAAAAAATTCAATAAGCTTAAATTTATATAAGTTGTTTTGTCAAAAAGGCGTTACTATTTTTTCAACATATTTCAGATAAGTTGTTATGCCAAATGAAAATTGATAAAATTTCGAAATAAGTTGATTTGACACGTGTGATATCTTTGGATCTAGACGAGCTACAATCACGCTGACTAGACAGAAAGATCCGCTTTTAAAAGTTATATTTACCATAAAAATATTGGGAAATTTTCTTATGTCGAGATAAGTGCTTCTGTAATATGTCCACAGATATGATGACCCTAATGGGCTCTAATTTTGAATCCAAAAAAATTGGTGTTCCCGAAAATTTTAAAAATGCACATATTAACTGTCTTTATGACAAAAAAAATGTGAAGAGTGTTAGCGATACTATGGACAAAAAATTGTTCCGTTTTGCTCTATCTTGGTTAGTTTTTTAAGTTTTTTATGCAATGAATGAATATGCCATTCGATTTTTCAAATTGAATGAAAAGAAAATCGATTGCATTCGCAAGTGAATGCATTCGGTTTTTAAAAGTCGAATGAAAAAAAAATCGAATGCATTCGATTTTTGAAAGTCGAGTGAATAATAAAACGAATGCATTCGATATTTATAAATCGAATGAGTCTAAAGTGAATTCATTCAATTCGCTAAAATGTGATTGGGGAATGCAATCACTAAATTTTCACTCAGAATGACAAATCGAATTAAGGAATGAAATCCTTCGAAGCTCTGGTATATATATTTTTGATCATTGATCGATTCTACGACACTCTAGCGATATCCGTCCGTCCGTCTGTAGAGGACACGATACAGTCCAAAATAAGAGAGGTAGACTTTCGAAGTTTGCCACGAATATGTCTTATGGTCATAGGCTGGTCAAGTTCGGAAATGGGTAAAATCGGACCAAAGGGAAAATAATTCCACCTTGGAGAACTAAACCAACCTCTGAAAAACGGTAGTTTTTCAAGGTATTTTGTAGTTTTGCAACATTTTTATATCAGAGGAAGCTCAAAACCCTGCATGTGGACCCAGCGGATAAAAAAAATAAAAATAAAAGTTTGACCCGCCCCCATTTGTGGGCGTGGATATAAATAATGTATTTAATTAATGCTTAGTTTGATTAAATATTTGCAAGAATTAAAATAAATCCATTTGGTAACATCTTTCGAAAGGGGAAGGTGTCACCAACGTCTCCCTCCAAACCCTCCAAACCTCCCCCCCGAATAAAAACGCACCTGATTTTTTTTTTCTATGTTTTTACTTTTTATAAAAGATTCGGCACATCCGAAATCTACCTCTCAGTTGTTAAAAAATAATTCTAAAAAATTCTTAAACGTGATCTAGTATGCGATTTTTAGGTTTTAAAGATTAAATTTAATTTTTGAAAATGTGCGTACTCCTTGATTTTTTTGAACTTTTTTTTGTGGAAAACTTCTATCAATTCTAAAATTTTTTTGTCCAGTAGGATGGTGGGATAACGATACGTACTATTTTAAAGTTTTTTGAAAAAATTTCATTGTAATTTTCCAATCCAAATTTCTATTGTTCCAATTGTGCGTCGTAGAGGGGTCAATTTCAAGACCGACCTCCATTAATTTTTAAGCCTACATTTTTTTTGGAGCAAACTAATACTCTTTCTCCAATTTCTAAAGGGGCTCCCATACAAAATGACATATTATAAAATTTGCTCCAACCGCTCTAACTGCCCTAAGAGTGCCCCTAAAGCAGTCAAATGTGTGACCGACCTACAATTTTTTTTTGTCCAAACATTTTCTTTGAACAAACCTACCCTCTATCTTTAATTCCTAAGGCGTACCCTATAATTTTTTTTTTTATATTTTGGTAATTTTTTGTATTTAATCAGCTTCTACCGGTCCAATGATGATCCTAGAGGGGTCATTAGTGAGACCGACCCCCGTTCATTTTTACCCTCCAACACTTTTTAAAACATACCTACGCCCTATCTCCACTCCCTAAGTGGGCTTCTATACAAATTACAGTTTGAGCAAATTTTATTTTGGAAATTTTATATTGGAAACCCACTTAGGGAGTCGAAATATGGTTTAGGCGTTTTTTGAAAAAAAAAATCTTAGAGCGTAAAAATAAATGGGGTCGGTCTCACTTATGACCCCTCTAGGACGCACCATTGGACCGGTAGAATCTGATTAAATAAAACAAATTTATAAAAATAAAAAAAGTGTATGGGGACAGCATTAAGAATTAACGGTTGGTGTGTTTAGAGAAAATATTGGGACCTAAAAAAATATTGTGGGTCGGTCATACATGTAACTGCACTATGTGGCACTCTTAGGGCGGTTGGAACAAATTTTAAAAAAATTGGTTTTGTATGGGAGCCCAATTAGAAATTGGAGGTCGAGTATTAGTTTGTTCCGAGAAAAGGTTTAGACGAAAAATTTAATTGAGGATAGACCTTGTATCGCTATAATATCTTAGATTTGATTTTGCTCATTTACTAGATACAGACGTTACAAACTTCGCAGGAATTTTTATGACGGCTTGTAGCCTTACGCTTCAATTTCAATTCATCTCTTTAATACCTGCCTACTTCATTAAAATTTTTATGTTACTTTTTTTTCAAAAATAAAATATTTTTCTCATAATATATTTTTATACAATTCTATACAAATTTTATATTTCTATTGCTATTTTATTGTTCATTATCTTTAACTTTATTCAAAATCTGATGTTTTGATAGGTTTTTTTTTATATACATTTTCTTTAATTTTTTTAATACTTATTAAAAATTTTATTGTTAAAATTCTTTTGTTATAAAAATTTTAAGTTTATGATTTTTTATAATAGAAATCTATCTAACTTCCCCTTTTTTCGTATTTGAATAATAATAATTGTGTTTGTAAATTAGTTTGTATATCATTAATAAGCAGTTATAAAGTAATTTATTATTAAAAACTAATAAATTTTCGTATTCTTTTGAAAAATAAACTTGTAAATTATTATTAGAGGTTTTATGTGTAAATGAATTTTTGATTGCCAATAAAGCAGAGGGAATCTATTTTTGTCTATGAATATATTAAATGGGGATTTTTTGAATATTTTAGTAGTTATAGTGGTATTAAGAAGGTATAAAAAAAAGAGTTTTGATTATGGGTTAGTAATATTTTTTTGGCTAATCCAAATTGGTATTGTTGTAAAGGCCATAAATCATATTGGAATTATTAGTTTGGGTATATTGAAAAATTAATATTTAAAGTATTTAAAAAAAAAAGTTAAAACTAAATACTGTAATCTACAAGTATTTTTTGTAAACTTTTTATGAATCACAAATGACAAAAAATTATTTAGGAAAATAATATGAAATTAAATTAGCTAATTATAATCCTTTAATATAATACGATGAAAAAAGTTCTAATCAATTTTAATAAAGTAACATATTTTTGATAGCTTTAAATAGATACTTAAATGTCAGTTACATTTCAAAGCGTAGATGTCGAAAGTTGCCACATTTCCAACAACAGCGCTTTTCGTTTGCCATACTTTTTGTTTGATAAGTTTTTTAAATTTTTTAAGGTCATATGAAAAAGGACGAAAAAATTTTAATATTAAAAAACAAATTACGCTTTACAATACGAAAAAAATCACAGTATTCTGTCGATTGATCCTGGTGACGAAGACCAAAAAAAGTGTATGTGTGTCGGCTTTTTAAAAGGGAAAATTTTAATTTTATTTAAGGAGGGCATTATGGTCCGAAATAATATTTTTTTTTTTTTGCATAAACTCGAAAAGTGAAGTAAGGTCCTTAGGGTTGAATATGTGATGCCTTTTTATCCATTAAGAAAATCAAAAAAAGAAAAAAAAAAAATTCAAACTTTTTTTAGATTTTATTTTTTTTTTTTGAAAAAAAAAAAAAAAAAAAAAAAATTATTAAAACAATAAAATTTTTCGTAACCCCGTAAGCTCGGCAGAAGGCAAAAAAATTATATTAAAAAAAATTTTAAAAACGTGTCAAGCAAAAAACAATACATTTTTCCGAAATTTTAGCTAAACTAAAATGGCAATTGTGGGAGTTTAGCAAAAGTTTTTTCACTTTTAAAAAGAAATTCTTAATTGTGTTTTCTCAGAATGTTTTGACCATTATTTCAAGAGTACCAAAATACACTTTTTTATCCGCTTAAAACTCAAACTATCTATCTAAAAACTCAAACTATCGACCTTTGTCGAAATTTTTTTTTGGAAGTTTTTTGAATCATTTTTTAAGGAGATAGAAAAAGTACCAAAGTAAAAATTTTAAATCCCATTAAAATCGAAGTTCTTTTATTTAAAATATTTAGTTCCTATGACCATTAGTACAGGATAATAAAAAAATACCAAAGTACACTATTTTTCCCCGTTTTCCAAAAAGTACTTTTTGAGAATCTTCCTTCCTTAAGAAAAATTATGTTTGAAACACCTCTAAACATTTTTTAAAAATATGGAGGGGGAGGGGGTCGAGGCAGCAAAGTTTTTTTAACCACTCTAATGTAAAGCAAAACCCTGTCGAATAATCTGTATAAACACTTGGCTGGTTCATATATGGCACTTTTTTTTTGATAAAATAAATATTAAGCACCGAGAAAAATAACACGTGATTTTTTCAGAATTTTTCATTAAAATTTAGGGGTCGCTACCGGGCCTCAATTTTTGGGTGTTAAAAAACAAATTTTTCACACAATCCAAAAAAATTGTTTTTATTTTTTTAGCTTATTAACGACAAAAAGTTTTATTTTGGTTGGACATGTATTTCAGTTCCAAAAGTGAACACGAAAAAAAAATTGGATGATTAGTGTCTTACTCTAAAAATTTAAAATTTTTTTTTTTTTTAGTTTAAATAAGCTTTCATATAATGCTTGTAGTTGGTCTTGGTAATACGTTCTCTATAAAAATTTTTATTTGTTCTTAAATATCGTTAACTGGCGAAGAATACCTATAGGATATTTAAAAAAAAACAATGAAAACAGTTTTAGATTTTTTGTGTTTTTTTAGAATATTTTTTTGTATTAAATAAGCTAATGAAGTAAAATTATAATTAAAAATAAAAAAAAAATACAAAATTGTGTTTATTGTTTTTTTTTTTTTTTTGAAAAGATCAATTTTAGTTTTTCGCCGCAAGTGAACGTTTTTTAGCAACAAATAAACAATTTTAGGCAGAAAACGTTATCAAGAGCAACTAAAACTATTTTACGTAAGCTTATCAAAACTAAAAAAAAATTTTGAACAATTTTACTGGATTTATATTCCAGGATGTGAACATACTGTCCAAATTTCAAGTTTCTATGACCATTATTTCAGGAGATATAAAAAGCACCAAAAGTATTTTTTTTACCCTTTTTACTCCAGCCATAGTGGATCAATATTGCGGGAGGTGAACCTACAGTCCAAATTTCAAGTCTCTAGCCTCAGCGGTTTGGGCTGGGCGATGATGAGTATGTCAGTCAGTCACATTACTCTTTTATATATATAGATTTTCCGGATTTGCGCGATTTTTGCCATAAAGTTTATTTCTGTATTTTATTATTTAACAAAATTTATTTTTTTGAAATGAAAATATTTTTTTTTAAGAAATCTGAACAAAATTTAATTTTGGCAATATTTTACATCCGATTTGGCGACAAAGCCAAAAAAAGTCTGGCAACCCCGTTAATATGACGAAGCAAAAAAACGGACACACACACACATGCTATGTACATAAAAATAACTATCATTTTTTTTATTAGTACTTAACGAACTTTTTTTAAATAAATTTAGATTTTGTTTTACATATTTTAAAGTTTTTTTCTTTTTTTTTTTTCTTTTTCTCCGTTTTTTTTTCATTTTCGTATTTATTCTTATGTATATATCTACACAAAATATGAGAAATTCACTCATAACTTTTAAAATACTTAACCCATTTCAAAAAAAAAAAAATACATCAGTTTCTTCCTAGGAAAATTCCGCAACTTTTGGTATACCATGCGCTTAAATCGGTTCCGGATTATTGCCAAAAACGTGATTTCAACAGACAGACAGACGGATGGGCAGACAGACAGACGGACATCGCTAGATCGACTTAAAATCGATCAAGGATCATGAATATATATACTTTATGGGGTCCTAAACCAGTATTTCAATGTGTTACATACGGAATGACAAACTTATATATACCCTCTATCACCAGAGTGGAGGGTATAACAATTCTAGCACTGTACATTTTATTCGCGTACATTTTTTTCGCGAATTTTTTTTCGAAAAAATAATTTTTTTCTTGATTTTTTTTTTGCGAACAAAAAACCAAAGCATTTTTTTAATTTGTATTTAAAAACTATTCCAAAAGCATACAAATTTAATTTATGTAGCACTTTAGCTTTACATTTTGAAATCGCGAATATCGCGAATTTGAGCGCTAACTTCGAATTAGCTTTACCAGCAAGGTGGTATAATTTTTTTCATCCACGCCTACGAAAGGGGGACGGGCAAACAAATTATTTTTCTAGTCCCTTCAGTCCAATTTCAGGACTTTAAACTTCTTGTGGAGTAAATTTTGTAAATTTTTAAGCAAATGTACAAAAACAAACTATAAAAGATGTGGTTTTGCATAGGTATGCTTAGTTCTTTAAGGGGGAGCTTTTTTCAAAATGGTCTGATTTTGCCCATTTACGAACTTGATCAGCATATGACCATAAGACATATTCGTGCCAGATATCAAGTGGCTAGCTCCTTTTGTTTCTATAGCATCGTGCTTTCCCCAGACTGTCAGACCGGCAGACAGTCGAACGGACATCAGTAAATATCTTTTCCCTATGGAGACGCATCGATTAGCGGATAAATACATCGTACTCACGAAGAGTTTCTTAATACCTCAAATAGATATTAGAGTATATGCATAAAAAGTAGCAGATTTTTACCAATAAAACTGTAAATTTACAACTTTTTGGCAAAATAAAACTTACAAAAAGTTTTCGTAAATTTACTAAAATTTTTTGTAAAAAATCTTGAAAATTTGTAAAATTACAAGAAAAACTGAAAAATTACAAAAAAAAAATCCCATAAAAAATTATTTGTTAAAAAACAAGGAAAACAGTCAAATATTCGTAAAATGGGATTACGAGACTTTTTCTAGTAATTTGACAATGTTTTTTAGTGTAATAAGTTATGTTCTCCAAAATGTAACAAAAAAAAAAATAATTTTGTTTTGGACGCCTCCGTACTAGCGGGAAAAGAGTTTAGTGAACAAAAAAAATATAAAATTAGGCTATTATACAGTTTTCTTTAAAATTTCATCAGAAAAAAGTTTTTTTTTGAACGCATCAAAAATGGACTTTTGGCCTACAATTCCTATATTAACTATAGTACAGCGGCACGGGTTAGTATTATACGATTTGACTAAAAATTTAAACAAAGAGTTTTTAGACCAAACCGAATAATAACTTTCCCACCGATCGACGAAATTCTAAAAAAAAATCATTATTCGTGCCACCCTAGTGCTTGTGTATGTACACAAGGGTGGCAGCGAAATTTCAACTTTGAAGTATAAAACTGATGTGAACAATTTCATCCAAATCGGATAACTTTATCCCGTGCCCCTTTGAGGTCAAAGTTCACAAGGTAAAAAAAAAATGTCCATGCAAGCAAAAATTATTTTTTTTATTGTTTTACTTTTGATATTAGTGAGCTTTATTAGCTTATTAACGGCAAATAAAGTTCATTTCGATCGGACAAGTTTTTCCATTCTAAAATGGACTTTGAAAAAAAAAAAATTTGAGGCTGGTGCTTACTCTAAAAATTTTTCAAAATATTTTTTGTTTAGTTTTGATAAGTATACATTAAAGATTTGTTGTTGCCCTCGAAAATAGATTTAAATTCTTTTTTTTTTGGTGACATCGTATTTTGGTCTTAAATTGGGGTCAACAACTGGAAAAATTGAGTTTTGGCTCTATTTAAGATCAAAATTACGATGTCACCACAAAATAAACTATTAAACAAAGAAAATTTAGTTTAACGAGCGACAAAAAATGTTTGACGTATGCTTGTCAAAACCAGCGTTTAGAAGGCTACGTTAGCTACCCGTTTTTTTGCTTTTGCTTTTCATATCACTTCAAACAATTTCAATATTATAAGTTATAGCTTTTGTTTACTTTTCTTTTTTGTGTTTGCTTAAACTACAACAACATGAAAAAAACAAAAACTCCAAACAGAGCAGTAGCGGAAAACAAATTTTATTGTTGTAGCCTACAAATATACTACAGTAGTATATTTGTAGGCTACAGTATTACTACAGTATTACTACAGTAGTATTACTACAGTATTACTACAGTAGTATTACTACAGTATTACTACAGTATCACATTGTAAACAAATGTTGCAATATAAAAACGTGATCATATTAAAAATTTCGTTAAGATGGTGTAAAATGAATACAACATCGAAAAAAGAATAATAATAATTTTAAATAAAATTCTTTTAATTTTGGTCAAAAAAATATAGAAAAATTTGGAATTTTGTCGAATTTTTCGATATTTTCGAATATGTACGTGATTTTAATATTATCGGTCTAGACGCTCAGAAGTTATGAACAAAACCGTGACATTAACATTGGGTTAGAGATGGGCGCTGCTCACGTGATTTGCGTGATTCACTTGAATCACGCTTGAGTGATTTTCATTTCAATCACGTGATTGTGAGTGAGTGTGAGCTGAAAAAAATCTGAGTGAGTGAGTCTGAGTGAGTGAGTCATGAGTTTGCGTGAGTTTGCGTGATTAGATTTTTAGATTAGCCCAATTTTTTTATTTTTTGTAAAAAAAAAATTTTTGGAGTTTTTGTTTTTTGGTAAGAAAATTTTATTGCGTGAGTAGATTTTGCGTGACTCACGCGTGAGCGTGATTGAATCTGGCGTGAGTACGATTTTTATTACTCACGTGAATAGTGAGTGAGCCTGAATAAAAAAAATGCGTGAGTGATTCGATTATTTTTGCTTGAGCGTGAGTGAGTGTGAGTCAAAATCCACTCACGCACCCATCTCTACATTGGGTTTTTCGAAAATTCACGTGTTGAAAAATGCACAAAACATGGTTTTAATTAGAGATGGACGCGTGAGTGATTTTTGACTCACACTCACTCACGCTCACGACAGGAATTTTTTAATCACGCACACTTACTCACGAGCAAATTTTTTGTACTCAAACTCACAACCACGTGAGTAAATTTTATACATCTCACACTCACGTGCACTCAGTCAGGCTTCATTCACACTCACGTTGACTCACACTCACGAAACTCTTATTCATAAAAAAAAAAATTTAAAACTAAAATTTGAAAAATCTTTTAAAATTTTCAACAAAATTTAAAGTTCAGCGAAACTTAAAAAATCGACTCACGCACACTCACGCAAAAATCTTACTCACGCACACTCACTCACGCAATTTTTTTCTCCACGCACACTCACGTGAGTAAAATTGAATTTAGTCACACTCAAGCGTGGTCACGCGTGAATCACGTTCTAATCTGCTCATGTGCCCATCTCTACTTTTAATGACAAGGGTACACCACAACAATATTTGCCAAAGTTTTTTTTTTTGAGAAGTTGAATTATAATTTTACATTAAAACAATCCAACCCTATTCCTTATACACAACTATTACACACACACTTATCTTGTTTAACATAAACAAGGTAAGTGTGTGTGTTATAGTTTTATTAAATTTTCCCTTTGTATAATACAAAAACAATATTTGTAGGCTACCAAAAATAATTTGTAGGCTCCAGGTAGGCTACCAAAAATAATTTGTAGGCTACAGGTAGGCTACCAAAAATAATTTGTAGGCTACTTGTAGGCTACACAATTCTAATGTTTTTGTTTTATTTGCTACTTATTCATTTTTAAAAACAATCGTTAGCTCTCGCTACAAAAACAGAAAAGTGCAAGTATTAGTAGTTATAGCAATTGAATGATTTACATATTGTTTGTTTTTAAAACTACACATATTGTCAATTTTGGTTGTTTAAGCTACTTTCTTCGTAGTAATTTAAACGCTGGTCAAAACTAAAAAAAATTTAAAAACTTTAGAGTAAGCATCCCACCAGCCTCATTTTTTTCCGTTTTGGAATTGAAATACTTGTCCGATCAAAATTAACTTTTTTTGTCGTTTATAAGCTAATAAAGCTCACTAACATTCAAAAATAAAAAAAAATCTAAAAATTTTTT
Organism: Pegoplata infirma; assembly: GCA_963921195.1. Lineage (NCBI taxonomy): Eukaryota > Metazoa > Arthropoda > Insecta > Diptera > Anthomyiidae > Pegoplata > Pegoplata infirma. Next base: position 217,036,118 of record OY992538.1, read on the forward strand.
TTTGTAAGGATTTTTTTTTACCTTGTGAACTTTGACCTCAAAGGGGCACGGGTTTAAGTTATACGATTTCGCTAAAACTTTTTGACATAATTTTTAAACCATGTGGCACAATATTCCGACCCGACGCACAGTGGTCAATTTCGCGAGATAGCGGTCAAAACTCTATAACTTTTGACCGGATTGGTATTTTTTTACGCAATTTGTTTTGTTCAATAGGAGGGACTTTAAGCTTCAATTTGCGTGTTCAAACGTAAAAATCGACTGATAGGAACGTAAGTAATGTGGAGTTAAAAATGCATTTTAATTTTTTGTTGAGTTTCCATGTAAAAGTTGAATATTTTGACATTTTAAATAGGTATTTTTTTTTTATAATTTCTTATTTTCTTCAATCGTATTTTACAACCAATACTTATTTATTATTCCTAAACTTAATTTTGGTCAGAAAATGCCAACATTTGGCCCCTGACATTTATTTAGTCTCAATATTCACAGGGGCCAAAGGTTGGTTTTTTTTGGAAGAAAGCTAATTCTTGTGAGGATTAAACTGAAAAATAACACTGAAATTCCCAACAATATTAATACCATTTGGATATATTATATACAGAACACAACATCGATAAAATTTTAAGTAAACTTTTACTATTGATTTAAAGTGCACATATATTTTATTTAAATGTATTAATAAAATATACTAAAATTAGAAACAAATTATAATCTTTAAACTAGTATTAATTAAACAATATTAGTAAAAATTTCTTCCAAATAGCTTTGATTTTCATTTTGCAGTAGTTGTTTAGCTTCTTCATCTAACTCTAATGAGGTTGATTTCCATTTTTGTCGAATACTGGACATATATGGGTCTGATGTGCACAACAAAATATTAATAAGATCTTCATTAGTACAATATCTGGAAATTTTTCTTGTATTGTGCTCGCGAAAGAATCTGTAGTCTTTGTTCCTTTTTTCTTGCGCTTCTTCTGAGAGATCTCCAATTGGAAGCATATTGTGCTGAATTATTTGTTCCCCATGGAACAACATTTTGTGAACTGTGGTTGGCATATGTCTCCAAGAATATTTTTGGTTATAAAGGGTTGCTGTCTCATTAGCATACTGACCAAATTTTTTTGCATCTATCTTTTTGCTACATGCTATAACTTCTAATATGATTTGGAATCGTCGTATTAAATCATAATCTACTCCAGTTATAGAAGCTGCAGTTTCTGGATCGGAAAAAAATCTCCTTGCTGTGTTTCCATCATTAGAATTTCCTTCTCCTTGCTTTGGCTGGTCAATTATAAGGCCTATCTCACGGTATTTTTCTTGAATATCTTTTTTTCTTTGAATATCTTGTGCAACTTTTCCATCGATCATTGTAAGTGAAATTTTAAAGTTAACTTCGATGCATTGGTCATTAAATTCAAATATCACTGGTTGAAGTTCTTTAATTTCATCTCTTATTTGGCCAACTTCTTCAGTTATGACATCTTTAGTTTCGTTTTTGTAAGCAAACTTTATTGGTCTACAAAATTTTGTTGACGAGGGAATTTCATTCTTCCATACATCTATCTCTGCAGCTCTACTAGTTGACGGCTCTGAACCAATATAAGTTTTTGTTAAACGTAATGGAACGAAAGAAATCATGAATAAATTGGCATCTGATAATTTTCCGCATTACATTGTTTGTATTGTTTCTGGCCAGAGGACCCATCACATCCCCATTTAGAAATTAAAGTCATGCTGCAATTTTTAAACTTCTTTAAATAGTCAGCATCAAATGTCTTTAATAATCGTTCTGCAGTGTGTTCAAGAAGATCTTGCAATTTTATTTCTGCTGAACTTTAAGTTACACTAATAGCAGTTGGTGAAGGTAAGCAATCTTTTTTGGCAGAAACTATATCTCGATATGATGGAAAAATTCCAAAATTTTTTTCATTGGTTCGCTTCCGCAATTCTGTATATTGGTTTTTAGTCATTTTCAAATCCAAAAATAGTGCAAATGCTTCTTCTGGAGTAAATTTATTTTCTTCAGTTGGTGTCGGCATACTTTCTAAAATCCTTTTTGTGCGTCTGGGGCTTGCTTCCACTATTTTTTCAATGATAGCAATTTTACTCTTTTTAGTTTTCGATGGTTGAATTTGATGCAGAAATGAATCTTTTATGATGCTACAAGAAACTTCTTCATTGATATGTTTAAGCTTGCGTCTTCGTGATCTTTCACTACAATTATAAATTGGCTTTGCTGGTCGACCACCTTTTCCAGTTTCCGTGGTAGTTACTGATGGCTTTTTAAAAATAAGTTTATTTCTTAGCCATTCTTGGTTGCGTGAGTAAAACAATTTCTTGTTTCTGGAACATTGACTGTACCGTTTTCTTAAAGTATTTAAAAAGTTTTTTATTTTTAAGTTATTTTTTTTTTTTCTTGTTTGTCGCATATTTTGAAGAATGGATTATTCATTATATGTAAAATAATGTCGTTTTCATCTTTCCGTTCAAAATATATATCAGATAGAACACTATAACTGAATTTAGCCATTGTTTAAACAATAATGATGAAAAAAAATGAATGCATGGATTAATATACTATTGCTCGAAGTTTCAACATGATCTTTTTTACATCTTTGAAACATAATATAACAGGTACTTGGTTTTACCAGTTATTTCCATTGGTTTTAAATTTATTTGCAATTTTCAGGTATTTAAGTTATGAAATATTAGATGGCAATAAAATCATTTTTTACCTTTTCCAAATGAATTGCCAGATACCACATAATTTGAGAGCTCTATTGTCATTTTTGTCAAAATTTTGATACACCCTTCTATGTGGACTAGGTCCAAATATGGGCCAACTTCTCCTAATTTTAACAGAATTATTTTTTGGGTCAATAAGAACTCTTGTACAAAATTTCATCAAAATATATGCATAACAGCCACTTTCACATACAAATAACTTCTCAAAAAATATGACGTGCATTTGTACCGAATATCTTACCTTGGGTCAGAAAAATTGCTGTAACTCAAAAAGTGCAGTCCCGATGCATGGACATGTATATAGAAGGATTCCAAAATTTTTGAAAACAAAAAAAACACTTTTTCGACCTTACCTATTTTAATTTGCATAAAAATTGGCATATCAATTCTCGAGATCTGTGTCGAATTTCGGTTTTTGTTATTTAGTCAAAATTGTGAATGGTTCGCGTTTTATCGCTGTTCAAAGTTGGTATTTTGCAACAATTTAATGAAAAATACATGATGTTTAAATGATCGTATCTTTGGAACGCATCATCCGATTGTCACGAAATAAAGCGCAAAATAATGATTATGTCCTGGTCTTAAAATAGAATTTTGAAAAAGGATAGGATGCTTTGCAAAAAGGATATTGAAATTAAAAAAATGTCCTTAATTTGCAAATATCTCAAAATGCGTATCTTTAATTTTCCTATATTTTTTTGCACATATAGCCCTAAATATACTTAACAACATATGCAAATCCCAAATTGGGATGGTAAGCGGTTTAATTATAAACGTGGTTTCCTTAAACGACTTATTGATTTTTGTTAAATAACTCTTGTTTACAAATGAAAAACAATTTCAGAGCAGTAACCGCGAAAATTTTTTTATATGTATTTTGGACCGCTAAACTCAAAAATTTCATTAAAAGAACAATCCGCTAATACGTTTTTGTTTAATGAATTTTTTAGCGTTTTTTGGAGGTATTTTGACTATTGTTCTTATATCTTAAGTTCTGTTTATCTGATCTTCTCGCAATAGAAACCAAATTAAAGACAATCAAATTTCCAACAAATCCTACATTCATCGTTTTTCCATCAGTTCATAGGTTTACACGCAAATAAATTTTTTAGCGTTATTTGGAGGTATTTTGACTATTTTTCTTATATCTTGAGTTCCGTTCATCTGATCTTTTCGCAATAAGAACCAAATTAAAGACAATCAAATTTCCAACAAATCCTTCATTCATTATTTTTATATCATTTTTTAACTTTACGGGCAATAGGCAAACAAGGAAAAACTATTTGTTTATTAACAAAGCTCATTTTTAAAAAATTTTAAAAAACAGAAATCCAAAAAAATTACAGTTTTTTTTTTATTTTATTATGTATATTCATATAATTTGTGATAAATTCGGAGTAAACCTTTAGATTTTCATCAAATCAACTTTATTATATTTCTAAATGTTCAGGCTTTGCAGATAAATAAAAAAAAACGTAATTAATTGCAAAGATTTCTATTTCTTGACCTGTTTTAAATGATTTGTTAATCAAAAAACTTATTTTAGTCATATGTTTGAATATTGAGCGGAAAGCTTTGAACTGATGGAAAAACTATGAATGTAGGATTTGTTGGAAATTTGATTGTCTTTAATTTGGTTCTTATTGCGAAAAGATTAGATGAACGGAACTCAAGATATAAGAAAAATAGTCAAAATACCTCCAAATAACGCTAAAAAATTTATTTGCGTGTAAAGCTATGAACTGATGGGAAAATGGTGAATGTAGGATTTGTTGGAAATTTGATTGTCTTTAATTTGGTTTCTATTGCGAGAAGATCAGATAAACAGAACTTAAGATATAAGAACAATAGTCAAAATACCTCCAAAAAACGCTAAAAAATTCATTAAACAAAAACGTATTAGCGGATTGTTCTTTTAATGAAATTTTTGAGTTTAGCGGTCCAAAATACATATAAAAAAATATTCGCGGTTACTGCTCTGAAATTGTTTTTCATTTGTAAACAAGAGTTATTTAACAAAAATCAATAAGTCGTTTAAGGAAACCACGTTTATAATTAAACCGCTTACCATCCCAATTTGGGATTTGCATATGTTGTTAAGTATATTTAGGGCTATATGTGCAAAAAAATATAGGAAAATTAAAGATACGCATTTTGAGATATTTGCAAATTAAGGACATTTTTTTAATTTCAATATCCTTTTTGCAAAGCATCCTATCCTTTTTCAAAATTCTATTTTAAGACCAGGACATAACCATTATTTTGCGCTTTATTTCGTGACAATCGGATGATGCGTTCCAAAGATACGATCATTTAAACATTATGTATTTTTCATAAAATTGTTGCAAAATACCAACTTTGAACAGCGATAAAACGCGAACCATTCACAATTTCGACTAAATAACAAAAACCGAAATTCAATAAAAATCAGAAGAATGGATATATTAATTTTTGGATAAATTGAACCACCATCGGCTGATTGCCTATGCTATTTAAAATGGAACCAGTCTATATAGGAATGTAGGGGAGAGTTAGGACTACAAAAAAGTAAATTTGTGTTTTGACTCAGCTTGACTCACAGGAGTTGTGCTCTATGAAGTAGGAAATTTCCGAGAAATTTGACCTTTTTAAAAAAAAATATTTAAATTGTTCTGAAAACAGTAGAGCTTCAATTTTTTTACCAGTAATAGGAAATAAATTAAGTTACAACACAAAATTTATTTCGTCCAAAACTCTTGAAAAACCAAAAAGTTATGATCATTTAAACTTTAAAAATTAACTAAAAATATCATAAATTTACTAAATTCTGAAAAAGCCCATTTTGGACCACCCTGTTCTCAGTGAAATAGTTGAAATAGAGTTCTAATTTTTTGGCTCCCGAGGTTTACTACTGTCTACTTTCATATGAGTCTAATAACTTTAAAATCGGAGAACAAAAACCAAAAGGAGTTTTGGCCGCTATCTCAAAATATTGACCACAGTGCGACGATAGTCAATTTAAAAAAAAATTCCCCCATACATTTCGCTGCCATCCTATGGTACACCAAAAAAAAAAATATTGTAAAATTACCAAAAAAAAACATTGTAAAATATTTTTTTGCTACCTCTTATTTAACGAGACTTTCTAGTAAAAATTACAATTTTATTGTTAAAAAGCTTACTAAATTTCAAACATTAAACAAGTTTTTTCCAATAAAATTTTAAATTTAAAACTTTTTTGACGCGATAAAAATTACCAGTACTACGCGTGACTTTACTAGATTTTGTGCTACCTACTATTTTACGCGAATTTATAGTAAAAATTAAGATATTTTTTGTAATTATACACATTTTTTGTCCAATAAAATTGTAAATTTACAACTTTTTAATGCGATAATACAAGGTATTCTCGTAATTTAATTAGATTCCTTTTGTAAAATTACCTTGAAAATTTGGACAAAAATGTAAAATTACAAAAAAAAAAAATAAATTTCGTTCGAAATTTTTTTGTTAAAAAACACGGAAAACTGTCAAACATTGCTAAAATGGGATTTTCTAGTAATTTGACAAATTTTTTTTTGTGTAGCTATGAAAAGCTTTCTTTGATTTTTAAATTCCTTTTTTTGTTTAGTATTCAACAAAAGTGTTTTCCGGCCCACTCTATTGTACATAAGAGATACTTAAAAAGGATTCTATGACTTCCATATAAAATTAAGAATTAAAATTAATGACGTGACGAAAAATCATTTTGTATGACCTAAAAATAGATCCAACAAAACATTACTAATCTTTTAAAAAAAATCGCAAACAGTCGTAAAAATAAATCGGTCTTAAAATGTAAACTAACTCACCTTTTTTTCTAATAATCCTTAAAAAACAGTAAAGATGATGTTTTTTTTTGCTGGTCACCAGTTGAAATAAAATTAACAGATGAATGATGATGACAAGAAGATATCCTTAATTGAATGTTTTAAAATATCCTTACACAAACAAATGATGATAGATCACATATAAACAAAACACTTTTTAGCACACTTTTTTTTTGGGTGGAATTAATTTTTTTTTTTTTTAATTTTATGTTAGATATATTAGATATATTTTTTCTGATAGTAATTTTTATTACAGATTCTCTTTTTTTTTCGATTACACTAAATATTCTCAACAATCAATCAAATTGAATAAACAAAAAAAAAAAAAAAAACTACAAATATTTTCAACGAATAACAAAACAACAAAAAAATAACAAATATTTTTTGTCAATCACTTGTATATGATGATAAAATTGCACATTATTACATTACAATGAATGTGTAATCACGATGCTGATGATGACGATAACGACAATGATTTCTATACCAATTTGTAATGGTAACGATGACAGAGTGGCGTGTAAATATTTTCCTAATCAATATATACACAAAACAAGTGAGATTTTTTTTTTTCAAGAGGGTGTTTCAAAAATCCAATATAAACAATCAAATACAGGAATTATTGTTGTTGATTTTTAAGGATAACAATTGAAGCTACTTATAAGCAGGAGTAACTGTTAAAAAAAACTACCGTTTTTTTGTGTTTTTAGGGGTTTTTTGTAGTTTAAACACTTTAAAGTGTAATTTTGCACTGTTTTTTGTTTAAATTTTATTTTTAGATGAAATTTTGATTTGTATTTTAAATTTAAAATTTAGATTTTTAATTTAAGTTCAAATTTTGATTTTGTTTTATTTTTTAATTTTTTGTTTTCAAAATTAGTTTTTTTTTAATTTTTTTAACTTTTAGTTGTTTATTGAAAATTCCTTTGAATTTTTAATCTTTTAAACAGTTTTCTTCCCTTGTCAGTTTAGTTTAAGGGTGTGTTTTTTTTTAGTGGTTTGATGTTAATGTTAATCACCTTAATGTTATCTTAGAAAACCCCGTTTAAGAGTGTTAAAATTCTACAAAAGACACACACTGTTCAAATTATATGAAAGGTCTTTGACTTTCTTTAATTGTACGTTAATTGCTAGTTTAAGGTGTCATATGGTTGGGTATTTCCCTTTTTTTTTTCTTTATCCTTTATCATAATGTTTTTAAAATGACACACCTCCTGTTGAAATGTTGTGTTAAACGTTATGTTAGAAAAATTTAAACCTTGCCTTTGAACTCATCGACCTTTTTAAGTCAAAGCAACCAAACACATTTCATAGAAAAAATTCAAAAATTTAAATAAATTTTTAAAATTTTCATTCAAAATTTTTAATCCATTTTTAACACATTTGATCTCGGTTATGTTTTTTTCATTAATTTTTTAAAGTTTCGATTATATTTTTAATTTTCTTAAATTTTTCCATATTTTCTATATTTTTTTTTTATAAAACGCCAAAAAAAATTCACTTTAATCTCACGTTTTTTTTTATTGAATTTAAATCTTTTTTCTTTTAAAACGTCTCTAAATAATCCGTGTTTTACATCCTCTCGCATACACGAACGTTTTACAACTGTTTGTTGCTTTAGCAGTAAATATTCCAATACGATTGCTATACTTATGCTCCCCACAGTCTGTTATTAAAAACTCCCTACTTAACAGTATCCCAAAAAAACTGTTAACATGCTCAAGCATGTCTTCTTTAACTGTTAAATATGTTAAAGTATTTTTCATTTTGTATATTTCTCTAACATATTACTCATAGGAATTTTTTTCATTTGTTTGTTGTTTACTTTTAACATTTTACTATTGTTCGTATAACGGAGAGCACAATGTTAAAAATAAACATTTTCTTTTGCCGGTGTTACAGAGTGATAGAGAGTGAGTAATTTTAACAGTTACTCGCATGTAAACAAATCTAAAAAAAATTTATAGCATGCTATAAAAAAATATTTTTGTTTAGAAATTCCTATGGAAATTTTAACATAATAATAGAGAGTAAAAAACATGTTCGTTCATGTCATTTTCAATATAAGGGTTATAAGTATTTTATTTTTATTTCGCAAATGGCCTTCAAACTGTCGATTGATCAAAAGGTATCTGAAGGAATTTTGTATTGTAAATGGAAATTATAATTTCTTGTTTATAATCTCGGAAATGTTTACAAAATCGGTAATGCTCTCTAATACTTTAAATATTGACTAGAACGCCCAAAATTTCAATATTTTCCGGCCTCTGCGGAGTAGAGTACCCTCCACATTGTGGAGGATATAAAACAAATTAATTCAGAGCAAAATTGATAATTTGATACTTGCCTCTAACCTCCTTGAGGCCTGTCTTTCTATTCTATGAAAATTAATGAAAGCTTGCTATCATACTCTATATAAAATATTGAATTGTAAGTCTGACCCTGTAGCACTCCAATTAATTGAAACTTCTCTAGTCCCCCTTTGATACAAAAGTTTACTTATTAAAACACCCCGATTTCCTAAGATATTTTGGTATAGAAGTCAATAAGCCACTGTTGTGGCATTCCAGGTCATACCAAATGCTTATGGCAGTACTTCATTAGACCCAGATAGTTAAAAAACAAGTACTTTAATGACTGCTCCTCTTCCTTAACTTCCCAACAACTATCATTCAGAGATTTTCATATGCACAGACTCCTTCTTTTTCCAACAACTCCTACAACAGTCCCTTTTAGAAATTCTCGTATATGGTGTACTCCCACTTATAGGATAAACGTCAGTTTGCCAAAAATAAGAAAACTTTCTGTCCTCTTAGGATTTGGCAGTGGCCACATTGTACACGATATCCTGCACGTAGTTAGTCTACCTATCCTTCATTTTCTTCTCTAATATCCTATCAATTTTGTTAACCATTCCACTATTGCAACCGAGATGTCTGGGTAAACCTGTTCCCCCTACAACTCAGAGCAATTCCTAGCACATTCATCAATCAATTCGTTCCCAGCGACCCCACTATGTCAAGGGACTCAGAGTAGCTTGACTGTGTGCTGACTTATTCGACGCAGGGATTGTATACAGTTCCAAGCTGTTCCGTATTTCATAGTGTTTGATTCCAAAGCTTTCAGAGCTTAAATACTGTCCACAAAAATGCTAATGGCACGGTGAAAAAACTATACTAATGTAAACAATGAGGCTTTCAAGGTATTCAGAATATACTCCGAGTCCGTACCCATCTCCATCTTTGATTTATTTTTACAAATTAATATCGCATTTTCTGTTATAACAGAGTTTTCTGCCCAGTCTTCTCTAGTTGGTACTTAGACTTCGAAGGTGCTGTCAATGTTTGTCTGCGTTGAGATACAGTCGGTTTTCTGTTCCAGTCCCGTCCCGCCTACCATGATTAATATGGTCAAGTGAGCCCAAGGGCGTTTCTTAAGAATTTGTGACTCTCTAAATCTGAGAGACGATTTTGCTGATGTGCTCTTGATGGATATCTATCTTCATAAAGAAGATACCAGTGACATTTGTGAGGTTATTCTCATTTGAACCATGAGGAAGACTTTGACCAAATTAGCATCAACCCGATCTTCATTGAACTATTTCCTAGTCTTTCTTCGGTTAAACCTGTAAATCAAACGTCGGGCTTCAGAGCCTCAAACTAATCCGAAACCGACTAACATGGGAGGTCTTGCAGAGGGCACCCACAGACTGTCCTAAAACTTAAGTATACACTCAAAAAAAACCTTGTCAAATTACTAGAAATAGTCTCGTAATCCCATTTTACCAATATTTTACTGTTTTCCTTGTTTTTTAACAAATAATTTTCGATCGAAATATAAATTTTTTTTGTAATTTTACAGTTTTTCTTGTAGTTTAACAAACTTCCAAGGTTTTTTACAAAAAATATAGTAAATTTACGAGAATTTCTTGTAAGTTTTATTTCGCCACAAAAGTTGTAAATTTACAATTTTATTGGTAAAAATCTTGTTAAGTTACAAAAAAAACAGGTCATTTTAACTAGGAATTCTCATTAAATAGGAGGTAGCAAAAAACCTAGTAAAGTTACGAAACTTTCTTGTAAGTTTTATCGCGTCAAAAAAATGGTAAATTTGCAATTTTAATGCTAAAAATCTTGTAAAATTACAGAACTATTGGTAAAAAGCTTGTAAAATAACAAGGTGACCTGGGATGGACCCTCCAAGTAAGTATTACATTTCTTCGGTTTTCCAGTAAACTTTTAAGCATTTTTTTCGTTTCCAAATCTTCAAAAAACATTTCATAACTTAAAAATAAAATATATATTCGATTAGAGTTTTATTCTAGTTCGAGGCCCAAAAATATTTCTATTTATGATATTGTCATAATAGAGTATTTTTAATTTTATTGCTTTAAAAAAGTTACTCATCTCATAGTATGTCTGTACTGATCAGTTTCATCACCACTAAGGAATCTTCAGCAGACTTTAGAGAATCATCGTTGGTCAATCAAACATCAAACCAGACATAATATTTGATATATTTCACAAGTTATACGAGAAATACTATTATGAAGGTCCGAAATCTGTTTTCCAACAAAAATAACTATTTTAAAGCAAAAATTGTATATACTAAATCACCATCGGTAATTATTAATATATGTGTTGCTGTTATTTTACAATAACAACAGAACCTAACCAAACAATAGTGTTGGTAATATTATGTCTGGTTTGATGTTTGATTGACCAACGATGATTCTCTAAAGTCTGCTGAAGATTCCTTAGTGGGGATGAAACTGATCAGTACAGACATACTATGAGATGAGTAACTTTTTTAAAGCAATAAAATTAAAAATACTCTATTATGACAATATCATAAATAGAAATATTTTGGGCCTCGAACTAGAATAAAACTCTAATCGAATATATATACATATATAAAGGCCGAATAAATACATTTTATTTTTATGTACCTTTTGGTACTAAAAATAAAAAAACAACAATTAAAAATAAAATTTACAAAAAAACATCTAAAATCTTAATTTTTTTTTTTTTGTAAATTTATATGCAATTAAAATTTTAAAGTAATCCTTCTTCTTTGCAATGCCAACATCGGACGGATCAAGTATGTACTGGAGCGTCGGTGGGACTGCTCCTTCTATTGCTCCTTGCTGATTAAATAAGCCTACCAAAGCGAATCGGAATTTAATGTAAGGAATTTAATGTTTTCGTTTTCGCTGTACGAATCGTAATCGTGCCCCCACTTAGGCGCCATTTGCTTTAAAATTCCTTTAATAAATTTTTCAAAATTTCTATGTTTTGGAAAACCGTAACCGAGGTTTTTTAAATGGTTACATCAATTGCTCCTTCCTGATTAAATTAGTTTATCGAAGCGAATCGAAAATCAATATTTGCTGTTAAGGTTTTGAATAGGTTAGTACGTTTCGTTAGTACGACTCGTAATCGGGCTCCTGCTTGGGCGCCATTTGCTTGAACATTCTGATAATAAATTTTACCCAATTTCAGAGTTTTGAAAACAGTTACCGCAGTTTGCGAAGTGGTTTGGTATTGAGAAGTAAATTTTTTACGTCTATTTATTATAGGCAATGGTTTCTGTGTTATGATTTACAAATCGTAATCGGGCCCAAACTTGGGAGCCATTTGCTGAAATTTTTTTTAATACATTTAACCCAATTTTTGTGTTTGGAAAAACCGATAAATATTTTGAAAAAGTCTCGTATTGAGAAAATCTGCTTTTTGTTTTGCTTTTAATGGAAACATGTTGCGGTATGATTTGATATGCAGATGATGCGGGATTCAAAATATCCTGTAATTCCCTAGATCCCGAATTCGTGATCCCGAAAATTAGTTTTCAATTTCTCGAGATTAAGAATAGCCAATCCCGATTGGTAGCTCTAGTGAGTATGACTTTGACCAACTTAGCATCCATCCGATCTTCAATGAGTTTTACCTCATTACGTCGACTATTTTCTCTTCTTTCTTCGGTTAAAATTGTTACCCAAACTTTCGGCTTCTGATCCTCAAACTAATCCAAAACTATACCTTCTGCTTTATTTTTAAAACTTTACAAAACATTTAAAAACATTAAAATTAAAAAATTTAAATTGACATGTAATTTAAATTTTAAAGTAATCCTTCTTCTTCAGTTTTTCCTAACTGATTAAGTGAATAAAATTCAAGTTTTGCTTATAAGGTGTTGAATAGTTTTGGTTTCTGCTATACGACTCGTAATCGGGCTCCTGCTTGGGCGCCATTTGCTTGATAATTCTGATAATAAATTTTACCTAATTTCAGTGTTTTGTAAAACAGTTACCGCGGTTTGCGAAATTATTGGGTATTGAGAAGTAAATAATCCGGCCCCAGCTTGGGAGCCATTTTTTGAAAATTATTTTAATATATTTAACCCATTTGTTATGTTTGGAAAAACCGCTAAATGTTCTGAAAAACTCGGTTATTGAGTAACTCTTCTCCTATGATTGCGATTTGCTTTGAATGGACAGGTTTTTTTAACCCAGCCGAAATATATATCATCGTTTCCAAACAATTTGGACATTCTTAAAATCTAATTTATGCCCACTTTTGAAAGAAGAATTAAAGGTTTTTTTTTTTTTTTTAAACGTGAAAGAAAACAAGTTTCTTTAAATACGTTGTCATAGACTTACAAGATTAACGTAGAGATGACATTTAAAATCCACACATTTATATCTATCAAAAAAAAAAAAAAAAACTCTTATCAAATGTTTAATCTCTGCGACAAATGCAGTTGCTTCGAAAGCATGACTATGTTTTTCTAACAACACATAATTTTCTTCCTTTGATATCCATTTCACTACAAATTATGACAGTTATGAATAGTTTCAAAACATTAATGTGTCTTCAGTCTGACAATAAATTTAAAGATCAATCTTCAATCTCCGGCTTCTAATCTTAACAAAAAAAAATGTTCCCAACATTCTTTTTTTCGACTTAAACCCAAAATATTGATAATATCATATAATCTTGACATTTGAGTTTACATTATTCTTGAAAGGAATAAAAAAAAAACAGACATGACTTCCCTAAGAAAAAAACAGAGTTTACAAATAAAAACCATCTCAACTTCAACGAAAAAATATATTATCTGCAACTTAACATCAATAAGTCTTTAGTATTTCTTGTCAAAACCATTAATAATAATTTGTTTTTGGTAACAAGAGAGAGACGTACACAGAAGAAGACGAAATTAAAAAAATAAATGCGCGTCAAAAATTAAATTAATGCAAGTTTTGCATGTTATAACCATAAGACAGACACACAACAAAAATGCCAAAAAAAAATGAATTACAAACATAATAATAATAAAACTCTATTCAAAACTGGTTAAATTCATATTAAACATAAGCAAAATGTCAGTCAGTTCAACGAAATAATTTAATATTAGGGGTAGTCACATAAAAGATTCGGGATAAGAAGGATTCCAAAATTTTTGAAAACAAAAAAAACACTTTTTCGACCTTACCTATTTTAATTTGCATAAAAATTGGCATATCAATTCTCGAGATCTGTGTCGAATTTCGGTTTTTGTTATTTAGTCAAAATTGTGAATGGTTCGCGTTTTATCGCTGTTCAAAGTTGGTATTTTGCAACAATTTAATGAAAAATACATGATGTTTAAATGATCGTATCTTTGGAACGCATCATCCGATTGTCACGAAATAAAGCGCAAAATAATGGTTATGTCCTGGTCTTAAAATAGAATTTTGAAAAAGGATAGGATGCTTTGCAAAAAGGATATTGAAATTAAAAAAATGTCCTTAATTTGCAAATATCTCAAAATGCGTATCTTTAATTTTCCTATATTTTTTTGCACATATAGCCCTAAATATACTTAACAACATATGCAAATCCCAAATTGGGATGGTAAGCGGTTTAATTGTAAACGCGGTTTCATGAAACGCCTTATTGATTTTTGTTAATAACTCTCGTTTACAAATGAAAAACAATTTCTGCGCACTAACCGCAAATAATTTTTTTATATGTATTTTTGATCGCTAAACTCAAAAACTTCATCAAAAGAACATTTCGCGAATAACTTTTTGTTTAATGAATTTTTTAGCGTTTTTTGGAGGTATTTTGACTATTTTTCTTATATCTTAAGTTCTGTTTATCTGATTCTCTCGCAATAAAAACCAAATTAAAGACAATCAAATTTCCAACAAATCCTACATTCATCATTTTTTCATAAGTTCATAGCTTTACGCGCAAATAATTTTTTTAGCGTTATTTGGAGGTATTTTGACTATTTTTCTTATATCTTGAGTTCCGTTCATCTGATCTTTTCGCAATAAGAACCAAATTAAAGACAATCAAATTTCCAACAAATCCTTCATTCGTTATTTTTATATCAGTTCATAACTTTACGCGCAATAGGCAAACAAGGAAAAACTATTTTTTATTAACAAAGCTCATTTTTTAAAAATTTTAAAAACAGAAATTGTAAAAAAATATCATTTTTTTTTGTATTTTATCATGTATATTCATAAAATTTGTGATAACTTCGGAGTAAACCTATAGATTTTCATCAAATCAACTTTATTATATTTCTCAATGTTCAGGCTTTGCAGATAAATAAAAAGATGCAATTAATTGCAAAGATTTCTATTTCTTAAACTTTTTTTAAATGATTTGTTAATCAAAAAACTTATTTTAGTCATATGTTTGCCTATTGCGCGTAAAGTTATGAACTGATATAAAAATAATGGATGAAGAATTTGTTGGAAATTTGATTGTCTTTAATTTGGTTCTTATTGCGAAAAGATCAGATGAACGGAACTCAAGATATAAGAAAAATAGTCAAAATACCTCCAAATAACGCTAAAAAAATTATTTGCGCGTAAAGCTATGAACTTATGAAAAAATGATGAATGTAGGATTTGTTGGAAATTTGATTATCTTTAGTTTGGTTTTTATTGCGAGAAGATCAGATAAACAGAACTTAAGATATAAGAAAAATAGTCAAAATACCTCCAAAAAACGGTAAAAAATTCATTAAACAAAAAGTTATTCGCGAAATGTTCTTTTGATGAAATTTTTGAGTTTAGCGATCAAAAATACATATAAAAAAATTATTCGCGGTTAGTGCGCAGAAATTGTTTTTCATTTGTAAACGAGAGTTATTAACAAAAATCAATAAGGCGTTTCATGAAACCGCGTTTACAATTAAACCGCTTACCATCCCAATTTGGGATTTGCATATGTTGTTAAGTATATTTAGGGCTATATGTGCAAAAAAATATAGGAAAATTAAAGATACGCATTTTGAGATATTTGCAAATTAAGGACATTTTTTTAATTTCAATATCCTTTTTGCAAAGCATCCTATCCTTTTTCAAAATTCTATTTTAAGACCAGGACATAACCATTATTTTGCGCTTTATTTCGTGACAATCGGATGATGCGTTCCAAAGATACGATCATTTAAACATTATGTATTTTTCAAAAAATTGTTGCAAAATACCAACTTTGAACAGCGATAAAACGCGAACCATTCACAATTTCGACTAAATAACAAAAACCGAAATTCAATAAAAATCAGAAGAATGGATATATTAATTTTTGGATAAATTGAACCACCATCGGCTGATTGCCTATGCTATTTAAAATGGAACCAGTCATAAGGAAATTTAAAATGTTTCTGTTCACAATTTGAAACTCTTTGGGTTAATATCACTGTGCTAGTCGCAAAAACTGGGCACCCTGCTGGTGAAGCTAGTTCGGGTATGCTGAACTCAATGGTGCTAGCCGTTTCTCGAAGTATTCGCGATTTAAAATTGTAAAGGCTAGGTACTACAAAAATTAATTTTTTATGCTTTTGGGATAGTTCTTAAATATAAATTTAATATTTTTTTTTTCGCGAAAAAGAAAGAAAAAACCGCGAAAAAAAATTTTTCGAAAAATTTTGTGTTTGCAATGTATCGTATTCTACACATTTTTATAAATTAATGGCAAAATAGAAAAAAAATTTCGAAAAAAAAAATTTCGCGAAAAAAAATATCGCGAAAAAAATTTCAGCGAAAAAACTTTTTTTTTTGTATATTCAATAAAGTTTAGATGATAAAAATTCAGAAATTGTCTAAATAATATAAAAATATTTTTTTTTACTTAAAAAAAAAGTTAATCACGAATATCGCTAATACATACGCTCACTTCAAAAAACTGATATTACAATGGGATTTAGTGAACATGAACTAGCTTTACCAGATGGATGTCGTAATTTCAAAACAAACTAAAACTATTTCGCGAAAAACTAATTTTCGCGAAAAAGAAAAACAAAAACCGCGTAAAAATTTTTTTTTGAAAAATTTCGTGTCTGCAATGTATCGTATTCTACACATTTTTATAAATTAATAGTGAATTAAAAAAAATTTCGAAAAAAAAAAATTCGCGAAAAAATTCAGCGAAAAAACTTTTTTTTTGTATATTCAATAGAGTTTAGATGATAAAAATTCAGAAATTGCACAGAAAAAAATAAAAAAAAATTTTGAGTAAATTTTTAATACTATTGAGTAAAAAATTACTCAATTTTCCACCAGTAAACGATTTAATAGTATTGAGTAAACTTTTAATAAAAAATTATTAAATGCTTAATAAAACATTTGAGTAAATTATTAATTCACACAATTAAATCTTTACTTAAAATTTTTTAATATTTTTAAGTAACTTTTTAATTGTGTCAAGTAAAAATTTACTCAAAATGTATCAAATTATTTTTTTAAAAAGTTTATATTTTTTTTTCCAAAAAAATTGCTTTTACAAACTTTACCAAATATACTTATGTCGTCAAGACAAAGTAAAATTTTATAAAGATGATTTCAAACTTTCATATACATATACAAAAAACAATAAACTAAATGAGAATTCAAAACACCAAGAGAAAAAAAAAATAAATAAAAAAAAATATTAAATTTGTATTAAATTATTTACTCAAATTTTATTTTCAATTTTTGAGTAAATTTTTAATTGCGTCAATTAAAAAATTACTCAAATTTTTTTTAAAAAATTAAACAAGTGATTACTCAAATTTGTTTCCTCCATATTTTTTTCTGTGTGTCTAAATAATATAAAAATATTTTTTTTTACTTAAAACAAAAAAGCTAATCGCGAATATCGCTAATACATACGCTAACTTTGAAAAAAAAAATTATATTACATTGGAATTTAGTGTACATGAACTAGCTTTACCAGATGGATGTCGTAATTTCAAAACAAACTAAAAATATTTGTATTAAACCAATTATTTCAAGAAAATAACGATTTTTCGCGACCGAAAAATGTTTTCGCGAAAAAAATTCACGTATTATGGTTTGTTATGCTAATTTAACAGACTTGAATGGTTTTCAATTTAAAAATTATCACAAAAAATTTAAAATATCGGTTTTAAAAACGAAAAACAAATTTCGCAAAAAAAAATATAGCGAAAAAACTTTTTTTTTTTGTATATTCAATAAAGTTTAGATGATAAAAATTCAGAAATAAATAATAAAAAAATATTTTTTTTACTTAAAAAAAAAAAAATAATAGCGAATATCGCTAATACATACGCTAACTTTGAAAACAACTGTATTACAATGGGATTTAGTGTACATAAACTAGCTTTACCAGATGGATGTCGTAATTTCAACACAAACTAAAAATATTTGTATTAAACCAATTATTTCAAGAAAATAACGATTTTTCGAGACCAAAAAATGTTTTTCGCGAAAAAAATTCACGTATTATGGTTTGTTATGCTAATTTAACAGACTTGAATGGTTTTCAATTTAAAAATTATCGCAAAAAATTTTAAATATCGGTTTTAAAAACGAAAAACAAATTTCGCAAAAAAAAAAAAAAAATATAGCGAAAAAAATTTCAGCGAAAAAACTTTTTTTTTGTATATTCAATAAAGTTTAGATGATAAAAATTCAGAAATTGTCTAAATAATATAAAAATATTTTTTTTTACTTAAATAAAAAAAGTTAATCGCGAATATCGCTAATACATACGCTAACTTTGAAAAAACTGATATTACAATGGGATTTAGTGTACATGAACTAGCTTTACCAGATGGATGTCGTAATTTCAAAACAAACTAAAACTATTTGTTTTAAACCAATTATTTCAAGAAAATAACGATTTTTCGCGACCAAAAAATGTTTTTCGCGAAAAAAATTCATGGTATTATGGTTTGTTATGCTAATCTAACAGACTTGGTTTTCAATTTAAAAATTATCGCAAAAAATTAAAAATATCGGTTTTAAAAACGAAAAAAAATTTCGCGAAAAAAATTTCAGCGAAAAAACTTTCTTTTTTGTATATTCAATAGAGTTTAGATGATAAAAATTCAGATATAAATAATAAAAAAATATTTTTTTTACTTAAAAAAAAATAATCGCGAATATCGCTAATATCGCAAACTTTGAAAAAAAAAACTGATATTACAATGGGATTTAGTGAACATGAACTAGCTTTACCAGATGGATGTCGTAATTTCTAAACAAACTAAAACTATTTGTATTAAACCCATTATTTTAAGAAAATAACGATTTTTCGCGACCAAAAAATGTTTTTCGCGAAAAAAATTTACGGTATCAATTTAAAAATTATCGCAAAAGATTAAAAATGTCGTTTTTATTGTACTTGAGCATCAAAATTTTAAATCGCGAATATCGCGAATACGAGCGCTAACTTCGAAAAACGGCTAGCACCATTGAATTTAGCCTACTCGAATTAACTTTATCAATAGGGTGCCCAGCTTGTTAAAAAATAGTGTCAAATTCGAGCACAGTGTTTCAGACAAATAAGGTTTGAAATGAGTGAAGTGGAAGAATTATTTTTAGAAGGTTGGATTCCGCGGAAAATCGATTAGAGATACGACTTATACTGACTGATTAACGTATTGTCTCCATAATCCGTAGTGCGATCAATTCTTCTATCGACAATCTATTGAAATTTTCCAGAGTTACCACTCTACCACCAACACCCTTACTAAATTTAGTGCTTTAGAAAAAAGCCATTTCAACTTTGCACAAAACAACAGCACCATGTAAATGTCAAATGATTGATGACTTGTCATTTTCGTTATTTTTTTCAAAATTTTTGTTCGTTATTTCAAAATTCTAAAACAAATATTTATCAAAAAATATTAAAAAGTTGTTTGTAGATGTTTTAATGGTTAATATGACTTTAATTTAAAAACAAAATTCAAATCTAAAAGGATTTTTTTTTGTAGAACAACTTAAACCAAAAATTGTAATTAAACTATTATGTATCATTGAATCTGTAAGAGGGGCTGGCTGGATAAAAAAAAGATTTTTACTAATGACTCATAATTTTTCCCCCATAACAAATAGTTAAATCATTTATCACTTGTCAAAAATGAGTAGACATTTAATAAATGATTATTGTATTCAATACAAAAAAAATACGAAAACATAACAATATCATCTCATTCAGTTGGCCAACATACTACTACACATAACATAGAAGTAGAGTGCTGTTGGTGATGACTGACTAATCGTGGAAGGGTATGAGATGAGTAGATGTTAAAAAGGGAGGTATACGAATTAGAGAATTTTGAATTACGCTTTTTAACGGAGATTAACCAAAAAAAGGAAGGATAGGAGGGGAAATATACACGAAAAAGGAATGTTTTTCTTTTCGTCTTCTAGACAGAATAACATTCTAAATGGGGTAAAAAGTTGTACTTTCCCAAGTGCCGGACTACAAACTTTTTTTGACAAAGAAATGTTTTATTTTCATAATAAAAGTATTGAAAGAACTCCTAAAAAAAAAAAAAATTTAGAGGTTGGTTTCCCCCTGGTCCAATTTTCTCATTAACGGTCCTAATCAACCTCTGACTATAAGACACTTGAGCGACATTTTTCGTATGGTAAACAACCCGGTGAAAAATGTTCAAATGTGAATCATATGTATTTCACATATGATTACATATATGAACATTAGGGCATGTCATCAAAAACTTTTTTTTGGATTTTTGCAACTCTTGAAGCGGAATATGAATTCTTATGGCCTAAAAGATTTTTGAGATTTTTTTCAGATTTTTGGAATGTCGGGATCAACTCGCTCAAATCGATTTTATCAAAAAAATGAGGTTATGAAACATAATTTTTTTTATTTTTTGTTCTCTGGTGCCTTTTTTTAACAAAACCGGATATAATACTTCTTAATGTTGCTAGCCTCCTAAAAAAAATATTCGCGGTCAAAATAATAACTTCAAGGGTCACTAAGATGACCTTTAAAGTAAAATTCAGAATTTCCCGTGTTCCAACCTTAATAATTTGAGAAATATGCAATATATGAACGTAATGATGAATCCGTTAGATAGGTATTTTTAATACCTTTAATTTAAAACCAAAATGACATTTGTCACTTTAGTAGAAATATTAAAAAACTAAGATAAACTCATTTTTTTCCCCATTTTAAAGAAAATCGAAGGGAATCCATTAATAGTTTTTTTGTAAAATTGAAATAATAAACTTAAAAGAAGTTTTTTTGATTGCAATTAGTGTTTCCAAACCGGAAACCCGGGTTTTTGTCAAACCGGTTTTTTTGACAAAAAACCGGTTTTTTGGTTAACCGGCTTGGAAACACTAACTACAATCTATAAAAAGCCTTTAAAAGTTATTATTTTAACTTTACAAAAAAAAACTACCTAATGCACCAGTTCAATTTTCGATAAAATGGGGGAGAAAATGAGTTTTTCCCAGTTTTTTATTTTTTTTAACATTTCTACAAAAGTGACAATAGTCAGATTGGTTTTAAATGAAAGGTGTTTTAAAGACCTATCTAACGGATTCAACATGACGTTCATACATAGCTTATTTCTCGAATTATTGAGGTTAAAACACGGGAAATTCTGAAATTTTACTTTTAAGGTCATCTTAGTGACCCTTGAACTTATAATTTTGACCGCGAATATTTTTTTTTAGGAGGCTAGCAACATTAAGAAGTATTATATCCGGTTTTGTTAAAAAAAGGCACCAGAGAACAAAAAATTAAAAAAATTATGTTTCATAACCTCATTTTTTTGATAAAATCGATTTGAGCGAGTTGATCCCGACATTCCAAAAATCTGAAAAAAATCTCAAAAATCTTTTAGGCCATAAGAATTCATATTCCGCTTCAAGAGTTGCAAAAATCAAAAAAAAAGTTTTTGATGAAACGCCCTAATGAACATATATATTTAATATATGAGCATATACGAAAATTGGCGGCATGTGGACAAACATATATGAAACATATATGAACACATATGCACATATATGAACGCATGCCATATATGTACACATGCCGCCAATTTTCGCATGTGTAACATATATTTACATATATGAACATACATGTCCATATTTGGACATCATATGATTCACATATGAACATTTTTCACTGGGAAGTTAGAAAAATAAAGTCGGTCAAGACCGATTATATAATATCCTACCCCAGTATTTCCCGAAAATGGGTCCCAAGTTCAAACATGGACCGTTTAGATCTATCAAATCTTTAATAAGTGTAAAAAACACTCACAAGCCAAATAAATATCGGCTAAAATTTTCATATGATTCATGTATTTCGCTTTCCAATATTTTGCCAACCATAAAAAAAGTAAAACCCGATTATTTTGTATATTTTTGAATTAATCTATTCAAATAAAAGCGAAAAAAAATCTGGTATGTTGAAAATTTATAATTCGACAGTTAAAGAAAATAACAAAAATTTTAATCAAAACATTGATTGACTCATTTAAATTTTGTTGATCAATAGATTTAATTGAAAATTTTTAGTCAATAATTTTTTGTGTGTAAACACACTAACAGAATTTTAATAAAATATAATACGGTTATTAGTAGGGTTGGGATTTTCTTGCACTAAAAAATCGAAAACATGCTCTTAAAGTATGCGATAAAGGTGATTCTGAGTCGACCGGTATGCTTAAAAGTGGGTCTAGGGACAAATATTTCGGGTAGTTACAAACATCAGCGCAAGCTCATTATACCCTGCAGTTTTTCTTCCAATTTTGAACGTCCGGCAAATTTTTATGTTTAACAAATTAAAAAATAAACTCAAATAAACTCCCCTAACCCTATCATAGAGCTTTAGACAATCTTTCATGTGAAATTTTTTTTAAGCCAAGTCTGATCCTTTACCCATTCGCTCAAAGTTATAGATTTTTGAAAAATTTTCCCCAAAATTTTGGATTTTTAAAAATTAAAAAACTAAATTTTCTTGATTTTCAATATTTTAGGCGGAACTGTTACCATTCACATATGCGTGACCGAATGTCTTCGTAAAAGGGCAAAAGGCTCACGCATATAAATAATGTCTGACAGTCAGGCTGCACTGAAAGCTCTTAAAGCTTATGATGTGTCATCCGGGCTTGTCATGAACTGCGTTGAATACGACCTGACCCTGGTATGGATTCTGGGTCACGAGGGTCATACGGGGAACGAACGTGCCGATTGACTGGCAAACCGTGGTGCCCGTAGACCATTCATCGGTCCGGAACCATTCTTTCAATGGGACATGTTAGGGAAAAACTCAAAATATGGAGAGAATCTAAGTTCATCGAACACTGGAACTTTTGGGATGATCAAAGGCAGGCGAAGAGATTCATAACTCCATCCAGTTCGGCAGCAAAGCTGCTACTATTCTTGGACAAAAAGGATCTCCGGATTCTAACGTTCTACCTAACTGGACATTGCAACTTACGCTACCACCTTAGGAAAAGAAATCTATATGAAACGGACACGTGCAGATTCTGCGAGATAGAGGAGGACACGGCAGAACATATTCTTTGTAAATGCCCAAGACTGACTGCTAGAAGGCTTCGACATCTGGGGGGACACTTGTTATCCCCAACTGACATACGAAACTCTTTACCAAATAGGTAAATAGGTAAAAAAAATTTTGGTAAAAAAAATCCGCGATTTTTTTCTTTTTTTGTCAAAAAATATGTTCGTACTTGTTTAAATACCATTTGGTGTTCAATTATGTTCACATATGCCAACCAGAAGACGAATTAAAGCATTTTGTATTTTTAGGTTATGTTGAATGTACTGAAATTTTTGAGGTGTGCTTGCATTTTCGTTCATAACTTTTGAACCGCTGAACCGATATCGCTCAATACCAAACTTCTCGGGAGAACTTCCAATAAATATGTTAAGTTTCAGTCACCTCTGTGCAATATTTTGTCCGCGAAAGCATTTTCCACAGACAGACAGACAGACGGACAGACGGACATCGCTAGAATGTCTTAAAATCGATCGGGCATCATGAATATATATACTTTATGGGGTCCCAGATCGATATTTCGATGAGTTACAAACGGAATGACAAACTTATATATACCCTCTATCACTAAGTGGAGGGTATAAAAATATGTCGCTAGATATTATTGTATTACACCGTTCGACAGCCAATATTAAACATGAACTGGATGATGTACATCTGATCTGAACGTAGGGATCAAATAGAGTTAAACTGCATTTACAGTTTTTCATTTCGTGATCCGTTTTCCTTTTAACAGAACTTCAAAATTTAAAAGAATACATTTTGAAAAATATTTTTGACTTGTCCTAGGATGACAGTGACGGCAAATGAAAGAGGAGGATCTCCCCAATTTTTTTAATTTTTCATTTGCCATATTAGGATATAAGGATGTACATAAAGTCATTTGAAAATTTTATCAAAATATTTTGTTAAAAAATTTGGAATGATATAGAAGAAGAATAAATTTTTGAACGGTCGTAACTTACCTCCTTTTAACTTAATAAAAGAAGAAAATTAGTGAAGATCCTTCTCTTGTGTTTTGTATAATTAGTGGACTCCTAGGACAAGTACAAATATTAAAAAAATATTTTATAAAATCGAATCCCCTAAAACTTTGAAGTCCATTTGAAAGGAAACAGGATCACGAAAAGAAAAACTGTAAATGCAGTTTTTCTGCATTTAGTTTCTATATAATCCCCCAGCAAGAATTGGCATTACTAGCAATGGGTTTTGTAATCCGAAACATATGTTAATAAGTAGTTACTTATTAAATGAAACACTAATTATTTTAACAAGGGCGTGAGACAAAAATAACTAGTGAAGAGTATGGAGATAAATAAGTAGTTACTGACTCGGATTACAAATAAGGAGTTAAAACCCATTACCAATAAGAAGTAAAATAATTAGGTAATTAAAACTTTTAAAATTTAACTTGTTTTTACTAAAACTTAAAAATTGCGTAATTTTATTAAGTATGTAAGTACTTTTTAAGTTAATTGAATTGAAAAGGTTTAAAAACTGCAAGTGCAAGAAGATATTATTACTTAGAGGTGCTTTTATAATATATTACTGAGAAGTAGTTACTTTTGGACTTAAAATAATGTTAATGGTAATGGGTACTCATTATAAATAATGTACTTGGTAATGATTACTTTTCACAACTCATTACCATGTTTTTGCTAGGCCAGTTCGTGTTTAACGACTTTTTTTTCATTTTTGTCGAACGGTGTTATATGTATAATAATTATAAAATTGCTTCAATTTGATTTAACAATTCTACCTAATAATTTTAAAAGAAAATCGTTAAATCCAATAACTTCCCATAGCCTTCTTCCCATATGATTTGCGATGACTGATGTTAAGCCAATGTAATGATTATATTGTATTGAGAATTTCATTTTTTTTCGCCAGAAATTTTGTATCATTAATAATCCATATCATTTAACATCATGATTGCTAAAGCAACAAAAAAAAAAGAAAAAAAATCAATACAATACAAATAAATATGTCATTGTCTTAAGAAATGCCTTCAAAATATAAATTCCATATAATCCTTTTTTAATTTATTTCATAATTTTTCAGAAAAATAACCGTCACTTTTTTTTACATATAATTTCACTAATAAACATAATTTTTTACATTTAAATTTTTTATTTCTTTTGTGGTTAACAATTCTAATTTCTTTTTATCTTGGTAATGGTATATTAAAAAAATATTATAAAAAAAAAAATTAAAATAGAAAAAAAAATATTACCACTTGACATGCATTTTAATTATGATTAACCATTACTTTTTCTTTCAGTCTTTATTCTATTCAACATACAACTCTAAATAATCTCTATGAGTAGCTTAGAATGCATGGGAGGGGGTCGTTAAAATAATAGTATTTAAAGAATAAAGAAGTAGAGCTCAGTTCTTGGCTGTCGTTTGTTAAACTCTAAACAATATCATTAGAGTACACTCAAAAAATATATATTCTTTTTAAATTCTAATTATTATACCCTACACCACACTGTGGTACAGGGTATAATGAGTTTGTGCTGATGTTTGTAACTACCCGAAATATTGGTCCTAGACCCACTTTTAAGTATACCGATCGACTTAGAATCACTTTTTGAGTCGATTTAGCTTGAAAACTTGAAAACTAGACTTGAAATTTGAAACTTAAGCCTCTTTTGGCCCAAGGACGAAGCCTATTGAAATTGGAAAAAATCGGTCCATATTTAGACCTAGCCCCCATACAAAGGTCCTCTTTAGTTTTGGCTCAAATGACTCTAATAGCCGCATTTTAATATGTATCTTTTCGAAATTTGCCAGCTAATCATGTTTTATCCACACAAATCAACATTCCGAATTTTAAAGAAATCGGACTAGTTCTTCTTGTAGCCCCCATACAAACCACCTTCCCAATTTTCACATAAATCTCTCAAATTTCATGAAAATAGAAAATATTTAATTAAAATTCTGTTTGTGTATGTTAAACGCGTTCTTTAATAACCTTATCAAATCTGATTATCATCGGACCATTTTTGGACTTAGGTCCCATGTGGAAATTTCCCCCGATATTCAGTTGAAGCGATTTATTGTCAACAAAAAGAAGCCTTTTCCACTCAAATTTTATTAGTGAGTGCTTTTTACACTTATTAAAGATTTGATAAAATATAGATCTAATCAGTCCATATTTGAACTTGGGACCCATTTTCCGGGAAACTCTGGTGTAGGGTATTATATGGTCGGTCTTGACCGACTATAATTTTCTTACTTGTTTTTATTTAGTTTTATTCGACCTTAAAAAAATATTATATTTTGAGTAGGTCAATTTTCTTTTACTAATTAAGGGGCCTATTCACAAAATAAGTAATAATTCAATTTTTTCCATGTGGTTGTTGAAAACAATCATAAAAAATTCAAATTTTGTTTGAAAATTTCAAAAAATAAAAGACCTGCTACCCACATTGTCTCAAAATTGACAAATAATTTTAAATTTTGAGACTTTTTATGATTTTGTTTACAACAAACACGGGGAGAATGAAGTTTTAAAATAATAAAATTAGTCATAAACAGTCATAACAGTGAATAGTGTTGGTTATTTTTGCAAGATTTGTCAGATTTCATTGTCAAGACTATTTAGCAAATATAATGAACCCTAACTACAACAGTGGCGTCCACACATCTTTTGAGTTTGGTTTCTTTTACTTCGAAAAAAACATCAATTCACCGTTGTCGAACAAGTAAAAACAGGGATGGTCGGAAAGCTATAAAATTATTCTTAATATCAAAATAAAGTCTCAGATTCTAACACATTTGTCGTATGAAAAAAATCTAAATCTGAGAATTTTTCAATAGAAGAAATTCTTCTTACATAGAAAATATCAGATTTTGAGACAGTTTTCGTAAAACAAATGTTTTATTTTTTTTCAGCGGTGGGAGACAATCTTCCTGGATCCAACTGCAGGAATTAAAACTTCTTTTGACATAAACACGTTTTATTTGCTTAGCAAAAGTACAAAAAACCTATAAAACATAGAGTTTTTCAGAGGTTGGTTTAGTTCTTAAGAGGGCAACTTTTTTCCCCCTGACCCGTTTTTGCCCATGTTCGAACTTAACCAGCCCAATACCATGAGATATATGCGTGCCAGATTTCAGGAGTCTAGATCTTTTACTTTGGACTGTATCCTGCCTTCCACACACTTACAGACGGACGGACGGACATCGCTAGAACGTCTTAGAATGGACCACTGATCAATAATATATATACTTTATGGGGTCCTAGATCGATATTTCGATGCGTTACATACAGAATGACAAAGTTAATAAACCCCCATTGGAGGGTATTAAAAATCCAGGGCCGTTTTTTTTTCTTATTTGGGGGGGGGGGGGAAGTTAATAAAAGGCGTTAGGGGGCACCTTCCCCTTGCGATTTTAAACTTCTTCTGAGATGAAAATTTTGCATTTGCTTAGCAAAAGTACAAAAAAACCCTGCAAAAAATTCGATTTTTCTTAAGTTGGTTTAGTTTTCCAAGGGGGAATTTTTTTCCCCTTGGTCCGATTTTGCCTATTTCCGAACTTAACCTGCCTAGGAATACAAGACATATTCGTGCAAAACTTCGGAAGTCTAGCTCTTTTATTTTGGACTGCATCGTGTCCTCTACAGACGGACGGACATCGGTAGAATGTCTTAGAATCGATCACTGATCAATAATATATATATTTTATGGGGTCCTAGACCGATATTTCAATGCGTTACACACGGAATGACAAAGTGAGTATACCCCCATACTGTGGTTGGAGAGTATAATA
Source organism: Pegoplata infirma (assembly GCA_963921195.1). Lineage (NCBI taxonomy): Eukaryota > Metazoa > Arthropoda > Insecta > Diptera > Anthomyiidae > Pegoplata > Pegoplata infirma. The sequence continues at coordinate 217,064,313 of OY992538.1, forward strand.
ATATCTCAGGATCTGAGACTTTTTTCATGTAGGAAAATTTTCGGATTCTAAGAATTTTTTCCTCAGATAAAGTCTCAGATTCTTAAACCTTTTACTGTAGAAAATATCTCATTATCTTAAGCATTTTTGATATTTTTCCCAATTGAAAAGGTCTCAGATTTTAAGATTTGTTTCGTATAGAAAGAGTTTCAAGTTCTGAGACATTTTTTCTACAGAAAGTCTTAGACCCTGAGGCTTTTTTCTTATAGAAAAGAGATTTTGAGACCCTTTCATATTAAAAGTCTCAGATTCTGAGACACTTTCCATTTAAAAAGTCTCAGATTCTGAGATCTTTTTCCTATAGAAAAAATATTCATTCTGAGACCTGTTTCCTATAGAAAAAGTTTCAGATTCTGGGACTTTTTTTAACAGAAAAAGTTTTCTGAGACTTTTGTTAACATACGGAGACTCTAAAACCTTTTTTTAATAGAAAAAGTCTCAGATTCTGGGACATTTTCCCATTAGAAAAAGTTGCAGATTCTGAGACGTTTTTCCTACAGCAAAAGTTTTAGATTCTGGGACATTTTTCCCACAGAAATATTCTCAGATTCTTAGACATTTTTCCAATAGAAGTAGTCTCAGAATTGGAATTTATTAAAAATGAGTTGTAAATAAATAGAAAGAATAAATAAAAATAATTGATCATGTGATCAAAACTATTATTATTATATAAAAAAAAAAAAAAAAAAAAAAAAAAAAAAAAGGGCCCCCGTAGGCTAGTTGGTAGCGTGCTAGCCTTTCAACGTGGGGGTCGTGGGTTCGATTCCCACCAGAACCCTTGGTTTTTTTCGCTACAACGAGACGACGGTCATTGTTACCAGTTCTCGGTTAGGTGGAATTTATTAAAAATGAGTTGTAAATAAATAGAAAGAATTAATATAAATAATTGATCATGTGATCAAAACTATTATTATATATTATTATTATAGTCTCAGATTCTACACGCAAAAAAAAACCTTGTCAAATTACTAGAAAATTCTCGTAATCCCATTTTACCAATATTTGACAGTTTTCCTTGTTTTTTAACAAAAAGTTTTCGATCGAAATTTATATTTTTTTTGTAGTTTTACAATTTTTTTTTGTAATTTTACAAATTTTCAACATTTTTTTTACAAGAAAAATCTAGTAAGAACAAAAATCTAGTAAATTTACGGGATTTCCTTGTAAGTCTTATTGCGCTAAAAAAATTGTAAATTTACAATTTTATTGGTAAAAACTTTGTAAAATTACGAAAAAGCTTGTTATTTTTACTAGAAATTCTCGTAAAAAAATCTAGTAAAAACACAAAACCTTCTTGTAAGTTTTATAGCGTCAAAAAATTTGTAAATTTACAAAAAAATTAAAATGCTTGTAAAATTACAAAGTTGTTGGTAAAAAGCTTGTAAAATTACATGGAATTGTTGTCAAATAGGAGGTAGCAAAAAAAAAAAAAGTTACAAAAATTTTTTTGTCGTTTTACAAGGTTTTTTTTTTAGTGCACTATACACTATACTATACGATATGAACTATTTGGGGTCGGATCGTTCACGAAGTTTTCGATTTCAATCCACTACACCCCCTAAGTTTGTTAGGTTCGACAAAAAAAGCATGAGCTAAAGAATGGAGCAGGTGGTCTGGCCCTTCATCGAGGTTAAAGTTGATCTTAAAGAGGTAAAAATCCACAAAAAGCCCTACAACTGCGCTAGAAACCCCCTGGATGGGTTCATTGTAAGACCGATCGCCATTAATTTTCCGCCCCAAATTTTTTTCTGAACACATTTAACCCATACAAAACATTAAAAAAAAAATCCTTCCGCTCTAACTCTCCCTAAAGTGCCCCTAGTGGATTCAAAGGTATGACCGACCTCCATTATTTTGTCAATTCCAAAATTTTTTCGGAATATGCCTTCTCTGTATCTTCAACCCCTCAACCCTGAGGGTCAGAAAATAAATGGAGGTCGATCTTATTTTGCACCACTTCAGGGGCGTTCCTCGGGCAGTTGTGGGGCTTTTTGTGGATTTTTACCCCTTTACTTCCAAATTTGACCACAATGAGGGACCAAATGCTCCCACCTTACCTGCTCCATTTATTGATTCATGTTTTTTTTGTCGAACCTAACAAACTTAGGTGGTGTGGTGGCTCGAAATTAAAAATTCGTGCACTATCACACCCCAAGTAGTGCATATCTTAAAAATTTAAAAACCGTTTTTTTGAGTTACAAAGCTTTTTTTGATAGCAACCACAAGGTATGTAAAGAAGAAGACATGAGCCTTCTTTTGAGCAAAATAAAATCGGGTCAACTTTGACAAAAAAAATCCGATTTGCCAAAAAAAAATTTTTGAGTGTACTTGAAACACTTTTTTGAGTGTATAAAAAATATAATGTTTACATATTTGTCAGGGTATTTTGTTTAAAAAAAAAATTACCACATTCATATTTAAAATGTTCTTATTGAAACATTCTCCACTTGATTGTGTTTTTCTTATTCAAATTTTTTTTTATAAGAATTTTTTATTTTTTTTTTTTTTCATTGTATAAATTTTTATTTGAAAATTTTTATAGGTTGTTGGTGTTGAAAATTGCTTTCAATTTTTATGCGTAACGAATGTTCATTTATTTTTTTAATGTTTGATGGTTTTTATTATTAATATTTCTTTTAATATCAGTTTAAGGTCAAGTTTTTAAAGAGTCCACTATAGTGCAGTAATAATTAAGTTAATGTGGTTATATGTAGTAATAACAATATTTTTATGACTTTTGGCGGTGGCTGTCTTTGATAATGATTAATGAAAAGTGAAATTTTATTTGAAATAAAAACAGAGATATAAAAAAAATGCAGCTTGAAATAAAAATTTTAAATGCAGTTGGTCATTTGAGTTCTTTAACAAAAAAATAACATTAAAAAGAAATACTTTGATAATATGAATTAGAGGAGCTTAAATGATAAAAAAGGAATTTTGTTACGGAAGGCTTTTGTATTAATAAAAGATTATAATTTTTTTAATGATGTTAAACAGAGCAGGAAAATTTCTAAAACCATGACGATATTTAAAGAGAATGATAACAAGTAAAGGGGAATTAAACCTACGGAAATTAAAAAGAAAATATAATTAACTCATTTTAAGATTTTATTTAATTCTAAAAGAAGAGCTATAAAAAAGATATCGGAGTCTCCCAGCTTTCCTAGATCCATTCGTTTTCGCAGTTTATAAGCAAACTTGAACAGAATAATATACGTCTGAATGCAGAAATCAAATGGAGTAAAACTGCATTTACAGCTTTTTATTTATTGATCCTGTTTCCTTTTAAAAGGACTTCAAAGTTTTTAAGGATTGCATTTTGTAAAATATTTTTTAATATTTGTGCTTGTGTCTAATAATGTTACTTTTGATGAAAAATAAAACTTGAGAATCTTTGCTAATTTTTAATTTTTTTATTTTGCCATATCAGGAAAAAGGAAGTGAATAGTGTCCTTTCAAAACTTTATCCAAATATTTTGTTAAAAATTGTAAATGAAAAATGCCTGCGAATTTTGTACTCTTGCCCAAAACATTAAATCATGATAATGTTTTGCGGAAGATTTGGGTGTACTTGCCAAATCTACTTGAAAGTTTTTTTAGAAAAAATAATGTTATATTTCTTTGCTATTCCATGCAAAACGAATTGAAATATCAGTCGAGGACCCCATTAAAAAACCAAAAGAGCTGTACATTTCGTGAGTGCAAAAATAAGTGCAAAAAAGTGAGAGTGTTAAATTCGGTTGTGCCGAGTCTTTTATACCCTCCAAAATGTAAAAAAAACATAAAAAAGTTTTTTAGGGGCGCCTTTTTTTTTGGTGGGGGGGGGGGTGGTTTTGGGGTTTGGTGGGAGACACCTTCCCCTTGCGATATATGTTATCAAATAAATTTATTATGATTCATGCAATTATTAAATCTAATTAGTCATTATTAATATACATTTTGTATATCCACGCCCACAAAAGGGGCGGGCCAAAATTTTTTATACTTTTTTTTAATAGGTGGGTCTACATGCAGGGTTTTGAGCTCCCTCTGACATAAAAATGTTACATTTGCTTAAAAAAAGTACAAAAAACCCTGGAAAAAATACCGTTTTTTCAGAGGTTGGTTTAGTTCTCCAAGGGGAAACTTTTTTCCCCTTGGTCCGATTTTGCCCATTTCCGGCCAAGGAATATAAGACATATTCGTGCCAAACTTCGAAACTCTAGCTCTTTTATTTTGGACTGTATCGTGTCCTCTACAGACGAACAGACGGACGGACGTACATCGCTAGAATGTCTAAGAATCGATCACTGATCAATAATATACATATATACTTTATTGGGTCCTAGACCGATATTTCGATGCGTTACACACGGAATGACATACTGTGGTTGGAGGGTATAAAAAGTGTTTTTACATTTTGGAGAGTATAAAAGATTCGGCACCAAAGAATATTCCACTCTCACTTGTTTTATGTACATTTGATAAACAAATGGAAAATTTTTATGCGAATAGCTTAGACTTGGTGAAAAAGTAGTTTTTGTAAAAAAAAATATTTTTTTTCACGAAAAACAAAATTATGTTAAAAAAAAATTTAATGAACCCAAAATTTTTGGTGAACAAAAATTTTGATGAAAAAAAGTTTTTGATGAATTTTTTTTGCTGAAAAGAAAAATTTTTTGATGTAAAAAATATTGATGAAAAAAATATGAAAAAAAAAATTTTTGGTGAGAAAAAATTGATTACAAAAAATTAAATAAAGCAATTTTATAAAAAAAATTTACGAAAAAAAAAAATTGTATGAAAAAAAAATTTTGATGAATAAAAAAAAAATTAATGAAAAAAATTGATGAAAAAACAAAAAAAAATTTTCATGAAAAAAAAAAAAATTGATGAAAAAGAAAATAAATAAAAAAAAAATTTTTGAAAAAAAAAAATTTGATGAAAAAAAAATTTATGAAAAAAAAAAATTTTATAAAAAAACAAGTGAGAGTGTTAAATTCGGCTGTGCCGAATCTATAATATCCTCCAAACATATAAAAATAATTAAAAAAATGCAGGGGCGTTTGTTTTGAGAGGGGGGGTTAGTAGGGGTCATTGGGGGACAAATAACCCCATGCGATAAATGTTTAAAAATTCATTTACATATTATGCTTTTTGAGCTTAAGTAATAAAATTTTATCATTATTTAAAAACATTTTAATATCCACGCCCACAAAAGGGGGGCTGGCAAAAAAAAAAAAATATTTCCTAAGTCCAAGTGCAGGGCTTTGAACTTTTTCTGACATCAAATTGTTTTGTTTGCTTAACAAAAATACAAAAAAACCTGTGAAAATATTTCGTTTTTCAGAGGTTAGTTAAGTTCTTCAAGGGGGAAATTTTTTCCCCTAGTCCGATTTTGCCCATTTACCAACTTAAACTGCCTAGGACCAAAATACATATTCCTGCCAAATTTAACGATTCTATCTCGTTTAGTTTGGACTGCATCGTGTCTTATACAGACGGACGGACGAACAAACGGACATTCTAGAAAAGTCTTAGAATCGATCATAGATCAATAATATATATACTTTATTGGGTCCCCGACCGATATTTCGATGCTTTACAAACGGAATGACAAAGTGAGTATACCCCCATACTGTAGTTGGAGGGTATAAAAATGTTGAAAAAAAAAAGTTTGATGAAAAAAAAAAATTTATGAAAAAAAAAAAAAATTTGATGAAAAAAAAGTTTGATGAAAAAAAAAAAATTAATGAAAAAAATTGATAAAAAAAAATTTGATAAAAAAAAATTGAAGAAAAAAAAAATTTGATGAAAAACAAGTGAGAGTGTTAAATACGACTGTGCCGAATCTTTAATACCCTCCAAAATGTAAAAAAAATTGTCAGGGGCGTTTGTTTTTGGGGGGAGGGGGTGGTGGGGGTCAGTGGGGGATGTTGAGAGCACCTTCCCATCCCGATAAATATAACAAACGTTTCATTTATTTAACAAAAGTACAAAAAACATGTAAAATAAAGTGTAATTATTCAGAGGTTGGTTCAGTTCTTCAAGGGGGAACTTTTTCCCACTGAGCCGATATTGCCCATTTACAAACATAGCCTGCCTTGGACTATAAGACATATTCATGCCAAATTGCAGGAGGCTAGCTCTTTTATTTTGGACTGTATCGTGCCATCTACTGTCAGACGGACGGACGGAAGGACGGACGTTCACAGAATATCTTAGAATCGATCATCAATAATATACTTTATGGGGTCCCCGAGCGATATTTCGATGCATTACAAACGAATTGACAAAGTGAGTATACCCCCATACTGTGGTTGGAGGGTATAAAAAAAAATGTTTTGTGAAAAATAAATATGTTACTTTTTGTTACCAGCTGGTGAAAAACGGTTTTATTCACCACGAGGTGAATTATTATCCAAGTTACAAACCCAAGTTATTAAAATTTTTGGTTTTAAGAAAATAAAAATTGTAATTCTTGTTTTCTTTTTCGTTAATTGTTAGCTTATATAGTCAAACTTAGGTGGTGTCCTGCAACTTTTTTAAAATTAGACACCAGCCAAAAAACATTATCATGTAAAAAAAAAAACATCATGAAACTCCATAAATTTTTTTTTTTCGCGAAAATTGGTATTATTGTTATATTCTTAACCTACTTACAAAATTTTAAAAGTTTACATAAAGAATTAAGGCAGTTATAGGGTTTTGGCCGCAATGTTGCATGTTCGTAGTACTCGTCTATCGAGTAGATCACATTGGGTTAGTTGATTGTCAGAGAAAATTCGTTTCTCAATACGGCTATGTGGAGAAACTCCCCGCAGAGCTCTTCCCAGTCACGATTTAGAAAACTTCAAATTAAATGTCAATATTAGTCAATATTTCCTCCACCTATTAACCTTTTTTCCTAATACAAAAACAATGCATTGTATTAGTAGGGGCATTCCCTCCCTGCAAACAATAGGACGATATGTCGCCGAAAAGATATTGCAGCAATACGAAAATTTATCATTTCAATAAAAAATCAAAGTATAGTATTTTTATTATATCGCCGTATTCTCATTCGAACGATATTTTGGCTATTAACACAATTAAAAAAAAAACTGTAAAGTTAGCAAAAAATTTAGTTAAATTTATTTAGAGCCTACTAACAAGGGAAGTATCTCAATCCATATGAACCGATTTGCCTGAAACTTGAAATATATATCAAAGAGACAATTCTAAGGTTGGGGTGTCTCGGCTTATCGGCCATATCGGGGATTTAAGGGTTCAAAACATTGGTCAAAAAATGACGAAAAAATCGTTTTTTGGATTTTTCAGCCATTTCTTTTTAAGAAACTATTTGATGTTTTCATATGAGAATAAAGGTTTTTTTAATGCCTATCCAATGGTGGCACAACCTTGTAAAAATTCGGCTTCTTTAAATATTTTTTTCAGGAAAATGCGTAAATTTTGGGGGGTACTTATGTGAAGACATAGACCTACGATATCCATATGGATAAGAAATAATCTTTATTAAATTTAAGTCGACCCGTATTTTTGCCCTTGATGATATTCCTGTTAGTTCGGAAGTTATCAAAATTTTCCCGAAGGTCCAAATGGTTTCATAAGGGGACAACGAAATTTTTAAACACCGATATGGCCGATAAGCCGAGATACCCCAACCTTAAAATCGTCTCTTTAGTATATATTTTAAGTTTCAGGCAAATCGGTTCATAAGGGTTGAGATACTTCCCTTGTAAGTTTCTAGTTAATTTAACTAAAAATATTTAGCTAACTTTTTGTAGAATGAATGTAGCAAAAAAAAAAACCGTAACTTTAACTAAAAATTTAGCTGAAAATTTCGTAAAATTTTTATGTACATATTTACAAAAAAAATTAGTTGAATTCAGCTAAACTTTTTGTGACTTTTCGTAAACTAAAATTAACAAAATATTTTGTAATTTTTTTTTTACATTTTCAGGTTGACATTTCTTTTTGTATTTTACCGAACCCTTTTAACACTTACACTTCACTTATTTTTTTCTATTTTTTCATAGCATTAAGTTCAGCTTAAGTAGAACTTATGAGATTTGCATAGGAGGCTACACAAGAAATTTCTTAAATAGTAATCACTCTTTTCACATAACAAATATGTTACGAAAAATCAGCAAATTAATTAGTAAAAATTCGTTAACTTAGTTTTGAAGTCAACAAAAAAAATTAATTCAAAATTTGTTCAAAACTAGTATTTTCAAAACTAGTAAAGTAGTTAAAACGCTGATTTTAACTAAAAATTTGCTAAAAGGAAAGTTAACTCATATCTACCAAAAAAAAATTGTTAACTTTACAGATAAATTTTTATTTCTTTGTCAATTTAAAACAAAACAATTTATCAAACACCACAAGAAATCTTTGAAAGAATATAAATTTGGCCGAAAACCACTAATTTGCTTTCAAATGTAAAATTAAAAATTTAGCGAATGTTGCGGATATATTTATCAGGTGAATGCAAATGTTTTTAGTCCTGTTAATATGACCAAAATAAGAATACTTTTCAATTTTTCTGACCTTTGACAGCTGTTTTATATGGACTTTAGTTTGCTGATTCCGAATCTGTTTTCATCAGCTCGCGAAGTAGTTTGGTATTGCATTTGAGCGAAATCGGTTCAGAGGTTCAAAAGTTATGAATAGGAATGAGATTTTAATGCACTATAAAATCGAAAATATGCGCTTAAAATATGCGCTAAAAAATTCAAAATATGCAATAAAAAACCTTAAAATATTCACTAACAATAAGAAATAAAATGTGTGTAATAAAAATCTTGTTTTCATAGGAAAAACTTCTTAAAAAGCAAAAAATAAACAGCAAGAAATAGTAACATTTAAAACTTTATGTAAGCAAGATTTTTTTAGAAATTAAGAAAATCTATAAAAAAAAATTTGAAACAAAAAAAATTGTTTTTCTTATTGTCCAAATAAATTTTTAAAATTTAAAATAGTTTTTGAAAAAAATAAATTTCAATTTGTGTTTTTTCTAATTTATGCCAAAATATGCAAAAATATGCACTTAAAAGTTGCAAATATATACAAAATATTATTTTTGCACATTCACCATAATATGCAAAAATATGCAAAAACAAATCAATGCCATTTTAGCGCAAATTTCTTGATTTTAGACTATCGACAAAAAACATGCATTTGCATGGAAATCTCATCCCTAGTTATGAACTAAAATGTAAGAACACCTCAAAAATGTTGGTATATTCTACATAACCTAAAAATACAAAATGCTTTAAATTGGCTGCTGGTGGGCATATGTAAACAAAATTGGGCACAGAATGGAATTTTTACAAGTACAAACCAATTTTTTTACAAAAAAAAATTTCTCGGATTTTTTTAACAAAAAATTTTTTCCGCGTAATTTTTATTTCAATTTTTTTTTTTGCAAATAATCTTTTATTATATTGTGGAGGGTATCAATACATTTGGCTAAGCCAAATTTAACTTTTTTACTTGTTTTTTACTTGGGTTTCCTAAAATATTTTCAAAAACTTGTTGCTGTAAAAATCTTTTAGTCCTAGTCTGTTATCAAATTATGTGGGGGTATATTTTAATTATATCTTGTTAAAAAAATTATCATAATTTTGTTAAATTTTTTTAAAAAAATGTTCTTTTTATTAATCCCTCAAATATGTATGTCCCTTTTTTTCACTCTCTAAAAAAAAAGAAAGACTACATAAAATTTGTGTCACCATCACGAACAGCAGCCTTACATTGATGTGTAGGGAATTATGCCTCATCTCCATTAAAACTTATTAATTAAGGCTTGTTAATATTAATAATAATAATCATTTTATACCCTGACAAACCATATCATATTCATTCACATCCATACTTATACTTACTTTTCCTCATACGGCTATAATAACATGTATTTTAAACAGATCAACTGAGGTATACTTTACTTAAAACAAACATATTTACATAAAAGTCTTTGTATAAAACATGTGTTTTTTTTTGTTTTATTAACGAACTGTTTGGAAAGGAAATTTAAAAGAATGAATTCTTTTTTGAAAGAACCTTTAAGTTAAATTTGAGCGAATGCAGTAGTATACAAAATATTTGAAATACAAATTAATTTAAAAAGAAAGAAGTAAAGTGAAATTGAAAATGCTGAAAATAGAATTTGATTTGCTGTAAATGTTTAAATTTCTCTGTGTAGAAATTATTTATATGTTGAGCACAGCAGTGATTAAACACAAAACGAGTATTTGTCAAAACATATTGTGGCTGTGCGGGCTAAAGCGCCAGTCAATCTGTATTATAAATGATATGAATAAGATTGAGTTATCCAAGGTTCGATCCCTGTTGGGGTATAGATTTTAATATAAAATTCACTTATAGAAAAAACGATTATCATAAAGGGGGAATTAAACAAAAAAAAACAGTCAGCAATTTTTAAACAGCTATAAAAAATAAATATGCAATATTTTTCTATTCCGTTTTTTTAAATGAAAAAAAAAAAACTATTGAAATATTTTTAAAATTTTATAACCCAAAATTTGGTCCCCTAGAATTGCCAAAGCTGCCACTCAAATTTTTGATGCTTTTTTTAAACGACAAAATCTGCTGCAATTGTTCAGAAAAACCACTGAACCGATTTTGATGATTTTTTTTTTATTTGTAAACTATTAAATTCTCTAGAACTTACCGTGGCCATTTTTTGAAAAACATTGATTTTTGTTTTAGTTATGCTAATATAAACTTTAAAAAATGCAAAAATTTACTTTTCTTCTTTCATTAAAAACATGATTAAGTTAAAATTTCATAAAATGGCCACTCTAAGTACAGTAAGTAGGGAATTTTTTAATCTACAAACAAAAAAAATTTCATCAAAATCGCTTCAATAGTTCTTGCTGCACAACTGCATCCGATTTTGTCCTTTAGACAAAATTTTTTTTTTTTTTTTTTTTTCGTTTCAACTGTTGACGAGTGTGGACGTGTTTTATTTTAACTCCGTGCTATAAATTGAATTACTAAAATTGTTCGTAATAGGTTTGTTCGTAATAGGTATTTTTGTGATATTTTCATTACCACATCAAGGAAAATGAAAATATGGACACAAATGATACCGATTTAGTTCGAGGCTCTGCCTCACCGGCTGGTGCTGGTCCTAGCACTGGTCTTAGGGTTGCGACCTTGAAGTCCGGCCTTGATTCTGGTAGGGGTGCTCAGCCTAATATTGGTGGTAAAAAGAAAAAGAAACTTAAGCCATCAAAGGTCAGGCACAACCAGAGAAGGCTTTGTTTGAAAATAATTAACAGACTAAGCCAACTCGATGGAACGAAGCTCTCCGAACGTGAGAGGGCGTCGCTATCATGGGCGAAAGGAGTCATTGAAGAACAGGACAAACTTTCGGCAATGCGCGCATCTGACAAACAGAGCGCTGTTTCGGCCTCGTCATCGAAGTCTGGTAAAAGGTTGCGCTCGCCCGACGAGAAACCTTTACCTAAAAGATCTAAGGTGACCGGCAACGTCTGGACTCAGTCTTTTAGTGAAGTGGTGAAAGGTAACTTCGTTAGGGCTGTGATAAACAGGCAAAATGGGGATTGTAGTATTCCAAGGGACAAGTGGAGTTTAGTTGAAACTAAACTAAATGAAATCTACTATAGGCTTCTTGAGAGTATGCCTGATTTTCTCCCTACTACTGTCAACGCAGGTTGGTATCAGGGGCGAGTAAAACTCGTTGCTTTTGGAAACGAAAGATCCGCAGCCGTGTTTAAGGTTGCCATTAGCCAAGTGGGAGAGTTATGGCCTGGAGCCAGACTGGACGTTGTGGAAAAACATGATATCCCCTCGCAACCCAGAGCTCATGCATGGATCCCAATGGCTACAAGTGACACTGCGGTGATTCTAAAGATGATAAAAGTCTGCAATCCTGACCTTCCAACTCAGAATTGGCAAATTGCCAGATTGGGTGAGATGGAGGGCGCTCGTCGTCAAGCAGTGGTCTTGGTTAATGAGGAATCGCTTCCGCTTTTAGCCAGGACTGACGGCATTATTAGATTTGGCTTTTTTCATATAAGAGTCAATGTCTACAAGGGCGACCAGAAGCCTATTTTGGAAGCAGACAAGCCAGTGGCAGAGTCGGCTGGGGAGGAGAATCTGGAAAAGGTTGATATTCAGCTGACCGATTCTAGGCTGATGGGAGATGCATCTGGCATTTTCGAAACCGAATCTGGTAACGAATGCGACCTCTGTGATGGCATGGAGGATAAAGCTGATGCCACTATGGGTGACATTCAGGACGAGGCCCATGCAGTGAGGAATTCGGAGAGTTCTGTTGCCTCCGATTCAGAACAGATGGGACACATATCCGGCTTATTCGAAACCGAATCTGGGGACGAATGCGACCTCTATGATAACACGGAGGATGAAGCCAATAACACGGTGGTGGAAAGGATGGTGGAAAAAAAGCAAGATGTTGCGGTTCCTACAAATAAACCTCCATCACTGTAAGGCAGCCTCAGCTGCACTATTGCTGCGCCTGACGACAGGAGCAGTTGACTTGATTTTTATCCAAGAGCCCTGGGTGCGGGGTGGCAGGGTTTGCGGATTGAAGACCCCTGGGTTTAAGTTGATGGTTGCCAAAGGTGAGGGCTCACCAAGAGCCTGCATCTTGGCGAAAAATGGCTTAAACATATTCTTTTTATCAACTTTTAGTGATATGGATGTTACAGCGGCTAGCTTAGAGCTTCATGGGAAATCTATTTGGCTCGCCTCTGCGTATTTTCCTAATCCGGGGCCAATACCCCCGGAGAAGGTTGGCGGTCTGATTCGGGAGTCTGAATCTAGGGGACACCAGTTACTAGTGTGCTGTGATGCTAATGCACATCATTCGATATGGGGTAGTACAGACACAAATGATAGAGGCGAATCACTTTTGGAGTTTTTGTTAAGCACTAACCTGTATATTTGTAACAAGGGTAGTGAACCAACTTTCGTTACAAGTACGCGGCAAGAGGTTCTTGACGTAACACTTGTATCAGATACATTGTCTGACAGAATTGATGACTGGAGAGTTTTGGAAGAGCATTCTTTCTCAGATCATCGCTACATTGAGTTTTTACTCAGGGAGCGTGCCCCGGTTGAGACAGTCTCTAGAAATCTGAGAAGAACAAACTGGGTGAAATATAGGGAGACTTTTTCTTTGCTTTTGGATGAAGTACCCCTATCTGAACCGCATAGTTTAGCGGAAATTGACTGTCTGGTTGACCATATAACAAATGTTTGTAATAGGTGCCTGGATGCGTCTTGCCCTTCTGCAAAGCCTAGATGGAAAAAAAAGCCACCTTGGTGGTCAAATGAGTTGCAGACGAGCAGAGATTCCTGCAGAAAGCTCTTTAATAAGGCTAAATTTTCAAGAGCGGACGAGGACTGGTCTGCATACAGGCTGCAACTTAAGAGTTATAAAAAGATGATCAGAAATGCAAAATGTGATTCTTGGAAAAACTTCTGTGGAAACATAGAAGACGTTTCTGAGGCATCCAGGCTGCGCAAGGTTCTGGCTTCTTCTCCTTGCACCCTAGGATACCTGAAAGATCCTAATGGGGTGTGGTCTTCCTCCAGTGGAGAGTCGCTGGATCTCCTTTTAAACACGCATTTTCCGGGCAATTCCATGACGCCGTTTCAAGCTTTGGAACGTTCTGACGCCCAAGCATCTGAAATTGCTTCGGAAATAATAAATATGCCAACATTAATCTGGGCGATAAAAAGCTTCAGGCCCTATAAATCCCCGGGACCTGATGGTATAATCCCGGCTGAGTTGCAGCAAGTGTTGGACTATATAGCCCCGTTGCTGTATAATCTATACACAGCATGCATCAACTGGTCGTATATTCCTTTAAAGTGGAGGGATACCAGAGTCGTATTTATCCCGAAGGCTGGGAAAAGTTCCCACACAGCTCCGAAGGATTTCAGACCAATTAGTCTGTCTTCTTTTTTGTTAAAGACAATGGAACGAATGATAGACTCATATTTGCGTAGAGTGATTGACCCGAGGTTGCTTTCGACAAAGCAACATGCATACAGCAAGGGACGATCAACGGAAACAGCTCTTCATGAGCTCGTTGGTACCATCGAGAGATCGCTTTCGGTAAAGGAGTACACTATGGTGGCCTTTCTTGATATTGAGGGGGCTTTTAATAATGTCATTCCAGAATCGATAATATTGGCATTGTCTGGTCTGGGAGTAAAGCGTGAAATCGTTTTAATGGTGGAAAACCTACTTGCCAATAGACGTATAACGTCTGAATTGGGAGCGTCCGTCATATCTCGATTTGTCAATAGGGGCACACCACAAGGAGGTGTTCTTTCGCCGCTTCTTTGGAACCTGGCACTGAATTCAATGCTACTATCTCTAGAAGCACGTGGTTGTCATGTTATCGCATATGCTGACGATGTCGCGATAGCGGTAAAGGGGAAGCATCTGCCAACATTGCGGGACATTCTTCAGGGTTCTCTGAAAGATCTGTCTAAATGGGCAAGAGACTGTGGTATAGGAGTTAATCCCAGTAAAACAGAGCTTGTTTTGTTTACAAGGAAAAATAAGATTCCTGCTTTTGATCCTATTTCTCTGGACGGTACTGAAATCACCTTCTCAGATGGAGCCAAGTATCTTGGAGTATTTCTAGATAGGAAGCTGAATTTCAGGCGTAATATTGAGGAACGGGTGAGAAAAGCAACGATTGCTTTGTATTCCTGTAAAAGGGCCATTGGAAAACGATGGGGTTTTAGCCCTCAAGTCGTTCATTGGATCTATACAGCAGTGGTGCGTCCAATTTTGCTGTATGGAATCATTGTCTGGTGGCCTGCTTTGGAAACAAAAGCGAACTTTGTCTTTATCACGAAGGTACAGAGAATGGCGTCAATGTGCATCACTGGTGCTCTTCGTACTACACCTACGGCTGCATTAGAAATCCTCCTTCACCTGATACCCTTGGACATATTGGGTAGGCAGTATGCGGCTGCGTCGGCAATTCGACTTAATAGCACGCTGCAATGGAGGAGCAGTGATTGTGGCCATAGCGCGATCTTGAAAAAGATAACAATACCACAAAATGTGGACTGTGCTCCCTCTTTGAGCCTCTTTGAGCGCCACTTTACCACTATGATACCATCCAGGGAGTCTTGGATGGGGGATACTCCGGGTAGTGGAGCTACCATAAATTTTTACACAGATGGATCGAGGCTGCACGAACAAGTGGGCTTTGGGGTCTATTCGGAAGAGCTTGGATTGAGCCTGGCTCGTAGATTGCCAGATCATTGCAGTGTTTACCAGGCAGAGATGCTGGCAATAAAGGAAGTGGCTGACTGGTTGAGCTGCAATGTCTTGTCTACAACCGCAGTCAACATCTATACTGACAGTCAAGCCGCGGTCAAGTCCCTGGATTCAATGTTTCTGAAAACAAGATCTGCCCTTAACTGCCGCACGTCTTTAAATGAGATGGCCAAGCAGTTTAACATACGACTCATATGGGTCCCAGGGCACAGAGACATTCCAGGGAATTGCAAAGCCGATGAGCTTGCAAGACTAGGAACTACCTTACAGGTTCCAACAGAATTGGAATGTGTTGGTATGCCTCTAGAAACTTGCAAGCAAAACCTACGGCTTTGTTCTGCGACGGAGACTAATCAAAGATGGGCAAATGGATGGACGTGTGAGACAACACGACTGATTTGGCCTTCTCTTAATCAGGGGCGCACAAGTGAGCTGATATCGCTTCCAAGAGGAGAGATTTCGACGGTGGTTTCTATAATTACCGGACACTGTCTTATAGGGAAGCACGCAGAGCGGTTAAATGTGCCGTCGAATGACTTTTGCCGAAGTTGCATGGATGAAGAGGAGTTGGAAACTATCGAACACTTTATTTGCCATTGCCCGGCACTTTCTGGTCAGCGACTTGCTTCACTGGGATCTAGGGAGCTGTACGATCTTTCTGATTTGTCGGATGTCAAAATACAACATCTAAGGAGTTTCATAAGAAGCTCAAACTGGTTTAACGACAGGGACTAGTAGGGAAACCTATTACGATCCCGTGGTATCACAATGGACCTCAGAGTCTACGTGTGTTGACGTAAAACGTCAGCAGCCACTTACAACCTAACCTAACCTAACCTAGAAAAAGCATACTACAATCAGTGTTGCCAATTTAGCCATTTTCCGGCTAGATTTAGCTCCTTTTGAACTCGTTTAGCCGGAGAAAATGGCATTTAGCTCTTAGCCGTTTTTTTAGCAATTTTCGAAACTATTTTAGCAGTTTTTTAGCCATTTTTGAGTTTTCGGTTAAAAAGTAATTTTTAGTGTGTTTTTTATATTAAAATAGAGAATTAATTGGTTTTTAAGTTTGTACAGATCGATCACAGACTCTAATACTATTTGTTATAAAAGTTTAAGTTGAAAAATGTAGGAGAAAATTTAATTTTTAAAAATTATAGACATTTCTGGTATTCCCATACCAGTTTTAAACACTTTAGTTATGTGTTATCATTATTTTTATTAACACTAGTCTGGAATAAAATCACGCATATTTTTGTCATATTCACACCATAAACATTATACTAAATTGTAGACGATCTACCGATGCCCGTTTCTCTGTCTTTTAAAAATACGCTAACGTTCAAAACTCAACTTGAAGGTTGATTGCTGAATCTTGGCATATATATTTTTGGAATTCTTCTGGTTAGGTTTCAGCGAAATGTCCCAAGGGTAAAAAGTTTCACCTCGAATTCACGTGTTGCTATTTTTTTAAGCCAAAATAACTAAAAAAGATTTTTTACTTAAATAAATTTTTTGCAGTCAAAATTTTTATATATTTTTTTATAAAAAATTTAAACATAAAATATTTAAATCATTAGAAAAGTGTTTTGTACTCTCTTCATTTTATCTAAAATATGTCAGAACAGTAACAAAAGATCTCCTTATTTTAATATATGTATCAAAAAAGGTACAAAATATGAATTTACATTAGTTTTTCTCAAAAAGTAAAATATATATTTTAGCCTTTTTTTAGCCATTTTTTAGCCGTTTTTTAGCCGTTTTTTCAAAAGGATTTAGCCGTTTTTGATTACCAAGTTCTGGCAACACTGACTACAATGCTAGACAAACCTAGCAAATCTAGTTGACCACATTTTGTGTTATAAAATTTTAAAAATATTTTAATAATTTATCTATCAAATAAAATAAACAGAAGAAACACGAAAAAAAGTTAAATTCGACCTTGCCGAATGTATAGATACCCTCCACAATCTAAAAAAAAGATTTTTTGCCAAAATAAATTCTTAAAAAAAAAACGCGGAAAAAATTTTTTGGTGAAAAAAAAAATTCCGCGATTTTTTTTTTATTTGTTACAAATAGATTTGTACTTGCAAAAATACCACTCTTTGTCCAATTCTGTTCACATATGCCAACCAGCGCCAATTTAAAGCAATTTGTATTTTTAGGTTATGTAGAATGTACTAAAATTTATGAGGTGTTTTTACATTTTCGTTCATAACTTCTGAACCGCTGAATACCAATCAACTTAGGACAACAACAAGTAAATATGCCAGGTCTGAGTCATATATGTTAAATACATTAGTCGTGCTCACCATTTCCACAGACGGGCATCGCTAGAATGTCTTAGAATCGATCACTGATCGGCAAGGCCGAATTTAACTTTTGTCTTGATATTGTTTAAATATACATTTTTTTTAATTAACCAATACTCGGGGGATGTCCCCTTTAAATGCATTGCATTGTGTTGGTAATTAGGAAAATAGGTTATGGTAAGGAGGAAGTTTGTGGGTTCTTGAAGACCTCTGCAGGAAGTATATTCCACATACGGATTGTTCGACTTATAAGTAAATTGTCTCTGTAATGCGTTGTGCGGTACACTGTTCAATCGATAACAAATGGATGAGCCCTGCTAGACAAGCGAGTACTACGAACAAAAACCCGTGCTCGCGAAATCAGTTCGATTATCTCAGCAGAATACTTACCATGGTAATATCGGTAGAACAGTGTTGCACCACCCCAAATTCCCACGATGCTCCAAAGAGTCAATAGAGTTGGATACCCTACTGTCATTGATTAGCTTCGATACTCTTCTTTGAACACGGTCCAGAAACTTCAAAATAGACTCTGAAGCCCCTGCCCATATATGGGAGTTGTGTTACATCTTCGGGAGGAGAGAAGTAATTCTTGTACCGTTCTAAAAAACCAAGCCACTTGAGTGCTTCTTTCGACACCTTAAAAACATTTTTATTCCAACGGAATTCACACTTAATTTTCATGCCCAGAACATCAAGAGTATCCGATTTCTACAAACGACAATGTTAGTTCCACAACTCGTCTATCTGTCAATATACAACATTGGGTCCTGCGTGCATTAAAATCGACCTTTTTGGCCAGACCCCACTGGGAGGTTGTCAAAAGGTCCTGATTGAGAGTGTCATTCATATTCTGTCGCACGAGCCCAACCTAGGAGACCCCACTGGGAGATTGTCAAAATGTCCTGACTGAGAGTGTCATTCATATTCTGTCGCACGAGCCCAACCTCTTAAAGGATTAGCCTTTGATCGTAGGAAAAGGAATGACAAATGTTGCAGTCGTCAGCAAATGAGTAGATAGGGTTGTAAGTTTGACTAAGAAGAGCACTAAAGAGAAAGAGTAGAAGAAAGAACAAAACCTTGCGGTATACCTGAGTTAAAAAGAAACATATCCGATGAAACCCCAACTATATATAAATCGAGAGAAATCATTACCTACACCAAAACCAATAAGTTTAGATACATGTGCGTCGTGCCACACTCGATCGAACGCCTTGTAAACATCCAAAGCAACCACCTTACTTTCACCAAATTGGTGAATAGAACGACTCCAACGTTCCGAAAGGAATGCCATCAGGTCAACAGAACGACGTTTACGGATGCCATACAGTCGGTCACAGAAAAGTGACTCTGACTCCAGATAATCAACAAGGTGACGTTTTACCATGCTCTCCATCTCCTCGAGAGCATAGAACAAATTGATATCGGGCGATAGTTGTCAGGGTTCAAAGATGCATCCATTTTAGGGATTGGTTGAACGTTGGCCACCTTCCAGCTAGAAATGTAGATACCCTGAACGGATTTGCCAACGGACGGGCTAAGGTCGAGGAGCACTGGCCTAGCACCAGAGCTGGTATGCCATCGGGTCCTGATGACTTATTTACGTTGAGATTCTCAAGTACCCTATTAACTGCACGAGCTCGAAAGAATATCTTGGGCATAGTTTCTTTTAAGTTCTGGGAGTGGTTGATCGCTTTCCGGCAAGAACGAATTCTAACAAATAGTCCAGCGAAAAGATTAGCCTTATCAACCGGGTCTGTAAGCACTTGGGCATCTTTTATGAGAGTCGGGATAGAAGAACTAGCATTGTCTCTTACCCTC
The DNA here is from genome assembly GCA_963921195.1 of Pegoplata infirma. Taxonomy (NCBI): domain Eukaryota; kingdom Metazoa; phylum Arthropoda; class Insecta; order Diptera; family Anthomyiidae; genus Pegoplata; species Pegoplata infirma. Next base: position 217,083,783 of record OY992538.1, read on the forward strand.
TTTACGAATGACCAAAAGCTCTTGCTACCCCGAGGGGCAGAAAGAACTTTAGCACGTACATGCTGTTCGTATAGAAGTTTTTTGCGTCTTAGTAAATTGGAACAATTTGTTTTAGCTTGTTTGCGCCGCATATCAGAATTGTCGTTTTTGTCATTCCGCCAATTTCTTTACTATTTTTTCGACCAAGGCTTAAATTCCTTAACATATCTGCTACTAAGTGAGTTGACTCTTTAGGAATACATTCTTGTACACATTCATGCACACCGAAAAAAATTGAAGAGAATAAAAAAAAAATATTTAAAAAGCACACGCCCCGTGATTTTGATTAATTACCTTACGGCTTTGACAGAGTGCTTGTTTCACACAAATGAAGTTGTTTTTTTTTCGTTTAAAATTTTTTTCCGTCGGTTTTGGTTTTATTTCGGCGGGTTTCTTTTTTGTTGTTTTAAACTCAAAGTAATACACGATTTTTATGTTTGTTTTGTGTTGTTGTTTGTTTTCCTTATAGCTGCTGCTGCTGCCTTTTTTGTCGATTTGTTTAAGCGTGATTTGAATACACCATGCCTCACCACATACCCACATTAAAGGAGTTTGGTTGAATTGTAGAATAAATGAACGATGGTTGTGTTGTTGCATTTTCAAAGGATTGTAAAATTAAAAAAAAAAATACAAGAGATTGAAAAGAAAAATATTATTAAAAATTTATGTGTATAAAAAGGAAGAAAAATTGGGTGAAATGAAATAATTAAAGAAATTTATTTTATTAAAAAAGGGGTTGGGGGAAAAAAATTAAACCTAAATATAAAGAAAGTTCAAGAAATGGCAACCAAACTTAGTTGGATTTGCTTGGATTTATTCTGGTCCGAAGATCCTTGAGGTTGTCTGGATGGGAAAAAATTAAGACCTCTTCGCACTCTTATCAATAAAGGCTGGAACTGTGGTAACCATCATCATCATCGTTCACTGAGTTTTTCTTCAGGGAGCGTGGCCCGGTGAAGACAGTCTCTAGAAATCTGAAGCGAACAAACTGGGTGAAAAGTAGGGAGACTTTTTCTGGGCTTTTGGATGGAGTACCCTTATCTGCACCGCATATTTAGCGGGAATTGACTGTCTGCTTGACCATATAACAAATGTTTGTTAGAGGTCGCTGGATGACGATTACCCTTCTGCAAAGCCAAGGGGCAAAAAGAGATAGCTTGGTCTTCAAATGAGTTTCAGAAGAGTAGAAATTCCTGCAGAAAGTTCTTTGATATGGCAAAATCTTCAAGAGCGGACTTGGAGTAGCCTGCATATAGGATTCAACCTAAGAGTTATAACAAGATGATCAAAACTGCCAAATGTAATTTTGGAAAAACTTCAGTGGAACCATAGAAAACCTTTGGATTCTTATACTTACACCCTGTGATACCTGAAGAATCCTTCTGGGGTTTGGTCTACCTCCAGTGGGGAGTCCCTGGATCTCCTTCTTAGCACGCATTTTCTAAACATTCCTAGACGTTGTTTCAAACTTAGGAACGCTCTGACTCTCAAGCATCTGAAATTGCTTCGAAGATAATAACTATGCCAACATTAGTCTAGGAAGTTGCATTTCAGTCTTTATATTGACGAACGGCCCCTGTAGGTTAGTTGGTAGCGTGCTAACCTATGAAACAGAGGGTCGTGGGTTCGATTCCCACTAAAACCCTTGGTCGATTTCGCTACAAGAGACGACGGTCTTTGTTACCAGTTCGCGGTTAGGTTTTAACTATTAAAAATGATTTGTAAGTGCCATCAACTGGATAATCGACAACAAAACAACGGAGTGTTGCGAACAAAAACTCGGGCTCTTGGGATAAGTTCACTTATCTCAGCAGGACACTTTCCATGGTAATATCGATAGAACAGAGTCACACAACCCACATTCCGACGATGCTCCAATGAGTCAATAGAGTTGGACACGCTTTTGTCATTGATAAGCATCAGCGCCTTCCTTTGCAGAGCTCCAAAATAGATTTTGAAGCCCCTGCCCATATATCGGAGTTCTATTCCATCTTCGGTCGAATGTAGGTGGTATAAATAGTAAGGAGATCTGATGAGGTGAAGTACTTCTTACACCGGTTTAAAAAACCGAGACACTTGAATGCTTCTTTCGACACTTGAAAAACTTGTTTATTCCAACGGACATCACACTGAATTTTCTTGCCCAGAACATCAAGAGCGTCAGATTCCTCGATACTTATACCACCCATATGTACAGATGACGCTGTTGATTCCACACTCCTGTGGGTCAACATACAACATTGAGTCTTGCGTGCATTAAACTTGACCCTATTCGCAAGACTCCACTCGGAGATTGTCAACAGGTCTTGATTAAGTGTGTCATTCATAATCTGCCTTTTGCCCTCAACCTCCACAAGGCTTGTCCTACGATCAAAGGAAAATGAATGACAAATGATGCTGTCAACTGTAAAAGAGTAGAAAAGAAAAATAAGAAAAAGGGTAGGAGAAAGAACAGAACCTTGCGGTATCCCTGATTGGAGCTGAAACGCATGCGATGAGAACCCATCTATAACAACACGTATAGTACGATCTCTGAGAAAACTCGAAATAAATCAAGAGAAGTCATTGCCGACACTAAAAGCAAAAGCATTATCCAGAGAAACCACCTTAATCTCACCAAAATGGTGGATTGAACGACACCAACGTTCCGAAAGGAACGCCAACAGATCCCCAGTAGAACGAGTTCCCCAAAAACCATACTGTCGATCCTTTAAAAGTAAGTTTGCATCCAGATACCTAACAAGATGGCAATTTACCATGCTATTCATTACCTTCGAGAGCGCTGAACATATTGCGAATGGGCGGTAATTATCAGGGTTATTAGCCGCACCCTTTTTATGGATTGGCTGCACATTGGCAACCTTCCAACATGATGGGAAGATTCCCGCACGGAAGGATAAGATAAAAAGGTTATCTAGTGGACGTGGTTAGAGCACCAGTGATGGTATACCATCCGGTCCCGGTGACTTATTTACGTTAAGATCCGCAAGAACCCTTTTAACTGCACGAGCTCGGAAAAATATCTTGGGCATAGTATGAGATACCTTTTCGATTTCGGGCAGTGTTTGATTGCTTTACGGCAAGAAAGAATTTCTTGCAACAAGGCCAGCCAAGAAGTTAGCTTTATCAACCGGTTCCGTGAACACTTGGTCGTCTTTTAAAAGAGTAAGGATAGAAGAACTTTTCGTAATACACCTACGGCTGGAAGTGAAATTCTCCTTCACCAAATACCATTGGACACATTGGGTATGTAGTATGCAGCAACGTCGGCAATTCAACTTAATAGCACGCTGCGATCATGAAAAAGATTACGTGTTCAAAGATTCACATATCACATTTTAGAAAAATTAACTTAATGTGCAAGGAGAAATGATGCTTCCGTGGTTAATTAAACTATTAACGTCATTAACTTCGTGACCATCAATTTCCAAATTGGAGGTGTTGTTGGTGTTGATGCATATAACCTTTGAGCTCCACTGAGCAGCTTTGATACCATCCTGGGAGTTTTGGATGAGGAGTATTCCGGGAAGTATAGCCTCTATTAATGTTTACACAGGTGAACCAAAGCTAATCGAGCAAGTAGGCTTCGAAGTCTATTCGGAAGAACCTGGATTCAAGATTTCCAGATCATTGCAGTGCTTACCAGAGATGATAGCAATAAAAGAAGCGGACGACTGGTTAAGTTAGATTTAATTGTCTACAACCACAGTCAGCATCTATTCTGACAGTGAAGCCGCTGTAAAGGTCTTAGAGCCAATGTTTCTGGAAACAAGATCTGCCCTTAACTTCCAAACGTCCTTCAGTGAGATGGCGAAATAGTTTGTCAAACGGCTCATATGGGTACCAGGTCACACAAACAGGGAATGTCCCCCAGGACTGATAACTACCATACAGGTCCCAACGGAATTGGAACGTGTTGGTATGCCTCCAGAAATTTGCCAGCTAAATCTTTGGCTTGTTTGACGATGGAGTCAGCGGTGGGCACATGGATGGACATGTGAGACTACACAAAAGATTTGGCCTTCCAGAAGCGCACAAGCGAACTGTTATTTCCGGAACCTACCTTATAAGAAAGCACGCTAAGCGGTTAAATGTGCCGTCAAATGGCTTTTGTTGGACTTGAATTGACGAGAAGGAGTTGGATACTATAGAACACTTTCATCTGCCATTGGCCTGCACTTTTTTGTCAAAGACTTGCTTTAATGGGATCTAGGTAGCTGCACGATCTTAATGATTTATCGGATGTCAAAATTGGTTTAACGGCAGGCACTAGTAGGGAAACCCCATTACCGTCCCGTGGTATTAGAATGGACCTCAGAGTCTACAACCTAACCTATGGTAACCACCAAGTCGAACTGTCACTGCTGCCATTACCTTTTACATCAGGTGCTTTCTGTAGTTCCGCGGATTCTCAAAACCCATATTATTTATCTTCAATTTTCACTCCACTCTTAACACATTTGTCTACCCATAAAATTTACCAATGCATTGATTTCTTTTCAAACTGAATCACTTTGTGTTGCATTTAATATGTACAATATTATTCCCTAAATAATTAATATGCTAAATTAGTAATAAGACGCTTTATGTATAACAAAACGTTTTAAAATTTTCTGAATTTGAAAGTCATACACAAAAAGAAACTAAAATTTATGATAATACCTAGAATATGCCAACAGATTCCGTCTTGGCTCATATTTATTTACACTCGCACGCCACAACAAAACTCGACGTGTTTTTTTAAGTCATAAACAAGACTCACAATGAAATCAAAAACTTAAAATCGCAACAACATCATCCACTATATCGTTACTTACCACGAGACGAGAATGAGTGTAGAAATGCGGTTACACTAAAAGAAAAAATTGGAACAGTAAACAGAAAAATCTAATGAAAAATATTGAAAAATGAATTCCAAAGAGATGTCAGACTCCACCTGTTTCCCCACCAACTTAGAGCCTTTGCTGGTACATTAATCTGCCAATTCGTTTACAGCGACCCACCCCCTTTTTTCCTATACGCAGGGAACCAAATTAGCTTGACTGTGTGCTGTCGGATATGGAGAAGGCATTTCAAACAGATAGACAAGATTTCCGAGTTCACAGTGTTTAATTTCAAGGCCTTCAGAGCTGCGATGAAGTCCACGAAAATTTATGGCGCAAGGACGTAATTCTCTTGTCATCGTCATCAGCGTTTCCTTATCACTATACTTTTCTGGACTTCAGGGAGATTAGGACATACTGAACTCCTGTGTCCGTACCCATCTCCATCCTCTATCCATCCTTAGAGTTTTTCGCTCAGTTTTCTCTTATTTGTACTTGGACTTTGGAAGTTCTGACAAAGTTTGTCTGTGGTGCGAACTAATAGCACAAGTGATAGCCACACATGCCAATCATTGTACCCTCTCATATCTACCTGTTTGTCAATCTCTGATTTATCTTCTCAGTATAACGTGGTTTGCTTCTAAAAGTGTAAGGTAGTTCCAGTTTTGCAAGAGCTTCGGCACTTTAGTCCCTGATAAGTTCTTGTGATCTACATGAGTCGAATTTTGAATTGCGCTAGCTAAGGTGGTCTGACCTTGTTTTCGCTAACATTGACTTCAGGGGTCTGACCGCGGATTAATTCTTAATATCAATCAGTCAGCTTCTTCCTTAATTTCCAGCATCTCTGCTATGCAAGCAAAGATTCTCGGTTCTCTCTCTTCCCAATTATTTTCTTAAGTGTACTTAAGGTTTCGTTCATTTATTTTCATTTTTCGTAGAATTTAACTTTAACACTCACAACGAGAAAAAACAAAAGAAGAAGAAAAAAAAAAGTTAAAAAATATAAAAATCAAAAGTATTTTATGTTTTATAACAGTCATAAAGTTATGCACAAAATGTGACATTTTTATGACATTATGACGTTTGTTTTTTGTTGTTATTTGTTATTATTGGGCAGCTTAAAGTACAAGTAACATAGTAAGTTTTGTTGTTCTGGTATGACAGTTTTTTTTTCTGTATTTTGTGGTTGTATTTACTTTTTTTATACGTTAAGCTTCAGCGGCAATGGTGTATGGACCAATTTACTTGTATACGGATTTAATGGGAGATTTCGGATGATGTTGTTTTTGTTTGTTACTTCAACTGTGTTATATTTTATATTTTGTTTCTCTTCATCTCTCGTTTTAAGTGAAATGAAATATGATACCAAATAAAAACCAAATTAAAAGCGATAAAAATCATTTCAACTTCAACTCACAAATATGGTAAGAATATATACGAAGAGAAAAAGGTTGGGGTTTTTGTGTAGGGCAGAAGATAAAGTTGTGAAAAAAGTACTTTTCTTGGGACTTTTAGAGACAACGGTGAATAAAAGTACATAATTTTGGAAAAAGTAATTTTTGAGAAAAGTACTTTTTGAAAAAGTGCTTTTTGTAAAAAGTACTTTTTGAAAAAAGTACTTTTTGTAAAAAGTACTTTTGGTAGAAAGGACTTTTGAAAAAAGTACTTTTGAAATAAAGTACTTTTAAAAAAAGATCTAATGGAAAAAAAGTACTTTTATTAAAAAGTACTTTTTTCCTAAAGTCCTTTCTACCAAAAGTACTTTTGTGTAAAAGTCCTTTTAGAGACACCAGTGAATAAAAGTACATCATTTTGGAAAAAGTTGTTTTTGGAAAAAGTAATTTTTGAAAAAACTACTTTTTGAAAAAAGTACTTTTTGAAAAATGTACTTTTGGTAGAAAGGACTTTTGGAAAAAAGTACTTTTGAAATAAAGTACTTTTGAAAAAAGTAATAATGGAAAAATGTACTTTTATTAAAAAGTACTTTTTTCCTAAAGTCCTTTCTACCAAAACTACTTTTGTGTAAAAGTCCTTTCAACCAAAAATACTTCTGTGTAAAAGTCCTTTCTACCAAAAAAACTGTTTTTTCAAATGTAATTTTTTCCAAAAGTATTTTTTTCAAAAAGTACTTTTTTTCAAAAATTACTTTTTTTCAAAATTATGTACTTTTATTCACTGGTGCCTCTAAAAGTCCTTTTTTTCCAAAAATAACTTAAGGAAAAAAGTATTTTTGGAAAAAATTAATTTTGCAAAAAAGTACTTTTGGAAAAAAGTATTTTTGGAACAAAGTACTTTTGGAAAAAATTACATTTGAAAAAAAGTATTTTTGGGAAAAAGTACTTTTGGGAAAAGTACTTTTAGTAAAAAGTACTTTTAGTAAAAAGTACTTTTAGTAAAAAGTACTTTTAGTAAAAAGTACTTTTAGTACTTTTAGAAAAAAGTACTTTAGAAAAAAGTACTTTCGGTAGAAAGGACTTTTGGAAAAAAGTGCATTTGGAAAAAGTACTTTTGAAAAAAAGTACTTTTAAAAAAAGTCCTTTTAAAAAAAGTATTTTTGTCTTTTGGAAAATGGAATTTTGAAACAAGTATTTTTTCGAAAAGTCAATTTTCCAAAAGCACTTTTCTCTAAAAGTACATTTATGAAATTGGTGTCGACACCAGGAATTTTTTTTATTACAAGGTTTGTCGTTACCGCTCGTTTTAAGTGAATTGAAAGATGTTACCAAACAGAATTATAAGCGAAAAAATTTGTGAGGTTTGTGTGTAGTGAGAAAGATTAAAGTTGGGAAAGAAGAGTACTTTTTTTTGAGATACCCGGAGATAAAAGTACTTTTGGGAAAAAGTTGCGTTTTAAATCAGTGCCCAAAAGCTCTTTTTAAAAAAAGGACTTTTGGGAAAGAGTACTTTTGGGAAAAAGTACTTTTGAGAAAAATTACTTTTCGGAAAAGGTACTTTTGGGAAAAAGTACTTTTGGCAAAAGGTACTTTAGGAAAAAAGTACTTTTGGGAAATAGTATTTTCAGGAAAAAGTACTTTTGGAAGTAAGTATTTTCGAAAAAAGTACTTTATGAAATAAGTACTTTTGAAAAAAGTATATTTGGAAAATGGAATTATGAAAAAAAGGAATTTTTTTCGACACCTATGATTTTTTTTTTATCATGGTTTTAAAATTCTACAAATCAATGAAGAAACCATGAAAACAAATAAAGTACTTATGGCTTCCAAAAGATTCTTAAACCATAGAATCTAGTATCGTAGAATCAGTGATGTGGCTAAAAATCTAAAAATTTGGTTCAAGAATCATGGATTTATAATGATTTTGTATTTTTATAATTTTGTAAAATTTTCTTGATGTTCCAAAAATTGTGTTTTAGTACCATTTAGAAATTTCCCCTTTTGACCATCTCTATTCCCTGTAAGTTTATTACTTGATTTTTTTTTTAATTTTTTTTTTTGCCTTACCATAATTCTTATTCTCTGTAACTATATATATTTTTATTTCATTTTTATTTAAGGCCTCATATTTGTTATTCAATGTTATTAAGGTCATAAAATTTGTAATAGTAGGTGTGAATTATCACTGTATTGTTTGTTTGTGAAGTTTTTAAAATTAAAGTGTCAGATTTCTTAAGAACTTGGTGGTTATTATTAAAAGGGATTTTTTTTCATGATTTTGAAAAGAAATCAAAAAACATGCACCCACATGTTGTTAATATAATTGGCATAAACAAAAGAGGATTAATTAAAAGTTTAATCAAATATAAAAAAATTTCCAAACGGAAATACTTTAAGAATGAATGACAGGCAGAACGAATGAAGTTATTTGAAATACAAGTCAATTTAAATAAAATTACAGGTAAGATTTGGGAGACAAGGCGGATGTTTATTTTTTTTAGACTATTTGAAAGTTTTTATGAATATAATATCTGAAATTTGTGAGAGGATGATAAGGCCTCAATAACACAGGCCAACAAATTTTTAACCCATAGACCAGAGTAAACTTTTCTAAGGGTTTGAGTTGCGCTGAATCCGAATCTGATCTCAGAATTTGACTATCAAATAAGGTTTACCATGTAATGCATTACATAGATAGAAAATCTACCAAAATACAATTAAATCAGATTTTCCAAAAAATACCAACTTATAATCAGAAATTGCAAATTTTCTTAGAATGTTTTGTTCCGATAAGGGATCCTTTATTTTAAATTTCAAGTTTTAAGAACCCTTATTTCAGGAGATAGAAAAAGTACCATAGTACAATAAAATCGGAATTTCAAAATGGTACTTATTTCCAAAAAGTACTTTTTCACTTTTTTTTCGAGAGAACCTACATTCCAAATTCAAAGTTTTTAGGATCTTTATTTCATGAAATATAAAAAGTACAAAGTAAAACTCCCTTAAAATCGGGACTTCCAAAAATCCAGATTAGAGATTAGATTGAGACACTGAGACCAGAAAGACAAAAATGGGTGCCCAAGGTTAGGTTGTAAGGGGCTGCTGACGTTTTACGTCAGCACACATAGAATCTGACGTCCATTGTGATACCACGGGACTGCAATAGGTTTCCCAATTTGAGCTTCTTATGAAACTCCTAAGATATTGAATTTTGACATCTGACAAATCAGCAAGATCGTACAGCTCCCTAGATCCCAGTGCAGCAAGTCTCTGACCAGAAAATACCCGCAATGGCAGATGAATTGTTCGATAGTTTCTAACTCCTCTTCTTCCATGCAACTCCGGTAAAAGTCATTTGACGGCACATTTAACCGCTCTGCGTGCTTCTCTATAAGACAGTGTCCGGTAATTACAGCAATCACCATCGAAATCTCTCCTCTTGGAAGTGATATCATCTCACTTGTGCTCTTCTGCTTAAGAGAGGACCAGATCTGCTGTGTTGTCTCACACTTCCATTCGTTTGCCCATCTCTTTTTAGTCTCCATCAAGGAACAAAGTCGTAGATTTTGCTTGAAAGTTTCTAGAGGCATACCAACACATTCCAATTCTGTTGGAACCTGTAAGTTAGTTCCTAGTCTTGCAAACTCATCGGCTTTGCAATTCCCTGGAATGTCTCTGCGCGCTGGTCCCCAAATGAGTCGTACACCCAAAAAAAAAACGTGGGTATTCAATACTAAAAATTTGACTAATTTTAGTCCAAAAGGACCTAGTGCAGAAATTGGTAACCAATACTAAAATTTTTAACTAATATTAGTCAAATCCAGTAAAAATTACTAATGTTAGTACTTTGAAGATACTAAAATTAGTAACGAATTAGTAGATTTTGGTACAATATCACTTACTAAACCTTTTACTGTAGAATTATTTTGAGTGTAGGTCAAACTCCTTGGCCATCTCATTTAAAGACGTGCGGCAGTTAAGGGCAGATCTTGTTTTTAGAAATATTGACTCCATGCACTTGACCGCGGCTTGACTGTCAGAATAGATATTGACTTCCTATATTGCCAGCATCTCTGCCTGGTTAACACTGCAATGATCTGGCAATCTTCGCGCCACGCTCAATCCAAGCTCTTCCGAATAGACTCCAAATCCCACTTCTTCGTGCAGCCTTGATACAGCTGTGTAAAAATATTTGGAATCTCCACTACTCAGAATGCCACGCATCTAAGACTCCTTGGATGGTATCATAATGGTAGAGTGGCGGTCAAAAAGGCTCCTAGAGGGAGCACAGTCCACATTTTGTGGTATTGTTATCTTCTCTAAGATCGCGCTATGGCCACAATCGCTGCTCCTCCATTGCAGTGTGCTATTAAGTCGAATCGCCGACGTAGCCGCACACTGCCTACCCAATATGTGAAATGCTATCAGGTGAAGGAGGATTTTAAATGCAGCCGTAAATGTAATACGAAGAGCACCAGTGATGCAGATCGACGCCATTATCTGTACCTTCCTGATAATGACAAAGTTCGTTATTGTCTCTAAAGCAGGCCACCAGATAATGGCTATATAAAGCAGAATTGTACGCACCACTGCTGTATAAATCCAATTAACGACTTTGGGGCTACAACCCCATCGTTTTCTAATGGACCTTTTATGGGAATATAAATTGCTTTTCTCACCCGTTCCTCAATATTACCCCTGAAATTCAACTTGGGTGCGCGCTCATAAAGCCTAGAATCCTTTTTGGTCAGCGTTTCATATGTCAGCCGGAGATATTAACTGTCCCCCACATGTTGAAGTCTGGTGATCGAGATACGATTGTGGTGTTGTTTTTGGCCCAAATATCAATCACAAGGAACGATAAGTGAGCAGGTGCATAATCGTGATTCAATTAATTATATTTTTTCCGAATCCGGTGGATTTTTTCATATTACGACTCGCAATTGGTGCGTAACAGCACGGTAATATTCTCCATATGCGTTGTGTGACCTTGTGGTAGCAATTCATGATACTCTACGCCACGGTAATCGGGGACAGTAAGCGGATCCTTGACATTCTGTCTTGGTTCTTCTGGGATCTTTAATTGGGAAGATTGGGATTTGGTTTCGACACTTTTTGAAGTCACTTCGTATGTAGATGGGGTTTTAACAAGAAGGTCTTTTACAGGGCACCCACCGTTTGTCCTGAAACTTGAATATGGGAATGAGGGGGCAGAAATAAGAGTTACGTGTTTTTTTTAGCTGCCCAATCTCAAATTTAAAAAAGGGTTGCCACCTTATGGAAAAATAAGGGCTTTTGGGAAAATCCGCACAAAAGCCGAACTAGCAGGAATTTTGCCAAACGAAAAAATACGGGTCTGCTTAATTTTCATAGAGATTATTATATGTGATTTTGGCGGTCGTACGTATATACATCGCCATATAAACTACCCCAAAGATTATTCATTTTTGACGATAACGAACTTAACGAAGCCGAATTTGGACACGGCCGATACACCATTGGATAAGACTTCAAAAAACCTTTCGACCTGTATTAAATGTTTATATAGTTTCTTTAAAAGAAATGGGAAAAATCCTCAAAAAACGAAAAAAAAATCCCGATTTTCCCCCTCCCTTTTGACCCGCTAAATGTGAGATTGGGCAGCTAAGAAAAAACAGAAAGCTCTTATTTTCCTCCCCTCTTTCCCATATACAAGTTTCAGGGGAATCGGTGGGTGCCCTGTGAAAGACCTTTCTTGTAAGTCGCAGTGTGGAGGATATTTCTGATTCGTCACAGCTGACGATAGGATTCTTATGTTCTTTCTTACTATCAAACTTTCCATTAGCATATTCCTACAACTTTCAAAATTTAATTATTTCCTCTAACAATTTCAAGATCAATAAAATATTTTTTTTTCAACTTCACACAAATCTTAAGTCTGCTTACGATTTATGATGATTTAAAAGATTTTTTTCCATAGAAAAACCAATATCCATTTATAATTTTAACATTCAACAATTTGTCTACCATTAAATTCAAACTAAACACGAATCTACTTTAAAATTTTCAAAAAAAATAAAAACAAAAACCATTGTCTGCACTAGAAACTCCCAGGTATTATTAAAAACACATCGATTATACCCACAAAAATACACAGAAAAAAAACTAGACTGAAATAAAAGGTCCTAAATGCATTTTAAACAAATGACACATTTACGATCAAATGAAGAACTTCATATTTCACACTAATATAATTTTTAGAAGTTGCAGCCGATTTGTTAAGGAAAAACTTAACACACTCCTAAACTCGTAAATAAAATTCAATTAAAACGAAAAAACCGTGTGTGTGTCTAACCGAAATGAGGCACAAAAAGTCATAAAATTATTTTTTGTTTTTTTTTTGTTTTTCGTTTGTAGTGTTAAAAATAGGAGGAGGTATTTGTGAAAAACGCCTTTAAGTGACACCCATAAAAATGCCACATCAACAGAGATGAATAGAAACTATAGACAGTGAAGAAAGGACGGTTGGTGAATGCACAAAATATCTAAAGGCTATGTGTACTGTGTAACATATTAGCTCATAATATTCATACGCGTGTCGGTAAACAATTATTAAATGGAACGAGAAATATGATTTTTATTTTGAATTTTTCTTGAGAAAAAAAAAATATTACACATTTGGAACATATGATGCATATGAGATATAAGAGAATTTTAGGTACACTTCCAACCCCAGATTTGAAGATAAGTCATTCGGCTATTAGTTTTATGTAAGATCTTAGTTTATCTGATACAAAGGCTCCAAGTGCTAACATTAGCAAAAATAAATGGTAAATTTTTTTTTATTTTCAGAAAACTTAAAATGGCGCTATCTCGAAAACTAAGCCAGATAGAGCAAAATAGAGGGCATTTTTGGTTCTTAGAACCTCCATACTTTCGCGGGTCCTCTTCACATGTGTGGACCCTAATGGGACCTAACTTTGGATCCAAAAAAGTTAGCATTCCCGAAAATTTTAAAATGCTCATATCTCGGTAAATATTAGAATTTTTGTAGCTCTCAACACGTAGAACAAGACCGCAAAATAACCAAAAGCTCTCCGAGTAATATTTTTGAAGTTATCGAGTTTTTTAATTCTCAAGACCCCAGTGATCCCCTAAAATCACGTATCTCAAAAACTAAGCAAGGTAGAGCGAAACGGACACAAATTTTGGATCAAAAACTATGACGATTTTTAAGGAACTCAACTAGGTCTAGGCCCATCGGGGTCTGGACCTATCGGGTCCGAATCAATGGGGTCCTCAAATATGTTTGAACTAAGTTAAAAAAAAAAAAATTCAGTTAACTAATTTTTGGCAAAACATTTTTCTTAACTTTACCAAAAAAATTGTGGGTTCAAAATCAGCAAATTTTCTTGTAGGTTTACAAGCTTTTTTTTGCTAACATTACATTTTTTTTTGAGTGTAAGAAATCCATATGAATACAAAATAATCTTTAATAAATTTAAGTCGACACGTTTTTTCGTTCTAGATGCAATGAAACTTTTAAACACTGATATGGCCGATAAGCCGCGACACCCCATCCTTAAAATCATCTCTTAAATATAAGTTTCAGGAAAATCGGCTCAGAAGGGTTGGAATACTTCCTTTGTTAGTGAATTGAGATGTATTTGGAAGTATACTTTTTAGTATAAGGGAAATTGGGAAATATTCAAGGAAATCGAAATGTATGGACTCTAAATTGGATGTATGTAAGATCAAAGTTTATCTGGTTTAAGGCTCCAAGTAGATTTTTAGGAAATTTGCGTTTTTGGAAGACAGGCCCCAAGTTGGGCGCCATTTTTTAATTTCTTTTTTTCACACCTTGACTGCTTGAAATTTGTCTCTCTGACTACTCTTGAGAAATATCTAAGAGAATTTGGATAGATTTGGAAGTTTTCTTTTCAGTATATAGGAAATTGGTAAATATTTAAGGAAATCGCAATTGCCTGTATAGACTCCGAGTAAACTCGCTAAATCGCAGGTACCCGTCTAACGGAAGTATATATCAAAACGTAGGTATAGCCGAGTCATTCGACTTTGTTTCTTGTAAGAGGTTATGTCGTATAAAAAACTCCAAGTTTGTTAAAGGTTTAAATGATTTTCACAATATTCGCGTTTATAGGAAACAGGTCCCTCCTTGGCCGAAATTTTTAGACATGTTATTATTTATTTCGGACTCATAGAGTGACACCTTCTACATTTGGGGTGAAGACATTGTTTAATGAACTCGATTGCCTAAAAAAATGTCGCTCTGACTAATCTAAAGAAATAGCTCAAGGAATAAGTGTAGTTTTAGATATATTGATTTTAGTAACGACGAAGTAGGAAATCGGCTGCCCTTTGCGAGTGCCTGCTCAGCCGAGTGAACTCTTAATATCATGAGCACCCTTCGAATCTTATATTAAGTCAACACCTCTTTTTAAATATAATTTTCACTTTGAGTAAGGTATTAAAATATTCGACAATGCAGTGTATAACCTTTACTTGATTTTTTTTTGCAAAATCTGCGTTAATGAGTGCAATTTGCTCCACTTTTACAAGACAACCATGTTATATATCTCATATGTGAGCATTATGTGTGCGTTGAATATACTCCAACAACTATGGTTTCTTGGTGTGGCATCTACATTTTGGTAAATATTAGGTTGGCATTTAGTTTATATTAAATTTTTTGAAAATAATGTTATGAGGATGCTTAATCTAGCCCAACTTACAGGGCACCCACCGATTGTCCTGAAAAATTAAAATGGGAATGAGGGGGAAAAAAGAGTTTCCTGTTTTTTTTTTAGCTGCCCAATCTCAAATTTAAAAAAAGGTTGTCATTTTATGAAAAAATAAGGGCTTTCGGGAATATCCCAACAAAAGCCGAACTAGCAAGAATTTCGGCAAACGAAAAAATATGGGTCAGCTTAATTTTAATAGAGATTATTATATATGATTTTACATTTTCGAAAATAGAAACTTAACGAAGACGAATTTGAAACGGCCGATACGCCATTAGATTGGCCTTCAATAAACCTCTGGAACTCTATAAAATTTCCATAAATTGGGCAGCTAAGAAAAAACAGGTAATTCTTATTTTCCTCCCCTCTTTCCCATATACAAGTTTAAGGATAATCGGTGGGTGCCCTTTGAGGTACTGCGCAATAACTCCCAAATGAAATAAGTCCCAATGAAATAAGTTCCAAGAAAAATGAATTAACTCCTCACTTTAAAAAATGAAATAACTCCCAAAGAAAAAATGAAATATGTCCCAATATTTGGGAGTTATTTAAAATCAAAATAATAACTCCCAAAAAAAATGAAAGAACTCCCAATGAAATAAGTGCCAAAGAAAATGAAATAAGTTCCCATTGTTGTTTTGTATTAAAAGTTTTCTGCGTAGCCGGCCTTCGGCCGGGCTTAGGGATTACATACTCCATGCATTAAACCCACCCTCTCTACAAACCAAAGCTATTTTGGTTATCAGGCCTTTTTGAGTCATAACAAATTTGATAACGTAAAGGCCTGCTACCCTAGAAAACTTTACTTTGCGGAGAGGGTGGGTTTAATGCATGGATTTTGTAATCCCTAAGCCCGGCCGAAGGCCGGCTACGCAGGAAAAAATTTAAGCAAAAATAAAAAACAATTACACAGAGGTGTATATTGTTTTCAATTAAAATGAAATAAGTCCCACCATTGATGAAATAACTCCCAGTGCTTAACAAGAAATGAAATAACTCCCAATCTATTTTTTGTTGGGGTTTTTTTCATTTGGAAGTTATTTCATAATGAAATAAATCCCAACAAAATTTGTGCAATAAGTCCCACTACACTGGGACTAATTTCATAATGAAATAAGTCATAAATCGTATGTAAAATTTTTGGAAGTTTTTTCATTTTTTTTTTGGGAGTTATTTCATTTGGGAGTTATTGCGCAGTACCGCCCTTTGACCTTCCTTGATAGTCTAGAAATCTTGTTGAAAATATGATAAAATTAGTTGCCTGCAGATAAAATAATAAATATATAGCGAATTCTTTTTCGAAGGATTTTAATATGACAGTCTCTGTAAAATCTAAGGGCTGGACTGGTGGTATTCGTACTACACCTACATCTGCATTAGAAATCCTCCTTCACCTAATATCACTGGACATATTGGGTAGGCAGTATGCGGCTGAATAGCACACTGCAATATAACAGCAGCGATTGTGGCCATCGTAAATAAGATTGTACCATTATGACACCATCCATTGAGTTTTGGATGAGGGGCATTTCGGGGAGAAGAGTCTCCAAAAATTTTGATACAGATATGTACATCGAAGCTACACTAACAAGTGGGATTTTTAGTCTATTCGAAGAGCTTTTGTTGAAACTAGATCGACGAATGCCAGATCGTTCTAGTTTTTTCCAGGCCGGAAGGAAGCAACTGACGGGTTGAGTTGCAATGTCTTGTATATAACCGCAGTCAACATCTATTCTTACAGTCAAGCCGTGGTCAAGTCCCTGTAGTAGATGCGTCTAAAAAAAAATAAGATCTGCCCTTAACTACCACACGTCGGTAAATGAGTTGGGTAGCAGTTTGACATTCGACTCATAAGGGTCCCAGGGCAGCGAAATATTCCTGGGAATTGCAAAGCCGATGAGCTTGCAAGACTACCATACATGTTCCAACAGAATTAAAATGTGTTGGTATGCCCCTAGAAACTTTCAAAAAAAATCTACGGGTTTGTTCCGCGATGGAGTCTGAATGGACGTGTGAGACTACATGACACATTTGGCCTCCTCTTTATCAGAAGCGCACAGCTTATCTTATATCGTGATTAGTGATTTCGACCGTGTTTACCGTAATTACCGGACACTGTCTTATAGGAAAACACAAATAGCTGTTAAATGTTCTGTCAAATGACTTTTGCCGGACGAGCATGGATGAGGAGAAGCAGAAAACTATCGAACATTTTATCTGCCATTGTCTAGCACTTTCTGCTCAGAGACTTTAATAGGATCTAGGGAGCTGCACAGTCATTCTTATTTCTCGGTCCTCAGAATTCAATATCTTGGAGGTTTCATAAATTGGTTTAGCGACAGGAAGTAGTAGGAAAACCTATTACGTTCCACAACGGGCCTCAGTGCCATCAGCAGCCACTTACAACCTAACCAATACTTTAAGAAATCTGAATTAATGATGCAAATCCGTCCTGAATTTCCCTGTAAGAAAAAAATGTTTCCCCCAAACCCAAGAGCTGGATCCGCGCCTGCTGCGGTTGGAGGGTAAAAAAATACAGAGTTATGGTGTCACTTTTATTCTAGTTTAATTTTTTTTGTAGATCATTATTTGTGCAATATTATTGGTCGAAGCTAGTGAAAGGGTCCATTTACAAGGAAGGTCTTTGACAGGGCATCCACCGATTCTCCTGAAAGCTGTGTATGGGAAAGAGGGGAGGAAAAAAGAGTTACTTGTTTTTTTCTTAGCTGCCCAATCTCACGTTTAGCGGGTCCAAGGGGAGGGGGGAAAACGGGATTTTTTTTGATTTTGAGGATTTTTCACATTTTTTCAAAAGAAACTATATGAGAATTTTATACGGATCGAAAGGTTTTCTGAAGGCATATCCAACGGTGTGTAGGTCGTGTCCAAATTCGGCTTCGTTAAGTTCGTTATTGTATAATCGTTGGGGTAGTTTATATGGAGAGGTATAAACGTACGACCTCCAAAATCATATATAATAATCTCGATTAAAATTAAGCTGACCCATATTTTTTCGTTTGGCGAAATTCCTGCTAGTTCGGATTTTATTCGGATTTCTCCGAGAGACCATATGTTTTCATAAGTTAGTAATCTTTTTTTAAACAGGTTAAAAGAACAGGTAGCTCTTATTTTTGTGCCATTAATCCCATATTTAAATTTCAGGACAATCGGTGGGTGCCCTCTGAAATACCTTCCATGTTAGTGATAGAGGGTATAGGGATAGAGGGTACTTTGTCATTACGTTACTAACTCATTGAAATATCGGTCTGGAGCCCCATAAAGTATATATTATTGATCACTGACCGATTTTTAGACATTCTAGCGATGTTCGTCTATCTGACTGTGAAAATGGTGATCACGGCTAAAACATTACTTGTTGTTGCATTTGAGCGATATCGGTCGAGGGGTTCAAAAGTTATGAACAAAAATGTAAGGAGAGTTCGAAAATTTTGGTACATTCAACATAACCTTAAAATACATAATGCTTTAATTCAGCTGCTGCTTGACATATGTGAACAGAATTGAACATCGAATGTTATTTGAGCAAGTACCAACATATTTTTTTTTAAAAATCGCGGATTTTTTTTTACTAAAACTTTTTTCCGCGGAAATTTTTTTATTTTTTTTTTACCTCAAAAGTATTTTTTTTTAATTAAGTTTTTTTCAATAATCACTTTGACATTGTGGAGGGAGGTTATCAACACATTCGACTATTTTAATTTTTTACTTGTTTTTACTGAATGTGTTTTTAGTGGAAGGCCCCAAGTTGGGCGCCATTTTTTGATTTGGACTGCATCGTGCTCGAAAAGACAGTTGGAATGGTATAAAATATTCCGTATAATATCTTAAATTAAATAAAGGATAATCAAAATATTAATCAATTTTATACAGCCCTGGTTCTTATATCGGGGATCATTTCATCCCCGTCCTTCCCGTTTAAGCATACACACTTATACATTTTTTGGTCTCCTCTACCAGAATCAATCGTCAGAAACTTTTTCCAAACAAGTTTTAGGACTAATGCATAAAATTTTGGATTGTACTATCCAAAAAATTATATGCCATTCAAATAATTACCATCCTAGTACAGTGAATAGTGTGGTTTTCTATAGTTTGTTTGGTTTTTGGTGATTTTTTCTTTGCTATTTTGTTTTAAAGCGCCTCTTATGATCTGCCACACCATTAAAAATAGACAAAATGTGCAACATATACATATAAATGCTCATGATTTTTAAACTATAAAGTACTAGTACTCTGTGTAGAGAAATACAATACACGCTTGTATTGTTTTTATGCAACCACAATAATATATTTTTGGTAACTGCATATTTTTCATATGTGAAGTTCCCCATCTATTGAGGGAATCATAACATATCGTCTCATACATATAATATGGTTGTGTTGAAAGGCAAAAATTACTATTTTGTTCAAATATAAAAATTAAAGTATGGCACGGTGCATAAAGAGGAGCATCATGCCACAAATTGGGTGTTCGTTGTCGATTTTTTTTTGTGTTGCACAAAAGGGAGAAGACAGTCTTTATGTAGTTGTAGATTTTTTGGTATATGGCGGTATATTTCTATTAAAATTTATGTATTTATGTGGGTTCATAAAAAAAAAAGATACAAAATTAACTGCAATTTTTCACAGTATATTCTCATAAGTATTTTTCTTTTCTTTTTCTGCTGTGCACTCGTTAATGTTGCACTAGAGATGGGCACGTGAGGGAATTTTGACTTACGCACGCTCAAGATCACAAAATAAAAATACGTGCGTGACGATTTTTTTTCTGCTCAAGGTAACGTACGTTCACGTGAGTAATTAAAATTTTTCTCACGCTCAAGAAATAAGCACGCTCATAAAGACTCACGAAATTAAAATAAACAAATTTTTATTTTACTTTTTTCAATTTCTTGCAAAAAAAAAGTATTTAGTTTTCTAAAAAACTATCATAAATATTTATTAAAATCACGATTTTGTATTAATTACCCTCTAAATTCAATATGATGACGATTTTCTTACGTGTTTCCGTTTCAGACAGTATAAAACAATCACGCAAACTCACGAAATAAAAATTTACTCACGCACGCTCACTTACGAAACTATTTATGCTTATCACGCGCACTCACGATCACGCGAGTAAAAATAAATTTCGCTTATTATCACCTGTGAATCACCCGTACATCTCTATGTTGCACTATAAATGTTCTGAGGTATAAAATAAGTATGAGCACCGGTGTTTTGTAGCATAAATCGTATGTGAGCTTTACAACAATTGCCGTAAAAAAATTTCTATAGACATATGGTTGCAACAGTTTTGTTTTTATTTTGTAGTTTAAAGCAGGAGCCTTTAAGTATGGCGAATTTGTGGCACAAAGTGGCGACACTATTAACAACAATTGATAATGATGAAAAGCAGCGGCTTTTCTTTATGGTGTGAAATATAAACAACATTCAAGGAAAGAAATTCTATTTAGGTTTTTAAGAATTGTTTTTAATTAATTTTTAGATTTAGTGGAAAAAATTTTTGTAAAACAAATTGTTGAAAGATGAGTGTAATAGACTGATATTAAATTAATCCTCGTATGTTTTTAATTTTTAAAATTCCCGATGGCGTATAAGACTTTTATTATATTAAAAATATTAACTTAGAAAGTCCATATATGAGTATAAGACATTTTTATTTAAAACCACTATAGAGTGTAAAACTTTTTTCAGATAAATGTTTCTTATATTGAATAGAAGACTTTAATGGTAGTAATATAAACAATCTTTAAAGAGTATAAGACTTTTATGATATTATCACAATTTGTGATATTATCACGATTTTAGATTAGATTTTAGTAATTGTAGTTTTAAAAACTTCATGATATAGTATAAGGCTTTAGGCATTTAAAGATTTCACTAATACAAAAGGCTACGGTAATAATGTACCATTGGTATAAGACTTTTATAATTTTAATAACAAAAAAGAAACAAGATTTAGTATAATTTAAACATATGTATTTTAAATCCTCTGCCAAGTAATATATAAATTATTTTTAATTTTTAACACAATTGAGTAAAAGACTTTTATTATTATATTTATTTTAGGTTTGTAAGAATTGTTTTTAATTAGTTTTAAGATTTAGTGGAAAAAATTTTGTAAAACAAATTGTTGAAAGATGAGTTCAATAATCTGATATTAAATTAATCCTCAATTGGGTATAAAAATGCGGTATTTTTTAATTTTTAAAATTCTCGATTGCGTATAAGACTTAGAAAGTCCATATATGAGTATAAGAAATTTTTAATTACAACCACTATATAATATAAATAATACAAACAATATTTAAAGAGTATAAGACTTTTATGATATTATCACGATTGTATATTAGATTTTAGTAATTGTAGTTTCAAAAAATTCATGATATAGTATAAGGCTTTAGACATTTAAAGATTTCACAAATACAAAGGAATACGGTAATAATATACCATTGGTATAAGACTTTTATAATTTTAATTACAAAAAAGAAACAAGATTTAGTATAATTCAACATATGTATCTTAAATCCTCTGCCAAGTAAAATATAAATTATTTTTAACACAATTGAGTAAAAGACTTCTATTATTTTAGAAAATATTAATTTTGAAAGTACTTGAATAATGTTTATTGTTGTAAAAAACCTCCACTAATAAATATAAAATATAAAATGAATTGTTGAAAGATGAGTTCAATACTTTAATAAGACGGATAATAACATCAATTAATGCTCATTTGGGTATAGAAATGCGGTATTTTTTTATTATCAAAACGCTCGATTGTGTATAATACTTTTATAATATTAGAAATATTAATTTAAAACGTTCTCAATTGAGTATTTAAAATTTTTTTTCAAATTCCACTATTGAGTGTAAGACTATTATCAACTTATTGTTTCACAAATAAATATAAGACTTTAATAATCATAATATAAAATTTCTTCGAAAGAGTATATGACTTTTGTCATATTATCAAGATTGTTTATTCGATTTTAGTAATTAAAATTTAAAAAAATAATAATATAAGACCTTAGCCATTTAAAAATTTCACTAATAAGAAGGCTATGGTAATAATATACCATTGGTATAAGACTTTTTTAATTTCAATTAAAAAAATACATGATTTAGTATAAGGCTTCAAAAATATGTATTTTAAATCCTCAGTAAAATAAAAAAATATAATTTTAATTTATAAAATCTACAATTGAGTATAAGACTTTTATTATTTTAGAAAACTTTTATTTTGAAAGCCTTTGATTAATAATTCTGATTATAGAAGCTGTTGTAAAAGAACTCCAAAATGAATGTTAATTATAAAACAAATTGTTAATAGATGAGTTCAATAGTTTAATAAGAACTAAAATAAAATAGAAATTAATCCTCAGATGAATATAAAAATTTTATGTTTTTTAAAATGCTCTATTGAGTATACAAATTTTATTATACAAAAAATTTTAATTTAAAAAGACCATGATTGAGTATAAGACAATATTTTTTTAACACCACTATTTGTTTAACACTGTAACACTAGTACCATGCTCTATTGAGTATACAAATTTTATTATACAAAAAATTTTAATTTAAAAAGACCATGATTGAGTATAAGACAATATTTTTTTAACACCACTATTTGTTTAACACTGTAACACTAGTACCAATTTTATATTTCACTACTGAGTATTAGACTTCAATGATCATATCATCAAAAAAATTTAAAAGAGTATAAGACTTTATTAATTATTTTAGTAAAAATAATTTTTAAAAATTTAAGTAGTTTATTTTTAAAAAAGTCTTTGGTAATATCGCACCATTACTATAAGACTTTAATTATTTAGAAACAAAAAAAAACACGATTTAGTATAAGACTTTAAACATATGTCTTTTTAATCCTTAGCAAATTAAAAAAAATAGGTTGTTTTTAATTATTTGTTTCTGTAAAAACAGTTGAGTTCTGGCTCTAATTATATTTATGTATTACAATTTTATATTTGTTACATATGGTTTAAATTAACAAAGGTGTTAAAGAAAAATTTGAATTTGTCTAGAAACTTAAAACATACTGGTTCGTTTTTACTAGTTTCATGTCATCCGGTTGTTATATTCTTTTTAATTTTTAAAATTTTAAACTGAGTATAAGACTTTCATTATTCTAGAAAATTTTAATTTATAAAATCTACAATTGAGTATAAGACTTTTATTATTTTAGAAAACTTTTATTTTGAAAGCCTTTGATTAATAATTCTGATTATAGAAGCTGTTGTAAAAGAACTCCAAAATGAATGTTAATTATAAAACAAATTGTTTTACACAATTGAGTATAAGACTTTTATTATTTTAGAAAACTTTTATTTTGAAAGCCTTTGATTAATAATTCTGATTATAGAAGCTGTTGTAAAAGAACTCCAAAATGAATGTTAATTATAAAACAAATTGTTGAAAGATGAGTTCAATAGTTTAATAAGTGCTAGAATAAAATTGAAATTAATCCTCAGATGAGTATACAAATTTTATGTCTTTTAAAATGCTTCTAATGAGTATAAAAATTTTATTATACAAGAAATTTTAATTTAAAAGTCCATGATTGAGTATAAGACAATAATTTTTAAACACCACTATTTGTTTAACACTGTAAGACTATTAACAATTTTATATTTCACTACTGAGTATTAGACTTTAATGATCATATCATCAAAAAAATTTAAAAGAGTATAAGACTTTAGTAATTATTTTAGTATAAATCATTTAAAAATTTTTTTGGTAATTTGGTAATAACGTACCATTCGTATAAGACTTTAAATTTTAAAAAACAAAAAAACACGATTTAGTATAAGAATTTAAACATATGTCTTTTAAATCCTTAGCAAAGTAAAAAAATAGGTTGTTTTTAATTATTTGTTTCTGTAAAGACAGTTGAGTTAAGGCTCGAATTATAATTATGTATTATAATTTTGTATTTGTTATATATGGTTTAAATTGACAAAGGTGTTTAAGAAAAATTTAAGTTTTTCTAGAAATTTAAGACATCCTTGTTAATTTTTACTTGTTTCAAATAATCCGGTTATTACAATCTTTTTAATTTTAAAAATCTAAAACTGAGTATAAGACTTTCATTATTTTAGAAAATTTTAATTTTGAAAGTCTTGTTTATGACAAAAAAATATTACAATTTTGAATAAAAAAAAAATAATTTTTATTAAAGAAATTGTTGTGAAAAAACTCCACTAATGAATATAAGACTTTTATCATTTTAATTTTTCACGATTGTATATTAGACTTAGTGATGGGGTTTTTCATTTTAATATTTCACTGTAGTATTTTAGATTACAGAAATTATAATTAAAAAAAAATACGACTTTGTATAAGTCATTTTGTGACTTCACTACTAAAAAAAAGGCTTTGATATACATTTTTTATTATATATTTGGTATAAGACATTTAAACTTTTAAAATTTAAATAACAGAAATTTGTTATTAAGTATAATACTTTAAAAATATTTTAAATCCCCAGAAATGTAATTGAGTATATCTATAACTGAGTATAAGACTTTTGGTATGTTAGAAATATTAATTCACAAAGTCCATAAGTGAGTATAAGACTAATGAATTTTTTATTGTTTAACGATAGTATATAAGACTTAACTATCGTTTAAACATATTAGACTTGAGATAGTAATTAGAATTAAAAAAAAACAAAAAATTATAAGATTTTAGTCATTTTACGTTTTTTTTATTATATATTTGGTGTAAATGTAATTGAGTATATCTATAACTGAGTATAAGACTTTTAGTATGTTAGAAATATTAATTCACGATGTCCATAAGTGAGTATTGGTTAGGTTAGAGGTGGCTGAGTCAAAGACTCCTCACATAGACCGGATGGTCCATAGCGAAACCACAATAATTCTTCAGCGACGCTGATAGAACGCGGTTTTCCTCATAAGTGAGTATAAGCCTAATGATTTTTTTTATTATTTAACAATAGTACTTAATTTAATTTATTAATTTAAATTTTTATTATTTAAAATTTAAGACTTAATAATCATTTAAAAATATTAAAAATATTAGTATAAGACTTTAACCATTTACCGATTTCACTATTGAATACAAGTCTTTGATATTTTATGTTTCCTCTAAGTATTAAACCTACTATTCAAATTATTAAATAATCCACTGCTACGTATAAGATGTATGTAGTTTTAATTTAAACAAAGTCTGTGATCGAGTAAGGGGCAAGGCCTCAATGTGATTGAGTATAAGACTTTAATAATTTATAAAAGAGTAAGATATTTATTATTTTAATATTTATTTAATGATATTAGGCTTCTTTTTTTTAATTAAAAAAAAAAAAAACATATTCAGTATAAGACTTTGATAATTTTATTAATTCCTGATTATTATTCTTATTATAGTTATTTATTTTCGTGATTATAATTCTGAAAGATCATCGGTTGAGTATACAACTTTGATATTTTTTTTTAATATTATAAGATGTAAATTATTCCTCAGCTAAGTATCAAAATTTAAAATTTATTAATTTTTAAAGTCGAAGATTAAGTATAAGTCAATTATTTGACTCGACATTTTCCCTTTTAAAGTCCATTATTGAATAAAAGACAATATTTTTTTTTTTAAAACCCCTCTATTGAGTATAAGACTTTAGTCTATTGTAAGTATAATATAAAAAAATCTACGTCAGAGCATAAAACTTTTAACATTTAAAGATTTTACTGTTAAATATAAGATTTTAGTAATTATAATTTAAAAAATTATTATTTAGTATAAGACTTTAGTCATTTTAAGGTTTCATTAATGAAAAAAGACTTTGGTAATGATTATGAACCATTGGTATAAGACTTTTATAATTTTTACTATAAAACATGTAAGATTAAGTATAAGACTTTAAAAATATTTTAAAGCCCTAGAAATGTAAAATATTTAGTATTTTTGTTTTTAAATCTTCGCTTAAGTATAAGACTTTTATTGTGTTAGAAACTCCAATTAAAAAGTCCTTTAGTAAGGGTAAGACTATTACGAGTGTATGTAAGACTTAATTTTAATTTGAAAGAATTATACTTTAGTAATTAGAATTAAAAAAAATCGCGATTAAGTATAAGACTTTATTAATTATAAGATATCACTACTGAATACAAGACTTCGTTAATTTTGTTTAATATCTGAGTATAACACCTAATATTCAAATTTAAAAAAATCCTCAATTGCGTATAACACTTTGATAATTTGTAAAACTTTGTGATAAACTGTAAGACTTTTATTATAATCGTATTTTTTAGTTAAATGAGAGGGTTTGGTAATTTTAATAAGAAGAAAGAACCCCATTGAGTAAGTATAAGAACTTTTTGTATATTTTATATCCATTAAGTATAAGACTTTGATTATTTCTAGATTTTATGAAGTAATATTGAGTATAAGACTTTGATTGTTTTCTATTTTAATGATTTTACCATTGAAAAAAGTTATTTGCTATTTTTGTTAAACCGGTATCGGGTATAAGACTTTAATAATTTTAATTACAATATATCAATAGATAATTTCTAGATTTTATGAAGTAATATTGAGTATAAGACTTTGATTTTTTAATTTTTTTATGATTTTACTATTGAAAAAATTTCTTTGCTATTTTTTTCAATCCACAATTAAGTATAAGACTTTTAAAATTTTAATTACAATATATTCACACAAGTTTAGGGCATATATCAGAATCAATTCCCCTCGGAAGTAGAATTAAAGGAAACGAAATAATTTTTGGTAAGAAAATCTGTTCCAATTGTGCAAGCTAGTTCCTCCATTTTTATTAAACGCTTTTTTTGTTAAAAAAAATATTTTTCTTGATCATATATAAAACTATTTTAAACTTCCGACAATGTGTTAAGATAAAACCTAAAATTGTTCATCCTCCTAGTTTAAAAATCTATCAACGAATTTAAAATGGTCCCTAAAACAAATAATGTCATATAAATTAAAAGACCATCAATTTTTATTTTTCCCTCTTTGTTTGTCCGTCCATCCAACTGTTTGACTCTTTTTGAACATTTACAAAACAATTTACATCACCCGGGTGATGTTTATTTTCATTTACTGTGTTTTGTGTGGTGACCCAATATTGAAATATTTTTATATGCGTATATTTGCTGCCACATTTGGGGTTTCCATATATAGTTCTACCTTTTTTTATTGATGTTTAGTAGTTACAAACTGAACCAAAGAGACCAGTACCTTTTTTATGCTTTACCAACCTTTTATTATTGTTTTTTTTTTGTCGTTTTGTTTTTTAACAATTCGAAAATGGTAAATTTATTTTTGCTTTTTTTTAGGGAAATTGAATGTTTTTTTTATATGGTTGTTTTCAGTATCCTGAAACACCTTAAAGTTTAGGGTAATATAAGTTGGGCAAGATGATTGTAACCTTTAGAAAATTGGGAACTTTAGATACCTTTACTTTAGATACTTTTTTATGAGTCGGTTTAACAATTTCTAGTTTTGTAAAAAAAAATCTTAATTTTCAAAAATTTTATAAATTCTCAATAAACGCTTTTAAAATGATTGATGTGTATAACACTGTGTTTAAATTTGTGAAAGAGTATAACACTTTCTAAATCTTACAACCCACAATTGCATATTTGATAAATGTTTAATAAAATATGAGTAAGGAGAAATCATAATGCATTAGAATTTAAAGAAATTACCAATGAGTACGATTGAATCGTGGATAAACTCTCAACCCACAATTAAGTATAATACTAAAATATAAAAGATATAAGACTTATACAAATTTTAAGTATAAGAGTTTAATAATTTTAAATTAACAAGATAACACTTTTACTGTATTTAAAACCAACGATTTAGTATACATACGTATATGAAGAATTCCAAAATTTACAAAAAAACACTTTTTCGGCCTTACCTATTTTAATTGTCTTAAAAATTGGTATATATGTTCTTGTTATTTTTGTTGAATTTCGGTTTTAGTTATTTAGTAAAAATTGTGAATGGTTCGCGTTTTATCGCCGTTCAAAGTTGGTATTTTGCAACAATTGTATGATAAATACACAATGTTTAAATGATCATATCTTTGGAACGCATCATCCGATTGACACGAAATAAAGCGCAAGATAATGGTTATGTCCTGTACTTAAAATAGAATTTTGAAAAAGGATAGGATGCTTAGCAAAAAGGATATTGAAATTAAAAAAATGTCCTTAATTTGCAAATATCTCAAAATGCGTATCTTTAATTTTTCTTTATTTTTTTGCACATATAGCCCAAGATGTACTTAACAACATATGCAAATCCCAAATTGGGGTGATAAGCGGTTTAATTGTAAACGCGGTTTCATGAAACGCCTTATTGATTTTTGTTAATAACTCTCGTTTACAAATGAAAAACAATTTCTGCGCACTAACCGCGAATAATTTTTTTATATGTATTTTTGATCGCTAAACTCAAAAATTTCATTAAAACCACATTTCGCGAATACATTTTTGTTAAATGAATTTTTTAGCGTTTTTTGGAGGTATTTCAACTATTTTGCTTACATATTAAGTTCTGTTTATCTGGTCTTCTCGCAATAAAAACCAAACTAAAGACAATCAAATTTCCAACAAATCCTACATTCATCATTTTTCCATCAGTTCATAGCTTTACACGCAAATAATTTTTTTAGCGTTATTTGGAGGTATTTTGACTATTTTTCTTATATCTTGAGTTCCGTTCATTTGATCTTTTCGCAATACGAACCAAATTAAAGACAATAAAATTTCCAACAAATCCTACATTCATCATTTTTCCATCAGTTCAAAGCTTTCCGTTCAATAGGCAAACATATGACTAAAATAAGTTTTTTGATTAACAAATCATTTAAATAAAAGTTTAAGAAATAGAAATCTTTGCAAATAATTACGTCTTTTTATTTATCTGCAAAGCCTGAACATTTAGAAATATAATAAAGTTGATTTGATGAAACTATATAGGTTTACTCCGAAGTTATCACAAATTATATGAATGTACATGATAAAATACAAAAAAAAATTGGTAATTTTTTACAATTTCTGTTTTTAAAATTTTTAAAAAATGAGCTTTGTTAATAAGAAAATAGTTTTTCCTTGTTTGCCTATTGCGCGTAAAGTTATGAACTGATATAAAAATAATGAAGGAAGGATTTGTTGGAAATTTGATTGTCTTTAATTTGGTTCTTATTGCGAAAAGATCAGATGAACGGAACTCAAGATATAAGAAAAATAGTCAAAATACCTCTAAATAACGCTAAAAAATTTATTTGCGCGTAAAGCTATGAGCTGATGAAAAAATGATGAATGTAGGATTTGTTAAAAATTTGATTATCTTTAGTTTGGTTTTTATTGCGAGAAGATCTGATAAAAAGGACTTAAGATATAAGCAAAATAGTTAAAATACCTCAAAAAAACGCTGAAAAATTCATTTAACAAAAATGTATTCGCGAAATGTTGTTTTAATGAAATTTTTGAGTTTAGCGATCAAAAATACATATAAAAAAATTATTCACGGTTAGTGCGCAGAAATTGTTTTTCATTTGTAAACGAGAGTTATTAACAAAAATCAATAAGGCGTTTCATGAAACCGCGTTTACAATTAAACCGCTTATCACCCCAATTTGGGATTTGCATATGTTGTTAAGTACATCTTGGGCTATATGTGCAAAAAAATAAAGAAAAATTAAAGATACGCATTTTGAGATATTTGCAAATTAAGGACATTTTTTTAATTTCAATATCCTTTTTGCTAAGCATCCTATCCTTTTTCAAAATTCTATTTTAAGTACAGGACATAGCCATTATTTTGCGCTTTATTTCGTGATAATCGGACGATGCGTTCCAAAGATACGATCATTTAAACATTATGTATTTCTGATAAAATTGTGGCAAAATACCAACTTTGAACAGCGATAAAACGCGAACCATTCACAATTTCGACTAAATAACAAAAACCGAAATTCAATAAAAATCAGAAGAATGGATATGTTAATTTATGGATAAATTGAACCACCATCGGCTGATTGCCAATGCTATTTTAAATGGAACCAGTCATATATTAAGTAATAAGATTTAAGTCAATTTAAGATTTATTGAGTATAAGGCCTTGATAAAAATTGAAAAAAAAGGTCTACTGTATGGTAGAAAATTTAAATAAATTTTATTCTAATAAATTCACCATTGCGTATATAACTTTAAAGGTATTTTTAAAAGTTCAGCTGAGTATAAAAATTAGAATCTTTGTTATTTTGAACAACTCAATTGAGTACAAGATTTGTTGTTAATTTTAACAAGATAGTCTTATAACAACAGGATTGAGAATTATATTTCCCTAATTTTAATATTTCACAATTGGGTATAAGACTTTTATCATTTTAAGATCTCCTGATTACAGACTGGACTTTAGCAACCACAATTTTTTAAAAATCAATGACTGAGTATTAGAGGTGTCCTTAAAAACGAAAATCATCTTTTTATACCTGGTAGAGTCCTATATTGTTCTTTAGTATCTAAAAATGAGTGAGCCAAAATTTGGGGACAATCGGCTAAAAATAACTCGTGCCGAAAATGGATTGAAGTTTTGGGACATTCTTATAAGAAAGAAAAACTCGTTTTTTCTAGTTTTTGGAAAAACATTGGTATTTGATATTTTTTGTTAAATTTTTTGTGAAATAATATGAAAATGGTACTAAATTAACTTTTCAAAACGACTAATAAAATTAAAATCGGATGAAAAATAAGCATTTTACGCATACATGCCCCAGACCATTGTATGGTTTTTAGAGCCAGAATTTCAAAATTTTCAAAATTTTTAGGCAAAAAAATAGTAAAAATTTAATTTTACTTTATGATCAAATTGAAAACATGTTTAAGATTAAAAATAGCAGATATGGTAGTCAAGCTTTTTTTTTATTTGGCGCGGGTAGTGATAAAATTTCCGCGGATTCCAAATAAAATGCGTTTTTCTACAATAATTAAACAAATTTTTGAAAATTTGTGCTCTATTGTGCGGATCGAAGTGTAAAACGTAAATTCTGTAACTTTTGAAAAATCAGATATATGCAGATATTTTGTATTATAGAAATGTATAACGTCTCAAATTTGTCATTTCACCTCGACGAAAAGGGGTTAAAGATGCCCGAATTCTCAAAAAATTTACAGAATTTATGTATTTCACTTCGTATAATACAATACAGAAAATTGTTTCCAATATTTGCTAAATTATTTTAGAAAAACTCATTTTCTTTGGAGTCCGCGGAAATTATATCACTACCCACGCCAAATGAAAAAAAAGTTAGACTACCATATCTGTTAGTTTTTATCTATAACATGTATTTAATATAATTATAAAGTTAAATTTAAATTTTTTTATTTTTTTGCCTAAAAATTTTGAAAATTTTCAAATTTTGGCTTTAAAAACCATGCAATGGTCTGGGGCATGTATGCGTCAAATGCTTATTTTTCATCCGATTTGAATTTCTTTAAGCTTTTTGGAAAGGTAATTTATTACCATTTTCATATTACTTAACAAAAAAATTAACAAAAAATAGCATATACCAATATTTTTCAAAAAACTAGAAAAAACGTGTTTTTTCATCAGATAAGAGTGTCCCAAAACTTCAATCCATTTTCGGCACGAGTTATTTTTATCCGATTGTCTCCAAATTTTGGCTCACTCATTTTTAGATACAAAACTACAATTTAGGACCCTACCACGTATTAAAAAGTGATTTTGAAAAATTGCCTTAGTCGTTAGGACACCTTTACTGAGTATAAGACTTTAACAATTTTTTGATTTCACGATTGATTTAATGATAATTTTAAAACATCCCCAATCAAGTATAAGACTTTAACTATGTATAACAAGATGTCACTATTAAATGAATAGCTTTTGTAAATATTTTGTTAAAATATAAGAGTATAATTTTAGTTAAAAACAAAATGATTGCATACAGAATTAAGAAATATTTAAAAAAAAACTGCATAGTACTTTACAATTCCTTGATCGAGTGCTAGACTTCTATCAATAAAACATTTCACGATTGAATATTAAACATCAGAAATTGTAATTAAAACAAGTAGAAAAGTTAAATTCGACTTTGCCGAATCTATGAATACCCTCCACAATGATTTTTTTTTTTTAAGGGTAGTACATTTTTAAACGTGAAAAACTTAACATTTTTGATTAGAAATATTTTATTTTGAGCAAAAAACTCTTTTTTGTCATTTTTTTTTTTAAATAAGAAAAATTACTAATTATTTTTTTTGAGTGTAAAATTTTTTTCGAGTGAAATTTTTTTTTACTGTAAAAATATTTCTTACACAAAATATTGTCATTTTTGTAAAAAAAAAAAAAAAAATTTTTTGTGTAAATTTTTTTTTTGAGTGTAAAATTTTTTTGAGTGTAAAATTTTTTTTGAGTGTAAAATTTTTTTCAAGTGTAATTTTTAAGTTACCAATGCTTTTAAAACTAAACAAGTTTAAAAAGCATTGCTTTAAAATTAAACAAGTTTGAAAATCATTGTTTAGTTACCACCAATGCTTTTAAAACTTGTTAAAACACGTGGCATTTTAGATGAAACTAATCTGAAATTCAAGGTTTTGCTTATAACTTTTGAACCACTGGACCGATTGAGCTGAAATTTAAAACCAAACAGACCCGGGGAACGGCAAAGATACGTGCCAAGCTTCAGTAGTCTCATTATTGTCCTTCGAAAGTTATCGTGTTTTTTATCTCGTAAATTCGCGAAATACCCTTGCCGAAATTTACTCTTTTGCTCATAACTTTTGAACCACTGGACCGATTTGGCTGGATTGCAATACCAACCTGACCAGGTAAATGACAAACATATATGCCAAACTTCAGTAGCCTCTGTAAAGTCTTCCAAAAGTTAGCGTGTTTTCTACGGACGGACAGACAGACAGACAGACAGACGGACGGACGGACGGACGGACGGACGGACGGACATCGCTAGATCGACTTAAAATCGATCGAGGATCATGAATATATATACTTTATGGGGTCCTAGACCAATATTTCGAGGTGTTACAAACGGAATGACAAACTTATATATACCCTCTATCACTAGAGTGGAGGGTATAAAAATTATATTATTGATTACAAGTCTTTGACCATTTCAAGATTTCACGATTGAATATAAAACGTTGAAAATTATTATTTTAAAACTCAACGATTAAGTATGAGACTTTTATAATTTTAAATCTTATAAATTCCTAATTAAGTAAAAAACCTAAAAAATATTTTTAATCAACAATTGAAAATTAAAACTTTGATATTTTTAATTTTCTTAATCTACAATTGAGTATAAGACTTTAACTTCAAGGATGACTAAAAAAGGAGC
This sequence comes from Pegoplata infirma, assembly GCA_963921195.1. Classification (NCBI taxonomy): domain Eukaryota; kingdom Metazoa; phylum Arthropoda; class Insecta; order Diptera; family Anthomyiidae; genus Pegoplata; species Pegoplata infirma. The sequence goes on from OY992538.1 coordinate 217,117,189, forward strand.
CACTTTCGATCCAATTCTGAAAGTTTCACGATTTAGTATAAGACTCTAATATTTTTAGAAATAAATACAGTATTTTGGCTATTATTTCAATTTAACGATTAAGTATAAGACTTTTATAATACTAATTATAATAAATCTACGATTTAGTATAAGACTTAAATTATATTTTTAATCAACAATTGAAAATAAAACATTGACACTATTTAATTTGTTAAATCTACGATTGCGTACAAGACTTTCGTAATGTTTATTTGGAAAATTAACCTAAGCAAGGACGATTAAAGCAGGCGTCACTATCGATCCAACAGAACATGTTTTGAACCCCTTTCTAGTAGTAACTCTAGAGTTTAGACTGACATATTTTTTAATATTTTGTTTCGTTAATATACTTGAATTCATGACTGAATATAAGACTTAAAAAAATGTTAAGGCTCGAAAAAACTTTTACTCAAAAAAAAATTTTTAACTCAAATTTTTTTTAGTATATATTTTTTTTAATGGTAAAAAATTTTGTTTAGTGCAAAATTATTTTTGAATTTCAAAGACACTTTTTGAAGAACCTTTTTTGTTGTTGTTAGTATACTTGAATTCATGACTGAATATAAGACTTTAGTAATTATTTGTATTCATTTTAAACCTTGATTTTTTTAAGATTTTAGAAATCTATTTTTAAAGCTTAACATTTAAAAAAAATAGTTTTATAATTTTAATTCTAATAAATTTGTGATCGAATATACTTAATATACTTAGACTTAAAAAATATTTTTAGTATTTTTAACTTTTTAAAATCTGTGATAGAGTATAAGACTTTGGTAATGTTGTTTTCAAAAGTATACCATTGAGGCTTTATGCTCCTAAAAGGAACAACGGGACTATATATATGAGGAGTTCCGTTTTAGACTTAAATTTTGAATTAAAAAAGATGTGATTTTTGTTTTGATGGCACATCGATGAAAGTTGGCATAAATATTAGATGCTATTTAAGAATAAGAAATTCGTTCGCGTCAATTAAATCGCGCAAGGGGGTCAAAAGTTATGGCGGTTTTAAGATTTAACGGTTTTAAAAATCTTAAAAATATTTTAAAGATTTTATTTTCTACACATTTGTTGCATGCGTTATTAAAACATGCCAGGATATATCATTTCTTCTAAAATATATGATACTAGCTTACCATCCCGGTACTTCGTTACCGGTTGTATTGAATACCGGATAATAGAAGGATAAGAACTACTCTACCGATTTCAAGAAAACTCCCCTACGTAGTCTTTGTTTTATTTACTTGTGCACGTTTAAGTCTTTCATAAAATAATATTTCAATGAATAATTTTAACAATAAAATTTTAATAATTTTCGAGCCCTTATATCCGGACTTTGGATTGTGAGTGAATAAATATTTCAGTCAATAAAGAAATTGGAATAAAAATTAGTTTGAGTCAAAAAACATATAGAGAGAAAAAATATGGATTAAAAAATTTAAATACGAAAAATTTGAGTAAAAGGTATCATTTCATATTGTTCCCTGCTCTATTCCACTTCGTTCACCGTTCTAAAATTTTAAATTTTAAAATATGTCCTTTTCTTGGGTGTTATTTTTTGGGCTTTTAGTTTAATAGTTAGATATGTAAAAATAACCATTTGCCCCTTTCCCCCTTAAAATTAAATTTTCCAAAAACTGTTTTTTTTGTTGTGCTAGGTGATCCTTTATTTAACCCTTTCACTACCGACTTTTTTTGGCTAGTAATTTCTTGACCAAAATTTGTGAAAATGTAGATCTATGCAAAGTAAAAACGTGATTTTGTTGGTCTACCGCGTCCTCTAGCGGAGATATATCCAACCAAACTTGAAGCTTTCACATGCAATATCTCCCGAACGAGTAAACATTTTTCCAAAATTCGAATTTTGTATTTTTCGTATCGAAAAGTTTTACAAAATCCGCTTTTAAGAAAGCTTGTACGATTATTATTCGATTTTTGAGAACTTTTTAACGTTTATTTTGTTTTGCAATTTTTTTACGTTATTTGAAAAATTTCCAGTTTGCCACCAAATATTGCGTGTTGAGTCCACCGGAATGCAAATTTATTTTTCCGAGCACATCTATCGTAAAGATAACCCTTCAATGATCAATCTTGTCAAAACAAAGCACAAAAATGTTGTACGGTTAATTTTTAATGAATTTTTAAAGATGTGTACACTGTAGTGTACAAGGGGAGTGAAAGGGTTAAAATATAAAGTTTCTGAACAATTATTTCAAGAAATATAAGAATAACCAAAACTTACACTTTTTCATTATTATAGGAACAAAAAAAAGTACCAAAAGTACATTTTCTTACCCCCGTTAGAAACGGAATTTCCAAAAAGAACTACTTCTAGAATGTTTTCTTCTTCGCCGAGGGATACTCTTTTGAATATTTCAATTTTCTAGTATCATTGTTTTAGCAAATATTAAAAGTACAAAAAGGATTTTACATTCCTAATTTTAAGTTTCTAGAACCATTACGTCAAAAAATATCAAAGGTACGGAAAATACACTTTTTAGCCATTTTACCCCACTAAGAAGCGGAATTTTAAAAACGTGTTTTTCCCAGAATGTTTTTTTTACCGAATTCTCATACATTACAAATTTTTAGATTCTAGGAAATATAAAAAATTTCTACAAATATAATTTCAGGAATTAAAAAAGTACCAAAAAGTGTACTTCCAGTACTTTTAATAAAAGGAACTTTTTATAAAAGGTACTTTTTATAAAAGGTACTTTTTACAAAAGGTACTTTTTACAAAAGGTACTTTTAACAAAAGGTACTTTTTATAAAAGGTACTTTTTACAAAAGGTACTTTTTATAAAAGGTACTTTTTACAAAAGGTACTTTTTATAAAAGGTACTTTTTCTATAAATATAATTTCAGGAAATAAAAGAGTACCAAAAAGTGTACTTCCGGTACTTTTAATAAAAGGTACTTTTTATAAAAGGTACTTTTTACAAAAGGTACTTTTTACAAAAGGTACTTTTTACAAAAGGTACTTTTTACAAAAGGTACTTTTTATAAAAGGTACTTTTTATAAAAGGTACTTTTTATAAAAGGTACTTTTTATAAAACGTACTTTTAATAAAAGGTACTTTTTAAAAAAGGTACTTTTTATAAAAGGTACTTTTTATAAAAGGTGCTTTTTATAAAACGTACTTTTTATAAAAGGTACTTTTTATAAAAGGTACTTTTTATAAAAGGTACTTTTTATAAAAGGTACTTTTTATAAAAGGTACTTTTTTTAAAAAAGGTACTTTTTATAAAAGGTAATTTTTATAAAAGGTAACTTTTATAAAAGGTACTTTTTATAAAAGGTACTTTTTATAAAAGGTACTTTTTATAAAAGGTACTTTTTATAAATGGTACTTTTTATAAAAGGTACTTTTTATAAAAGGTACTTTTTATAAAAGGTACTTTTTATAAAAGGTACTTTTTATAAAAGGTACTTTTTATAAAAGGTACTTTTTATAACAGGTACTTTTTATAAAAGGTACTTTTTATAAAAGGTACTTTTTATAAAAGGTACTTTTTATAAAAGGTACTTTTTATAAAAGGTACTTTTTATAAAAGGTACTTTTTATAAAAGGTACTTTTTATAAAAGGTACTTTTTATAAAAGGTACTTTTTATAAAAGGTACTTTTTATAAAAGGTACTTTTAATAAAAGGTACTTTTAATAAAAGGTACTTTTTATAAAAGGTACTTTTTATAAAAGGTACTTTTTATAAAAGGTACTTTTTATAAAAGGTACTTTTTATAAAAGGTACTTTTTATAAAAGGTACTTTTTATAAAAGGTACTATTTATAAAAGGTACTTTTTATAAAAGGTACTTTTTATAAAAGGTACTTTTTATAAAAGGTACTTTTTATAAAAGGTAATTTTTATAAAAGGTACTTTTTATAAAAGGTACTTTTTATAAAAGGTACTTTTTATAAAAGGTACTTTTTATAAAAGGTACTTTTTATAAAAGGTACTTTTTATAAAAGGTACTTTTTATAAAAGGTACTTTTTATAAAAAGTACTTTTTATAAAAGGTACTTTTTATAAAAGGTACTTTTTATAAAAGGTACTTTTTATAAAAGGTACTTTTTATAAAAGGTACTTTTTATAAAAGGTACTTTCTATAAACTGTACAGAATTTTCGGAAAGTACTTGTTCCAAAATGTTCAATTCCACTAAAGGATCCTACACTCCAAATTTCAAGTTTGAATGACCATTATTTCAGTAAATAAAAAAAAGTACCAAAAATACACTTTCTTACACATTTTACACCCGTAGAATCAACATTGACAAAAACCCAGCCATGGTGAATATTTTTTCCGGGAGGTGAACCGACATTGCAAATTTCAAGTTTCTAGTACCATTATTTAAGGAAATATAAAATGTACCAAAAGTACAGATTTTTACCCTTTTTAACCCCTTAGAGTCATCACTGGCTAAAATCCAGCCTTAGGGGATCTATATTCCGGGAGGTAAACATACAGTCCAAATTTCAAGTCTCTGTGACAATTTTTAAAGAAATATAAAAGGTACCAAAAGTACAGATTTTTACCCTTTTTACCCCCTTAGAATCAACATTGGCAAAATTCCAGCCTTACTGGATCTATACTCCAGGATGTTAACATACAGTCCAAATTTCAAGTCTCTATGGCCATTATTTCAAGAGATATAAAAAGTACCAAAAGTACAGTATTTTACCCATTTTACCCCCTTAGAATCAACATTGGCAAAAACCCAGCCTTACTGGATCTATATTCCAGGATGTGAACATACAGTCCAAATTTCAAGTCTCTATGACCATTATTTCAGGATATATAAAAAGTACCAAAAGTACAGTTTTTTACCCTTTTTACCCCCTTAGAATCAACACTGACAAAAATCCAGCCTTAGTGGATCTATGTTCCGGGAGGTGAACATGCAGTCCAAATTTCAAGTCTCTGTGACCATTATTTTAGGAGATATAAAAAGTACCAAAAGTACAGTTTTTTACCCTTTTCACCCCCTTAGAATCAACATTGACAAAAATCCAGCCTTAGTGGATCTATATTCCGGGAGCTGAACATACAGTCCAAATGTCAGGTCTCTAGCTACAGCGGTTTGGGCTGGGCGATGATGAATCAGTCAATAAGTCAGTCAGTCAGTCAGTCAGTCAGTCACATTACTCTTTTATATATATAGATAAATTTAACCCTTTAATGACCCAACGAATAAAAAAAAAAATATCTAAGTACCTAAAATCGCGATTAATTTGCGGTAAAAGAAAAGTTTCACAATTTTTTATAACATATTTATGCAATACGCGTTGGTATTACTGAAGAAAATCACGGAAAATCGTATCATTGTACCAGTAGTTAAAAAAAAATCGGTGATGCTTTTTTATAACAAGAAAATTTAATATGGTCCAAAAAATCTATAATCATCAAAATTTTTTAACCCGCCTGTGATTTTATGATGACACATCAAGTGGGCTTTCATTTAAAAAAAATTTCATCCGATTTCGTGTAAAGCCTTGGATGTGCCAGATCAAAACAGGTTTAGATAAAATCATCGCGCTTTCCGCTCAGAATGGCTTAAAGTAAAAAGTCAAAAAGCAAATCAGTTCTACTCGTTAAGGCACGTCTTTTGGTGTATTAAAATGAACAAGATGCATTAATTGCTACTAAAAAAAATAGGAAACAGATTTGCAAATTTCGCACAATTTTCAAAAATGCCATAAAATTTTTGCAATTTATTTTTTATAAACCCGCCAGTGATTTTTTTATGTAAACTCACAAAAAACTCGGTTTACGCAAGAGTCCACCAAATTTCGAATGAAACCGCGAATGTGCCTCGCGAAAAACTGGTATTTTAAAAAAATTACGTTTTTTCTTGCGAATTTTGATCTGCTGAAACTCCTTAACTATTCGTGGCACATTAACGGGATTAATTCCAAAATGTTAAGAATTACAACAGCTACCAACTCTAGTTCAACTTTTTTCATTTTATAGAGGGGGCCGAAATCCCTGATCAAAAAACCTCGAAAATTTAAAAACTCTTAATTTTTGGTTTCAAAATTTAACCGTCTTATAACTTCTTACCAAGCGATGAAGCATCTATCAAACCAACATTAAAATAATCTCTTATATGTACTGACTTTGTGTTATGCCGGAAAAGATTGAAATATAAGGAGAACTTAAAAAAAAAGCGAAATAATGTAAAAACTATGGATTATTTCAAGCCATTTTTATCGATTTTTCAACTTTAACCCTCTGTAACTTTTACGGATAAAGTGGGGTAATCCTTAAACATTGCTCAGTGATGGTTCAAGGTCTTGTTTACACAACTGCATTTACAGTTTTTCTTAATTCCAAAAACTGCCGGTTTTTTATAACATTTATTTCAGTTTCACTGAGTTGAAATTTAAAAAAGATTTCTTGATATATACCATTGAGTATAAGACTTTTAATTCCGTACTAACTTTAACAAGTGAGAGTGTTAAATTCAGCTGTGCCAAATCTTTTATACCCTCCAAAATGTAAAAAAAATAACAAATTTGTCAGGGGCGTTTTTTTTGGGGGGGGGGGGGGGGGGGGGGGGTGATGGGGTCAGTAGGGACGTTGAGAGCACCTTCCTTTCGCGATAAATATACCAAATGATTCATTTATTTAACAAAAATACAAAAAAATATGTAAAAAAGTGTGTTTTCAGAGGTTGGTTCAGTTCTTCAAGGGGGAACTTTTTTCCTCCTAGTCCGATTTGGCCCATTTCCGAACTTAACCTGCCTAGGACCATACGACATATTCGTGCCAAATTAAGGAGGATAGCTCTTTTATTTTGGACTACATCGTGCCATCTACAGACAGACGGACGGACATTCACAGAATGTTTTAGAATCGATCAAAGATCAATAATATATATACTTTATGGGGTCCCCGACCGATATTTCGATGCGTTACAAACGGAATGACAAAGTGAGTATACCCCCATACTGTGGTTGGAGGGCATAAAAAGAACCTTCTAAAGAACGTCAGAACCAGGTGTGACCCTGGACCCTCATATCGCAGACCATTCAGAAACGCTGTTGGACCTGTAGTAACTCTAGACTGACAATGAGATATATTTTTTTGGTAAACTTGGTTTCACAATTAAAAAGACTTAGAAAAGGTTATTTTAAAATACCCACGATTAAGTATAAGACTTTAATTATTTAAAGAATTGAGTAAAAAACGTTTAAAACTATTATTTTAAAACTCGACAACTGAGTATAACACTTTTATAATTATGATTCTATAAATCCACAATTAAGTATAAGACTATAATAATATTTTCAATCATCTACTAACTAATTCAGTCATCGACTACTAAGTATAACACTCCCGAGTAAAAAAGTTTTTATATAATTTTATATAATTATATAAAATTTGATAAAATTATATATAATTATATAAAATTATATAAAGAAGTTTTTGTTTACAAAAAAAATTATATAAAATTATATATAATTTGATAAAATTATATGAAATTATATCCGAATTTTTTTTATATAAAATTTTATCAAATCTTATATAATTTTATAAAATTTTATCAAATTATATATAATTTGATATAATTTTATAAAATTTTATATAAAACAAATTTTGATATAATTATATATAATTTGATAAAAATTATATATAGTTTTATCTAATTTTATAGAATTTTATCAAATTATAAAAAATTCGGATATAATTATATGTAATTTTATCAAATTATATATAATTTTATCTCATTTTATCAAATATATATAATTATATATAATTTTATCAAATTATATATAATTATATATAAATTTTTTTGCTCGAGCTTTTATAATTTTGATTCTATAAATCCACAATTTTCAATCATCTACTAAAAACAAAACTTTGGTTATTTTTAATAATTTAAACCTACAACTGAGTATAAAACTTTTGAAATTTTTTTTCACAAGTTAACTATTGTGTATAAGACTTTGATTTCCGTACTAATTATAAAAAAGTACCAAATAAAGGCCGAATTAACTGGCAGTGACCCTCGTTCCAAAAGGAACAAATTTTCAGCCCCAATTTGACATCTGATGTAGAGCCTCCTGCAGTAAGTTAAGACCGCCATATATTTTTCATGTTTTTGTTTCATTGGTTTGTTGATTTTTTTATACCTTTTATTTTGTATTTTAGACAATGATGTGTATGGCACCTGATGTTAAATTGTGGTTAAATGTACCATAATATGATGTTTTTTTTTGTGTTTCCAAGTTACAATGCGCGTGGTGAGAGTTGATTTTTTATGGGAAGTGTTTTTTTTTATTATACAGTTGTTTTATTTTCGGTTAAGTGAGTGTATCAATATGTATTTATTGAGGTTTATATTACTTGAATCGACCAGACCAACAAACATTCAAATATTTATACAACTATACAATTTGATAATGTCAAATTTTGTGGTATTGAAATACATTTTAAAATACCGTTTTATATTGGATGTTGGAATATTTGAATATTCCTCGTTGAAAAAAAAAATGTGTGGCTGCTGCTGCTGCCCTTCTCAAAGTTAGTTGGGTGTTTAGCGTGTAAAAGGAAGCACGTATTTAGAGCTTTTTTTTAATGGTCCATTTTGGTTCTTTATTTTATTTCTTCTTTTCAGGTAATGATGTCGTTTTAATATCCAAACTTAAAGTGGTTAATCGTGTAGTAGTTTCTTCATCTAGCAATTTAAAGAGACACTTTATAAAAATACAAAATTTCTATGACTTTTTTTTAGCTTTTTTGAGAAGATGCGTTATAAAAGCTTTACCATTTCCAAATAAAAGTGTAAAGAAATTATTAATTGTAAACAAAATATTTTCAACAAATAATTTTTGGGTTTGAATTTTTTTTCTGGCTGTGAAATAGGCTAAACTTTGAAATTGACAAAGCTTTAAAAAGTTTTAAAGCTTAAAGTTCAGTTTGACAGTCAAACACAAAATATCGTTTATTGGCCTGCAAGAAGGCCTAAGAAATGATTTAAAAACATTCCGAATATAAATAATAAACAAATATTCAAACTATTTTATTGCATCAATATTTCGTTGTTCCTAGAATAACATCATCAGGGCCAGTAAATAATAATTTACGCATATAAAATTCTTATAAGCTAATTTGTTGATTTATCCGTCGTCATTTTTACATTTATCCGTCGAAATTATTATAAATAAACCAACACATCAGCTTATAAGAATTTTATTTACTTATTATTTACTGTCCCTTATGATGTTATTCAAGAAATAACGAAATATTGATGAAATGAAATGAAATGAAATAAATAATATTTTTAAACAGAACCTCGAGCTTATTCGTTTATTATTAATATAAATAAAAGCTCTAAAAATAGCTATATTTATTTTATATTCTGAATTTAAAAAAAAAAAAAATCTTACACAGAGCTTAAAGCTTATAAAATTTTAAAGCTTTTCCAATTTTAAACTTATGTAGGAAACTGAATTTTCTGAATATTCTTCCAAATTGATTATAAATTTTATTTGATCTAGAAATGGTGTCTTTTTGTTCAAATGCAGTAGTTTTCTATTTCTGTTTTATTTTTTAAATTTTTATGTTAAAATATAAAAATGTTTATGTTATTAAAGCTCTTTAATAAAACTAGATTTTAACCAAGTGTTGTAAAATTTAAATTGTTGTCATTAGGGAAAAATACAATTTTATTAACAACAATTAAACCTCATTAAGGACTATAAAAATTGTTATTAAAAAAAAAATACTCAAAATCATTAGAGAGTTAAAGTTAAATTGGTAATCAAATGTTATGTATAAAATTTTAGAAAATTTAAAGCATACAAAATTTATATTGATTGGTAGCTTGTAATCTATCCATTAAAATGTTGTTGGTAAGGCAATCAAAAACTGTTGTTTAGACATTGTCAATGTCTAAATATTTAATAAACATAATAATCAGAGAAAACAGGCTAAAACAGAAAACTGATTGAAATAAGCCGCTTGAAGGCACTCAAAAATTCTAAACTGTTTTTTTTTTTTTTTTTTTTTGTGATAAGTAGTAGGGAGGAACGGTATAAAGGAAAAAACAAGTAGAAAAGTTATATTCGACTTGGCCGAATCTACACTGAAAAAAAAAAACATAACTAAAATTAAGGAAAAAATGTCCTTGAAAATTTATCATGAAATTTCCTAAAATTTAGTTAAATTTAACTAAAAACTGCTAAATTTCCTTAACAATGAGGAAAAAAGTTTAGTTCATTTACGTATAATTAGTTCATAGTTTTCTTTAAATGGAATTTTTTAATATTAGGAAAAAAATTCTTACTGCCAAAGCAATTTTCCACAAATCTAAGAAACGTATCTATATTTTTAAGACATATTTCTTAAAAAACAATTTAGTTCAAGTTTAGTTAAAATTTACTAAAAAAATCATCATCGCATTTCTCTTCTTTGAATTGAGGAAGTGTACTTCTTAGAATTTAGTTAATAAGTTCTGAGAATTTAGTAAATAAGTTCTTAAAATTTAGTTAAAAATTCAAAATGGCGATATCTCAAAAACTAAGCGAGATAGAGCGAAACGGATGAAATTTTCAAAAGAAAGACTACAAACAAATATGGAATAGCCTAGCTCTGCATATCTGTCGGGGTCTCAAGGCCCTAATTTTAGATCTAAACTTTGAAATTCCTGAGATTTTATATATGGGGCATTCCATGTCAAATCGGACACATTGAAAATTTTTTTTTAGATTTTCCCAATTTGTTTACAGTTTTTAGTACCCTTCGAAAACTCATTCGTGGTAAATTTTCAGATTTGTTTGATGACCCGTTCAAAAGATATCGAATTTTTAAAAATTGGTAGTTTGTTCCTTTACTCAAACTTCTTTTACTCATTACTTTTTCAATAATGGTCCAAATTTCAAATTTTTTTTTTTTCAAAATTTTTGTTTTTTTATGTACGCTCTAGTATGCGATTTTTAAGTTTAAAATCTAATTTTTTAAAATGCTTGTACTCTTCGACTTTTTGATTCTTTTTTGTGTAAACTTCTATCGATTCTACAAATTTTTTGCCCAGGTGGATCGTGGGATAACGATTATTTTTATTTTTTAATTTTTATTGTAATTTTCCAATCTTAAAATCATTTCTACTGTTAACATTTCTTTGAAACAAACTAATACCATATCTCCAATTTCTAAGGGAGCTCCCACACAAAACGACTTTTTTTAAAATTTGCTCCAACCGATCTAACTGCCCTAATAGTGCCCTTAGAGCAACAAAATGTATGACCGACCTACAATATTTTTTTAGTTCAAACATTTTCTACATTACATTTTTATAAAATTTGCTCCAACTGTTATTTGTATGGGAGCCTACTTAGGGAGTGGAGATAGGGCGTAGGTATGTTAAAAAAAAAAATTTTGTAGGGTAAAAATAAATGGAGGTCGGTCTCACTAATGACCCCTCTCGGACGCACCATTGCACAGTGCCACATTTGGCCAATCTAGGACGACAAAATTCCAATTTTAGTTATATTGACTTGAAATTCGGTGTAAATGTTCGTTTTGACTTCGAAAATAACATTATGAAAAATATGGGAGGCCGGTTAAGGGCCACGCCCACTTTTTTTTAAAATTTGTAATTTTGGTTATAATTTCTTTAAATTTGGTATATATACTCTCAATGACTGTAGAAATAATATCACAAAAAAAGGGGCGGTCAGACAATTGCCACGCCCACTTTTTTAAAATATGTTTAAAAAATATGTAAAAACAAGGTTTACATATCGCCCCACTGTAGTCGGCGTCGCAGACGGTCGCAAAAGTTAGCCGTTGAAATAAGTACTATGAATATTGGTCAATATATCTGAAAAAGTCCGGCGACCAATACGGACCAAACACAAAAGTTCTATTCCATAAAAAAAATTAATATATAATTTTCTTTTCAAAAATTTGTATTTTGTTAAAAATTTAATAAAAAATAGAAAAATTTGTTTAAAAAAAAATAAAAGATATGACTTAAAGCATTTAAATATTCTTTAAAATTACCAAAAAAGAGTGAATAAATATCTCTTTTTGTTCGAAAGTTACAACAGTTTAAACTCGACTTAATTTATGCGAAATAATGTACACTAGTTACAGGATTTTACAAGATGCAACTTTATGCACCCACCTGTTAGTAACGAACAGAATTATCGATCTTATATGATTATTTCCGTGCTATTAGGAATGTTCTATAATACATACAAACATATCATGAAAATCGGGGAACTTTTTTTTTTGATTTTTGTCGTGCTAGATTGGCCAAATGTGGCACTGTGCATTGGACCGGTAGAAGCTGATTAAATAAAACAAATTTACAAAAAATAAAAAAAATTTTATAGGGACCGCCTTAACAGTTAAAGATAGAGGGTAGGTGTTTTCGGAGAAAATGTTTGGATTAAAAAAATATTGTAGGTCGGTCATACATTTTGTTGCTGTAAGGGCACTATTAGGGCAGTTAGAGCGGTTGGAGCAAATTTAAAAAAATGTCGTTTTGTGTGGGAGCCCCCTTAGAAATTAGAGATAGGGTATTAGCTTGTTCCAAAGAAATGTTAAGACGTAAAAATTAATGGGGGTCGGTCTTGGAAATGACCCCTCTATGACGCACCATTGGAGCAGTAGAAATGATTTTAAGATTGGACAATTACAATAAATTTTTTTCAAAAAATTTAAAAAAATAGTAATAATCGTTATTCCACGATGATCCTGGGCAAAAAATTTGTAGAATCGATAGAAGTCTTACACAAAAAAAATTCCACAAAAATCGAAGAGTACAAACATTTTCAAAAAAAAAGATTTAAATTTTAAAACTTAAAAATCACATACTAGAGCGCTTTTAAGAATTTTTTGAAAAAAATGAAATTTGGACCATTATTGAAGAAGTTATGAGTAAAAGAAGTTTGAGTAAAGGAACAAACTACCAATTTTTAAAAATTCGATATCTTTTGAACGCGTCATCAAAAAAATCTGAAACTTACAACGAAGGAGTTTTCGAGGGGTACTAAAAACTGTAAACAAATTGGGAAAATCTAAAAAAAATGTTTTAAAGTGTCCGATTTGACATGGAATGCCCCATATATAATTTTGTGCTATCGGTATATTAATAACTATCACGAATTTCTATAGAAAATTTTGTGTTATCGATTGTCGATAACTATCACAATTTTCTATAGAAAATTTTGTGAAATCGATATATCGATAACTATCACCAATTTCTATAAAAAATTTTGTTTTATCGATATGCCGATAACTATCACAATTTTCTATAGAAAATTTTGTGTTATCGTTATATCGAGAACTTACACAGCGTTCAGTTTTGTGTTATAGAAATATCGAGAACTTACAAATTTTTCTATAGAAAATTTTGTGTTATCGATATATCGAGAACTTACACTATTTACTAAGGAAAATTTTGTGTTATTGATATATGGAGAACTTACACAATTTTCAATATTTTGTATTATCGATATATCACAATTGTCTGTAGGAAATTTTGTGTTATGGATATCTCGAGAACTTACACAATTTTCTATAGAAAATTTAATGTTATCGATATATCGAGAACATACACAATTTTCTATAGAAAATTTTGTGTTATCGATATATCGAGAACTTACACAATTTTCTATAGAAAATTTTTTTTGTTATCGATATATCGAGAACTTACACAATTTTCTAAAGAAAATTTTGTGTTATCGATATAACGAGAACTTCAAAATTTTTCTTTAGAAAATTTTGTGTTATCGATATATCGAGAACTTACACAATTTACTAAGGAAAATTTTGTGTTATTGATATATCGAGAACTTACATAATTTTCTATATTTTGTATAAACGATATATCGATAAATATCACAATTGTCTATAGTAAATTTTGTGTTATCGATATATCGAGAATTTACACAATTTTCTACAGAAAATTTTGTGTTATCGATTTATTGAGATCTTACACAATATGCAATAGAAAATTTTGTGTTATCGATATATTGAGAACCTACACAATTTTCTATAGAAATTTTTATGCTATCGATATATTGAGAACTTACACAATTTTCTATAGAAAACTTTGTCTAATCGAAATATTGAAAACTTAAAAAATTTTCTACAGAAAATATTTGTGTAATCGATCACTTAATATCTACACTCAAAAACAAACTTGTCAAAATACTAGAAAAAGTTTCGTAATCCCATTTTACCAATATATGACAGTTTTCCTTGTTTTTTAACAAATAATTTTCGATCGAAATTTAATTTTTTTTGTAATTTTGCAGCCTTTCTTGTAGTTTTACAAATTTTCAAGATATTTTACAAAAAAATTTAGTAAATTTATGAGAATTTCTTATAAGTTTTATTTTGCAAAAAAAGTTGTAAATTTACAATTTTATTGGTAAAAATTTTGTAAAATTACAAAAAAGCTCGTAATTTTTACTAGGAATTCTCGTAAAATAGGAGGTAGTAAAAAGCTAGTAAAATCACGAAATCTACTTGTAAGTTTTAATGCGTCAAAAAATTGTAAATTTAAAATTTTTTTTGGTTAAAAACTTGTAAAATTTCAAATTATTGGTAAAAAGCTTGTAAAGCAAAAAATTTATATAAAATTATATAGAATCTATTACTTGTGTATTACCTTACTTCATTATGTGAATCCCCCTAATCCCAAGTACTCACATCAATGTCTATCAGTAGTATAACAAAATTTTAAACATTTATTTTCAAATCTATCCAAAAAAACCCAACAATCAATGTAATACCTAAAATTTTAACAATTTTATTAACATGATTAAAGGATGTAAATTAAATATTCATGTAAATGTCATTTTTAAACATTATTATTATTTTATATTTTTCTGGTTTTGTTTTATGTCAGTTTATGGCTTTTATGTATTTTTAACGTTTGTTTGATTTCCGTTTAAAACCAACCGAAATATGAGTCTTGATTTTTTGACAGTTTGACACGTGCGCTTTTGCGGCATATTTTATTTGTATGATCTACCGTCTGTTTATGTTTTTATGTTTTAGGAGGGGGGTCAAGGCGATTTTTTGCTCCATACGATGTATTTTTTTTTTATAGATTTTACCCCTTTTATTGTTTTTATACCAAAAAAAAAAAAAAAAGGGTTGTCACAAACTTTTTGGAGTTGTATTTGATTTATGACAAACAATAAAAAACCAAAACTCAGTCATGGATAAGTTATGAATGATATGGTGATATGGAATTGCTATGTGGTGGAGTTTGAATAAAATGAATAAAAACTTTGAAATATTTAAGGCGAAAAAAAAATTAATGGACCAGATGATATTTTACAGACTTTTTTTTGCGTTTTATCGATATTGTTAAAACAACAAAATTTGTGTAATTAATGTATCGATAACTGTAAAATTTGGTATTTTATTACAGAAAATTTTTCAAATTGTCGATAAATTTACTATTGAAAATTTTAGAGTTATCGTTAAAACGATAACACAAAATTTTTCATAAAAAAGTGTAGGTACAATTATCAAAAGTTCAAAAATACAAGTTGTATAAAAAAATGTATAGATTGGATTACGCAAAACTTTCTCGATAAATTTACAATAAAAAAATTTTATAAAAAATTGTAGATTTTCCGATAAAAGAATTTAAAAAAAAAAATATATTTTTCGATAAAACAATTTTTTTATCGATAAATTGATAACACAAAGTTTTGTTTAGAAAAATGGAGAGTTTTCGATAACACAAAAGTTTCAATTTAAAAATGGACACCTGTCGATTAATCGATAACAGAACATTTTATCGAGTAATCAATGACAGAAAATTTAATGAACATTAAATTTTCTATGGAACATGTTCTACTGAAAATTGTACAGTTATCGATAAATGAAGTTATCGCTGAATTGTACTTTTTTTTTTTAGAAAACTGATGGAAAAAATATTGTGGGCAGTTACACAGGAATCCTCTGGGAGCACTCTTAGGGCAGTTACTCTAGGAGGCATCATGGCAGCGGTAGCAGCTGATATAATTAAACAAATTTATCAAAAATAAAATAAAAGTATAGGGACCACCTTAAGGCTTGAAAATAGAGGCTACTTACATATGCTCTGAGAAAATTTTAGGGTTGAAAAAATATTTGGGGTCGGTCATATATTTGACAGCTACTGCTACTGATATTGCAAAACAAGCCATAGACTGGAATCCGCAAGGCAACCGTCGAAGAGGAAGACCTTCGCATACCTGGAGACGCCAAATTGACACTGAATTGTCTCAACTACACCTAAGCTGAAATCAAATAAAACATCGTGCATCAAATCGAATATATTGGAAAAATCTTGTTACGGCCCTATGCTCCTTGTAGGAGTAAAAGGAACAATATATTTGACTTCTCTAAGGGCACCCTTAAGACATTTAGAGCAGTAGCAGAAAAATTTTCCCAATGCTACTTTGTATGGGTGCTCCCTTTGGAAGTCTAGATTGGAAGTAGGTATATTCGGAAAACGTGTTGGGGGAAAAAATACTGCGCGTCGGTCTTACTTTTCACTCCTTATATTGTATAAAGTGGCACCATGGGAGCGGTAAGAGCTGACTTAATAAAAAAAAAATTATAAAAAATAAAAATAATTGTATCTGATAGAGATAAGCCCCCCAAAAACCGAATTCGAAAAAAAGGCAAAATAAAAATAAAGAAAAGAGAAGCGAAAAGGGAAGGAAAGGCAAACAAAACAAGTAAGAGTGTTAAATTCCGCTGTGCCGAATCTTTTATATCCTCCAACATGCAAAAAAATAAAAAAAAATCCCAGGGGCGTTTTCTTTTTTTTGGGGGGAGGGGATCGGTAGTGGTGGGGGGCAAATTTCCTCTTGAATATGTGCTTAAAAATTCAATCTTATGCTTTTTGCGCTAAAGAAATACAAGTTTATTAATATTTAAAAAATAATTTATTCCACGCCCATAAAAGAGGGCGGAACGAAAAAAACGACATTTTCTAATTCTTTGGGTCCAAATGCTACAAGAAGTTTTAAACAAAAACACAAAAAAATCAATTAAAAAAATTTTGCTTTTCAGAGGATGGTTTAGTTTTTCAAGGGGGAAGTTTTTTCCCCCTGGTCCGAATTTGCTCATTTACGAACTTAACCTTCCTAGGAATTTAATACATATTCGTGCCGAATGTCGAATGTCTTTTATTTTGGACTGCATCGTGTTAACTACAGACGGACGGACGGATGGACAGACGGACGGACATCGCTAGAATGTCTTAGAATCGATAACTGATCATAAAGAAAAAAATGCTTCGGAATGCTAAAATTTTTTTATATGAAAAAAATTGAGAATATTTCTTTAAGAAAAAATGAAGAATTTTTCTAATGAATAATTTGCGAATTTTTCTATAGGAAAACAACTAGAATTTTCCTATAGGAAAAACCCAAATATTTTTCAATAAAAAAATTCTAGAATTTTTCTATTAAAAAAATCGGAGAATTTTTCTATAGAAGAAATTTTTTATAGAGATTCTTCTTTACAAAATTTTCTACAATCATAAAATTTTTCTTAAGGAAATATGTACCGGAATGTGTACGAGGAATTTTTTCAATATAGGAATTTTTTGTGGGAAAGTCTCTGAGAATTTTGTAAATTCAGAATCTGAATATTGTTCTATAACAGGAATTTTATAAAAAAGCTATTCTGCAGCAAAATGGCTCAGAACCTTAGAATTGTTATATTGGGATAATGTCTCAGATTCAAAAAAATTTTCTTTAAGTAAATGACTCAGAAAAGTTTTGAAATCCGGAAATCTTTTTTAAATAAACATGTCTCAAATCTGATATATTTTTTTTATTGAAAACTTGTTTCAGGATCTGTGTCGTTCGATGTCAGAAAAATGATTGAGAACCTAAGAGCTTCTTGAGCAGACATTTTTAAAATTATCAAACATTTTTTAAGTTCTTAAACCTTTTTCAACAGAAAAAATTTTTAAAATTAGGAAATGTTTCTATAGAAAAAAATATAATAAACAAACACTAAAAAATTTTATCTAACACAGAAAGAATTTGAAATGAAATTCAATCAACAAAATCGCGGATTCAATAAATTTTTTTGATAGAAATTCAAATTGTAGGAATTAATTGAATATTTTTTTAATCAAACATTTTTTCGATTTTGATCACAAATTAGATAATTTTTTTTACTACTATTTATAGTCAATCAAAATAATGATTGATTTAACAAATGAATTTTGAGCTTATGATAAAATGTGAGAAATATGCCTGCGAATTTTGTACTCTTGCCCAAAACATTAAATCATGATAATGTTTTGCGGATGATTTTGGTGTACTTGCCAAAGTAAAGTTTTTTTTAGAAAAAAAAAACGGTTTATTACTTTTCTATTCCATGCAAAACGAATTGAAATATCAGTCGAGGACCCCACTAAAAAACCAAAAGAGCTGTACATTAGACTGGGTCGACCATAAAGGAGAAAAAAAAAGTTCCCATTGTGCGCGCTTAATTTTAAAGCTTACCTCGAAAAAGTTCCATAGCCAAAATATTAGATTTTTAGGTCGCGATTTGGTACCGCCGAAATCGTTTTTTGTGCATAGCTTTGTCATTTGATGTCCGATCGTTACAAAAAAAAATTTGTGTGAAAGTCCTTAGCGAGTACTAAAGTTGACCCACATCTGGTTTTAACCTCAGAGGTCATCTTATTGTTATGATTGTTAGTTTCTCATCTTTCTACCCACTTAAATGATTTTTATTTTTCCATTAAATTATAGCACTAAAAAATTCATTTTTGTTGAAAAATAATTATGTTACATTTTATTCACCAGCTGGTGAAAAACGGTTTTATTCACCACTAGGTGAATTATTATCCAAGTTACAAACCCAAGTTATTAAAATTTTGGTTTTAAGAAAATGAAAATAGTAATTCTTGTTTTCTTTTTCGTTAATTGTTAGCTTATATAGTCAAACTGAGGTGGCGTCCTGCAACTTTTTTAAAATTAGACACCAGCTTAAAAACATTACCATGTTAAAAAACCCCGATTATTTTGTATATTTTTGAATTGATGTATTCAAACAAATTAAAATGAAAAAATTCTGGTGTGTTGAAAATTTGTAATTCGATAGTTAGAGAAAATTACAAAAATTTTAATCAAAGCATTGATTGACTCATTTAAATTTGGTTGATCAATAGATTTAATTGAAGAGTTTTAGCCATTAGTTTTTTCTGTGAATAATTCAAATTTTTTTTTAGGTTCCCTTCAAAAAATGGGGTTGTGTAAAAAAAAAAAACCCCAAACCCGAGAGCTGGATCCGGGCCTGGTATACCCATGCTATGCTGTAGTTGGAGGGTATAACAAGTTTTGCATTCAAAAATATTTTTCAACTCAACAAAATTTTATACCAATTTTTTTTGTTACAAAAATTTCTAAAAAAAAAATATATCCTTATATATATATAAAAATGACATGTTAGTTTGTTTGTTTGTTTGTTTGTTTGTTTGTTTGTGTCGCTTTCAGAAGAAAACTACTGAACCGATTGAAATGAAATTTGGCATGTAGATAGAGAATTTTCTGGAATGAAAAATGCGACCAATGGCATCTCGATTGGATGCCCCGCCCCCTTTTACGCCCAATTTTTGTGAATTTCAGATTTTTCAATATATTTGATTGTTTGTTACTGTATTTGGATGTTTGTTACAGATTAGCATGAAATTTGGTATATTAATATGGTGTTTTTTGCAAGGAAATCCCGCGTCTTGATTGGAAGCCACGCCTTCTTTTACGCCCACTTTTTGTAAATATAATATCCTCACAAAGGGGCGTGGCATCCTTTGGTTTTTCATTCTATCTGGTTCACAACCACGGATAAACGGCTAAACCGATTCACATGAAATTTTAACCACAGATAGTACTAACTGAGGCGGGAACTATAGGTCAAAAGAGAGACCGATCGGCCAAGTGGGCGTAAAATGCCACGCCCCTTTGTATTACATTGAACGTTATTTCTGCCTTTTCAGCAATTATGTTTAAACGGCTGAATCAATTTTAAAGAAATTTTCACCACATATAGTACTAATACAAACGGGAAATATAGTTCATAATAGGACGGGGACAGACAAAGGGGTGGAAATGCCACGCCCATTTGTATTACATGGAAAGTTATTTCTACCTGTTCCGTAATCACGCTTAAACGTCTGAACCGGTTGTAATTAAAATTTCACCACACATAGTACTAACCCAGGCGGGCACTATAGGGTATATTAGGAGGGCGCTCTGACGGATGGGCGTATAAGTCCACTCCCCTTTGTTCTACATTGGAAGTTATTTCTGCATATTCTGTAATCTCTCTTAAACGTCTGAACAGATTTTATTGAAATTTTTAACACAGATAGTACTAACCGAAGCGGGAACAATATGCCATTTCAGCACGTGATTGGGCAAAGGCGTTGTACTAATTCAAAATTACTATTGCTGCTATAATAAAGCGCGTTTAGACAAAGAGGCATTAGTTGCAACGCTTCTTTGTGCTATACTAAAAGTTGTTTCTGTCAGTTCCGCAATGACGCATCAACGGCTGAACCAATTAACACAAAATTTTTGCAACAAATAGTAAACGAGGCGGGAACTATAGGACAGAAAATGAGCGATCAGACAAAGAGGCATTAAATGACACCCCTGTTAAACTTATTGCACGTTCTTTTCGCCTTTTTCACAATCACGCTTTTTCGGCTTAACTGGTTTAGAAGAAATTTCCACACACAGATAGTACTAACCGAGGCGGGAACTAAAGCCCGTAAATGAGTGCGATTTGACAAAGAGGAGTAAAATCCCACGCTCTTTTGTATTACATTGAAAGTTATTTCTGCCTGTTCCATAATCATGCTTAAACGCCTTAACCGATTTTAATGGAATATTCATCACATATAGTACTTCCGAAGCGGGAACTATAAACCATAATAGATCGCGAGGCGTAAGTTGCCACGATTCTTTGCACCACACTAAAAGTTTTTTCTGTCTGTTCCGTAATAACGCTTAAGCGCCTAAACTGATTTTAACAAAACTTCCACAACATATAGTACTAACCGAGGCGGTAACAGTATGCCATATTAGCGCGTGATTGGGCAAAGGCGTTGTAGAATGCTGCAACCCCTTGCACTATTTGAAAATTATTTTTGACAGTTCCGCAATCACGCAAAAATGGCTGAGCCGATTTTTACAACTGACTAACCGATGCGGGGCCATATCAGCATGCGATTGAACAAAGGGACGTAAATTACCACACGCCTCTGTAATATATTGAAAGTTATTTCTGCCTATTGGGTAATCACGCTTAAAAGCCGAGTACTAACCGAAGCGGGAACAATGGGCCATATCAGCGCGCGATCGGACAGAGGTGTTGTAAAATGATGCGAAATTTAAATTTCACCAGATGTAGTGCTAACCGAGGATGGAACCATAGGGCATTACTAACTATCATTCATTGTATAATATTTTTTCAACCCGGGCAACGCCGGGTGCAAAACAGCTAGTCTCAAAATAAATTTTTCTAGTATTTTTTTTTTTTTAATTTTTTTATTAAAAATTTCTTTTTAAGCGTTTTTATAAATTTATATATTTTTTTTAAGTTTGTCATGAAGCACCTTAAAGTATCGGGACCTCAGGCGATGTCTGTCTGTCAGTCAAGCTGTCTAATGAAACTTGGCATAAATATTTCTCAGGTTGGTATTAAATTTCTTCAAAATCAGTTTAGGTAGTTAAAAGTCTTGAGCAAGACCGTGCTTTTCTGATAGGTTTAATATTGAATTCTCGTGTTGAAAATCACAGAAAATAGGCTTTTCAATTCAGACAAGTCAAATTTTACTTTTTTTAGTTGTTTCACTTAAAATAACGTAAAACCCTTTAATAGATTCTAAATAACATTTTGTATATTTTAGTTTACTTGAAAAAATTTAACCCCCTTAATACATCTGTATTTACACTATTGCAGACATCTTTCAAAACTTATCAAACAATCTTCAATAAACTTCTTAATGACTTTTCCCCCAAAAAAATTTTTTGAATAGAAAATTAATTTCAAATTAAAGTCAAGTCATTCTTCACTGACAAACGCAAATATAATACCACTATTATTTTAAAACTTACAAAGAACAGGTTACAATTTCAAAACTATCAAATAGTTTGACATATGTCATTCATAAACAATAAAACAACTTTCTTTCAAAAACTATAACCTCAAAAACAAACAAAAAACACCTGCACCTACTTTAAAAAATATCAAACATGAAAATTTGAATTAGTAGTAGAGATGTTATCATTATCTAACCGTTACTAATCAATTTTATGGTACATAAAAAACCCCGAAAAAAACACATTAATCTAGAATTCTATAGAAAATAAATAAAAAAACAACAAATATAAATTTTCAAAATAGAAAAATAAAAAGGGAAAAAGAAATTTAATTAAATTGTATAACAAAAGACAATTTTAACATTCATTAGAAAATTGGAGCATTTATTAGATATATATTTTTGAAAATATATTTTCAAATTGAGTTTTTGTTTTTGAGCTCTTGATTCGGTTTCAACCTCATATCCGGTTAAAAATGTATATTTTTCACCTTTGAATGCTTCATTTACTTCATATGTCAGTTTCATCATTTATTTTAAAGTCGCTTACAAAAAAACAAAGTTTTTTGAAATGACATTTAACAACTGTTTTTGTTTAATTTAACTTCTGCCGCCTTTTGTAGTTTTATAGTTTACTCTAATGTTCTCTTTTATCTTTGTAGAGGAAATATTATATTTTTTGTATTTGTTCAAAATTTATTTTCTAGTATAAGTAATAATACTAGAAAAATTGAAATTTGAAAATTGAAAAATTGTTTACTCATTACACTTGAAATGTCAATAAAGTCGAAACAAAAAGATGCTTAAGAGTAGTAATTTGAAACCCATTTGCCAGAGACCGTAAACGATTTTTTTTTTGGAAATTAAATATAAACACATCTGTCATTTAATATTTATAAAACCCTCCACTTAATGATAGTGAGTATAAGTTTGTCATTTCATATGTAACACATCGAAATATTGGTCCAAGAACTCTATAATAAACTTATAATTTAAATCTGCAATCGGTCCTGGCAAAAAAATTATTTATGGTCTTTGTCATATTGTTTTCATCAAAAACACTTTTGAAATTTTTTTTATAATTTTTTTTTTACAAATTGAAAAAAAAATTTATAAAATTTTGTATTTAAAATTATTTTTTATAAAATTTTGTCTTAAAAACTATTTTTATACCCTCCACTTAGTGATAGAGGCTATATATAAGTTTGTCATTCCATTTGTAACTTATCGAAATATCGGTCTAGGACCCCATATTGTATATGGGGCATTCCATGTCAAATCGGACACTTTGAAATTTTTTTTTTTTTAGATTTTCCCAATTTGTTTACAGTTTTTAGTACCCTTCGAAAACTCCTTCGTGGTAAATTTTCAGATTTATTCAATCAAAAGATATCGAATCAATCAAAAGATATCGAATTTTTAAAAATTAGTAGTTTGTGCCTTTACTCAAACTTCTTTTACTCATAACTTCTTCAATAATGGTCCAAATTTAAATTTTTTTTTCAAAATTTTTGTTTTTTTACGTACTTTAAAAAAAAAATTCTTAAAAGCGCTCTAGTATACGATTTTTAAGTTTTAATATTTAAATCTCATTTTTGAAAATGTTTGTACTCTTCGATTTTTTTGAAATTTTTTTGGTAAAACTTCTATTTATTCTACAAATTTTTTGCGCAGGAGGATCGTGGGATAACGATTATTACTATTTTTTAAAGTTTCTTGAAAAAAAATTTATTGTAATTTTTCAATCTTAAAATCATTTCTACCGCTCCAATGGTGCGTCATAGAGGGGTCATTTATAAGACCGACCCCCATTAATTTTTACGTCTTAACATTTCTTTGGAACAAACTAATACCCTATCTCCAATTTCTAAGGGGGCTCCCACACAAAACGACATTTTTAAAATTTGCTCCAACCGCTCTAACTGCCCTAATAGTGCCCTTACACAGAAAAAAATAAAAAAAATATTTGAGTAAATTTTTAATATTATTGAGTAAAAAATTACTCAATTCTGCACCAGTAAACGATTTAATAGTATTGAGTAAATTTTTAATAAAAATTTATTAAATGTTTGAAAAAAAATTTGAGTAAATTTTTAATTGACACAATTAAAAATTTACTCAAAGTTTATCTATTTATTTTTTTAAAAAGTTTAAAAAAGTTTTAATTTTTTTTTTACAAAAAAATATAAAAAACTTGTTTTTTCAAACTTCACCAAACATATTTATGTCTCAAAGACATAGGAAAATTTTATAAAGACGATTACAAACTTTCATTTACATATACAAAAAACTATAAACTAAACGAGAATTCAAAAAACTGTGAGAGTTTAAAAAAAGATTAAAAAAACTATTAAATTTGTATTAAATTATTTATTTAAATTTTTTTTAAAATGTTTGAGTAAATTTTTAATTGCGTCAATTAAAAAATTACTCAATTTTTTTTTAAATTTAAACAAGTGATTACTCAAATTTGTTTTCTCCATATTTTTTTCTGTGTAGAGCAACAAAATGTATGACCAACCCACAATATTTTTTTAGTCCAAACATTTTCTATGAACATACCTACCCTCTATCTGTAACTGTTAAGGCGGTCCCCATACATTACTTTTTACTTTTTGTAAATTTGTTTTATTTAATCAGCTTCTACCGGTCCAATGGTGCGTCCGAGAGGGGTCATTAGTGAGACCGACCCCCACATATTTTTACCCTCCAACATTTTTGTTAAACATACTTACGCCCTATCTCCACTCCCTAAATAGGCTCCCATACAAATAACAGTTGGAGCAAATTTTATTAAAATGGAATTTTGAATGGAATCCTACTTAGCAAGTGGAGATAGGGCTGTGGTATATTTTACAAAAATGTTGGAGGGTAAAAATTATTAGGGGTCGGTCTCACTAATGACCCCTCTCGGACGCACCATTGGACCGGTAGGAGCTCATTAAATAAAACAAATTTAAAAAAATTAAAAAATAATGTATGGGGACCGCCTTTACAATTAGAGATAGAGGGTAGGTATTTTCAGAGAAAATGTTTGGACTAAAAAAATATTGTGGGTCGGTCATACATTTTGTTGCTCTAAGGGAACTATTAGGGCAGTTAGAGCGGTTGGAGCAAATTTTAAAAATGTCGTTTTGTGTGGGAGCCACCTTAGAAATTGGAAATAGGGTATTAGTTTGTTCCGAAGAAATGTTAAGACGTAAAAATTAATGGGGGTCGGTCTTATAAATGACCCCTCTATGACGCAGCATTGGAGCAGTAGAAATAATTTTAAGATTGGAAAATTACAATTAAGTTTTTTCAAAAAATTTAAAAAAATAGTAATAATCGTTATCCCACGATACTCCTGGGCAAAAAATTTGTAGAATCAAAAGCAGTTTTACACAAAAAAATTTCAAAAAAATCGAAGAGTACGAACATTTTCAAAAATGAGATTTAAATTTAAAAACTTAAAAATCGCATACTAGAGCGCTTTAACGAATTTTTTGCGATTTTTTTTTTTAAAAGTACGTAATAAAACAAAAATTTTGAAAAAAAAAATTTAAAATTTGGACCATTATTGAAGAAGTTATGAGTAAAAGAAGTTTGAGTAAAGGAACAAACTACAAATTTTTAAAAATTCGATATCTTTTGAACGGGTCATCCAAAAAAATTTGAAAATTTACCACGAAGGAGTTTTTAAAGGCTACTAAAAACTGTAAGCAAATTGGAAAAATCTAAAAAAAAAAAAAATTTCAAAGTGTCCGATTTCACATGGAATGCCCCATATATACTTTTTGGGGTCCAAGACCAATATTTCGAGGTGTTACAAACGGAATGACAAACTTTTATATACCCTCTATCACTAGAGTGGAGGGTATACAAAATTCAGAGGCATTTTTTTTTGGATGCGGACGCTTTGGTGGAGCTGTGGGGGATACCACCCCTCACGAAAAATTTCACTAATTTATTTATTATGCTTTTTGATCTAAATTTATACAGTATGGCGGAGCGAGAAATGCTTTTTCGCGAATTACGCTTGGGCGCTATGCGGGATTGGTAAAAATAGATGTCAAAACGATGTGGTAAAATTTCAGAAATATCGCACTTCATCTTGGGGTCGTCCTGCTTCGGCGCTGAAATTTAAATTTTTCTAAACCAAAGAGAATTTTTTAAAAAAATTGTCAAAATTTCAAATTTGATCAGATCTTCTCAAATGGCGGCGGGCCAAAAACAAGTAAATTTTTTAGTCCACCCGGTCCTTACGCAGAACTCTGCACTTCTTCTTGAATAAACATGTTTCATTTGTTTAACAAAAATATAAAAAAAAAACATGTAAAAAATCGTGTTTTTTTCCGAGGTTGGTTTAGTTCCTCAAGGGGGAACTTTTTTTTCTCCTAGTCCGATTTTTGCCATCTTTGAACTTAATTTGCCTAGGTCTATAAGACATATCCAATTTTCAGAAGGCTAGCTCTTTTTTTTGGACTGTATCGTGTCCTCTACAAACGGACAGACGGATTGACATCGCTAAAGTCTTAGAATCGAGCATGAATCAAGAATATATATACTTCATGGGGTTCTTGACCGATATTTCAATGGGTTACAAACGGTATGTCAAAGTTATTATACCCCCATAATGTGGTTGGAGGGTATACAAATATTGCACATGTAGGGCAATGCTTTTGGGTTCCTTGAAAATCTGAAAGTTCCGAACAAAGTGAAAAAACAAAATTTGAATTTTTCACAAATTTCCAAAAAAAAATTGTCACTCCGAAAAAAGAAATTTTACACAAAAAAAGATTTTACACTCAAATATGTATACTAGAGTGTCCCTTATTTTGGAAATGTTGGATATGTTGAGACGGTACCCCTCATTTTTTTCCTTTTGACTAAAAAATAACTCAGGAAAAATTTTGCGCCCCTACGACCACGCCTTCCCCACGCGACGGGGCCGTAAAGAGCGGGGCCTTAAAAATCATTTTTCCATACAAAGCAAAAAAATTTGTTTTTGATTTTTAATTTTTTTGTTATTAATTATAATATTACTTGATTAGCTTATTCACGACAAAAAATTTGATTTTGATGGGATGAGGCTTTCAGTTTTTCGAAATTTAGAGCTTTTGGGGTCCTACAGTAAAAATTTTTTAAAAAATATTTTTTTTTAGTTTTGACAAGCAACCGTTTTAGTAGAATTGTTGCTTTTAATGATATATTTTCATAAAAAAAATATTATTCCTATCTGTGACATCTTTATCGTGATCTAAAAAAGGGTAAAAAATGCATTTTTGATGTTTTTCGATACACGATCAAGATGTCACAGATATGAATAATATTTTTTTATGAATATATATCATTAAAAGCAACATTACAACTAAAACCGTTGCTTGTCAAAACTAAAAAAAAATTTAAAAATTTTTAAAAACTTTTACTGTAGGACCCCAAAAGCTCTAAATTTTTTTTTTCGAAAAATTTTTTAGAACTGAAAGCCTCATCCCACCAAAATCAAATTTTTTGTCGTGAATAAGCTAATCAAGTAATATTATAATTAATAACAAAAAAATTAAAAATCAAAAAAAAAATTTTTGGTTTGTATGGAAAAATTATTTTTAAGGCCCCGTTCTTTAAGGCCCCGTCGCGTAGGGAAGGCGTGGTCGTAGGGGCGTAAAATTTTTCCTGAGTTATTTTTTAGTCAAAAGGAAAAAAATGAGGGGGTACCGTCTCAACATTTCCAACATTTCCAAAATAAGGGACACTCTAATGTATACCCTCCAACTACAGTATGCGAATATACTGACTTTGTCATTCCGTTTGAAACGCATTGAAATATCGGTCGGGGACTCATAAAGTATATACATTATTGATCTATGATTGGTTCCAAGCAAGGATGGGTACCAATTCGATAAAAGTATTGGTATTGGTATTGGTTTTTAAAATTATATTAGTATTGGTATAGGTATTGGTTTTCATTTTTTGTAGAATGGGTATAGGTTTCGGTATTGGTTTTGAATTATTTAGGTATTGGGTATTGGTATTGGTTTTAGCCTCGAATCGGTATCGGTTTTTAATAAGTATTGGTATTTATCTTATATCGGTTTTAGTATTTGTATGCAAAAGGTTTTGTCGTTAATATTAATTAATTTAACGTAAGTCGTCCTTCTGTTCGCCCCACAACGCACACTGGGGCGAGATGGTAGGTTTTTTGGTCAAAAGTCTCTACAGGTCGTAAATGTTAACCGTTTTTTTTGAAATTTAGAATATAAGCCTATATTAAGGTAATAAATAAGTGCCTTGAAAGTTTTTGAAATCGGACCTACAAGGAAACTATTTCAGGGTGGACACTTTATTTTTAATAAAATTTACAGATGTTATAGATGAAACAAATGAAGAGAAACTTGTCTTTTGTTTATGTATTTGAATTAGAGATGGTCTGTGGTCCCGTAATTTGCGTGACTCAAAAAACCACGTGATTCAGTCGTGAGAGATTTTTATTTAAATCACGTGATTATAAAGTGATTTTCACTTTAGTACTATATTAGGGTAACAAATAAGTGACTTGAAACTTTTTGAAATCGGACCTACAAGGAAACTATTTCAGGGTGGACACTTCATTTTTAACAAAATTTACAGATGTTATAGATTTCTCAATTCAATCGGAAATAAGGCCATATGGCTTTATTACCAACACGATTGAGCAATAAAGTCATATTGGTTTTGCAACCAAAGTGGAAAATATATTTCCCCCTAAATCCTGCTACCCAAAAAAAATGTATATAGCGAAGCCGCTAAATTAATTTATGGAGTTTGTTATCTCTAAGCCCGGTCGAAGGCCGGCTACGCAGAAAAAATATTTTTTTTTGACTATCTTTAAAATAAAAACCCCATATACCAGGAACCTCGGAACTTAGAGGGGTCTAGAGGCACCATTTTTTTATTGGCAGGGTTTTTAATTTAAAGATTGTTTAACAAAAAAAGTTTTTCTGTGTAGCCGGCTTTCGGCCGGGATTACGGATTACAAAATCCATGCATTAAACCCACCCTCTCCGCAAAGTAAAGTTTTCTGGGGTAGCAGGCCTTTGCGCTATCAAAATAGCTTTGGTTTGCAGAGAGGGTGGAGTATGTAATCCCTAAGCCCGGCCAAAGGCCGGCTACGCAGAAAACCTTTATTAAAAAAAAAAACAAATCATATAAGTCGTAATTTCGACATTTCGTCCAAAAAAATATATTTTGGATTTTTTGACAATTTGGTTTTGGGAGAAATAACATTTTTAGACCTGTCATTTTAGGCTATATGTCGCAGCTTGGGCGATATGACATTTACGGTTTTGGGCGATACGACCTTGGGCGCTATGTCCGTACGCCATTTCAAACTCCATAAATTAATTTAGCGGCTTCGCTAAATATGTTTTTTTTTGGGTAGCAGGATTTAAGTGGAAATATATTTCCACACTCTCCGCAAAATAATGATGAACATTTTTAAAAAATATTCAAATGAGTAACAAAGCCATGTATGGCTTTATTTCCAACAGTCGTTGGTAATAACGCCATATGGCCTTATTTCTCAACTCTTTGGGAAATAAGGCCATATGGGCTTATTGCCTATGTCTTTATTTCACCCCCTCACCCATTTTTGCGTGAGGAATGTTTTTTTTTTTTTTTGAAAAACCCCTTTTAAAAAAAAATATTTTTTAGCAGTATTTGCATTCAGAATTAAGTCAAACTTTAAACTAAATAGTACATGCTTAACCCATTTTGGACAAAGATTCATTTTTTTTTTTTTTTTGAAAAATGTACCTATTTAGTAAAATTAGCACGGGCTGATCTCAAAACTCTTGTAAAAAAAATTGGAATGTTCCGTTATTCCAGAAAAGCCTGTATTTCAACTTTTTATGCAATTTTAATATTTGGATTTATTTGCTATTTTATTAATTTATTTCGTTATTTTCAAAATAAATAGTTTCAAAATGTTTCAATTAGTGGAGTTTGATAATAAATTAAATCTAAAAAAAATAATATTAATTAATAAAATAAATAAAAGCCTAAACTAAAAAAATGCAAATTTTCGTTTTTGCTTGAAACAATTTCTGTGCTGATGCCCATTGCATTTAATGCACATATAAATTCCGGTGGTCAGGGGAGATATTTTTTAATTGCAGAAAGATGAGACTTAACATTTGTAACAAAATATACCTTTACTTCATCCTTTTCATACATAAATAAATATTTTTTTGAAAAAGGTAATCAAAATGGGTTATCATGAAGGGGCCCCTTTTTCGATTTTAGATCTTTTGCCAATTGCGATTACATGGGTCAATTTTTTTCTTATATGGGGTTCACACTTACGACCTTAAACAAGTTGTTTAACAAAACACCAGTAACAGAATAAAAACGTAATGAATACATAAAAAATATTTTTTAAGCACGTAGCCCTTAAACTCTCAAAAATAGAAAGTGTGAACTGCACATTATGCGTTCCTCAATTCTTATATAATATGACTGTGCCTATAATAAAACAACAAAATTTTTTTTCTGGATTCTGGTGTTGTGACATAAAATTTTGTAGCGTCTGCTTGATTAAAATTTTGGAATTTCCAAAAAAGGACATTAGTATTTTTTTTACAACGCAAAGAAGAGTGCAGTGACATTCAATGTACATATATCAAATATTAACAATGTTTGCAAAAGAAAAAATTTCATCACAGAAAAGGTCTAAATTTTTTAAGATCTACTTTTATTAGGGGTCATAAAAACCGTGACAAAAAATATTTCTTTTATGTTTTTATGGCTTTTAAAATTCAAGTAGCTAACAGGCAACCAAGCCGACACGAAATTTTCGGCGGCGGCGGCGCGACTAATTTTGCTTGCCGGCGGCGGCTCTTGTGGTTTTTGGTCGGCGGCGGCTCATTCATCGGCTCATTTTCTTTTTAATTTTTTTCGATGTAGGGTTGTATTTTTGCGAGTTTGTGTTTGGTTTTTGTAATGATACAATCAAAATTTGCATTTTTTTTGCCAGTTTTATTGTGCATCAGAATTAAAATAAAGAAAAAAATTAAAATAAAGAAAATTATGTTTTCGCTTGTAATTTGATTACCCCAGATGGCAACGTCCTCAAGCCATCCTCAGTGACGGAGCGGTGACATGTCAGAGTCACTGCTGACACCCACAAGACATCTCTATGTACTGGGTTGAGGACAGTTTCATACAAATTTTCAAAATGTCCTCAGCAGTGGTCAGGGTAAAATAATTAATAGCTCAGCTTTTATGATTAAATAAAAATTTGTATTAATTACTTTCAATAATTTTTTGTAATAAAATCAAATTTTGGTTTTTGGCCACTTGGCCGTCGGCCAACATGGGTTAAAAACCCGTGGACTAGTAGCATTTGAAAACCGTGTAATTAAGGTCAAATTGAACAATATTCAATTCAATTTTAGTTATTTTTTCCCCAAAATGTTGGTCAAAGCAAAAAATAAACAATAATGGTTGAAAAATGCATTTTCTTGAAAATCGCTAAAGTTAGAGAATAATCACAATTGGAGCGGGAAGCGGAAAAACGCAATTGTCCTCATAAAAATAGAATTGAATCTAATTTGGCGGAAAAACGCTGCGGAATTTTGTTGTCATATAAAACGTGTGTGAACAGTTGCGGAAAAACGCTTCCCGCTCCAATTGTGTTTATTCTCTTAAGTCCATACATGTGCTAAATGGAAAGAGCGAAAAATACCCAAAATTGAAGATGAATTCTCCCAGATGTATTTAATAAAATTGAGCAATAAAACTTAAAGGCCCTTACCACAAGAAAACAAAAAGTCTATTTTAACAAAAGTTTTATTTTAAATTTCAAATTTTCAATACATTTTTTGAAAGTCGATTTTAAAAACAAAAACAATTTGTATGGAAATAAAATTAAAAGCTCATTTTAAATTTATTTTATTTTCTTGTAGTAAAGCTGAAAGATTTTAAATTTATGGAAATACAATTTTTAAAACCATGAAATCGTGTCTTCGGGCATGATCTTAAAAAAAGTAAATTTTTTTGGTAGTAAAGGGTTAACTATGTCCGAAAAATCTATAAATTTTTAATTACATACTTAGGGTCAATTGTTAAACAAAACCGGCTTCCTAATGATTTTTTTTTTTTTTTACAAAAAATATTTTTTTTTAAAAAAGGTCTATTTTGCTCCAGGGCCCGAACTTCAAGAACCCGGTGCGACCTTAAGAACCTTTTCGAAAATTTTGAAAAAATGTTGGTATAACTTTTTCATGAATCTTAATAAACTGAGGGGGCGTCCCGTGCAGAAATCCAACTTTTTGTTTTTAAGAACCACCCTAATGAATACCCTCCTGTAAGTGAGAGTGGTGTACATAGAAAAGATTAGAAGGTACGCAGTGTTGTA
Organism: Pegoplata infirma; assembly: GCA_963921195.1. Taxonomy (NCBI): domain Eukaryota; kingdom Metazoa; phylum Arthropoda; class Insecta; order Diptera; family Anthomyiidae; genus Pegoplata; species Pegoplata infirma. Next base: position 217,149,698 of record OY992538.1, read on the forward strand.
TTTGATGTATTTTCCAATATGGTGGCAAAATGCTTGTTCTTCCTCATCTTACACGTATTTAATATTAAATTGAATTCTTTGTTTTTAAAAAATGGTTTTTGTCTTTTATTTAATTAAATTAATTGATTATTTTGCTTTATTCAACGTTTTTTTTTAAGATAATACGCACAATTGATAGTTTAAAAACTATTTTTCTCTCTTTTATTGTTTGCTTTGTTGTTGTTCTCCTTTGTGTTGCATTGTTTTTATTAAACGTCAAAAGTTACATAATGTGCTGTCACTAATACTTAATCAAGCGAAATACGACTCTGTTTCATTTCTATTTTTTTCTATGGTGGTGTATAAAGGTACCTACATACGACGCAACAGTGGCGTATACAGGGGGGGGGCCCGGGGGCCCCCGAAATCATTTCTCAAATTTCAGGACTTGGTATCAAATAACAAGTACAATATTAAAAATCTTCTTAAAAAATTTTTTGAAGAAAAATGTTTTGAAACTGAAAATTTTTCTGTTAAAAAAATCTCAAAATCTGAAAATTTTTTCTTAGAATTTGAAACTTTTCAACTTAAGATTCTAATGAAAAAATATCTTAGAACCTGGAGTTTTATGTACACAAAAAAATGGACCTAATTGTAAGTAAAATGTAGTCAAATCTTAAAATGCGACTTTCTCTTTTAGAAAAATTTCTCAGAACGAGACTATTTCTTAAAAAAAATGTGTCTCAATCTAAGACTTTTTTTATAGCAATAATGCCTTAAATATTAGCCTTTTTCGCAGAATCTAAGACTTTTTCTATAGGAAAAATGTCTCAGAATCTGAGACTTTTTCTATATAAAACTATCAGAATCTGAGGCTTTTCTATATGAATCTTAGAACTTTCTTTAGGAATAAGTTCTCTAAGTCTGAAAAATGTCTCAAAATCTAATATTTTTTCTATAAAAAAATTCTTAGAATCTGAAGCTTTTCTATACGAAAAATGTTAGACTTTTTTTACGAAAAATGTTTCAGAATCAACGAATTTTTCTTGAGGAAAACTATCTCAAAATCGTAGATTTTGTATAAAGGAAAAATTTCTCAGAGACACAAGCTGAGACTTTTTGTATAGAAAAATGCCTAAAATCTGAGACTTTTTCTATTGTAAAAATTTATTTTTCTATAAGAATAATGTCTCAGAATCTAAGTATTTTTCTATGGAAAAAAATTTCAGAATCTGAGACTTTTTCTTTACACTGAAAAAAAAAACCTTCGTGATATAAATGAAATAGATTCATTAATTTGTTTTCATTTAACCAATGAAGGAATTCATAAGCTTAATTAAGTATCAAGCATTTTGGGAAAAAATTTCATAAAATTTGATTCATTAGATTTCATAGTTTCATTAAAAAATGTCATTAAATTTAGTTTAGTTTTTTTTGACGCCTGCCGAGTCGATTCTGTTTAGTCTGTATTTGGCGCGCAAAATGAGACAAGTAAAAAACAGCTGATAATAGTGCGGCACGATTAATTTTATTTTTCTGACGTTTTTACAAAACTTACAATAATATGTAATTAATAAATTATATATTTAATAAAATTCGAGCTATTTAAAATCTTTCGCGGTTTTTCTTATTTATTAAAATTTAAGTATATAGTGAAATTTTGTGTAAGAAAACTGAGTGAAAAATATATGGTATAAATAAAAAAAAATTGTGAAAGTGTTTTGTTTATTTAGTGGTCTTAGTTTAGTCAAGTGGTTCTCCACCCCATCAAATGAAACTTTGTGCATCGACTAAAGGTACCTACAAACGACGCAATATTAGTACAATATGCAATTATATTGATGGTGTGTGGGTAACGTTGACCATTGTACAATCGTCAATATTACCCACACACCATCAATATAATTGTATATTGTACATAATATTGCGTCGTCTGTTGGTACCTTAAGGATCTCATCTAGAGTCCAGTGGTAACCACTGGTATTACCTACTGCTATCCCGCATTTAATCAATAAATACTTTCATACATTTAATGAAAAGCTTCATTAAACGTTTAAAACAAGTGCTACGAATATTTTCATTAATTCCATGTAAGTTTTCATTGAATGGAACTTTAATGACATCAGTTTCATTGATCCAATGAAACCTGTCTTCGGTTGAAAACGTGAGTCATTTTTCATTAAGCTTATGTCAATTTTCATTATTTTCACGAAGCTTTTTTTTTCAGTGTAGGAAATGTCTTAGAATCTGGGGCGTTTTCTATATGAAAAATGTTTCAGAATCTGACAATGTCCTATGGGCAAAATGTCTCAGATTCTGAGACTTGTTCTATAGAAAAGTGTTAAAGCATCTGAGACTTTTTCTATAGGAAAAATGTCTCAGAATCTATGAAATTTTCTGTAGAAAAAATGTCTAAGAATCTGAGACATTTTCTATAGGAAAAATGTTGAAGAATCTGAGAGTTTTTCTGTAAGAAACATGTCGAAGAATCTAAGACTTTTTCCATAAGAATCTTAGACTTTCTATAGGAAAAATGTCTCAGAATTAGAAACTTTTTCTAAAGGAAAAATTTATAAGAATCTGAGACTTTTTCTATAGGAAAAATGTCTAATAATGTTAGATTTTTTCTATAGGAAAATTTTCTCAGAGTCCGAGAGTTTTTCTTTTGGAAAACTATTTTAAAATCTAAGGTTTTTTTATACTGTTTTCTTTTTAAAAAGGTCTCGAAATGTAAATAATTTTTCTTATAGAAAAAGCAAAGATTTTCTCAGAATCTAAAACTTTTTGTGTAGAATGTTTCAGAATCTGAGAAAAACTAAAAATATCTCAGATTATGGGAAAATGTATTACAACCGGAGTCTTTTCTTTTGGAAAAGTATTTTATGAATATGTTTATAGAGTCATTTTGTAAAGTGACTTTTTCCGAGAAACGTTTTCCATTGGAAATATGATTTAGAGTCTTTGATTTTTATTATAACAAAAACTGTCTAAACTTGAAATTGTCATAGAATCTTAGACTTTTCTTTTAAAAAAAATTTTAGGTTCTGATAGTCTTCTTTGTAAAAATGTATCAGTATCTGATACAATTCAAACTTTAAAAAAGGCTTAATGTAAATTTTTTGTAAAAAAAAAATATTGAAAAAATATGTTGGGCCCCCACCGAAATAAAATCCTGGATACGCCCCTGCGACGCAATATTATGTACAATATTCAATTATATTGAAGGTGTGTGGGTAATATTGACGATTGTACAATGGTCAATCTTACCCACACACCATCAATATAATTGAATATTGTACATAATATTGCGTCGTCTGTATGCACCTTAAGGCTACGTTCTCACAACAAGAACTTATACCCAATTCACACCTAAGGTGAAATCTCGTTTGAACGAGATTTCGATCATATATTGGGTATAATATGATACAGACCATATGATCGAAATCTCGTTTAAACGATATTTCACCTCAGGTGTGAATTTGCCTTTATAATGATAAGTTGAGATGGTTTTATGTTTTTTTTTATGATAGTACAATTTAAGATGATTTTTTTTGTTCAATGCAAAATCACATAGTAAAGGCTAAGTAAGTTGTTTTTCACGTAAACATTTTTTAAAACGCCTAAAATCGTAATAAAAACTATTAAAAACGAAAACTTTAAAATATTAGAAAAAAGAAACAATCATAACAAATCTAAAATGTCAATTTTATTGCAAAGTTATTGCGATTTTATATTCTTAAAATCAGTTTAAAGAATTGCCCCACAATATAGCCGCGTTGCAAAAATATTTTTTTATGTGCAGTTTTTTTCATGTGAACACAAACAGAATATGCACCTTAAAATGTAAAAAAAAAATGCCACCGCGCCGATTGATTTGACGGAGTCGATTGATTCGGCGGCTTGGTTTAAGCCGATGGGAGCCGACAAAATCGGCGGCGGCGTAAGATGTCAAAAATGGGTCGGCGGCGGCGCGCCGCCGATTTTGAGCCGATCGGCTTGGTTCCCTGGTAGCTAACTCCTTTTTGTTATGTGACATTGCATGCAAACGATTGCTGATCGATGTAACATCTTTTGCACTTCGTTAGTCAGGTAAAACCTAATAATGTGATGGAAAGAAAATGTTCGACGTCACATTAAAACAAACGAAAATAAGAATACAAAAAACCGAAACAAAACCGATACGAAAGTAGAAAAAATGAATTGGTATTGGTTTTTTATTGGTATTGGTTTTGAAGGATAAAAGTATTGGTTTTTAATTGGTATTGGTAGTGGGGAATCGGTATTGGTTTTTTATCGGTATTGGTATCGCACAAATAAAGGTATTGGTTTTTAATTGGTATTGGTTTTCAATTTGAATTGGTATTAACGGGTATTGGTATCGAAAAGGTATTGGTACCCATCATTGGTTCCAAGACATTTCTAGAATGCCCGTATGTCCGTCCGTCTGTATAAGAAACGATGCAGTCCAAAATAAAATAGCTAGACTCGTAAGGTTTGATACGAATATGTCTTATGGTCCTAGGCAGTTTAAGTTCGTAAATGGGCAAAATCGGACCAGGGGGAAAAAGGTTCCCCATTGAAGAACTTAACTAACCTCTGAAAATGCCATATTTTTGCATGTTTTTTTTTGTATTTTTGTTAAACAAATAAAACAATTTGATGTCAGAAAAAGTTCAAGATCCTGCACTCGGACCCAAGAAATAAAAAAATAACACTTTATTCTAAATTTCAGTGCGATCGTGAATCAGTGAGTCAATCAGTCATTTTGTCAATCAATCATTTTTTTATATGTATAGAGTGTTCCTTTAATTTGGGTCATAGAGTGTCTTAAGGTCGACTTTGCCTTTTTCAAATTTCTAAGCATTACAAATATGTGGTGCACTCCAAATATAAACAATATTATTATAAAATATGTTTAGTTAATATACTGTTAAATGTTCTAAATTTTGTTTTTTTGTTAAAGCACTTAATATTTATCAACCGAATAAAAGGGTAGGGTTTTCAATGGAAATTTTGAAAATATTAAATGAAAAACTCCACATGTGGTTAAAAGAACAATAGATTTGTAGTAATACTTAAAAACAAATATATAAAAATTTTTAAGAAAAAAAAAAATATATTATTAAAGGACAGTTGATCTCAAAACGGGGAGGGTTTTTGTTAAACACTTTAGGAAGTTATAAAAAATTTTAAAAATAAATTTCTTAATATACAAACATTTAACACATTAATGCATTCCTTAGAAAATTAAAAGAAAAAAAAAATTAAGCAAATTAATATACACTTAAAATTTTTAAATATTTTAGATAGGAATAGTTTTATACTTTAGTTTTAATTTATTTTACCTACATTTTTTGAAAGGTATTATTGCGTTTTATTTTCAAATCCCCTTTTCTACTTTTTTCTTTTCTTAATTCAAACAAATTAATTTTCCACCTCATTTAACTGAACACTTTAGGAGAATCCTCAACAAAAAATATCGTCTTAAATTTCTTTGTTGTTATGTTTTGTTTTTTTTTTCTAGAATTTGTTGAAAAAGGGGTGTTTTAAATTTAAAAAAAAAAAAAAAGTATTGAATTTCCAAACAATTTTAAAACATATTTGGTAATGTAAAACAAATTATATAAAAAAATTTATATTAATGGCAGATTTATTATAACTTTTGTTTATAATAAATCTTAATAAATCCCAAATTAATTAAACATATACTACTTATTTTTAAGATTTAGAAATTTAAGAAGTTAAATAAAATGTATTCATTTAATTTTAAAAATAAGTAAGAAGCTATATTATGTTGTGCCGAATCTTTAAATATCCTGCACAATGTTAACAAAGAGCTAAATCACCTTCCCCCAAATTTAATGAAATGCAGTACAGTGATTTATTTTAACAAAAAAGAGATTGTGCCAATTTGTCAGGCTTCTGGTGATTCCAGTATTCGAGATATGGGGTCTTGAAAATTGGGAAAATCTTATATATTTGCCAAAAATAAAGATATCTCAAAAAGTAATAACAATACAGTACCCGATTTCTGTAACTATGCGAGAAGTTTCCGCATCGAAAAAAATAAATGAACATTATAGTCATCTTATACTTAACAGAGTGATTTAAAAACGTTGCTTTGCATTTTTTTCGTATTCGATGTTTTTTACATTAGAAACATTGTAGTCACCCTGTTAAAAACTAAATGACTACAATATTATTTTATTTTCCACCATGCGAAAAGTTTTCGCATAGTTACAGAAACTGGGCACAGGTCTCATTCAGGTTTTAAATTTTCAGGTAATGAGACAGCCTTTTTTTGCGAAAAAGATCAAAAGTCATTGTTTAAACCTTAAATTTTGGAGATATATAAGATAGTGAGAGGTAAGAAAAACCGCTGTATTTTCCCTTAGAAAAAAACATTTTATTTTTGTCTTTGAGATTCTGGTACCAAAAATCGCTTTTCTAAATGTTTTTGACTTGCTGAGTCCAAATATGACCTTTGAGCTGGCCTATCGCTGTTAATTTTCGAGATATCTGCACATAAATGTGTGCTAAAGTGCTATTGCTGTGTTTTTTGAACATTTACATGCAGATATCTTGAAAAGTAATAGCGATAGGCCAATTAAAAGGTCATATTTGTACTCAGCACGTCCAAAACATTGAGTAAAGTGAAATTTAGTACCAGGGTCCCAAAGGAAAAAAAACATTTGTTTGTTTCTAAGAAAAAATCCACCACTTTTTCATACCTGTCGCTATGTTTCTATTAATATAAAAAGTTCCAATGAAGTCTCCATCCTGAAAATTTAAACTTAAGTACTAGAGGTGATACCTAATAACATATATTTTTTTCTGAAATTTTAAAAATATTGTTTTTTTTTTAAATGTAGCTCTTCAAAAATTAAGGTTAAGTCCCCTTTGACATTAAAAAAAAAATATCTTGGTGGAAATCCTTTTTAAAGGCTTTCTCATTACCTATTATTTGAAACCTGACACCCATATCATTATTAGTTTTTGAGATATCTTTATTTATGTCAGAACACTTTTGTCAAATATATTCGATTATACCAATTTTCAAAACCCCATATCTCGGAAAGAAAAACTACAAGAAATCCAAAATTTTGACACTATAACTTTTTTTTAAGGGCTGTCTGTCTGTTGAAAACACGCTAACTTCCCAGCAAAAAAAAAAATACGAGATTTTGGCGACACAGCATCTTTTTATAGCATACCGAAGCGCACCCAAAGAGCGCTCTTGAGAATGCAGTAAAAGTGAGGGGAAAAAACTAAAATTTTTTGTTAAGATTTTTTATATAAAACTCAAAATATAAAATTATATTTTGATAAAATTTCATACATGCTTTCCTTTTAAATATATCTAACACTTTTTGAATAAAAACCATGAGTTTTAGGCAAAGACATATGATTTCACTGCATCATTATTGCACATTAATCAGCGCTGCAAAGAGTGCTTCAATCATAACACCTCACATTTTAAATAAAAAAATTGAGTACACCATTTCCACTTTGGTTTCAGAAAATTCAAATTATATTACAAAAAATGTCCAATCATATTTTAAAATCTCCAATTATATTTAAAAATGTCCAATCATATTTCAAAAATTTTCAATATAATTGAAAATTTTTCAAATGTAATTAAATTTTTTTTGGTTATAAATGGTAATATCTGAAATAAAAATGGAAGTTTCTGAAATATAATTTGAAATTTTCGAAATATAATTGGACATTTTTTAAATGTAATTGGATCTCTTAGGCAATATTTCTTCCAAATGCTTGCAGGGAGTCAACTGATTTTCAGAATTAGTCAATTGTATTTAAGATTTTCCAATTGCATTCAGAACTAGTCAATTGTATTTCAGATTTTGTAATTTGTATTTCAGATATAGTTAAATCAGCTCAAAAAATATACATGAATTCACTGCATCTTTATAGCAATTTTTTCAGCGCTCTAAAGAAATGTGAATTCAGAGCATCTTAAGAGCGCTTTTTCGGTGTATCCAACTAGCACTCTAAAGTGTGATATCGCACAGAGGGTTGAAATGTACCAAAAGTGAGGATTAATTCAAAAGCTGAACTTTATCCTACACATTCGTGTGTGGTACTGGGTGAAAGGTAATTAAATTCTACATCACTATTTGCCAAAAACTTTTGTTTTGAGTAAATTACTCTATCGACTGTAGGCTGTCAAAATCAAATAATTTTTCAAAATTTTTCGTGCCGTGCCTAAAACTGAAAATTGAGATATTTTGGGTGCTGATAATTCTTATTAAGCGTTCTAAAAGTAATTTTATTAAAATGGAACCGTCAACTTCAGGTATTTGGCTACATAATTGCATTAATGTTTTTTAGATAAATGTTTTGCAAATATTTTTAATATTTTTTTAAAAAGTGCTCCATCTTTGGGGTATTTTCGATATATACACAGAGTTTCAACAAATTTCTTGTTGCAATCCAGCAAATTTTATTAAGTGATATTTTAATATAGTATTTTAGCTTATATATTCCATACCAAACTTTTACAGAGGCACCGCGTTTTTTTACTTATTAAAATTTTTGTGAAACAACTTCAGTTGCTAAAAAAAGCTGAAAAACAATATGAGAAAGGGCATTATGGGAGAACCCTTAGTTAGAGGAGATACGGGGTGCGTACGTTGAAAAAAAAGTTGGGGATGAAAAAATAATGATAGTTGATCTCACATTTCACCCTCTAGGAGCCAGCATGGAGCGGCAGCAACTGATTTCATTAAAAAAAAATGTTTATGGGGACCACCTTAAGGGTTGGATATACAGGGTAGGTATATTCTAAGAAAATGTTTGGGATGAAAAAATATTGGGGGTCGGTCACATATTCAATATCTCTAGGGGCACCCTTGGCGCAGTTAGAGCTGTATGAGCAGATTTTATAAAAAGGGCATTTTGTATGGGAGCCCTATTATCGAGTGGAGATATGGTATAAGTATGTTCCAAAAAATGTTAGGGGCTAAAAATTAATGGAGGTCGCTCTTAGTGGATACCACTCTAAGACGCACCATGGGAGTGGTAGGAGCTAATTTCATAAAACAAATTTATAAAAAATAAAAATAAATTTGGTGGGGACCACCTTAAGGGTTAATGATAGAGGGTAGGTATATTCTAAGAAAATGTTGGGGTTAAAAAAATATTGGGGTCGGTCACACATTTGCATTTCTAGGGGCACCCTTGGAGCAGTTAGAGCTGTAGGAGCAGATTTTATAAATATGGCATTTTATATGGTAGCCCCATTATGGAGTGGATATACGGTATAAGTATGTTCCAAAAAATGTTGGGGGGTAAAAATTAATGGGGGTCGGTCTTATTGACTAATACTCTAAGACGCACCCTGGGAGCGGTAGGAGCTGATTTCATAAAATAAATTAAAAAAATAAATAAAAAAACAATTGTATGGGGACCACCTTAAGGGTTAAAGATAGAGGGTAGGTAAATTTTAAGAAAATGTTGGGATTGAAAATATATTTGGGGTCGGTCACACATTTGACATCTCTTGGGGCATTATTGGAGCAGATAGAGCGGTAGGAGCCAATTTTTATAAAAAGGTTATATCTTCTTTTTTAATAAAAAAATATTTTCTAATATTTTTTTTTTTTTTTCTGTAAAACATTTTTTTTTACTAAATAATGTATAGTTAGTCTAAAAAAATATAAATATTTATAATAAAGGGCTTTTCTGAATTAATCCCCAGTTTTCATATGTTTCAACCCACTGTGCATCGCCTTAGAGAATCATGCATGAATTCAGCAGGTTTGGATGCGCTCCTTGACTCGAATTTCCTATCCAAAAGCTGCTGCCAGTTCAGCAAAATTTCTGCTGGGTTTTGAAAGACTTTACGGAGGCTCCTGAAGTTTGACATATATGTTGGGTATTTACCTGGTCAGGTTGGTATTGCAATCCTGCAAAATCGGTCCAGTGGTTTAAAAGTAATAAGTAAAATAGTTAATTTCGGCAAGGGTTTTTCGCAAATTAACGAGATCAAAAACACGCTAACTTTCGAACGACAAGTCTGAGGGTGCTGAAGCTTAGCAAATATATTACCCAGGTCTGGTTGGTATAGAATTTCAGCAAAATGGTTCCAGTGGTTCAAAAGTTATAAGCAAAACCCTAAATTTCTGATTGTTTTCACCATAAATTAAGAGACTTTTAGTCGAAAAAAGTTTTACAATAAAAAAAAAAATTTTACACTCAAAAAAAAACTTAGTAATATGTTTTTTCCAAAATTACAAAAAAAAAGTTTTGACAAAAAATAAATTATTTCTAATCAAAATTGTTATTTTGTTTACGTTAGAATATTTTCTATTTGTTTTAAATAAATTTTTTCGCCAAATTTTTTTAACAACTTTTATCAAATAAATTTGGTTGTTTTTGATATTTTTATTGTTATTTCATTTTGTAAGAAACTGATCTATATGGGGCCACATATCAGTCAGATAAAATTATTCCAAGGTCTTAACTAACTAGGAAGGTCTTTTAGAGGGCACCCAACGATTGTCCTGAAACGTGCATATGGGAATGAGGGGAGACAAATAAGAGTTACCTGTTTTTTTAGCTGCCCAATCTCAAATTTAAAAAAGGGTTGCCACCTTATTAAAAAATTAGGTCTTTCGGGCAAATCCAAATAAAATCCGAACTAGAAGGAATTTCCCAAACGCAAAAATAAAAGGTAAGATTAGTTTTAAAATAGATTATTATACGATTTTGGCGGTCGTACGTATATACCTCTCTATATAAACTTCCCCAATATTTTTGATGATAATGACTTAACGAAGCCGAATTCAGGCGCAACCATTGGATAGGCCTTCAAAAAACCTTTCGATCTGTATAAAATATTCATATAATTTCTTTTGAAGAAATGTGAAAAATGCTCAAAAAACAAAACAAAATCCGTTTTTTCCCCTCCCCTTTGACCCGCTAAATGTGAGATTGGGCAGATATAAAAAAAGGGGACTCTTACTTTGCTTCTCTCTTTCCTATACGCAAGTTTCAGGACAATCGGTGGGTGCCCTGTGAAAGACCTTTCTTGTTAGCTTAAACCCAAAACATTAGGTTAGGTTGTAAGTGGCTGCAGACGTTTTACGTCAACACACGTAGACTCTGAGGTCCATTGTGATACCACGGGACCATAATTGGTTTCCCTACTAGTCCCTGTCGTTAAACCAGTTTGAGCTTCTCATAAAACTCCTTAGATATTAAATTTTGACATCCGACAAATCAGAAAGATCGAACAGCTCCCTAGATCCCAGTGAAGCAAGTCTCTGACCAGAAAGTGTCGGGCAATGGCAAATAAAGTGTTCGATAGTTTCCAACTCCTCTTCATCCATGCAACTTCGGCAAAAGTTATTCGACGGCACATTTAACCGCTCTGCGTGCTTCCCTATAAGACAGTGTCCGGTAATAAAAGAAACCACCGTCGAAATCTCTCCTCTTGGAAGCGATATCAGCTCACTTGTGCGCCCCTGATTAAGAGAAGGCCAAATCAGTCATGTTGTCTGACACGTCCATCCATTTGCCCATCTTTGATTAGTCTCCGTCGCAGAACAAAGCAGTGGGTTTTGCTTGCAAGTTTCTAGAGGCATACCAACACATTCCAATTCTGTTGGAACCTGTAAGGTAGTTTCTAGTCTTGCAAGCTCATCGGCTTTGCAATTCCCTGGAATGTCTCTCTGCCCTGGGACCCATATGAGTCGTATGTTAAACTGCTTGGCCATTTCATTTAAAGACGTGCGGCAGTTAAGGGCAGATCTTGTTTTCAGAAACATTGAATCCAGGGACTTGACCGCGGCTTGGCTGTCAGTATAGATGTTGACTGCGTTTGTAGACAAGACATTGCAGCTCAACCAGTTAGCCACTTCCTTTATTGCCAGCATCTCTGCCTGGTAAACACTCCAATGATCTGGCAACCTTCGAGCCAGGCTCAATTCAAGCTCTTCCGAATAGACTCCAAAGCCCACTTGTTCGTGCAGCCTCGATCCATCTGTGCAAAAAATTATAGTGGCTCTACTTCCCGGATGGTATCATAGTGGTAAAGTGGCGCTTAAAAAGGCTCATAGATGGAGCACAGTCCACATTTTGTGGTATTGTTATCTTTTTCAAGATCGAGTTATGGACACAATCGCTGCTCCTCCATTGCAGCGTGCTACTAATTCGAATTGCCGACGTAGCCGCATACTGCCTACAAAATATGTCCAATGGTATCAGGTGAAGGAAGATTTCTAAGGCAGCCGTAGGTGTAGTACAAAGAGCACCGGTGATGCACATCGACACCATTCTCTGCACCTTTTTGACTAAGACACAGTTCGCTTTTGTTTCTAAAGCAGCCACCAGACTATGATTCCATGCAGAAGAAGTGGACGCACCACTGCAATATAGATCCAATGAACGACTTGAGGGCTAAAACCCCATCGTTGCCAATGGCCCTTTTACAGGAATATAAAGCAATCGATGCTTTTCTCACCCGTTCCTCAATATAACTCCTGAAATTCAACTTCTTCTCCCGAAATGCTCCAAGATACTTGGCTCCATCTTAAAAAGTAATTTCAGTGCCGTCCAGAGAAAAAGGATCAAAAGCAGGACTCTTATTTTTCCTTGTAAACAAAACAAGGTCTGTTTTACTTGGATTAATTCCTTGACCACAGTCTCTTGCCCATTCAAACAGATCTTTCAGAGAACCCTGAAGAATGTCCCTCAATGTTGGCAGATGCTTCCCCTTTACCGCTATCGGTACATCGTCAGCATATGCGACAACATGACAACCACGTGCTTCTAGAGATAGCAGCTTTGAATTCAGTGCCAGGTTACAAAGACAAATCGAGATATGACGGACGCTCCCAATTCAGTCGTTATACGTCTATTGGCAAGTAGGTTATTCACCATTCAAACGATACCACGCTTTACTCCCAGACCAGACAATGCCAGAATTATTGAGTCTGGGATGACATTATTAAAAGCCCCCTCTATATCAAGAAAGGCCACCATAGTGGAAACCTTCACTGAAAGCGATCTCTCAATGGTACCAACGAGCTCATGAAGACCTGTTTCCGTTGATCTACCCTTGCTATATGTATGTTGCTTTTTCGAAAGCAACCTCGAGTCAATCACTCTACGCAAATATGAGTCTATAATTCTTTCCAATGTCTTTAACAAAAAAGAAGACTGATTAATTGGTCTGAAATCCTTCGGAGCTGTGCGGGAACTTTTCCAGCCTTCAGGATAAAAACAGCGTTTAAATTACTACGAAGAAAGTAGCTTAAACAACCAAAATTGACAATATGTGTAGTTTTAAAAACAAACAATATGTAAATCATTCAATTGCTATAACTACTAATACTTGCACATTTCTGTTTTTGTAGCGAGAGCTAACGATTGTTTTTAAAAATGAATAAGTAGCAAATAAAACAAAAACATTAGAATTGTGTAGCCTACAAGTAGCCAACAAATTATTTTTGGTAGCCTACCTGTAGCCTACAAATTATTTTTGGTAGCCTACAAATATTGTTTTTGTAGCATACAAAGGGAAAATTTAATAAAACTATAACACACACACTTATCTTGTTTATGTTAAACAAGATAAGTGTGTGTGTTATAGTTTTATTAATATGTATAAATATGTTATTTTAATGTTTATAAAGAATAGGGTTGGATTGTTTTAATGTAAAATTATAATTCATCTTCTCAAAAAAAAAACTTTGGCAAACATTGTTGTGGTCTACCCTTGTCATTAAAAGTAGAGATGGGCACATGAGCAGATTAGAACGTGATTCACGCGTGACCACACTTGTGTGTGACTAAATTCAATTTTACTCACGTGAGTGTGAGTGGAGAAAAAAATTGCGTGAGTGAGTGTGCGTGAGTAAGATTTTTGCGTGAGTGTGCGTGAGTCGATTTTTTAAGTTTTGCTGAACTTTAAATTTTGTTGAAAATTTTAAAAGATTTTTCAAATTTTAGTTTTAAATTTTTTTTTTTTATGAATAAGAGTTTCGTGAGTGTGAGTCAACGTGTGTGTGAGTGAAGCTTGAGTGAGTGCACGTGAGTGTGAGTTGTATAAAATTTACTCACGTGATTGTGAGTTTGAGTACAAAAAATTTGCTCGTGAGTAAGTGTGCGTGATTCAAAAATTCCTGTCGTGAGCGAGTGTGAGTCAAAAATCACGCACGCCCCCATCTCTAATTAAAACCATGTTTTGTGTATTTTTCCACACGTGAATTTTCGAAAAACCCAGTGTAGAGATGGGTGCGTGAGTGGATTTTGACTCACACTCACTCACGCTCACGCAAAAATAATCGAATCACTCACGCATTTTTTTTATTCAGGCTCACTCACTATTCACGTGAGTAATAAAAATCTTACTTACGCCAGATTCAATCACGCTCACGCGTGAGTCACGCAAAATCTACTCACGCAATAAAATTTTCTTACCAAAAAAAAAACTCCAAAATTTTTTTTTTTACAAAAAATAAAAAAATTGGGATAATCTAAAAATCTAATCACGCAAACTCACGCAAAAAATAAATGACTCACTCACTCATATTTTTTTCAGCTCACACTCACTCACAATCACGTGATTGAAATGAAAATCACTCACGCGTGATTCAAATAAATCACGCAAATCACGTGACCAGCACCCATCGCTAACCCAATGTTAATGTCACGGTTTTGCTCATAACTTCTGAGCGTCTAGACCGATAATATTAAAATCACGTACATATTCGAAAATATCGAAAAATTCGACAAAATTCCAAATTTTTCTATATTTTTTTGACCAAAATTAAAAGAATTTTATTTAAAACTATTATTATTCTTTTTTCGATGTTGTATTCATTTTACACCATCTTAACGATATTTTTAATATGATCACGTTTTTATATTGCTACATTTGTTTACAATGTGAAGGTAGTTATACTGTAGTAATACTGTAGTAATACTGTAGCCTACAAATATACTACTGTAGTATATTTGTAGGCTACAACAATAAAATTTGTTTTCCGCTACTGCTCTGTTTGGAGTTTTTGTTTTTTTTTATGTTGTTGTAGTTTAAGCAAACACAAAAAAGAAAAGTAAACAAAAGCTATAACTTATAATATTGAAATTGTTTGAAGTGATATGAAAAGCAAAAGCAAAAAAACGGGTAGCTAACGTAGCCTTTTAAACGCTGGATAAAAACGACTCTGGTATCCCTACATTTTAAAGAAATATACGACCACTTGATGCATGCTGTGTATAGATTCTTTTTAAAAATGGTTTAAAATATATAATATATTTAAAAAATTTATTTATTTTATATTTCCTAACAAAATCAAGTTTCTTATTCTACATTTAAAAACACCATACCACGAAATCTCAATACAGAAAATGTTGCAATATTTTTTAAATATTACACACTTACAGACATTACAGAGAAGAAATAAAAAAACCTCCTATCAACTTAATGTAGGATCTTTTAAAAGATTATCTAGTTTTTGAAGTCTGCCTGCTTAATGTTAACGTTTTTCTGCATTTATAAAAATCCAAAAAAAAAAAACAACCGACCAACCACCATCAGACACGCATTTAATCTGCGAAAAACACTAATTAACATATGCTAAAGCCAAAACAACCAGCAACAAAAAAAACATAAACTAAAATTAGTTAATGCCGGCTTAAAAACAACAAAATACTCGTAGCATACAAAAAAAAAAAAAAAACAAAGAAGGATTGAAAGAAACACTAAACACACATGTGTCAATTGATAAACAAATCAACTGGTCTGTCAGCGTCTTTAAAATTGATAAGTTTATCAACAACAGCTTATCACAACAACATACAGCAAACAACGCGCAACAACAGCTTGTAAACAAGTACTTTAATACTAATAAATAAAAAAAAATTAAATATGGCCTTAACGAATTTAGAGATACTCTAAACAATGTAAAAAAACATTATAAAAAAAACTTTATTTGAAACAAAAAATATTAAAAAAAAAAATTTGTAAAAAAAAATTTTGTAAAAAAAAAAATTTGTAAAAAAATTTTTTGTAAAAAACTAAAAAAATTTTTGGAAAAAAAAAAATTTTGGAAATACAAATTATAAAAAAAAAAATTAAAAAAAAGATAAAATTTGTAAACTTTTGGTAAATTTTTTTTTTTAGAAATGTCATAAAAATTTTTCAGCCGTTTATTCGTGGTTACGGAAAAAGCAGAATTACGTTCAAAGAAATAAAATTTTTGCTCTCTTTTTATGACCTATAGTTCCCGCCTCGGTGAGAACTATCTGTGGTGAAAATTTCATGAAAATGGGTTCATAAATCTAACAAGAGAAGTATCTCAACCCTTATGAACCGATTTGCCTGAAACTTAAAATATATACACTAAAAATATTTTGTAAGTAAATTCAACTGAAAAAACGTTTAAAACAATCGTTTTTCCTTTTAAAAAACGGACTACTTATATTTCGTTTGAAACAACAGACTTTTTCTGTTATTTTTAAACGTTAATATATGACTAGAGATTCCGTAAAAACAAACGATATTTCAGTTATTTTAACTGTTTACAATTTTTAATTTTGTGGAGTAAAAATAAAATTTTTTGAATAACAAACTACAAAAACCGTACTTCTGTAAAATTATACGGTATAATCAGTCACAAATAATTTAACTGATAAAAATATTTTTCCGTAACTTTTGTAGTTTATTGTTTTAACAACTGTATAAATCAAACAAACGATAAAACGTTTAAAACAACTTTAACTAAAAACTTTTTGAATAACCGTAAAAAGTTACTGTAAAACTTTTCTGGGTGTATTAAAGAGACGATTTTAAGGTTGGGATGTCTCGGCTTATCGGCCATATCGATGTTTAAAAATTTCGTTGTCCCCTTATGAAACCATGTGGACCTTCGGGAAAATTTTGATAACTTTCGAACTTACAGGAATATCATCTAGGGCAAAAATACGGGTCGACTTAAATTTAATAAAGATTATTTCTTATCCATATGTATATCGTAAAATTTACACATTTTCCTGAAAAAATTATTTAAAGAAGCCGAATTTTTACAACGTTATGCCACCATTGGATAGGCATTAAAAAAACCTTTCTTCTCATATGAAAACATCATATAGTTTCTTAAAAAGAAATGGCTGAAAAATCCAAAAAACGATTTTTGACCCATGTTTTGAACCCCTAAATTTTGTTAAGTTTTGTTAAAAAAAAAATTGGAAAAAATGTAATAAAAAAACTTTTTTAAAAAAAAAAAAATTGAAAACAAATTTTTGGTGAAAATAAAAATCCGCGTTAAAAGTTTTTGTAGTAGAAAAAATTGGTAAAAGAAATTAACCTTAATAAAAAACAAGTAAAAAAGTTAAATTCGGCCTTGCCGAATGAAGTGATACCCTCCACAATTTCAGAAAGATTATTGCAAAAAACTTTATTTAAAATGAAATTACTTTTGAAAAAAAAAAAAAAAAATTGCGCGAAAAAAATGGTAAAAAAAAATCCGCGATTTTTTATTTTTTTTTGGCAAAAAAATATGTTCGTACTTGTTTAAATACCATTTGGTGTTCAATTATGTTCACATATGTCAACCAGCAGCTGAATTAAAGCATTTTGTATTTTTAGGTTATGTTGAATGTACTAAAATTTTTGAGGTGTCCTTACATTTTCCTTCATAACTTTTGAACCGCTGAACCGATATCGCTCAAATGCAATACCAAACTTCTCGGGAAAACTTCCGATAAATATGTTAAGTTTCAGTCATCTCCGTGAAATATTTTGGCCGTGATCACCATTTCCACAGACAGACAGACGGACATCGCTAGAATGTCTTAAAATCGATCGGGGATCACGAATATATATGGCCATTCCATGCCAAATCGGACATTTTGAAATTTTTTTTTAGATTTTCGTAATTTGTTTACAGTTTTTAGTACCCTTCGAAAACTCCGTCGTGGTAAATTTTCAGATTTTTTTGATGACCCGTTCAAAAGGTATCGAATTTTTAAAAATTGGTAGTTTGTTCCTTTACTCATAACTTCTTCAATAATGGTCGTAATTTCAATTTTTTTTCTTCAAAAATTTTGTTTTTTTACGTACTTTTTTAAAAAAAAAACCCAAAAAATTCGTAAAAGAGCTCTAGTATGCGATTTTTAAGTTTTAAATTTAAATCTCATTTTTGAAAATGTTTGTGCTCTTCGATTTTTTTGAAATTTTTTTGTGTAAAACTTCTATCGATTCTACAAATTTTTTGCCCAGGAGGATCGTGGGATAACGATTATTACTATTTTTTTAAATTTTTTGAAAAAATTTATTGTAATTTTCCAATCTTAAAATCATTTCTACTGCTCCATTGGTGCGTAATAGAGGGGTCATTTATAAGACCGACCCCCATTAATTTTTACGTCTTAACATTTCTTTGAAACAAACTAATACCCTATCTAGAATTTCTAAAGGGGCTCCCACACAAAACGACATTTTTTAAAATTTGCTACAACCGCTCTAACTGCCCTTATAGTGCCCTTAGAGCAACAAAATATATAACCGACCGACAATGTATTTTTAGTCCAAACATTTTCTCTGAACACACCTATCCTCTATCTCAATTGTTAAGGCGGTCCCCATACAATTTTTTTTTATTTTTTGTAAATTTGTTTTATTTAATCAGCTTCTACCTTATTTGTAGCATTATTTTAGGATGTCTTACGTATTATTTGAAAGTGAAAAATAATGCTTTACTAATAATTTGTTGTGTAATGCATGATTATTGGAAAAAATGTATTTCATATTTATTATTTCTAAACATTTAATCCTGGATGACTTATATTTGGTTACATTATGTATTATTTCAAAGTTTGAAATAATGTATTATTAATAATTGGATGCATAATGCATTATAATAACATAAAAAATAAATATTTAAAAAAAAATTCATAAGTTTAAACTAGAGATGGTCTCACGACAGGAATATTCTAATGGCACACACTCACTCACGAGAATATTTTACACTTACTTACAATCACTTGAGTAAATGTAATACAAAATTACTTTTTCACTACTCGTAACACCTTATATATTACGTTCTGGTATGCTATATTATCTCCTTACTCGTATGCATTACTTTGAGTTTCATCCCCTGTTAAAATCATCAATGCTGCAATGTATAAAATAAGCAATCCTATACCTTATTTCATACCTTATTTGGTAATCTAAGTTTTGCTGGGATTTAAAAATGAGATTTAAATTTTAAAACTTAAAGATCGCATATTAGCGCGCTTATTAGAATTTTTTTGGATTTTTTTTTTTAAAAGTACGTAAAAAAACTAAAATTTTGAAAAAAAAAAATTAAATTTGGACCATTATTAAAGAAGTTATGAGTAAAAGAAATTTGAGTTAAGGAACAAACTGTAAATTATTAAAATTCGAATAAATTTAAAAATTCGATATCTTTTGAACGGGTCATCAAGAAAATCTGAAAATTTACAACGAAGGAGTTTTCGAAGGGTACTAAAAACAGTAAAAAAATTGGGAAAATCAAAAAAAAAAAAATTTTCAAAGTGTCCGATTTGACATGGAATGCCCCATATATACTTTATGAGGTTCTAAACCCAATATTTCGATAAGTTACAAACAGTATGACAATCATCCACCACTAAGTGAAGGGTATTAAAACTTACTTGCAATCTTTAATGTGGCAAGAAGAGGCAGGCAAGAAGGCTGGCAGTCAAGTTGCAATTCAAAATAGGCACCAAACAAAAAACCAGCATTTAAAATGAAAGTAAAGTGCGTAAATCCACATAGTACGTTCAAATATGTCTATGTGTTGATAAACAAGAGGCGTTTTATTTGTATGTATATGTTGTTGGTGTTGTTGTATTCATATAAAATTAAGGATATTTATGCAACTACGATGCATGGCAACTTCAACTTTTCAACACGCACATTTAGACTTATGTCAAAGTAGTTAACTGGCAATTAAATTTTTTGGTTTAAACAACAACAAAACTCACAAATTTCAACATACACATTTGTTTTATGGCATTCGTTTGAAATCACAGTAGGTTTTTTCTTTTCTGTAATCTTTAGATTTGTAAGTATGAAAAAACAAAAATGTTATCGCAAAATTTTCAAAATTGAAAATTAAATGCAACTAATGATGAATTTAAACTTTAATTAGTCTAGTCTGAAGATAAAAATGTATACCAATTGGAAAATTTATATACTTGTTATCTTTATAAATACCATTTAAAATCAAGGTGTGATATTCATTTGAATTGCAACTTGTCGAAATATCGGCCTGAGACCCCATAAAGGATAAGCATCATCATCTGTGGACGAAAATCGCTAATCAGCATCTGTGGACCAAAATAACTCATCATCTGTGGACGAAAATCGGTAATCAGCATCTGTGGACCAAAATAACTGATTAGCATTTTTAAAACAAAATCGCGTTTTTATACTTTTTAAATATTTTTTAGATAACATCAGAACTTAACATTTTCCAATTTTTGGCACCAATTTGTATAAAAAAATTGTGTTTTTAAAATTAGCATCTCGGGACAAAGTTCGCTATTTTGGAATTTTTTAAATATTTTTCCCATAAGGTACGCAAAAATTCCTAAATTTTGAGCCGGATTTGGTCAAAAAGTTCGGACATGAATTATAGTCGAAAATCGTATTTTTTCAAATTTTTACCGCTGGTTGTCCTTGCGAAATTTGTAAATAAATTTTTCTAGAATCAACTCTCCCGCGGACATCGTTGGGCTGATATTTTTCCCCTTGAAGAACTAAACCAACCTCTTCAAATAGCACTTTTTGTATTTTTGTTAAGCAAATGATGCATTTTTATATCGGAAGAAATTTCAAGTCTTTTACTTGGACCCAGAGGATTAGAACATGCCATTTTTTCGACTCTCTCCCTTTTTGAAGGTGTGTATACAAAAAAATAGTTAAAATAATAAAAAAAACTGTATTTATTTACTGCAAAATGCATAATAAATGAATTTTTAACTATTTATGGCGGTTGCAAAGGAATCCCCCAAAAACACCTACCGACTCACTGCCCAAAAATAAAACACT
Source organism: Pegoplata infirma (assembly GCA_963921195.1). NCBI lineage: Eukaryota > Metazoa > Arthropoda > Insecta > Diptera > Anthomyiidae > Pegoplata > Pegoplata infirma. Next base: position 217,170,750 of record OY992538.1, read on the forward strand.
TTTGAAATTTTTTTTATTATTATTTTTTTAATTTCTTACATGTTTTAGGGTTTTGACTTCCCAGGTAACCGGTCAAATTTGTATTTTCCTTGACATAAAAATTACAAATTTGGAGCTAATCGGGTTAAATTTTGAATTTTAAAAAATAATATAAAAAAAGGCGTATGGACTAACAAATATGGTAGTCTAGCTTTTTTTTTTAATTTGGCGTGGGTAGTTATATATTTTCCGCGGATTTCAAAGAAAATGTGTTTTTCTATGATAATTTAGCTAATATTGAAAAAATGTTCTGTATTGTACTATGCCAAGTGTAAAACATAAATTCTGTTAATTTTTGGAGAAATCGGGCATCTTTAACCCCTTTTCTTCGAGGTGAAATGACAAATTTGGGACATTACATATTTCTATAATAGAAGATATCTGCATATATCCGATTTCTCAAAAGTTTTAGAATTAACATTTTATGCTTCGTTCCGTACAATAAAGAACAAATTTTCCCATATTTGCTAAATTATTGTGAAAAAACGAATTTTATTTGGAACCGGCAGAAATTTTATTCCCACCGGCGAAAAAAAAAAAAAAATTGACTACCATATCTGCTATTTTTAATCGTAAACATGTTTTCAATATGACCATAAAGTAAAATTATTTTTTTTTTTAATTTTTTTGCCTAAAAATTTAGAAAATTTTGAAATTCTGGCTTAAAAACCATACAATGGTCTGGGGCATGTATGCCTAAAATGCTTGTTTTTTATCCGATTTTAATTTTATTAGTTTTTTTGGAAAGGTAATTTAATACCATTTTCATATTGATTTACAAAAAAATTAACAAAAAATAACAAATACCAATATCTTTCAAAAAACTAGAAAAAAAGGGTTTTTCTTTCATATAAGAATGTCTCAAAACTTCAATCCATTTTCGGCACGAGTTATTTTCAGCCGATTGTCCCCAAATTTTATCTCACTCATTTTTAGATACTAAAGAACAATTTAGGACCCTACCAGGTATATATAATTGATCAGTGATCGATTCTAAGGCATTCTAGCGATGTCCGTATGTCCGTCCGTCTGTCTATCTCTTTCTCTGTGGCAGACACAATATAGTCTAAAATATAAAAGCTAGACTCCTGAAGTTTGGCACGAATATGTATTGTAGTCATATAATAGGCTGGATAAGTTCGCAGATGGGCAAAATCGGACCAGAGGAAAAAAAGTTCGCCATTGAAAAACTAAAACTACCTCAGATACACAATTCTTTTATATGCTATTTTTGTGTATTGTTCAATAAGTAAAACATTTTTATGTCATATGTACTTCATTTACCTGCACTTGGGCCAAGGGAATCAGAAAAGTCCATTTTGTTTGTTCCTCCTTTTTTAGGGGCGTGGGTATAAACAAAATTATTCAAATCAATCATAAAATTGTATTAATAAGGTTTAAAACCCATAGTTAATCTATTTGTCAACACTTATCGCAAGGGGGAAGGTATCCCCCAACGTCCACGACCCCTCCCACTACACTTAAAAAACACGCCTCTGATTTTTTGTAAATTTTTGACATGTTTTCACGTTGTATTGTAAAAATGATTCGGTACAGCCGAAGTTATCACTCTCACTTTTCTAATTTTTTTAACTCAAAATATTGTTAATTTTTAATTAATTTTTTACTCAAAATATTGTTTTTTCATCAAACAATTTTTTTTTTTTCATAAAAGATTTTTATTTATCAAATTTAAGCAATTGAATTTGTTCAGTTTTTCCACGCCCACAAAAGGAGCGGACCGAAGAAGTAAAATTTGTAAGTCCCGTATATTTAACTACACAGTGATACAAAATCTAACTTTCAGAATCGGAATCGGATGAAACCAAAAGCAAATGAAAGTTAAAATTTTACACAGCAAAACCCTAAAGGCGTTGTTTAGTTCAGCGCTAAATTATTTTTAACACGCATTGAAAGTTGGTGATTTTAAAGCAAATAAAGTTTTTGTGTGCTTAACATGTCCTACTTTAGGGGACCCTTGTGGTGTCCTTATTGGACATGTGGGGTCCAGAGGCCAAACTTAAGGTCGAAATTACGTTAGCTACAACCGGTATGAATTTCGCTGCAATCGGTCCCGTACCTACTTACTGAATTGCCAAATTATTAAAAATATTAAACTGTGCACCGTTGCATATGATTGTTATTTAAAGGCAATTACAAAATTAATAATACGCCTTATACAGTTTTTAAGCAATTATTATTATACTCAAAAAAAAACTTGTCAAATTACAAGAAAAAGTCTCGCAATCCCATTTTACCAATATTTGACAGTTTTCGATCGAAATTTACATTTTTTTTTTGTAATTTTACAGTTTTTCTTGTAATTTTACAAATTTCCAAGATTTTTTACTCAAACAAATCTAGTAAATTTAAGAGAATTTCGTGTAAGTTTTATTTCGCCAAAAAAGTTGTAAATTTACAATTTTATTAGTAAAAATCTTGCAAAATTAAAAAAAAATCTAATAATTTTTAATAGGAAATCTCGTTAAATAGGGGGTAGAAAAAAATGTAGTAAAGACACGAAACCTCCTTGTAAGTTTTATTGTATCAAAAAAATTGTAAATTTCAAATTTTTTTGGTAAAAAGCTTGTAAAATAACAAAATTATTGGTAAAAAGCTTGTAAAATTACAAGGATTTCTTGTCAAATAGGAGGTAGAAAAAAAGTAACAAACTTTTCTTGAAATTTTACAAGTTTTTTTTAATGCATAATTATAATTAAAGTTCAACAACTTTAAATTCTTGTAAAAATAATCTAGCGCTGAACTAAAAAAAAAAAATTAGGGTTTTGTTATAGAAAATTTCAACTTTCATTTGCTTTTGGTTTCATCCCATTCCGATTTTGCACTGTGTTATTTACTAAAATGTACAGCTCTTTTAGCTTGGACTGCATCTTGCTTTTCACAGACAGAGATACGAATGGATATCGCTTGAATGAAGACCCGACTAAAAAAAAATAATACGGTCCCATATAACTTTTGATCCCAAAAATGGAGGATCCAAAAATATATGATTATATCTTATTAGATCAAAATTTAGATAATATGATATAATTAGATCCAAAAAATGGAACGGTAAATATTATCTAATTTGATATTATAAAAAATTAGATCTAATAAGATCTAATAATATATAATTATATCATATTAGATCTAATATGATCTTTAATATCAAATCAGATGAAATTTACCGTTCCATTTTTAGAATCTAATTATATCTAATTATATCAAATTTGATATAATAAGATATAATCAGATATTTTTATATCCTCCATTTTTGGGATCAAATGATGGATCTATTTATATAAAATTATATAAAAAACTATATGATTATATCAAAACTTTTTTACTCGGGGAAAAAACTATTATAGATATAAACTAATTGTAAGTGGGGTACTCAGCCGATATTTCTATTCGTTATGTGAGAAATGACAAAAATAACGTCATTTTCTATAGCAAATACCCCCTATTTTATATTTTAAATATTATCATGATAATGTTTTGGGCAAGAGTACAAAATTCGCTAAATTTTTGTGGGTTATAACACGTGAATTCAAGAAAAAAAAACCTTTTCAAAATTCACCGTTTTAATCATTACTTCTGAAATCTGGACAGATTTTACTGAAATTTAATAACAATATGACCCAAAAAATTACAATTATGTGAAAAGCTTGAGTAGCTTTACATTTAAAACAGAAAAATAATTTTCTTGAAAGCTATTCTATTTGAATATCATAGTGTAATTAGTAAAGAAAACTGACCTCGAGCTAGAATAAGCCTACTCAAAATATAAAACGTAAAACTTTTATATAATTGCTAAAATTTCTACTGGGATTTTTATTTAAATAAGTTATATTTTTTTATTTTTCTTCTACAAATCACTATGTAGGCATAGCTTTTTATACTTAAGGTTGCATGCATATTATTTGTTGCATATACACTAGGCTGGGTCGTATTCCAACAAAGTGCTCAGATCAACTATTAATAGTGAAAAAAAGTTGGTACAAGTAAATACAAGCAATTTAAAACCAAAATGAACAAAATCGGTCCATGGCTTCCGTTCTCGCATCGCGGGTCAAAATTGCGGTTTTTGAAAAAATGGACATAATTTAAAAAAAAAAATTTAATAATTAAAAAAAAATTATTAAAAAAAAGAAAAATTTTTTTGTATCGCATTAATTCAAAGATATTTAGAAAAATGTTGTTTGTTTTTTTCGGATATCGATAACCCACCCAAACGTGAGGCCAAAAAAAACTCACATTTTTAACATGGAGTTCAAAACTACTTTTTCACTATTTTAAAAATTTAGTGAAACAAAATTTTTAAATATATTAGTTTATCCACTTGATATCATTGAATACATCTCAGGGATTGTAGAAAAAAATTCTTAGTTAAATTCCTTCGTCCAGTTGGTGTGTGGAGCGATTTGAATTTAGCGGATTTCCAGAACATGTGTTTTTATCGACATTTTTGACTAATTTGTAGTTGTTAGCAACATTTTACTTAAATTAACCAACTTTTTTTGTTCAAATGGTTGTTTTGGACCATAGTAACTCTGCTTTGAAATAATAGGCTTTTTGGACAACGTTAACCCTTGCCGGCACGAGGTTAAACATTTTTCAAATGAAATTTTCGGAAATTCCTCACTCTAAAATCGTGTATGTGTTTAAATAATGAACAATTACAAATTTATACGAAGTTTTCTTGAAGGACATCTTTAACCCTTGTTGAACGAATGCCCAAAAGATTTCAAACAGCTGTTTTTTTGCTCATAGTCAAATGGACTTTTTTGACATATTAAATAATATGTTTTTCACTTTTAGCTTTACACAGTAAAAACGACGAAGACGTAATGAAATTTCGGATGCCATTTTTTTTTATTTTATTTAGTTTTAAGCATTTTCCGCTTAAGTGCGCTTACTTTAAAACGTTAATTTAAATACAATCGTTTAAATGCATTACCCGCTTACACGATTCACTCGCAGATGTTCATGACTATGATTATAAAATGAAAGATATGTTCATCTGCGAATGAATCGTTTGAGCGGGGAATGCATTTAAACGATCGCATTTAAATTAGTGTTTTAAAGTAAGCACACTTAAGCGGAAAGTGTTTAAAACTAAATAAAATAAAAAAAATGGCATCCGAAATTTCTTTACGTCTTCGTCGTTTTTACTGTGTAAAGCTAAAGGTGAAAAACATATTATTTAATATGTCAAAAAAGTCCATTTTGACTATGAGCAAAAAAAAAAACCAGCTGTTTTTTGGGCGTTCGTTCAACAAGGGTTAAAGAAGTTCTTCAAGAAAACTTTGTATAAATTTGTAATTGTTGATTATTTAAACACATACACGATTTTAGAGTGAGGAATTTTCAAAAATTTCATTGGAGGAATTTTTAACCTCGTGCCGGCAAGGGTTAACGTTGTCCAGAAAGTCTATTATTTCAAAGCAGAGTTACTATGATCCAAAACAACCATTTGAACAAAAAAAGTTGGTTAATTTAAGTAAAATGTTGCTAACAACTACAAAGTAGTCAAAAATGTCGATAAAAACACATGTTCTGGAAATCCGCTAAATTCAAATCGCTCCATACACCAACTGGACGAAGGAATTTAACTAAGAATTTTTTTCTACAATCCCTGAGATGTATTCAATGATATTAAGTGGATAAACTAACATATTTAAAAATTTTGTTTCACTAAATTTTTAAAATAGTGAAAAAGTAGTTTTGAGCTCCATGTTAAAAATGTGAGTTTTTTTTGGCCTCACGTTTGAGTGGGTTATCGATATCCGAAAAAAACCAACAACATTTTTCGTGTATATTATACACGAATAGTGTAAGTAGATGCAATATGCATGTTTTATGAATGATGAGTACTTATGTTACCATGTTCTTGTTTATTACCATTTTTTTCATGCGGCTTTTGGTTTAACATATTTTTTTATGATTATTTAAACTTGTTTAAGCTTTTTTTTATATTTTTCTAAAGGCAGAAAAGGCTGTTTGAAATTGGTTGTTGCAATGCTAGTCAGTCATATGCGTGTTTGCAACACGCATAGACTTAAAAACATGCAACCTGTAGGAAATATAATAATCCTAGCATATTTTTTAATAGTTTTCTTTTTTTTTCATAAAAATGTTGCTTGTTTTTTTTTGGTTTCGGGATATTTGTGTAACATGCAAAACTATTGTCGCTTGTTATGTTTCATCAACAACATATAAACAGCAATAACAACAGAAGCCACGACATTTATAACAATTGTTGCTAGTATAGAAAATCATATGCCTCTCGGGTGTATTAAGAAATGACTATGTATTTGTTGGCAATTATAGAATATTTAAAATACTCTTTTATTAGATCCTTGTTATTTATAACGTTTTTTTTTTTTATAATTTTTAACAATTTCACAGTATTTTAGAAAAGTTAATACATCAGATTTAGAAAATTATCACGAAGATGTAAATTGTTGTACATGTTCTTGTTATTATGTTATTAACAAGGCAATAAAATGTAAATTGTTATTAGTATAAATTATAGAGGACAGCAAAATTCAGTATAAGAACATAAAATTATAGAACAGAAAATTCTGTCAGAATTCTTACTCCAAGAAAATGGAAAATTTACTCCAAATTCGGAGTTAATTTTCTTATAGAAAATTTACTCCAAATTCGGAGTTAATTTTCTTATAGAAAATTTACTCCAAATTCGGAGTTAATTTTCTTATAGAAAATTTACTCCAAATTCGGAGTTAATTTTCTTATAGAAAATTTTGTCGGAATTCGGAGTTAATTTTCTTATAGAAAATTTACTCCAAATTCGGAGTTAATTTTCTTATAGAAAATTTACTCCAAATTCGGAGTTAATTTTCTTATAGAAAATTTATTCCGAATTCGGAGTTAATTTTCTTATAGAAAATTTATTCCGAATTCGGAGTTAATTTTCTTATAGAAAATTTATTCCGAATTCGGAGTTAATTTTCTTATAGAAAATTTATTCCGAATTCGGAGTTAATTTTCTTATAGAAAATTTATTCCGAATTCGGAGTTAATTTTCTTATAGAAAATTTATTCCGAATTCGGAGTTAATTTTCTTATAGAAAATTTATTCCGAATTCGGAGTTAATTTTCTTATAGAAAATTTATTCCGAATTCGGAGTTAATTTTCTTATAGAAAATTTATTCCGAATTCGGAGTTAATTTTCTTATAGAAAATTTATTCCGAATTCGGAGTTAATTTTCTTATAGAAAATTTATTCCGAATTCGGAGTTAATTTTCTTATAGAAAATTTACTCCAAATTCGGAGTTAATTTTCTTATAGACAATATACTCCAAATTCGGAGTTAATTTTCTTATAGAAAATTTACTCGGAATTCGGAGTTAATTTTCTTATAGAAAATTTACTCGGAATTCGGAGTTAATTTTCTTATAGAAAATTTACTCGGAATTCGGAGTTAATTTTCTTATAGAAAATTTACTCGGAATTCGGAGTTAATTTTCTTATAGAAAATTTACTCGGAATTCGGAGTTAATTTTCTTATAGAAAATTTACTCGGAATTCGGAGTTAATTTTCTTATAGAAAATTTACTCGGAATTCGGAGTTAATTTTCTTATAGAAAATTTACTCGGAATTCGGAGTTAATTTTCTTATAGAAAATTTACTCGGAATTCGGAGTTAATTTTCTTATAGAAAATTTACTCGGAATTCGGAGTTAATTTTCTTATAGAATTTTATAGAAAATTTAGTCCGAATTCGGACTAATATTTTCTTATAGAAAATTTAGTCCGAATTCGGACTAATATTTTCTTATAGAAAATTTAGTCCGAATTCGGACTAATATTTTCTTATAGAAAATTTAGTCCGAATTCGGACTAATATTTTCTTATAGAAAATTTAGTCCGAATTCGGACTAATATTTTCTTATAGAAAATTTAGTCCGAATTCGGACTAATATTTTCTTATAGAAAATTTAGTCCGAATTCGGACTAATATTTTCTTATAGAAAATTTAGTCCGAATTCGGACTAATATTTTCTTATAGAAAATTTAGTCCGAATTCGGACTAATATTTTCTTATAGAAAATTTAGTCCGAATTCGGACTAATATTTTCTTATAGAAAATTTAGTCCGAATTCGGACTAATATTTTCTTATAGAAAATTTAGTCCGAATTCGGAGTAATATTTTCTTATAGAAAATTTAGTCCGAATTCGGACTAATATTTTCTTATAGAAAATTGAGTCCGAATTCGGACTAATATTTTCTTATAGAAAATTTTGTCCGAATTCGGACTAATATTTTCTTAAAGAAAATTTAGTCCGAATTCGGACTAATATTTTCTTATAGAAAATTTAGTCCGAATTCGGACTAATATTTTCTTATAGAAAATTTAGTCCGAATTCGGACTAATATTTTCTTATAGAAAATTTAGTCCGAATTCGGACTAATATTTTCTTATAGAAAATTTAGTCCGAATTCGGACTAATATTTTCTTATAGAAAATTTAGTCCGAATTCGGACTAATATTCGGACTAATATTTTCTTATAGAAAATTTAGTCCGAATTCGGACTAATATTTTCTTATAGAAAATTTAGTCCGAATTCGGACTAATATTTTCTTATAGAAAATTTAGTCCGAATTCGGACTAATATTTTCTTATAGAAAATTTAGTCCGAATTCGGACTAATATTTTCTTATAGAAAATTAAGTCCGAATTCGGACTAATATTTTCTTATAGAAAATTAAGTCCGAATTCGGACTAATATTTTCTTATAGAAAATTAAGTCCGAATTCGGACTAATATTTTCTTATAGAAAATTTAGTCCGAATTCGGACTAATATTTTCTTATAGAAAATTTAGTCCGAATTCGGACTAATATTTTCTTATAGAAAATTTAGTCCGAATTCGGACTAATATTTTCTTATAGAAAATTTAGTCCGAATTCGGACTAATATTTTCTTATAGAAAATTTAGTCCGAATTCGGACTAATATTTTCTTATAGAAAATTTAGTCCGAATTCGGACTAATATTTTCTTATAGAAAATTTAGTCCGAATTCGGACTAATATTTTCTTATAGAAAATTTAGTCCGAATTCGGACTAATATTTTCTTATAGAAAATTTAGTCCGAATTCGGACTAATATTTTCTTATAGAAAATTTAGTCCGAATTCGGACTAATATTTTCTTATAGAAAATTAAGTCCGAATTCGGACTAATATTTTCTTATAGAAAATTAAGTCCGAATTCGGACTAATATTTTCTTATAGAAAATTAAGTCCGAATTCGGACTAATATTTTCTAATAGAAAATTAAGTCCGAATTCGGACTAATATTTTCTTATAGAAAATTAAGTCCGAATTCGGACTAATATTTTCTTATAGAAAATTTAGTCCGAATTCGGACTAATATTTTCTTATAGAAAATTTAGTCCGAATTCGGACTAATATTTTCTTATAGAAAATTTAGTCCGAATTCGGACTAATATTTTCTTATAGAAAATTTAGTCCGAATTCGGACTAATATTTTCTTATAGAAAATTTAGTCCGAATTCGGACTAATCCGAATTCGGACTAATATTTTCTTATAGAAAATTTAGTCCGAATTCGGACTAATATTTTCTTATAGAAAATTTAGTCCGAATTCGGACTAATATTTTCTTATAGAAAATTTAGTCCGAATTCGGACTAATATTTTTTTATAGAAAATTTAGTCCGAATTCGGACTAATATTTTCTTATAGAAAATTTAGTCCGAATTCGGACTAATATTTTCTTATAGAAAATTTAGTCCGAATTCGGACTAATATTTTTTTATAGAAAATTTAGTCCGAATTCGGACTAATATTTTCTTATAGAAAATTTAGTCCGAATTCGGACTAATATTTTCTTATAGAAAATTTAGTCCGAATTCGGACTAATATTTTCTTATAGAAAATTTAGTCCGAATTCGGACTAATATTTTCTTATAGAAAATTTAGTCCGAATTCGGACTAATATTTTGTTATAGAAAATATGTCCGAATTCGGACTTAAATTTTTAATACAATATTGTAGGATAAATTAAAAAAGAAAAATTTTAAAACATTAGCATTAACTAAATGTTTTTGATATGGTTCTCTGAACAATCAAGTCCACTGCTTTAACTGGGTCACCTAAGAACAGTTTGAAAAGAGGAAACAAAAAATTTTTTTAAAGGGCGTAGTTTTGAAAGTTATTAGAACAAAAGTTAAATTTATAATGAATATTTAAATTTAATTATTAAACCATATAAATTTCAATTATTTTAAATTTCATTTCCTTTCTAATTCTAATGAAAATCCACACAAAAAAATTAATAAAATTCTTGATTTTATTAACAAAAAAAAAAAAAATTTTTTTTTTCTTTTTAAAATTGATCAAGCGTTAAATTTGTCACAGCATGTGCCTTTTAAGTGAAAATAAAAGTCACAACACACATTTCCACTTCAACGCCAATATTAGGGCGTAATTTAATTGGTGGCTGGCTGTTGACTGACTACTCCACTGGCTGTGAATACTTGGTGGCCGCGGCAGATGCAGGCAATTGACAACTACCAATTTAAAAAGGTGAATTATGTTTTTCGTTTAAATAAAAAAGCGTAATAAAAAGAGAAAATTTACTTGTTAATCAATTAAACATTGACAAATATTTATTTGGTCTTTAAACACAATATACAACAAGATTGGACTAACATTTGTTAACAGATGTTGGATTTTTGTTTTTTTCATTTTTCCGTGGCATTTATCATGCTACGAATAAATCTAACAGTTGTTGGCTGTTTAAAGCGATATTGACAAGATATTTAATGCAGAATTTATGTGTTTTTTAAGACAAAATATGTTTGTTGAAATGTTAGAAAAAAATATTGTTTTTTTTTTGTATTTTAAAATGAGGCCTTTCGTTATGCACGTTTTGTTTAGCTGGTATCTTGTTTTTCATTTCGGGTGTTCTGTCAATCATTTGTTACGCATTGTTGTGTTTGAATTGGTAATCTATCATTGTAAAAGTTTTTTGAGTTTTTTTTCAGTGTTTTCTATTTTTAAAAATGTTTTTTTTTAGAAATTTTGTATTTTATCTAAATTTTATTTTTAGAAAAAAAGTACGTAGTTTTACATAAATTAAAGTCAAATGGTTTAAATGCATTAAAAAGGGAAAGTGGCACATTGTGTCACTTTCTATAAGAAAATATTAGTCCGAATTCCGACTAAATTTTCTATCGGAAAATATTAGTCCGAATTCCGACTAAATTTTCTATAGGAAAATATTAGTCCGAATTCCTACTAAATTTTTTATAAGAAAATATTAGTCCGAATTCCGACTAAATTTTCTCCAAGAAAATATTAGTCCGAAATCCGACTAAATTTTCTATAAGAAAATATTAGTCCGAATTCCGACTAAATTTTCTATAAGAAAATATTAGTCCGAATTCGGACTAAATTTTCTATAAGAAAATATTAGTCCGAATTCGGACTAAATTTTCTATAAGAAAATATTAGTCCGAATTCGGACTAAATTTTCTATAAGAAAATATTAGTCCGAATTCGGACTAAATTTTCTATAAGAAAATATTAGTCCGAATTCGGACTAAATTTTCTATAAGAAAATATTAGTCCGAATTCGGACTAAATTTTCTATAAGAAAATATTAGTCCGAATTCGGACTAAATTTTCTATAAGAAAATATTAGTCCGAATTCGGACTAAATTTTCTATAAGAAAATATTAGTCCGAATTCGGAGTAAATTTTCTATAAGAAAATATTAGTCCGAATTCGGAGTAAATTTTCTATAAGAAAATATTAGTCCGAATTCGGAGTAAATTTTCTATAAGAAAATATTAGTCCGAATTCGGAGTAAATTTTCTATAAGAAAATATTAGTCCGAATTCGGAGTAAATTTTCTATAAGAAAATATTAGTCCGAATTCGGAGTAAATTTTCTATAAGAAAATATTAGTCCGAATTCGGAGTAAATTTTCTATAAGAAAATATTAGTCCGAATTCGGAGTAAATTTTCTATAAGAAAATATTAGTCCGAATTCGGAGTAAATTTTCTATAAGAAAATATTAGTCCGAATTCTGACTAAATTTTCTATAAGAAAATATTAGTCCGAATTCTGACTAAATTTTCTATAAGAAAATATTAGTCCGTATTCTGACTAAATTTTCTATAAGAAAATATTAGTCCGAATTCCGACTAAATTTTCTATAAGAAAATATTAGTCCGAATTCCGACTAAATTTTCTAGAAGAAAATATTAATCCGAATTCCGACTAAATTTTCTATAAGAAAATATTAGTCCGAATTCCGACACATTTTTTATAAGAAAATATAAGTCCGAATTCCAAAAAGTTTAATTAAAGATTTTTTTTTTCAATATTTTTTTTTGTATTTAAAATTTTGTTATGTGTATTTTTTTTTAGTTTAAAACTAAAACCAGGCATGTTTAATGAAGTGTTACACATATTTAAGACCAACCATGCATTATTAGTACTTGCCCCACTTGATGCAGCATACACATTTGCTTTGCTGACCCCCAACATAAATAAATGAAATGCATTTTGAAAGTGGTAGTCCATATATTAATCCACATTCACGTGCTTTATAATCATTTATATTAAAATGTTAGTATTCAGTATATCTTTTTTTGTATAATTTCCACAGCCATTAATTGAGTTTGACATGTTCAACAAATTTTAATTAATTAAAATAGTCGTTAATTTAAATAAATTGTGTTAATAGATTTCCGTTTTTTTGGTTCAGTGTCAATTTTGGTTTAAACAAAAGAGTTTTCCAGTTTATTTTTAGTTATTAATTAATATTTATGATTTAAAAAAGAAAAGATCTAATGAAAGGAGAATGTGTGAGTTTCGTGAAGAAGGGGTTTTAAATTGTTATTGTTTTTTTGGTAATTTTTAATTAATGTTTTTCAAAAAAATTTTGTAGAATTTCCATATAAATGTGTAGTGTGTTTATTATTATCTTGCATGCTGACTATACATTATAATTAAAAATTAATAATATTAGTTATTAAATGTGGCTTTTGTTATTAATTAAATGGATTTTTAACTCAATTTTTATTTATGAATTATTAATCATGACAGAAACATAATAAAAAGTATTAATAAATTTTTATAATTTTTTTTTTGTTTGTGAAAAAATTCAATGGAAACTTTAACTAATGAAACAATTTTCGGAATAAAATCTTCTTAAATAATATATGTCGCAATTCGGACTAATATTTTCTTATAGAAAATATGTCCGAATTCGGACTAATATTTTCTTATAGAAAATATGTCCGAATTCGGACTAATATTTTCTTATAGAAAATATGTCCGAATTCGGACTAATATTTTCTTATAGAAAATATGTCCGAATTCGGACTAATATTTTCTTATAGAAAATATGTCCGAATTCGGACTAATATTTTCTTATAGAAAATATGTCCGAATTCGGACTAATATTTTCTTATAGAAAATATGTCCGAATTCGGACTAATATTTTCTTATAGAAAATATGTCCGAATTCGGACTAATATTTTCTTATAGAAAATATGTCCGAATTCGGACTAATATTTTCTTATAGAAAATATGTCCGAATTCGGACTAATATTTTCTTATAGAAAATATGTCCGAATTCGGACTAATATTTTCTTATAGAAAATATGTCCGAATTCGGACTAATATTTTCTTATAGAAAATATGTCCGAATTCGGACTAATATTTTCTTATAGAAAATATGTCCGAATTCGGACTAATATTTTCTTATAGAAAATATGTCCGAATTCGGACTAATATTTTCTTATAGAAAATATGTCCGAATTCGGACTAATATTTTCTTATAGAAAATATGTCCGAATTCGGACTAATATTTTCTTATAGAAAATATGTCCGAATTCGGACTAATATTTTCTTATAGAAAATATGTCCGAATTCGGACTAATATTTTCTTATAGAAAATATGTCCGAATTCGGACTAATATTTTCTTATAGAAAATATGTCCGAATTCGGACTAATATTTTCTTATAGAAAATATGTCCGAATTCGGACTAATATTTTCTTATAGAAAATATGTCCGAATTCGGACTAATATTTTCTTATAGAAAATATGTCCGAATTCGGACTAATATTTTCTTATAGAAAATATGTCCGAATTCGGACTAATATTTTCTTATAGAAAATATGTCCGAATTCGGGCTAATATTTTCTTATAGAAAATACGTCCGAATTCGGACTAATATTTTCTTATAGAAAATATGTCCGAATTCGGACTAATATTATCTTATAGAAAATTCTGTCGGAATTCGGACTAATATTTTCTTATAGAAAATTCTGTCGGAATTCGGACTAATATTATCTTATAGAAAATTCTGTCGGAATTCGGACTAATATTTTCTTATAGAAAATTTAGTCTGAAATCGGACTAATATTTTCTTATAGAAAATTCTGTCGGAATTCGGACTAATATTTTCTTATAGAAAATTTAGTCTGAAATCGGACTAATACTTTCTTATAGAAAATTTAGTCGAAATTCGGACTAATATTTTCTTATAGAAAATTTAGTCGCAATTCGGACTAATATTTTCTTTTAAAAAATTTAGTCGGAATTCGGACTAATATTTTCTTTTAAAAAATTTAGTCGGAATTCGGACTAATATTTTCTTATAGAAAATTTAGTCGGAATTCGGACTAATATTTTCTTATAGAAAATTCTGTCGGAATTCGGACTAATATTTTCTTATAGAAAATTCTGTCGGAATTCGGACTAATATTTTCTTATAGAAAATTTAGTCTGAAATCGGACTAATATTTTCTTATAGAAAATTTAGTCGAAATTCGGACTAATATTTTCTTATAGAAAATTTAGGCGCAATCCGGACTAATATTTTCTTTTAAAAAATTTAGTCGGAATTCGGACTAATATTTTCTTTTAAAAAATTTAGTCGGAATTCGGACTAATATTTTCTTATAGAAAATTTAGTCGGAATTCGGACTAATATTTTCTTATAGAAAATTTAGTCGGAATTCGGACTAATATTTTCTTATAGAATTTCTGTCGGAATTCGGACTAATATTTGCTTATAGAAAATTCTGTCGGAATTCGGACTAATATTTTCGTATAGAAAATTCTGTCGGAATTCGGACTAATATTTTCTTATAGAAAATTCTGTCGGAATTCGGACTAATATTTTCTTATAGAAAATTCTGTCGGAATTCGGACTAATATTTTCTTATAGAAAATTCTGTCGGAATTCGGACTAATATTTTCTTATAGAAAATTCTGTCGGAATTCGGACTAATATTTTCTTATAGAAAATTCTGTCGGAATTCGGACTAATATTTTCTTATAGAAAATTCTGTCGGAATTCGGACTAATATTTTCTTATAGAAAATTCTGTCGAAATTCGGACTAATATTTTCTTATAGAAAATTCTGTCGTAATTCGGATTAATATTTTCTTATAGAAAATTCTGTCGAAATTCGGACTAATATTTTCTTATAGAAAATTCTGTCGTAATTCGGACTAATATTTTCTTAAAGAAAATATGTCGGAATTCGGACTAATATTTTCTTATAGAAAATTCTGTCGGAATTCGAACTAATATTTTCTTATAGAAAATTTAGTCGGAATTCGGACTAATATTTTCTTATAGCAAATTCTGTCGGAATTCGGACTAATATTTTCTTATAGAAAATTTAGTCGGAATTCGGACTAATATTTTCTTATAGAAAATTTAGTCGGAATTCGGACTAATATTTTCTTATAGAAAATTTAGTCGGAATTCGGACTAATATTTTCTTATAGAAAATATGTCGGAATTCGGACTAATATTTTCTTATAGAAAATTTAGTCGGAATTCGGACTAATATTTTCTTATAGAAAATTTAGTCGGAATTCGGACTAATATTTTCTTATAGAAAATTTAGTCGGAATTCGGACTAATATTTTCTTATAGAAAATTTAGTCGGAATTCGGACTAATATTTTCTTATAGAAAATTTAGTCGGAATTCGGACTAATATTTTCTTATAGAAAATTTAGTCGGAATTCGGACTAATATTTTCTTATAGAAAATTTAGTCGGAATTCGGACTAATATTTTCTTATAGAAATTCTGTCGGAATTCGGACTAATATTTTCTAATAGAAAATTCTGTCGGAATTCGGACTAATATTTTCTTATAGAAAATTCTGTCGGAATTCGGACTAATATTTTCTTATAGAAAATTCTGTCGGAATTCGGACTAATATTTTCTTATAGAAAATTTAGTAGGAATTGGGACTAATATTTTCTTATAGAAAATTTAGTAGGAATTCGGACTAATATTTTCTTATAGAAAATTTAGTAGGAATTCGGACTAATATTTTCTTATAGAAAATTCTGTCGGAATTCGGACTAATATTTTCTTATAGAAAATTCTGTCGGAATTCGGACTAATATTTTCTTATAGAAACTTTAGTCGGAATTCGGACTAATATTTTCTTATAGAAAATTCTGTCGAAATTCGGACTAATATTTTCTTACAGAAAATTCTGTCGGAATTCGGACTAATATTTTCTTATAGAAAATTTAGTCGGAATTCGGACTAATATTTTCTTATAGAACATTTTGTCGGAATTCGGACTAATATTTTCTTATAAAAAATTTAGTCGGAATTCGGACTAATATTTTCTTATAGAAAATTTCTTATAGAAAATTTAGTCGGAATTCGGACTAATATTTTCTTATAGAAAATTTAGTCGGAATTCGGACTAATATTTTCTTATAGAAAATTTAGTCGGAATTCGGACTAATATTTTCTTATAGAAAATTTAGTCGGAATTCGGACTTATATTTTCTTATAGAAAATTTAGTCGGAATTCGGACTAATATTTTCTTATAGAAAATTTAGTCGGAATTCGGACTTATATTTTCTTTTAGAAAATTTTGTCGAAATTCGGATTAATATTTTCTTATAGAAAACTTAGTCGGAATTCGGACTAATATTTTCTTATAGAAAATTCTGTCGGAATTCGGACTGATATTTTCTTATAGAAAATTCTCTCGGAATTCGGACTTATATTTCTTATAGAATTCTTATAGAAAAATTCTTGGAATTTAGACTAAAATAATTAAAAAACTTTTGTAATAAAAAATATCTACTAAACTCCTTTATTTTACCCAGCAATCATCTATCTTTTAAATCCTTATTTAGTATCATTATCAATTTGTCTGTAACACCTTTGACTTGTAAGTACACAATTGGTTTCTTCACCTTATAAAGTGTGTTTTTTGCCTCTTTTTTTAGATTTTGTTTTTTTATTAGCATAATGATATATTGATAATATTGCCTGAAGTTAGAAAAAAAAAACACAAAATTGTATTGTAAACAAAATTGTGTAAAAAATTTTTTGTTAAAAAAAATCTTTAGTCGTTATAATAAAACAATGAATAACTTGCTTTTAAAAGACTGGAGATGGATTTTTTGTGTTCCCTGTATAAAAGACACAAAAAACTTTTCGCATAAATTTACTCAACTACTACTTTTTTAACACTTTACCACAAAGCTGCAGTTTATATTAAAAAACAAGAAAGAAAGAAAAAAAAAAAAAGATATAACTTAAGCCTTTTAAAAAGTAGTGAATAGTGATACTACTTACGTAGAAAATCACTAAAGAAAAAATATTTGTAAAAATATTTAATTTATAAAAATAAATTTTTAAAATTATTTTAAAACTTTCAAATTTTGAATAATTTTATTTAAAAATTAAGAAATGTTGAATTTGACTTTTAAATTTTTATATTTTAAGTAGGCTTATTTGAGCTCGAGGCCCTGTTTTCCTTACAAATATAAAAATCCTTTACTACAAGTAGCATAGTGAATTTAAATGACAATCGTTAGTGTACAAAACAAAAATATTAAAACAAATTCTACTCTACAATCATTGATTTTTAGAAAGAGAAAACTGTACCTTCTATTACTTTGATCACGATTATCAAACAACCAAAAAAACTTATTAAAACAGATTTGCATATGATTACCCATTAATAATGCTAATTGTTGTTGCGCTGCTCAAATATATGGGCTATATGCGGGTGTAATATTCCACTAGGCAACTTGTAATATAGAGTTTTAATATTTGCTTAATAGTCTGGACAATGGAATCTGACAATTTTTGAATCACGTGTCGTATAATGCTTGCATGCATGACCAACATAAATAAATTTAAAACAGAAAAATAATTTTCTTAAAAAATATTCCTTGAGAATATCATGGTTTTAATAAATAATGCTTAATGACCTCGAGCTAGAATACCCCCACACTAAAAAATGAGTCGAGAAAGTAATCAGAATTGACTCACTTTTTCAACCGAAAACAGGTTTTGTTTGGGCAATAAATCGTTGACATTAAAATAGATTTAATGAAAACTTTGAAAAATGATAATATTCGTAGAACTTGTTTGAAACGATTTATGAAGTTTTTCATACAATGAATGAAAGTATTCATTGATTAAATGCGGAATATCAGTAGGTTTGTGAAGGAAAATTACAACCTTAAATATAAATTGATGAAAATTTTCATTAATAATAATATTCGGTGAGTCCCGTGTAACCGTCACTAAAATTTTATTTAATTTACGTGATTGTAGTTCAAGACATGGTAGAAAAAATACACTTTAACAATTTTTTATGGTTTTTTGTGGTGAGGTGGTTATACAATCTTATAGGTGATTTAGGGCACATATCTTCAAAAAAGAAGCTGTATAAAGTGCTTGAAACAAAAAAAAAATATATTTTTAATCGCAGAAGGTGTACGCTATGAAAGTGTCTAAAGTGTCGGCCTCCATTTAGCTTATTGCGTGACCGGAAAGAGTTAATAATACTGTCATCAAACAGATAAAAAATCATATAATTTTATATATGTTTTTCAAATATTAAACTATTCATATATATTTTGAAATGTTTCATAAATCCTATGAAACATTTCATAGATTACATTATTAGATTATTTTTTTTATCATATATTTTAAAATATTTTATCATATTTATATGACCAATTCATTTTATTAATTATTTTATTCGTAAATATTATGAAATGTTTCATAAATATTAATAAATTATTCTTCGTATTTATGATAATTTTCTTTATGTTTATGAAATATTTCATAGACCTTGTGAAATACAATTAAATTGTTTCATAAATTTGATGAAATATTTAAGAAAAACATTTATTTGCTAATTGTGCGATTAGAGCTTGCGTGACTCACGCGTGAGCGATTTTAATTTCAATCACGCGATTGTGAGTGAGTGGGAAAAAATGTGCGTGAGTGATTGGATTATTTTTTTGCGTGAGCGTGAGTGACTTTGAGTCAAAATTCACTCACGCGCCCATCTCTAATAGCATACATCTCAGCTGCAAGAAGAGGGCAAATCTTGAAATCTTTAACCGTCTCTAATATAAAATTCGCTTAAAACGCCGACACACGTATGTTTTTGTTGGTCTTCTCTATCAGAATCAATCGTCGGAACACCGTTATTATACCCTACACCACTCAGTGGTACAGGGTATAATGAGTTTGTGCTGATGTTTGTAACTACCCGAAATATTGGTCCTAGACCTACCTTCAAGTATACCGATTGACTCAGAACTACTTTTTGAGTCGATTTAGCGATGTCCGTCCGTCCGTCCGGCTGTCCGTCCGTCTGTCCATCTATCGGTTTAAGCACGATACAGGTCGCAATTTTCAATCAATTGACTTAAAATTTGAAACTTACGCATCTTTTGGGCCAAGGACGAAGCCTATTGAAATTGGAGAAAATCGGTCAATGTTAAGACCTAGCCCCAATGCAAACGACCCCTTTGGATTCGGCTAAAATGACTCTAATAACCGTATTATAACAGATATCGCTTTGATTTAGCAGGTAATCGATTTGATTTTGCAGGTAATCAAATTTTGTATATAAGAATCACCATTCTAAATTTCAAAGGAATCGGGTCAGTCCTTCTGGTAGTCCCCATAAAAAACACCCTCCCGTTATTCACATAATTCCCTCAAAATTCATAAAAATGGAAATATTTGATAAACATTTTATTTTTGAGTGTTAAACGTGTACTTTAGTAACCTAATCAAATCGGAATATAATTGGACCATTTTTAGACTTAGTCCCTCACATAAAAATTTCGACCGATATTTAGTTAACCCTTTCACTACAGACTTTTTTTGGCTAGTAATTTCTTGACCAAAATTTGTGAAAATGTAGATCTATGCAAAGTAAAAACTTTTTGTTGATTTCGTTTGTCTACCGCGCCCTATAGCGGAGATATATCCAACCAAACTTAAACAAGTAAACGAGTAAACATTTTTCCAAAATTCGAATTTTGTATTTTTCGTATCGAAAAGTTCTACAAAATCCGCTTTTAAGAAAGCTTGTACGATTATTATTCGATTTTTGAGAACTTTTTAACGTTTATTTTGTTTTGCAATTTTTTTACGTTATTTGAAAAATTTCCAGTTTGCCACCAAATATTGCGTGTAGAGTCCACCTGAATGCAAATTTATTTTTCCGAGCACATCTATCGTAAAGATAAGCCTTCAATAATCAATATTGTCAAAACAAAATACAAAAATGTTGTACGGTTAATTTTTAATGAATTTTTAAAGATGTGTACACTAGGTTTATGACTCATTTTTGACAAAAATTTTAGGCAATACAAAATTAATATTAAAAATCGTATTTGCGGGTCATTTTGGAAAAAAAAACCTTCCGCACCAAACGCAATTTCAAAAAATTTACAGATATTTTTTGTTTTAAGTCCTATTTTTTAAAAAGTAAGGTAATCTTAACCCTTCCAATGAATAAATTATATAAAAAAGATCTTGTGAACACTTACGAATAAAAATAAAGCCGCCCGGACTTCTACTTTTGGAGCTACATTCTGCCAAAGTTGACGTTATAAATAGTTAACGTTATGCAGTTAAGTGTTAAACTGCCAAATTTTAATCTTGAAGGAATCAAAAAAGTCCCTCCATAAAGCATTCGTCATTTTGACCGTAAATAGCTTTTCCTACGCATCGTTTGAATCTCATATTTTCTTAGTTTTAATTAAACTAAGAAAATATAAATCAAATTTCATCTCGTTTGGTGCGGGAACTTTTTTGACGGAAGCGAGTAAGTAAAAATGCAATTCTTAATATTTTTTTATGGACTTTTTGGCTAGGGCAGGTAGATTTTGATATTTGCAAAAAAATTGAAAAAGTCATAACCCTAGTGTACACTGTAGTGTACAAGGGGAGTGAAAGGGTTAAATCGGTCTATTGACAAAAAAATAAACCAATTCCAATAAATTTGATCTGTGTGTGTTTTCTACAAAAGACAGATCCAATCGGTCCATGTTTAGACTTGGGACCCATTTTCCAGAAAACACTGGTGTAGGGTATCATTTGGTCGGTCTTGACCGACTATAATTTTCTTACTTGGTTTTTTGTGTTGTACTGTGTAATTTACTTTTCTTATTAATTTTTCGTATAAAAAGTCTGAAAAAATCACAAAAACAAGTAAGAAAATACACTTTTAATTTTTTTTATTTTGTAATATCGCTTTCACAAAACTGACTTTTTTTCTATTTTTGATAAACATTTTTAACAAAGAAATTTTAATGTATAAATAATTTAATTAACAAAGTATTTTAACAAAGTATTTTAATAAGTACCTTCAATTTATAGATTTTACTCAGTTTCCTCACAAAAAATGTTACTATATCATTAAATGTTACTATATAAGTAAAACCACTAAATAAAAAACAATCCGAATTTTATTAAACAAATAATTAATCAAAGTCTAAAAAAATCACACAACAAATTCTGATCAGCCGTTTTTAATATGCACTTAAAAAAATATCTAACTTAATTTTGGGACACAACTTCCTTAAAAAATGTTTAAAAATATTCCCACACTTTAGTTAAATTTAACTAAATGTTCAGAAATTTACTAAACTGTAACGAAAAAAACTTTAGTTCATGTGCTGCTAAATAAACCATAATTTTCCTTTATTCAAATTCCCTAATACATTGAAGAAATTCTTCCGCCAAAGAAATTTTTCCTAAATATATGTAAAAAGTCATTATTTTGAAGGCATTTTCCTATTTTTTAGTTTTAGGACGTAATCTACAAATTTTTATAACTTGGGAATTTTTTTTTTTTTTTTCAAAAATCTTTAAATGGCGATATCTCAAAAACAAAGTCAGTTAGAGCAAAATGGAGGCAATTTTTGGTTCTAAACTCATTCGGTAAATATTGCCGACACAACAAAAAGTTAATTTTTCCATTTTTAGGTTCACATTAATAACTTCACCAAAAATCAATATTTTTCAAAAAATTGCTACAGTAAGTACTAGGGAATTTATTAATCTACAAATTAAAAAAAAAATCATCAAAATCGGTTCAGTACCCAGCAAAATTTTCTGTTCCAAATAATCGGTTCCAGAACGCATCAAATTACCCTGCAACTGGTTCTACTTAACATTCCAGAATCAATGATTTTTGTTTGAAATTGTCCCGAAAGCAAGCGTTTTTTCAGAGCAAGTAGTTTTTTTGAAAAATAATTTTACATAGAAAATGTTGTTGTGATTACCGTAGAATATATTCAAAAATCTTTTGTTCCAAAAAATTTTCCTGTGAAGTTTTTTTTTATAACTGCTTAAAAATTACTAATATCTCGAAAACTTTTCTACTTTTAAACCATTGTACTTCATTTACGGATATAGCTCAAGATTTTATATAGAAAATAAATGCAAAATGTCGTGGATCGGAATTTTTTTTCTAATTTTTAAACTACAAAAATTTAAAATTTATTTATTAATCATACGTTTGGTATATTTTTCAAATAATTTTTGAAATTTTAGGTTAATCGTGTTTATTTCATAAGCTCTGGTAAAAGCTTTAAAATTTTAATAATGTTTTTCTTTTTACAATTAACTGTTTTATTTCCATGAGTGTACATTTTACACCATTCAAGTGTATGTAAATGTGTGTATAAATTTCAGTACCATAAAACAATGTGCAAACAAACACATTAAAAAAATAGTTTGCAAAGTTTTGTTTTAAGAGGAAGCTCTATAAAAGCTCTATATAAAAAAACAGAAAAAAGATTTTTAACATTCTAGAGTCGATAAATTTTGCCCGAAAACAAGGTGTTGATAAAAATGTCATCAAAAAAGACAGACTCTTTATGATAAAAAGTGGCAAACATGATATTTTTCCAACGGATTTTTTTTTTTTAACTTTTAATTACAAAATTAACTTTATTATATAAAACTATTTTCGTTATTTTTTTTATTATTAAAAAAAGTAAAGAGTTTTAATATAATAAAATAGTTTTTTTTTTGCAAGAGATTTATATAGTAGGATAGTTATCTAAAGATCAATCGTTAATGATGAAAAGACAAAGAAAACAGTTAATTTATGTTGTTTGGTTAAGAAAAACCGTCTATCGTTTTTTCTTTTAGTTAAAGTATTTTCCAATTATCATAAATTTTAGTTGGAAGAACAATGATGATATAAGGGGGTTTCACGACTGGTTTACCGGAAAATGTTTTTCGTAAAAAATTAAAGATAAAAACTCCAAAATTTGTAGACCTCGTTCCAGGGGCGTATCCAGGATTTTATTTCGGTGGGGGCCCAAAATTTTTTTAATATTTTTTTTTTTACAAACAATCTACATAACAGCACATGTTTTAGAATTTTTCTCGATCTTTTCCTTTAACTGAATGTAACACAATCAGATTCTTAATTTTTGAGAAAGTTAAAAACTGTTGGGGAAAAAAATTTAAATTTTTTTATATTTTAAAATTTTTTGAGAGTCTTAAGCCTTTTTTTTTTTGATGAGTGAATTGTATCAGATGCAGATACATTTTCACAAAAAAGATTATCAGAATCTGAATTTATTTTTCAAAGAAAAGTCTAAGATTCTATGACAATTTCCTGTTGAGACAGTTTTTGTTATAGCAAAAGTAAAAGACTCTAAATCATATCTCCAATGGAAAACATTTCTCGGAAAAAAGTCACTTTAGAAAATGATTCTATATATTCATAAAATACTTTTCCAAAAGAAAATACTCTGATTGTAAGGCATTTTCCCAGAATCTGAGATATAGCACATTTTCTCAGATTCTGAAACATTCTACACAAAAAGATTTAGATCCTGAGAAAATTTTCGCTTTTTCTATAAGAAAAATAATTTAGATTCTGAGACCTTTTAAAAAGAAAACAATATAAAAAAAGTCATAGATTCTAAAACCTTTTTCCTAAAGAAAAATTCTCGGATTCTGAGAAAATTTTCCTATAAAAAAAATTCTAAAATTCTTACACATTTTTCCTATAGAAAAATTCTCAGATTCTTAGACATTTTTCCAATAGAAAAAGTTTCAAAATTTCTTAGATTCTAAGACATTTTTCATATCGAATAAGTCTCAGATGCTTTAACACTTGTCCAATAGAAAAAGTTTCAAATTCTTAGACATTTTCCTATAGAACAAGTCTCAGATTCTGAGACATTTTACCTATAGAAAATTGTCAAGAGTTTTCTTCTAAAAAATTTTTTCATATAGAAAAAGCCTCAGATTCTGAGACATTTTTCCTTAAGAAAAAGTCTCAGATTCTAAAATATTTTTCCTATAGAAAAATACTCAGATTCTGAGACATAATTCTTATAGAAAAAGATATTTTTACAATAGAAAGTCTCAGATTTTGAGCGTTTTTCTATACAAAAAGTCTCAGCTTGTGTCTTTAAGACATTTTTCCTATACACAAAATCTTATATTTTGAGATAATTTTCCTTAAGATTGATTCTGAGACATTTTTCGTAAAAAAAATCTTAGATTTTGAGACATTTTTCAGATTCAGAGACATTATTCCTATAGAAAGTTCTCAGATTCTGAAACATTTTTCATATAGAAAAGCCTTTGATTCTGAGAATTTTTTACAGAAAAAGTCTCAGATTCTGAGAAAAGTCTTAGAATCTAAGTAAAAGGCCAATATTTTAAGACATTATTCCTATAGAAAAAGTCTTAGATTCTCAGACATTTTTCTTATAGAAAGTTTTAGATTCTGAGACATTTTTTTTAGAAAAGTGTAAGGTTCTGAGACATTTTTTTTTAAGAAATATTCTCGTTCTGAGACATTTTTCTAAAGACAAAGTCGCATTTTAAGATTTGACTACATTTTACTTACAATTAGGTCCATTTTTTATGTATATAAAACTTCAGGTTCTAAGAAATTTTTTCATTAGAATCATAAGTTGAAAAGTTTCAAATTTTAAGAACAAATTTTCAGATTTTGAGATTTTTCTTAACAGAAAAATTTTCAGTTTCAAAATCTTTTCTTCAAAAAATTTTAGATTCTTAATGTTTTTCAATTTTTTTTAAGAAGTTTTTTAATATTGTACTTGTTATTTGATACCAAATCCTGAAATTTATGAAATCATTTCGGGGGGGGCCCGGGCCCCCGGGCCCCCCCCCCTGTATACGCCACTGCCTCGTTCCACGAGAGACCTTTTAGCGTTTTTTTCGAAAGCTTGGAATCAGTCGATCAAGCATTTTAAAAAAGTAAAATTGTTACTCTCGATATATCCAAGGCTGTGTAATAGGGATGCCAAACGGGATTAATTTTTAAAAATCCCGGGATTCGGGATTTTGAAAATTGAATTTTCGGTATACCAGGATTTTCGGGATCCCGGGTTTTTAGGGATTTTTGGGGGTTTTTGGAGTTTTTCGGGATTTTATTTTCCGATATTAAAAAAATAAGATTAATATAAAAAGTCGAATGAAACAAAATATAACACTGTGCAACACAATTTAGTATGTTTAGACCAAACAAAAATTAAAGTATACCCTATAGTAGACCAATTAAAATATTCTGGCCCCCAAATTTGGTTGGATAGGTCATATTCTTCGGAAGCCACCTGAAGAAATACGAAACCCAATGCGATTAAAATATGAAACAAGTAAAAAAGTTAAATTCGACCTGGCTAAATGTATTGATACCCTCCACAATGTAAAAAAATTTTTACTTGCAAAAAAACAGAAAAAAAATTAAAAAAAAAAATTCCGGAAAAATAAATTTTTGGTGAAAGAAAAAATTGTCAAATTTTTTTTTGTACTTGTTTAAATATAATTCAGTGATCAATTCTGTTCACATTTGTCAACCAGCAGACGAGTTAAAGCATTTTGTATTTTTAGGTTATGTTGAATGTATCAAAATTTTCGAGGTGTCCTAACATCGACCTTGCTAAATGTATTGATACACAATGTAAAAAAATTTGACTTACAAAAAAATAAATCCGGGAAAATAAATTTTTGGTGAAAAAAAAATCGGCAAATGTTTTTTTTGTACAAAAATATGTTTGCACTTGTTTAAATACAATTCGGTGATCAATTCTGTTCACATTTGTCAACCAGCAGCCGAGTTAAAGCATTTTGTATTTATAGGTTATGTTGAATGTACCAAAATTTTCGAGGTGTCCTTACGCAACAATAAGTAAACATGCTAAGTCTTGGTTATATCTGTTTAATACTTTGGCCGTGATCACCATTTTAGCGTGTCTTAAAATCGATCAATGATCAATAATATATGGGGCATTCCATGTGAAATCGGACACTTTGAAAATTTTTTTTTTTTAGATTTTCCCAATTTATTTACAGTTTTTAGTACCCTTCGAAAACTCCTTCGTGGCAAATTTTCAGATTTTTTTTAATGACCCGTTCAAAAGATATCGAATTTTTAAAAATTGGTACTTTGTTCCTTTACTCAAACTTCTTTTACTCATAACTTCTTCAATAATGGTCCAAATTTAAATTTTTTTTTTTTTAATTTTGTTTTTTGCGTACTTTAAAAAAAAAATCCCAAAAACTCTTAAAAGCACTCTAGTATGCGATTTTTAAGTTTTAAAATTTAAATCTCATTTTTGAAAATGTTTGTACTCTTCGATTTTTTTGAAATTTTTTTGTGTAAAACTTCTATCGATTCTACAAATTTTTTTGCCCAAGAGAATCGTGGGATAACGATTATTTCTATTTTTTAAAATTTTTTGAAAAAAAAAATTATTGTAATTTTTTTTCAATCTTAAAATCATTTCTACTGCTCCAATGCACAGAGGTAAAAACCGGCCAAAACTAAAAAAAAAAAAAATTTTATTTTTTTTCCAAATTGATGCCAAATAAGAGCTAACACTTCAAAACATGCGATTACAAAGTTTTGTGCCAATCCCTTGACTAGTTTAGGTTTTATAACTAAGCAACCCAGCAAAACTTTGGTAATGGGTAGTGATTATATAACACATTACCAGGTAATGTATATACCTTATTTGTAGCATTATTTTAGAATGTCTTACCAAACATTTGTTCCACAACGTATTATTTTAAAGTGAAAAATAATGCATTACTAATAATTTGCTACGTAATGCATGATTATTGGAAAAAATGTATTTCATATTTATTATTTCTAAACATTAAATCATGGATGACTTATATTTGGTTACATTATGTATTATTTGAAAGTTTGAAATAATGTATTATTTATAATTGAATGCATAATGCATTACAATAACATAAAAAATAATTATTTTATAAAAAAATGCATAAGTTAAAACTAGAGATGGGCTTACGACAGGAAATTTCTAACGACACACACTCACGAGCATATTTTATCTACTTACACTCACTTGCAATCACGTGAGTAAATTTAATACAAAATTATATTTTCACTACTCGTAACACCTTATATATTATCTTCTGGTATGGTGTATTATTTCATTTCTCGTAACCTATAAAATATCATATATTTTACACCTTACTCGTATTCTTCGTTATAAATTTATGACTTATTTTATACCTTACTGGTATTCTTTGTGATAATGTGGATGCATTACTTTGAGTCTCATCGCCTGTTAAAATCATCAATGCTGCAATGTATAAAATAAGAGATCCTATACCTTATTTTATACCTTATTTGGTAATCTAAGTTTTGCTGGGAAAGTTGAGTAATTGTATTTACAATTTTTTCAATTTAAAAGTTGTGATTTGCAACTTTGAAATCCAAGTAGGCTGTAAACTTAAAAAAAAAAAATTTTGTCTTGAAATTGATATATTTTGAAAACTTAGCATTTTTTTTTAAATGTCATATGCATTTCGGTAATTTCGAGTGCGTGGATCAATTTAAACAGTGGTAGTGAAAATAAATCTAAAAAAATAAAGAATTTATAAAAAATACAAACTTTGGAAAGCCCAAAAAAATACTTTTTGCTCAAAATTGCTCTTAAGTCGCTATACCACAAATTAGTATAAGGGTTCCCAAGTAAGTACTAATTAACATCGGTACCAAGTTTAACCAAGTCTTTCAGTTAGAGCCTTTTAAAGTTGGGTCATTTATATCAAATAAAGAGCTTTTTGAGCTGTGGAAAACACATAAAATAAGAAGATGGATGAAATACTGACGATTAAGACTCAACATCTTAAAACACCTTCAAAAAAATTTTTTTCGCGAAAAAAAAAAATTTTCGCGGAAAAAAAATTCCGCGGAAATTTTTTTTTTTCGCGAAATTGGTTTATTATTATATTCTTAACCTACCTACAACATTTTATAAGTTTACATAAAAAATTAAAGAAGTTATAGGGTTTTGGCCGGAATATACCACTGTGCAATGGTGCGTCATAGATTTTTACGTCTTAAAATTTCTTTGGAAGAAACTAATACCCTATCTCCAATTTCTAAGGGGGCTCCCACACAAAACGACATTTTTTAAAATTTGCTCCAACCGCTCTAACTGCCCTAATAGTGCCCTTAGAGCAACCTGACCCACAATATTTTTTTAGTCTAACCATTTTCTCTGAACAAACCTACCTTCTATCTCTAATTGTTAAGGCGTTCCCCATACATTTTTTTTATTTTTTGTAAATTTGTTTTACTTAATCAGCTTCTACCGGTCCAATGGTGCGTCCGAGAGGGGTCGTTATTGAGACCGACTCCCATTTATTTTTACCCTCAAACATTTTTGTAAAACATACCACAGCTCTATCTCCAATTCCTATGGAGGCTTCCACACAAGGATTACAACGATAAAATGAAAGTACTCCATATTTCACAATTTTTTTCACACCAATTGCGAACTTTAACCGGTTGTAGGGAGGCAAAGACAGACTCTAAATTTTTTTTTATTATTTTTCCCATCATCAGCTCTCGAAAGAGCATCGTTTTTTATACCCTCCACTCTAGTGATAGAGGGTATATATAAGTTTGTCATTCTGTTTGTAATACCTCGAAATATTGGTCTAGGACCCCATAAATTATATATATTCATGATCCTCGATCGATTTTAAGACGATCTAGCGATGTCCGTTCGTCTGTCTGTCTGTTGAAAACACTCCAACTTTTGAAAAACTTTACGAAAGCTCCTGAAGTTTGGCATATATGTTGGGCATTTACCTGGTCAGGCTGGTATTGCAAACCAGCGAAATCCGTCTAGTGGTTCAAAAGTTATGAGCAAAAGACTGAATTTCAGCAAGGGTTTTTTATGAATTTACGGGATAAAACACACGGTAACTTTCGAACGACAATTCTAAGAGTGCTTAAGTGTGGCATACATATTTTTCGTTCCTCTGTCCCGGTTCGTTTCAAAATCTCAGCCAAATCGGTCCAATGGTTCAAAAGTTATTAGCAAAACCGTATTGAAAAAACCGAGCTTTAAAAATACAAGCTTTAAAAACATTGGTGAGTCACAAAACGCCTTCACAAAGTTTTTTTGCCACTCAGAAATATTTAACACTAAAAAAAAAATTTATACTCAAAAAAAAAAAATTTACACTCAAAAAAAATTTGTAATTTTTCTTTTTTACAAAAATTACCAAAAAAGTTTTTTTTCTCAAAATTAAATATTTCTTATCGAACTTGT
Organism: Pegoplata infirma; assembly: GCA_963921195.1. Classification (NCBI taxonomy): domain Eukaryota; kingdom Metazoa; phylum Arthropoda; class Insecta; order Diptera; family Anthomyiidae; genus Pegoplata; species Pegoplata infirma. The sequence continues at coordinate 217,200,724 of OY992538.1, forward strand.
TAACTATTTTTCACGTTAAAAAATTTACTATTCTTTCAAAAGGGCATTGTGGAGGGTAGTCATAGATTCGGCCAAGTCGAATTTAACTTTTCTACTTGTTTTGGATTATTTTTCCACTCATCAGCTCTCGAAAGAGCATTGTTTTTTTCTGCTAATGTACATCACTTGACCATTTCATAGAACTTGAGAAAATCGTTTATTTAAACTTAATTTGAGGCAATGCCGACCATTTCAACCCCCTTCGATGAAATTTTTGAATCTTTGAAAATGTCCACCAAAATAAAATAATAAACTATTTTGCGAAACATTATTTTAGTTAATTCTGGAATGATGAATACGAATATAAAAACAATTTTGAAATCAATTTTGAGACATCTCTATGTGAAATTTGTCAAATAATTTCCAAAAACGGCGGTTTTTCCTGAATTCCTAAAATTTTTTAAAAACAATCTCAAAACTTTTTTCAAGTGAAAAAATCAGGCTTAAGACAAACTTTTATTTAAACTTTATTTCAGCCAAATCAGACTATTTTAACACATGGCACCCTTCGACCAAAGTTTATAGTTTTTGTAGAAACTTTGATCGAAGGGCGGATCGGATTTGGGTCAAATTTTAGTAAAATTTCACAAAATTGTGAAAAATAATTTGTTTTACAGTTTTATTTTCCTTTATCTCAAAGAAACCTCACAAAGTGAACACCCCTACTAAAATCTACCTCCGTTTCCTTTAAAGTTGTTTCAATTTATTTATGCTGTATATCAATTGTATGGTTTTGAGTCTAATAAATGTTTGATTAAACAAAAGATTTATTACTTTGTGAAATAAATACAACACTTACTTTTTACTATAAGAGAAGATGCACTGAAGATTCTACCACAACAGTCAGCTGTAACAAATAATAAATTGTGTAGTTATACGTCTTGTATTGATTACACATTAAACTCCTACTCTTTCATTTCTCCCCCCTTTCAATAGTTTAACTCCTTAATATACTATACATCATTTACACTATATCATCGTCAATAACAGCATAATCATCATTACAAAACATCGTCATTATCATCATTATCAAAAATTTCATTCATTCAAACAGTTGATTTTCTATATAGGTACGAAAAAAAAGTATCACAAAGCCTGCACTGCAGTTCATCCTTCCTGTTAGTTTGTTTGAGTTTATTTTTTTTTGTCGATTTTGTTGTTATTGGATTCTTCTTCTTTTGTTGTGCGTATGGAAAATTAATTTATCAACCTGAGGGCAAAATAATTTTATGATGATTGTTTATTTACTCTGAAACGAAAAAAAAAAAAATAAAATCCATATAAAATACATGAATGTGCCTGATATTGCATGCACACAATACAATCATCATGTAATTGTATTGTATGTAATGTTGCCAAAATAATAAACAAGTATTGTGAATGAGTGAGTGGATTCACAATTGATTTCTATGCCAAAATTGTGGGTGGTGGTAGAAAAATTAGTGGTGGTGGGTTTTTCTTATTAACTACATTACATAAATAGTATGCAAACAGGAAAATAACAAAAATAGAACAGCAAGAAATCTCACAAGAAACAAGCTGGTCTAAAGAAGAACAATTTTTGAACTCAAAATAAATTCTCTGTCCAATCAGCAGCAAACTCTGCTGAAAATACACCCACTTTGAGCCATATGAAAAATCTGCTGATTTTAGTAGACACGGTGTGCTGAAAATCTGCAGCAGAGAAATTTGTCAAAACAGCAAAGAAATCCTCTGAGACATTTTCTAGAAAATTTTTGTTTTCAGAAAAATTTGTTTTCATAAAAACTTTAATAGTTTTTGTTTTTTAATTTAAATTTAGAAAAAAATGTTTCTGTAAAATTAGCAATAAAATCTACAGTTTTTTTTAGTTTTTTTAATTATTAGTATCAATAGTTTTAATTAACATTTTGGAAAAAAAAAACTTAAGAAAGTTTTCTTCAAAAAGGATGATAGCAAACTATTTCTGTAAAATTACAAAATAATCTGTTAAAAATATGTTCAAAAATATTTTAAAATTCAGCAAACAGAATCAGTTAAAATTCAGTAAAATTTGTGTTATTTTGTAAAACGTAATAACAAAGATTTTAGTAAAAATATCAATTTAAGAAGATAAATCTGCTGAAGGTTTGATAAATCAAATTAAAAGTCGTTTTACAGATTTTTTGACATAGTTCTTCTTTTGAGTGTGCGAATTTTGTATTCTTGCCCAAAAACATTAAATCATGATAATGTATTGCTAAAGATGTGTGTAAACTTGCGAAAGTAAAGTTTTTTTTTAGAAAAATTAATGTTATATTCATTTACCAATCCATGAAAAATGAGTTAATAGATCGGTCGAGGAAACACTAATTATGTATAGTACACTCAAAAAAATAAACCTTGTAAAGTTACCAAAAAATCTCGTGATTTTACGATGCTATTCTCGTAAAATAGGAGGTAGGTAAAATTCTCGTAAAATAACGAGAATTTCCTTGTAATTCTGAACGCGCCAAAAATTGGTAAAACAACCAATATTATTGGTAAAAGTATTGTGTTAAAACCGGAAAAATAAAAAAAAAAAATTGTAAACTTACAAGACAAAATGGTAAATATGTTTAAAAAAAATAGTAAATTTAGAAACCAAAATGGTAAATTTAACATAGAGAAAAAAAGATAAGAGATTGTGTGTCTCTTCTCTCAATTTTTCCTCTCAAATGAAGTCTGGATGGGATTAAAGGGAAATTTTTGTTTTTTGGGGTTATTTTTAAAGTCATGAAATTTGTACTTTATTTGCAATTTTAATAATTTTTTAAAAAAATATATTGAATCATTAACATCTTAAAAGTGTAAAACACGTCATTTTTTTTTTTTGTTTAAAACAAAACAATAAAATTTTAAACAAATCAAAAATCCCTTTTTTATTCAATTCCTCTTTCAACCATCATTCTTTTAATCCCACCTGTTAAAGTTTTTTCTCTTGAGCGACACAAATACCCCCTGAATTTACAAAAAAAATTTTTTTTTTGTTAAACAACATAAATTTTCGTAATAAAATCATTATTGTAAAATAACAGTTTTTTTTGGAAAATTAACTAAAATCCTCGTAACAAATTTTTCAAAATTTTGTCAACTTCAATAAGAAAAAAATTTGTCCGGCACTTTACAAAACAATGATTTTTTTTTGTTAAACAACATAAATTCTCGTATAACATAATTTTTGTATAATAACAGTTTTTTTGTAAATCAACTAGAATCCTCGTAATAAAAACTTTGTTTAAAATTACAGTTTTTTTTTGTTGTAAAATAACCTTTTAAAATGATACAATACAATTACGAAAATAAATTTGTAAAATTACCAATAAAACTGTAGTTCTCGTTTGAGCAAAGTACATGATTTAAAAAAAAAAAAACAAGTAAAATTGTTAAATATTGGTAGAACGGGATTACAATACATTTCACCAAGCGTTTTTTTTTTGTTTTGAGTGTAGTATTATTTATCTATAATGGTTTCTAAAGGTACCTACAGACGACGCAATATTATGCACAATATTTTTGACGTTTACCCACAAATGGCATACATAAAAATACTGTATAAAATATTGAAGCGAAAAAAATACTTGCAGATTGTACATAATATTGAATCGTCTGTAGAGGCCTTAAGACATTCTAGCTATAACAATCATCTGTCTGTGGAAAGCAAGATGCAAGACAAGAACCTTGTCAAATTACTAGAAAAAGACTCGTAATCCATAACAATCCGTTCATCTGTCTGTTGAAAGCAAGATGCAAGACAAGAACCTTGTCAAATAATTAGAAAAAGACTCGTAATCCATAACAATCCGTTTATCTGTCTGTGGAACGCTAGATGCAAGACAAGAACCTTGTGAAATTACTGGGAAAAATCTCGTAATCCCATTTTACCAATATTTGTTAGTTTTCCTTGTTTTTTAACAAACAAATTTGGATCGAAATTTACATTTGTTTTTAAAATTTTACAGTTTTTCTTGAAAAATTACAAATTTCCAAGATTTTTTACTAAAAATATCTAGTAAATTTACGAGAATTTCTTGTAAGTTTTATTTCACCAAAAAAGTTGTAAATTTACAAATTTATTGGTAAAAATCTTGTAAAATTACAAAAAATTTCGTAATTTGTACTTGGAATTTTCGTAAAATAGGAGGTAGCTAAAAGTTTAATCAAATCACGAAACCTCCTTGTAAGTTTCATCGCGTCAAAAAAATTGTAAATTTACATTTTTTTTGGTAAAAAGTTTGTAAAATTACAAAATTATTGGTAACAAGTATAAAAGTTGAATTCGACTTGGCCGAATCTATGAATACCAGAGTTGTCAATTATTCGCCTTCCAACTTTGTTCGAATAATTCAAATAATTGTTTTTGTTCGTTCGATCAAACGATTAAATATTAAAAATTATTCGCTTAATCGAAGAGAATAACGAATAAAAAAGTGGTTATTAAAAAAATATTTTTATCAGCAAAAAAATTTTAAATAAAGTAATTATTCTTTTATTAACAAAAACATATGTTAAAAACTTATAAATTGAATAACTGAATTACTTTTTTATGTAAAAAATGCATAAAAACTTAAGATTTGAATATTTTTATGTTCGTGGGAGTTGGCGGGGACCTTAGAGGACACCATTTCATAAATGTTTATAAATTCATTTTTACGAAATTTACGCCTAAAAACACTTTTATCATTATTTTGTATTATTTTCTATAACCGCGCCCTTTAAAGGGAGCGTGCCGAAAAAATGGCATTTCCTATCATCTTGGTCCAAATGCAATGAACTTCATATTTCATTTGTGGAACGACTATACACAAACATTTTTTTCAAAAATTGTTTTTTTCTGGTGGTATTTTAGTTGTTTAAGGTGGAAGATTTTCCCCTCGCCCGATGTTGCCATTGAACTTAGCCAGCCTATGACCGTAATACATAATCGTGCCAAACTTCAGGAGTATAGCTCTTTTATTTTGGGCTGTATCGTGTCCTCCTCAGACGGGCATCGCTAGAATGTCTTAGAATAGATCACTGATCAATAACATATATTTTGTGGGGTCCAAGACCGATATTTCGATGCTGTAGTTGGAGGGTATAAAAAAAAGAATTGTTCGATTAATTGAAATAAATTAATCGATTTATTCGTTATTCGAAAATCGTCATTTTTAAATTAATCGAACAGAGTTTGGTTTTGTTTGATCGATTAATCGAATTATTCTTAATCGGTTGACAACTCTAATGAATACCCACCACAATGCATTTTTAAAGGATAGCAAATTGTTTAATGTGAAAAAAATTAACAATTTCGATTAGAAATATTTTATTTTGAGTAAAACCTTTTTTTGTAAAAAAAATAATTTACTAATTTTTTTTGAGTGTAAAATTTTTTCGAGTGTAACAGTTTTTCTTTTGGTGTAAAAATATTTCTGAGTGACAAAAATACTCTGTAAAGTAATTTTGTGGCTTATTATTGTTTTTAAAGCTTGTTTTTTTAAAATTCAGGTTTTTCAACACGTGAATTTTAGGCGAAACCAATCTGGAATTCAGGGTTTTGCTTATAACTTTGGAACCACTGGATCGATTTGGCTGAGATTTAAAACGGAATGGATCAGAAGAACGATAAATAGATATGCCACACCTTAGCCCCCTCAGAATTGTCGTTCGAAACTGCCCTAATAGTGCCCTTAGAGCAACAAAATGTATGACCAACCCACAATATTTTTTTAACCAAAAAATTTTCTCTGAACACACCTACCCTCTATCTTTAACTGTCAAGGCGGTCCCCATACAATTTTTTTTATTTTTTGTAAATTTGTTTTATTTAATCAGCTTCTACCGGTCCAATGGTGCGTCCGAGAGGGGTCATTAGTGAGACGGATCCCCATTTATTTTTACACTTCAACATTTTTTTAAAACATACATACGCCCTATCTCCACTCCCTAAGTTATGAGTAAAACAAATTTGAGTAAAGGAACAAACTACCAATTTTTAAAAATTCGATATCTTTTGAACGGGTCATCAAAAAAATCTGAAAATTTACCAGTAAACAAATTGGAAAAATTTTAAGTTTTTTTTTTCAAAGTGTCCGATTTGGCATGGAATGCCCCATATACTTTATGCGGCCTAGACCAATATTTCGAGGTATTACAAACGGAATAACAAACGTATATACCCCTCTATCACTAGAGTGGAGGGTATAAAAATATTTTTATTATTGGCGAAAACTGAATAAAATTAAATGTTGGCGATTTCTGGCTATTTTTTACATGAGAAAAAATCTGACAACCCTGGCTGGTAAAGTTCTTAAATGGACGAAATCAGAGCATGGGGGAAAAGCTTTCCTTTGGAGATCTAAGCCAACAACGCAAACTTGGACCCAAAGAACTTAAAAAATGTATTTTTTGAGTCCGCCCACTTTTGTGTGGGATATAAAAGAGACCAAATTGTTTTAAATAATGTCTCACTTATAATCTGGACGTTATAACTTTTGAACGAAAAGCCACATTTTTATAAATTATATATAGGTTAGGTTGAGAGGTTGACATAGTGTCCACAAGACCAGATCCTGATCCATAGTGATACCTCATGAAAAGGGGTGTGTTGAAGGGGGCGGGGAGGGGGATTGTGGTGGGGTGTTGGGCTTCTCTATACATTAATTCACGTTCTTCTGTCTTCCTGTCCCATAGCATGACTATTTAAGTCCACACATGCGTCTCATCAAATTTACTCAGCTTAATATATTTTAACATCTTCCACGGGCTGATCCCTCTTAGTTCCTCCACATTCTGAAAGAAATAAGAGCCAAAACAATTAAATCGAGTGCGAGATAGTGCAGGGCACTGACAAAGATAATGGAGTGAATCTTCCACTGTCTCTTCGTCCCCGCACCATCTGCACAAGTCATCCATAATTAATCTTAACTTTTTCAAATAACATTTCAAGCCGGTGTGGCCTGTTATTATACCTACATACTTCCTTAGATCTGCCTTTTCCATATGTAAAAGCGTTTTTTGAACACGATTTTCGCCGCGAGTCCATAGAGCCTTTGTTTGGATACAGTCATGTCTGCATTCCCATCTTGAATCTTCTTGGCGTTCAAAGTTTTTCCTGATCTCCATGTAAATTGCATCCAGGCCCAGATGTACATCGGTCCTAATTGCGTTGGATGGTAGAATGGCGCCCATACAAGCTAGCTCGTCCGCTTTTTCATTCCCTGGAATATTTTTATGACCTGGAACCCAGCACAGTCTTAAAGAGTGTTGTTCGATAACACTGCACACAGTTCCGCCTGAAAAATATTACAGCCGTCCTGTATCCGTAAGCTATATTCAATTCCCAGTTTTTCACAGTAGACTCCACTACCTGTTCCCTGTTGCATTTTTGATCCATCAGTGTAGACCTCAATTTGATGTTCCCCGCCAGGTGGATATATAAATTATATATAAAATTAAAGAAAATTTCTTTACATTTTTTTTAGTACGGGTTTCAAGTTTGTCAGTTAAACACTCTTTAGACACCATTAACGAAAAAACGAACTAACAAGGGAAGTCTCCCTGGTGTCACCCTCCGATCTTCATGAAATTTGGATATGTTGTTAAGAACGAAAATTAATTCGACACGTATTTTTTTTTAGCGGCCCAAACTAATTTTTAGTGGGGGTCGATTTGTATGGGGGGAAATTGACCTTTTTCAGTTTTTTACAATTTACGCCTATTTAAACAAAATTTATATAGGCATGTGTGGTATCAGATTAAAGGTATTAAAAATACCTATCTCGTGGTGCTAACAACGGGCCGAAGAAGTTAATATTTTTCGACTTATTAACAAAAATGTCCTAAAATTTTGGTATTTTACTCAATATGACGAAAAGTTGTGCATTTTTGAACACGTTCTTAGCACACGTAGATAGGTTTTCCAAAGACCTTTCATTTGGTATGTAACATGACTAGGTTTCTTTGCATAATTTAGGAGATAAACGAAAAAAACTGAAAAATGGCCTTGTCTTCCCCCCTCCTTTTTACCCCCTAAATATGAATTTGGGCCGCTAAAAAAAAATACGTGTCCCTTTATTTTTTGTGCTCTACAAAATAAAACCAATTCCATAAAGATCCGCGGGTGACACTAGGGAGACTTCCCTTGTAAGGAATTTCGAATACTTTCAGATTTTTTGCAAAATACAGTCTTTCAGAAAAATTTTAAATTTCTAAATTTACAGTGCTTAGTGTAAAAACTTTTTATATTTAATTTTTTTATCTTAAATACATACCCGTTTTCCTACTACTTATGTACTGTGTTATTAACTTAACTTTTCTCTTAACAAAGTGATGATTGGTTTGTTTAGCTGCTTTCTTTAAATACTTTGAAATGAGTTTTGTGGTTGTAAGGAATAAGTACAATACTAACAATTTTTCAATTGCTTTCAATCATGTACAGATTATAATATGTTATTATATATTTTCTGTTATTTTGCCAATTTTTTTTTTTTGTAAGATGGGGGAGTTTATGATGTATTGGCTTGTGATAAATAGAAGTAATTGGGTGTGAAGTTGCGGGAAAAGGAAGTGGGAAGTGATCAAATGTTTTGTTAAAAAGGATTTAAATATTTAACCAAATTTTATGGTTATTTCATTTAAAAGCCAGTTATATCAACCTGACACTCAAAATATTTTGTAGACAAAAATAAATTAAAAACATTTTTAAAATAAGTGATCAAACAATTAGAAACCATCCCAGTAATTTTTCATTTATTTTAACAAACCTTAACATTTATTTGTTACTGTTAATAAAATTTTCTAAAATAAATAACATTGAACATTAAAAAAACGTCACTTTCATTTCTTTTACCAACAAATTCGAAAAAAATAACTTACGAAAACATTAAAATTTAATGATTGTTGTGTTATTTTTATCAACAAATTCAAAAAAAAAAATACCTACAAAAACATTAAAAACTAGTGTTTATAAACCGGTTAACCGGTTAACCGAAAAACCGGTCTTTCCCCAAAATTTCGGTTTTTTTTGCAAACCGGCTAACCGGAATTAAAAATTTCCGGTGCACCGAAAACCGGTTTTTTCTGTCGGTTAACCGGTTTCTTTAAATACATGCAAAACGGATTATTTTAGCAATTATTAAGGGTTTTTACTTATTTTTTATGACATTTTCAAAATATCGTTAAAAAACCTTGAAAATCCGTGGGAAAATAAGTCTAAAATATTTTTTATCTACAAGAAACAATTTTCCAAATAGGGATTTTATTCAGAATCTGGTAAATATTAAAAATTCACTTTGTTGTAAGCAGGTTTTGGGCACTTTCATTGAAAACTTTATAAGTGACTGTTAACCAGATAGTAAAATTCCTGTTAATGGAGAGAATGCCAATAAAAGAACATCGCAATAAAATACGGTACTGCAATTTACAACGAAGTGATGTATTTTTTAAATAAAACCAATAAAAGTTAAATTCAAGCCCCGGAGAATATGGAAAAATAAAAGCACCGTATTGAAATACCGCTATTTTGAAAAGGTATCAGTTGACAACTTTGCTGAAAGAAACAAATATGTTAACTTAAGTTATATATTCTCTTTTGTATTTAATAAAATTTAGCTATTTTAAAGTATTTTTTGGGTTTGTCAGTTAAAGAAAAAAACCGGTTAGCCGGTTTTTTCATTCCGGTTTAACCGAGAAAACCGGTTAACCGAAAAAGCTGATTTTCCGTTAACCGAGAAACCGGTTTTCCAAAATGTCGGTTTTTTATAAACACTATTAAAAACTAATGATTTCGTTGGTTATTTTTACAAGTTTTCTATTGAATTTTATTTAAAAAAATGTTTAATAAAATTTTTGGGGAATCGATCTTGCAAACTTCATTATAGCCAGTTACTCAACCCATCGTGCCAAAATCACTTGATGTAAACATGTATTTATATTTCTACAAATATTTTTTGGTTATTTGTCTACAAAAAAATAACCCACACAAATAGGTAAAAACTAATTATTTCTCTTTAAAAAATGCCAACAATTAAAAAAAAATTACCTACAAAAATCATTAAAAATTTAAAAAGAAATATTTATTTTTACTTACAGAACAAAAATAAATGACTTTAAAAATTGAATGCTAATGAAAGTCTTTATTTTTTAATGTTGTTATTTTTGAAACAACGAACAGAAATAGTCATTTGAAAAAAACTGAACATAAAACAAATGCTTTTTCATTTAAAAACGACAAAACGTAAAACTTTTCAAATAAAATACAAACTGTTAATGATTGAGTAAAATTGAGTAAACTGTTAAAAATCTTAAAAGGACATTTTGGAGGGTATAAGTGAATTCGGCCAAGTCGAATTTAAATTTTCTATTTGTTTTTGTTTGATTTTTTTATTTAAGAATATTTTTAAATCCACATTTTCCTAAGCAAACATTACCTTGTCATTTTAACAACTCAATTATCAGACACACAAGTCCTAAATTCTAGTTTTTAGTGAAACATACAAAAAAAAAAAATCTTTCAAATCCCATCCCATATGCATGTAACATTTCACTATATATAGAGTCATTTACACATGCTGATCTTTCCATTAACTGTGTGCATGTTCCAATGATGAGTCTGCTAATATTTTTAACCAACATTTTCATGTTAGACTTTTATAACTACTCATGTTTTAACAACATTATATGTTTGTGGCTTAGAGAAGAAGAGCTCAATATGTCTAAATCTAGTTGAGTAGTAATGGCTTTATAGATATGAGAAAATCCATGGGATATTAAACTGGAGGATCACCGATTTTGTAATTTTTGGTCATAATAAAGCTTCATAAAAATTAAAAACCGTTTCTTTTTTTTATCACACAGAAAGAATTATTGTTCATAATGAGTCAATGAATTGTTTTATTAGATCAATGATTTTTTCTTAATCTCTTGATAGTTTTTGCATAAAATTTATGAAAAATTTTATTGAATTTATGAAAATGTTCATAAATTTTATGAATTGTTTTTATTATGAAACCATTTCAATAAATACATGAACATTTTTATTACTCCAATGAAATTTTTCATTATGAAAAATTTATTCATCCTACGAAAAAAAAAATTATTGGCTCACTTCTAGTGAATTTTTCATAGATTCTCTGAACATTTTCATAGCTACAATGAACAAAACTCTTTCAGTGCAATATTTAAGAAAATACAAAAATTTTCCGAAAAAATTGCAACAAATAGTATTGAAAACCATATGTGATTAAACTTTTTTCCTAGCAAGGACGCTATGGATTTCCAACAACAAAGTTTTGGATTAAAGTTTAGAATCTCCTTTTAGAGGTATTTTCTTCGTATTGTTGAGCAATAAATTTTTTAAAGTTTGTTAAAAAGCCAAATATTTAATTTCTTTTTTAAATTTTGGAAAAAATCAAAAATTTAGCTTTATCACCAACTTTGAATACTGATTGCTAGATTCTACGAAAAAACACTTCCCTGAAATTTAAACATTCTGATTTGATAAGGCTTCTAAAGTACACGTTTAACACCTTAAAATACAATTTTTTTATCAAATATTTCCATTTGTATGAATATTGAGGGAATTATGTGAATATCGGAAGGGTGGTTTGTATGGGGACTACCAGAAGGACTGACCCGATTCCTTTGAAATTTGGTATGATGATACGAGTATACAAAATTCGATTTCGGCTATTAGAGTCATTTAAGCCAACTCCAAAGGGGGCGTTTGTATGGGGGCTAGGTCTTAACATGGACTGATTTTCTCCAATTTCAATAGGCTTCGTCCTTGGACCAAAATATGCTTAAGTTTCAAATTTCAAGTCTATTGATTGAAAATTTCGACCTGTATCGTGCTTAAACCGATAGATGGACAGACGGATATCGCTAAATCAAATCAAAAAGGAATTCTGAGTCGATCGATATACTTGAAGGTAGGACCAATATTTCTAGGACCAATATTTCGGGTAGTTACAAACATCAGCACAAACTCATTATACCCTGTACCACAGAGTGGTGTAGGGTATAAAAATGTCTAAGAATCTGAGACTTTTTTATAGGAATATTTTTTCAGATACTGAGAATTTTTCTATAGGAAAATGTCTCAGAATCTAAGACTTTTTCTATAGGAAAAATGTCTCAGAATCTGATACTTTTTCTATAGGAAAAATTTCTCAGAATCTGATGCTTTTTCTATAGGAAAAATTTCTCAGAATCTGATACATTTTCTATAGGAAAAATGTCTCTGAGTCTTTTTATATAGGAAGAATGTCTTAGAGTTTTTTTCCTATAGAAAATCTCTCAGAATTTGAGAGCTTTTCTATAGGAAAAATACCTCAGAATTTGAGACTTTCTATAGGAAAAATGTTTTAGAATCTGAGACTTCTTCTATAGGAAAAATGTTTCAGGATCTGAGATATTTCTATAGGAAAAATGTTTCAGAGTCTGAGATTTTTCTATAGGAGAAATGTCCCAGAATCTGAGACTACCTCCTATTTTACGGGAATTCCTAGTAAAAATTACAAGCTTTTTTGTAATTTTACAAGCTTTTTACCAATAAAATTGTAAATTTACTTCTTTGGCGCAATAAAACTTACAAGGAATTCTCGTGAATTTACTAGATATTTTTTTTTTTGTAAAAAATGTTGGAAATATGTAAAATTACAAAAAAAATGTGAAATTACAAAAAAAAATTGTGTAATTACAAAAAAAAAAATAATGTAAAATTACAAAAAAATAAAATGCCAATTTTGATTGAAAATTTTTTGTTAAAAAACAAGGAAACTGTCAAAAATTGGTGAAATGGAATTACGAGACTTTTTCTAGTAATTTGACAAGGTGATTTTTTTTAAGTGAACCTCCTATTTTACGAGAATTCCTAGTAAAAATTACGAGCTTTTTTGTAAGTTTACAAGATTTTTACGAATAAAATTGTAAATTTACAACTTTTTTGGCGTAATAAAATTTACAAGGAATTCTCGTGAATTCACTAGATTTTTTTTTGTAAAAAATGTTGGAAATTTGTAAAATTACAAAAAAAAATTGTAAAATTACAAAAAAAAAAAAATTGTAAAATTACACAAAAAAATTGTAAAATTACAAAAAAAAATGTAAATTGAACATTTTTTGTTAAAAAACAAGGATAACTGTCACATATTAGTAAAATCGGATTACGAGTCTTTTTGTAGTAATTTAACAAGGTTTTTTTGTGTGAATAAATAATGAAATCAGTGATCCACCAGTTAAATATACCATGGATTTGCTCATATATATTTTTTTTTTTAATATGGATATAGTTTTTAGCCTTAGTGTTTTTTTTTTTTTTTTCTTATTTGGTATTATTATTATTGTCTAAGTCTTGGGCTAAGCATGTTAAGACGTCATAAATTTAATAGTTTAAACATGTGTTGGCAAGACCACATGGGGTTTTCTTTAACTTTGCTAACATGAAACACTATAAAAAACTATAATTTATAAGATCGTTTTAAAAAAGGAGAAAAAATATATTAACTATTTGAACAGTAATACACGTTACAACAGCCAGCCTACAAGAATTGTAAATTGATTTTTTTTTTTTTTTTTTTCAATTTAAACTAAATTTTTTTTTATATTATTTACCAACTAATTGGGATCAATTTTTAATAGAGTTTTTAAATTTTTTTTTATATAAATTATTTTTTGTGTAATTTAAATTTCTAAACAAGAAACAAAAAAACAAATTATAAACATTACAAATATTTTGTGTCTAGCTTCTGGTAAAACTAAATTCGTGTGGTTGTCAAAATCTTTACTTAAGAACAACTTTATTAAGTGTTTGTGTTAAAATAATTATACAATGTAGAAGGCAATATTTAACAAGAATTTTTAAAATACAGTGAGTGGCAAAAAATTTTATGTACTAAAGGTAAATTTTTGTTGTATTTATTATTGGAGAAATTTTCGCTAGGAGGAGACTTTTTCTATAGGAAAAATGTCTCAGAATTTGAGAATTTTTCTGTAGGAAGAATGTCTCAGAATCTGAGACTTTTTCTATAGAAAAAATGTCTCAGAATCTGAGATTTTTTCAATAGGAAAAGTGTCTCAGAATCTTAGACTTTTTTCTAGAAAAATTTCTCAGAATTTGAGAGCTTTCCTATAGGAAAAATGTTTTGGGAATCTGAGACTTTTTCTATAGGAAAAATATCTCAGAATCTGAGACTTTATCTATAGGAAAAATGTCTCAGAATCTGAAACTTTTTCTATTGGAAAAATGTCTCAGAATCTGAGACTTTTTCTATCTATAGTAAAAATGTCTCAGAATCTGATACTTTTTCTCAGAATCTGAGTCTTTTTCTATAGGAAAAATGTCTCAGAATTTGAGACTTTTTCTATAGGAAAAATGTCTCAGAATCTGAGACTTTTTCTATAGGAAAAATGTCTCAGAATCTGAGACTTTTTCTATAAGAATCTGAGATTTTTTAATAGGAAAAATTTCGCAGAATTTGAGACTTTTTCAATAGGAAAAATGTCTCCGAATCTGAGACTTTTTCTAAAGGAAAAATGTCTCAGAATCTGAGACTTTTTCTATAGGAAAAATATCTCAGAATCTGAGACTTTTTCTATAGGAAAAATGTCTCAAAATCTGAGAATTTTTCTATAGGAAAATTGTCTCAGAATCTAAGACTATATCTATTGGAAAAAAGTCACAGAATCGGAGAAATGTCCCAAAATCTGAGACTTTTTCTATAGAAAAAATGTCTCAGAATCTGAGACTTTTTCTATGCAAAAAATGTCTCAGAATCCGATAATTTTTCTATAATTGTTTTTTTCTAGAATCTGAAACTTTTTTTATAGGAAAACTGTCGCAGAATCTGATAGCTCTTTTATAGGAAAAATTTCTCTGAATCAGAGAATTTTTCTATAGACAAAATGTTTTAGAATCAGAGACTTTTTTACAGGAAAATTGTCTCAGAATCAGAGACTGTTTCAATAGGAAAAATGTTTCAGAATCTGAGACTTTTTCGAAAGGAAAAAGGTCTTCGAATTTAGATTTTTTCAATATGATTAAGATGTCAAAATCTTAGACTTTTCTGTTGAAAAAAGTTCTTAGACTCTAAAATTTTTTATATACGAAGCAAATCTAAGAACTTCAGATCTCTTTTTAATGGGGAAATATCCCAAAAACGCTTTAGAGTATGAGACATTTTCTGTCGAAAAAAATTCTGAAAATCCAAAAATTTTTCTAAGGAAAAAAGTCTCAGATTCTGAGACATTTTGCGTTAAGAAAACAACATTTCTTAAGAAAAAAATTCTTAAAATCTGGTATTTTCTACACTCAAAATAATAACTTTGTAAAATACTCTGTAAAATGACTGTAATCTCAATTCTACAGATATTTCACAGAGTTTTCTGTCAAAATACAGATTTAAAGAAAATACTTTGTATTTTGTTGTGACAAAAAAACAAAGTTTCCTCTGTTACATTACTTTTTACTTCGTAATCTTAATTTTACAGATAATTAACAGAGTTTTCTGCTAAAATACAGATTTAAGCAAAATACTTCGTATTTTTTTATACCCAAAAAAGTTTTCTGTTTTGAGTAGTTTTTGTTACCAAACATCAAAATTTTATCTGTTTATTTTTTTTTTTGAGAAAAAGAAAAAGTTAAAAAAGTAGCAAAAAAAGTTATCAAAATTTTTTTTTCAGAAATCTTATAAAAATTTTACAAAATAACATGCATTTAACTAAACTCTGTAAATTTTCAGAGTTTTTTCTGTAATTTTTTTTTGCATCAAATGTATTCTACAAATAAATGTAAATTTACATAGTTTTCTTAGCTAAATGGTGGTTTATTTAACCAATATCTTACTAGAAACTCTGTAAAATAACAGTTTTTTGTCCAAATCATTTTACGGAATTTTATAGTAAAATTACAGAGTTGTCTCTGTAAAAAAGCTTTCATATTTAACCAATATTTTACTATAAACTCTGTAAATTAACAGTTTTTTTCTGTCAAAATCATTTTACAGAGTTTTTTAGTAAAATTACCAAGAAATGTTGTTAGCTGGAAAAGTATGGTGCACTCTGTTAAATTAGCAGAGTTTTTCTGTAATTTAACAGAGTTATTATTTTGAGTGTATGGACAAAGAATTTCTTCTATGAAAAATTTCTCAGATTTAGACTTTTTCTTACGACAAAGGTGTTAGAATACACCGTCCGACAGCCAATATTAAACATGAACCGGATGATATACGTCTGAAAGTAGAGGTCAAATGGAGTAAAACTGAATTTACACTTTTTCAATTCGTGATTCTGTTTCCTTTTAAAAGGACTTCAAAGTTTTAAAGGATACAATTTGTGAAATATTTATGAAATATTTGTATTTGTCCTAGGATGACACTGGTGACGGCAAATGAAGGAGGAACCCCTCCCCTAATTTTTCAATTTTGCCATATCAGGATAAAAGGGGATGAATAAACTCATTTGAAAACTTTATCAAAATATTTGGTTGAAAATTTTTAATGATATTGAAGGACACATTTTTGAATGGACGTAACTTACCTCCTTTTTCCTGATATGTAGAAATAATAAAATAGGAAAATTGGGGGAGATCCTCCTCTTTCATTTCCTATCAATAGTAGCATCCTAGGTCAAGTACAAAAATTAAAAAAAAAAAAAATTATAAAATTTAATACTCTAAAACTTTAAAGTCCTTTTAAAAGGAACCATGATCACAAAATGAAAAACTGTAAATGCAGTTTTACTACATTTAAACTCTACTTTCAAATGTATATTATCCAGATCGTGTTCAACGACTTTCTGGGATTTCTGGGAGTTATGTCTACTTTTTATTGGAACTATGTCCAAATTTTTTTCGGTCATAGTCCCGACCACCGTTATGGGGATTATGAGCGAATTCATTTCGGACTTAATCCCGAAACCGGAAATGGGGATAATATCTGTGGGGTCTATGACACGGCACCGTTAAATTTTCTTTTAAAACAAATTAAAAACAAGTAAAAAAGTTAAATTCGGCTTTGCCGAATGTATTGCTACCTTCCACAATGTAATAAAGGATTATTTAAAAAAAAAATAATAAAAAATTAGAATCGATCACTGATCAATAATATATATGGGGCATTCCATGCCAAATCGGACACTTTGAAAATTTTTTTTTTAGATTTTCCCAATTTGTTTACAGTTTTAAGTACCCTTCGAAAACTCCTTCGTTGTAAATTTTCCGATTTTTTTGATTACCCGTTCAAAAGATTTCGAATTTTTAAAAACTGGTAGTTTGTTCCTTTACTCAAACTTCTTTTCCTCATAACTTCTTCAATAATAGTCCAAATTTCAAAATTTTTTTTTTTTTTCAAAATTTTTGTTTTTTTATGTACTTTAAAAAAAAATCCCCAAAAATTCTTAAAAGCGCTCTAGTATGCGATTTTTAAGTTTTAAATTTTAAATCTCATTTTTGAAAATGTTTGTATTCTTTGATTTTTTTGAAATTTTTTTGTGTAAAACCTCTATCGATTCTAGAAATTTTTTGCCCAGGAGGATCGTGGTATAACGATTATTACAATTTTTTAAAATTTTTTGAAAAAATTTTATTGTAATTTTCCAATCTTAAAATCATTTCTACTGCTCCAATGGTGCGTCATAGATGGGTCCTTTATAAGACCGATCCCCATTAGTTTTTACGTCTTAACATTTTTTCGGAACAAACTAATATCCCATCTCAAATTTCTAAGGGGCTCCTAAACAAAATGTCATTTTTTAAAATTTGCTCCAACCGCTCTAACTGCCTAACAGTGCTCTTTGAGCAATAAAATGTATGACCGACCCACAATATTGTTTTATTTCAAACATTTTCTCAGAACACATTAAGGGAGTCCCAATATTTTTTTTTTATTTTTTGTAAATTTGTGTTATTTAATCAGCTTCTACCGGTCCAATGGTGGGTCCGAGAGGGGTCATTAGTTAGAGCAAATTTTATAAAAATGTAATTTTGAATGAAAGCCTACTTAGGGAGTGGAAAAAACATTTGTTTGATGTTCAGTTTTTATTAATGACTACTTCAGTCCTTTGTTTCAAAAATAACACACTAAAAAATAAAGACTTTCAGTAACATTCAATTTTTAAAGTCATTTATTTTTGTTCTGTAAGTAAAAACTACTGATTATTCTTTTGATTTTTAATGATTTGTGTTAGTTATTTTTTTTTTAATTGTTGGTATTTTTTAATGAAATATCATTAGTTTTTACCTACACAAGTCAGTTATTTTTTTGTAGAAAAAAAAATCAAAAAATTATTTATAGAAATATAAAAACATGTTTTTATCAAGTGACTTTGGCACGATGGGTAGAGTGTCTGGCCAGAATGTAGTTGGTTGCGGGATCGATTCCCCAAAAATTTTATTAAAAATTTTTAAAAAAATATTTCAATAAAAAATTGTAAAAAATTACCTACGAAATCATTAATTTTTATTGTTTTCGTAGGTTATTTTTTTGAAATTTGTTGGTAAAAATAACAGAACTGTCATTAATTTTTAATGTTTTCGTAGGTTATTTTTTTCGAATTTGTTGGTAAAAAAGAGTGAAAAAAATGTAATTTTTTAGTGTTTAATGTTATTTATTTTAGAAAATTTTGTCAACAGTAAAAAATAAATGTTGATGTTTGTTAAAACAAATGAATAATTACTGGGATGGTTTTCAATTGTTTATTCACTGGTTTTAAGTGTGTTTTTCATTTGTTTTTGCCTACAAAATATTTTGAGTGTATAGTTTCTTTTGAAGAAATTGGAAAAATCCTCAAAAAACGAAAAAATCGCGTTTTTCCCCTCCCCTGTGACCCGCTAAATAAGAGATTGGACAGCTATAAATAAACAGGTAACTCTTATTTTGCTCCCTCTTTCCTATATGCAAGTTTCAGGACAATCGGTGGGTGCCCTGTGAAAGACCTTGTGAGCTAAATTATGTTAAAAGATCTCTTCAGTAAAATTTGATGGTGGTTCTTTTCTTAGAACATAGTAACCCTCTATCTACCATTTTTAGGGGTCATTTTGGTATTTTTTTCAAATACCCTCAAAGAAAACCACTAAAGCGTGTGCTTAAAAGGTTAAAATGTTCTACGAACATTTTCCGCACAAAATTTGTCAATGGTTGTCAAAGGCCACTCCAGGTCCCCGGGTACCTTAATTTTTTCGTCACCGATTGTACATAATTATATTCATTAAAATCCACGAACAAGAAACATAAATGTAAATAAAGTCTTATTATTATATTTAAAAAGAGAACTAGTGGTGGTAATGATGTCCTTAAGGAATTGCTAATGAGCAGAGAATATATTGTATTCCTAAGTGAAAATTGTTCGCTGTAAATAAATCATGCCTGCAAAATAAACTTTTCATATACAAAATGTTTATTTTACTGGAAAAACATAAAATTTATTCTAATATTTACTAAGAAAATAGAAAAAGAATTTCATTTTGCAACAATTGTGAATTTTAAATAAATATTGTTGAATGGCCACACCACAAATATAGATGGGAACACAATGTGCTTTTACAAAATGATTTAAACAAAAGTGTCAAAGTGTAGAATAAATTACTGCCGGCTGGTTAAAGGATCTAAAGGCCATTCATTGTCATAATATTAAAGGATTTTTTTCTAACCTAGAAAAAAAATATACAAAGTGTAAACAAAATCACATAAAATGACAGCCTTAGAGCAACGATGGCACAGCACATACAGTTCATTTTAATACATCTAGGCTTAACAGGAGGTCCTTTTCTACAGACTCTTGTCAAACGGAAGTTAAGACAAAAGAAGTTAAAATAGCGTTGAAATAGAAAAAAAAAATCACTGGCATTTAAAAAGGAAGTTGTAAAATTGTTGCAGGACAAAGACATGCATAAACAACAGATTTAAAAAAAAAAACACAACTACATGTTAATTCAGTAAAAAATTGTAGTGGAAATATAGAAAATTTAACAAAAGAAATATATAATTTTACTCCTTTTGTTATTTCTTAAAAAAAATTTGCATATGATCATAAAATTTATGTGGTGTAAATTTTTTTTACAATTATTATGCTTTTGGCAGTCATAAAAAATTGTTATTCTTATTTTGCACATTCATAAATGTTTGATAAACTAAGAAAAATCTGTTAAGTCTGTGAAGACCGAACATGAAAAGCTTTACACCATGAAGTTTGCTAATATTAAAAGAAAATCCAGAAATTGGGTTCAAACATGGATCCATTTCGAGTTTCCGTAGGTTGTTAAGGTGCTTGTCCAGAAAAAATGGATGATGTGTCGTTTTCTAAGATCGGAAATGAATACCCGGGGAAAAGTGGCTCACCCATACCAGAAACATACCTTCAAAATCTTTTTGGAATCGGTTCATATCATTGATACGTTCTTTGAGGTTAAGGTTGGCCTTAAAAAAAAAAAATGTTCCCACAATGAAAAAAAAACTGTCGATATTTTTTTTTTATTTTTCTTGATAAGCCGGGGAAAAATATTCATATATGCATATATATAGAAAAACTGTCTCGGATCTGAGAATTTTTCAATAGAAAAAATTTCTCAGAATCTGAGAATTTTTTTATAGAAAAAATGTCTCAGAATCTGAGAATTTTTCTATAGAAAAAATGTCTCAGAATCTAAGAATTTTTCTAAAGAAAAAATGTCTCACAAGGGAAGTATCTCAACCCTTATGAACCGATTTGCCTGAAACTTAAAATATATACTAAAGAGACGATTTTAAGGTTGGGGTGTCTCGGCTTATCGGCCATATCGGTGTTTAAAAATTTCGTTGTCCCCTTATGAAACCATTTGGACCTTCGGGAAAATTTTGATAACTTCCGAACTAACAGGAATATCATCAAGGGCAAAAATACGGGTCGACATAAATTTAATAAAGATTATTTCTTATCCATATGGATATCGTAGGTCTATGTCTTCACATAAGTACCCCCCAAAATTTACACATTTTCCTGAAAAAAATATTTAAAGAAGCCGAATTTTTACAAGGTTATGCCACCATTGGATAGGCATTAAAAAAACCTTTATTCTCATATGAAAACATCATATAGTTTCTTAAAAAGAAATGGCTGAAAAATCCAAAAAACGATTTTTTCGCCATTTTTTGACCCATGTTTTGAACCCCTAAATCCCCGATATGGCCGATAAGCCGAGACACCCCAACCTTAGAATTGTCTCTTTGATATATATTTCAAGTTTCAGGCAAATCGGTTCATAAGGGTTGAGATACTTCCCTTGTCAGAACCTGAGAATTGTTCAATAGAAAAAATGCCTCAGAATCTGAGCATTTTTCTAAAGAAAAATGTCTCGGAATCTGAGAATTTTTCTATAGAAAAAATCTTTCGGAATCTGAGAATTTTTCTATAGAAAAAATGTCTCAGAATCTGAATATTTTTCTATAGAAAAACTTTCTCAGAATCTGAGAATTTTTCTATAAAAAAATGTTTCAGAATCTTAGAATTTTTTTATAAAAAAAATGTCTCAGAATCTAAGAATTTTTCTATAGAAAAAATCTCTCGGAATCTGAGAATTTTTTCTATAGAAAACATGTCTAAGAATCTGAGAATTTTTCTATAGCAAAAATGTCTCAGAATCTGAGAATTTTTCTATAGAAAAAATGTTTCAGAACCTTAGAATTTTTCTATAGAAAAAATGTCTCAGTATCTGAGAGTTTTTCTATAGAAAAAATGTTTCAGAATCTGAGAGTTTTTCTATAGAAAAAATATCTCAGAATCTGAGAATTTTCTATAGAAAAAATGTTTTAGAATCGGAGAATTTTTCTATAGAAAAAATGTCTCAGAACCTGAGAATTGTGCAATAGAAAAAATGTCTCAGAATCTGAGCATTTTTCTAAAGAAAAATGTCTCGGAATCTGAGAATTTTTCTATAGAAAAAAATTTCTCGGAATTTGAGAATTTTTCTATAGAAAAAAGTCTCAGAATCTGAGAATTTTTTATAGATAAAATGTCACAGAATCTGAAAATTTTTCTATAGAAAAAATGGCTCAGAATCTGAGAATTTTTCTATAGAAAAAATGTCTAAGAATCTGAGTGTCTCAGAATCTGAGACATTTTTTCATTTGTGATCACTAGTGATGAGATTTTCATGCAAAAAAAAACTAAAATATGCTTTAAAATATGCGATAAAAAATTCAAAATATGCACTAATAAACCTAAAACTATACACTATTAAAAAGCAAAAAATAACGTCGGGCTAAATTAGTAAGATTTAAAGCTTTATGCAAAATAAATTTAAAAAAAAAATCTTATTTTCAAAATAATTTTTTAAAATTTAAAATAGTTTTTGAAACAAATAAATTTCAATTTGTGTTTTTACTAATTTATGGCAAAATATGCACTTAAAAGTAGGAAATATGCACAAAATATGCATTTAAAACCAAAATATGCAAAAACATATCAATGCCATTTTAACACAAAAATTATTCGGAAAGATAATTATCTTTCCGAATCCAATCTTTATAATTGGTCGATATCGTTTTTAGACTATCGACAAAAAACATGCATTTGCATGGAAATCACATCCCTAGGGATCACACATGAAAAATGTCTAAACATATAATGCTCCAATAGATTGGCATTTTTTTTAAACCTTCGATTTTCAATTTTTATACCCTCCAACTACAGCATAGATGGGAATTTTTCATTACCATTGAAATTTAATTACCATTGGTTGATATCAATGGTAATGAAAAAATTGCATTACCATTTAATGGTAATTAAATTTTTTTAATTGAAAAAATAATTACTAATGGTAATGAAATGCATCAATTGTTGAAAAACACCAATTATAATTGGTTTCAAAACCATTGGTTTTGCACATTTTTGTTTTTTTGAAAAGTTAAAAATTTTAACATCAAAGTATGTTTTTACAAAAAAAATATGAAAATGTTAAAGACAAAAAACAAAACGCAAAAAAATTTCAAATATTGTGTTATACAAAGGCAATCAACGCACAGAAAAAAATATGGAGGAAACAAATTTGAGTAATCACTTGTTTAATTTTTTAAAAAAAATTTGAGTAATTTTTTAATTGACGCAATTAAAAATTTACTCAAAAATTGAAAATAAAATTTGAGTAAATAATTTAATACAAATTTAATATTTTTTTTTATTTATTTTTTTTTCTCTTGGTGTTTTGAATTCTCATTTAGTTTATTGTTTTTTGTATATGTATATGAAAGTTTGAAATCATCTTTATAAAATTTTACTTTGTCTTGAAGACATAAGTATATTTGGTAAAGTTTGTAAAAGCAATTTTTTTGGAAAAAAAATTAGAAACTTTTTAAACCTTTTAAAAAAATAATTTGATACATTTTGAGTAAATTTTTACTTGACACAATTAAAAAGTTACTTAAAAATATTAAAAAATTTTAAGTAAAGATTTAATTGTGTGAATTAATAATTTACTCAAATTTTTTATTAAGCATTTAATAATTTTTTATTAAAAGTTTACTCAATACTATTAAATCGTTTACTGGTGGAAAATTGAGTAATTTTTTACTCAATAGTATTAAAAATTTACTCAAAATTTTTTTTTATTTTTTTCTGTGCGTGTGTTTGGTTTATAAAATGTGAAAAACTAAAACACCATATAACAAAAAACAACAGATTTTTCCAAATATTAACGATTTTGACAATATTGGGACGACTTTTACTAATGGTAATTATTTTTTTTAAGTGATGCCATACCAATGGTAATTATTTTTTTTTTTTTAATTTTCATTAGTAATTAAATTGATAAGTAATTTAATTGGTACAATTTATACAACCAATGGTAATGAAAAAAATTTCATTACCATTGACATCAATTAAATGGTAATTAAACCATCAATTAATTGGTCCCTTTAATTAATTAGTCCCATCTATGAACAGTATGGGGGTATAATCACTTTGTCATTCCGTGTGTAACGCATTAAAATATCGGTCTAGGACCCCATAAAGTATATATATTTATGATCAGTGATCGATTCTAGCGACGTCCGTCCGTCCGTCAGTCCGTCCATCTGTCCGTCTGTAGTTAACACGATGCAGTCCAAAATAAAAGAGCTAGACTTCCGACATTTGGAATGTCTTATGTTCCTTGGAAGCTTAAGTTCGTAAATGAGCAAAATCGGACAAGGGGGAAAAAAGTTCACCCTTGACGAACTAAACCAACCTCTAAAAAACATAATTTGTTTATATGATTTTTCGTGATTTTGTTTAACAAATGCAACATTTTTATGCTACAAGAAGTTCAAAGTCCTGCATTTGGACCCAAAGAATTAGATAATGTCGTTTTTTTCGGTCCGCCCCCCTTTTATGGGCGTGGAATAAAGATTTTTTTAAATATTGATAAACTTGTATTTCTTCAGCGCAAAAAGCATAAGAATGAATTTTTAAACACATGTTTAAGACAATTTGCCCCCAGCAATTACCACTACCGAACCCCCACCAAAAAAAATAAAACGCCCCTGGGATTTTTTTTTTTTGATTTTTTTGCATGTTGGAGGGTATAAAAGATTCGGCACAGACGAATTTAACACTCTTGTTTTAATCTTAATTTGAGCCAAATCCGATCATTTTAATCCGTGGTGGCGCCCATCGATCAAAGTTTTGTCTTTTTAGAAACTTTTCACCAAAACTCTAAACTTTGATTGAAGGGCTCCAAGGGTTAAAATGATCGGATTTGGCTTAAATTAGGCTTCATTGAAAGATTGTATCAAGCTCTATGAAATGAATAAGGTAAAACAATTTTGAGAATATTTAAAAAAGAATATCTTAAACGTAGGAAAAAACTGCAATTTTTGGAATTTTTTTTTGACAAATTTTAAATGGCGATATCTCGAAAACCGCTCGAGCGATTTTATAAATTTTTTGATATTCGTATTCAGCATGCTAAAATTAATAAAAAAAATAATGTATCGCAATTTATTTTTTTTAATTTTTCATTTTCAAAAATCCAAAATTTTGGTAAAAATTTTCAAAAGTCCAAAACTTTGATTGAAGAGCAACACGGGTTAAAATGTTCGGATTTGGCTCAAATTTGCTTGAAGTGAAATATTTTCACGAGCTCTACAAGAGGGTCGATGGAAAAAATGTTGAGACTTTTTTTAAAAAATTTCTTGAACGTAGAAAAAAACCGCAATTTTTTTAAAATTTTAAAAAGCTATATCTCATTAACAGTTCGACCTATTTTAAAATTTGTTTGATATTCGTGTTAAGCGCGTCAAAATTAACTAATATGATGTGTCGAAAGATATATTTATTTTTTTTTTGGTGCAAAACTTTAACCCCCAAAGGAACGGGTTTTTTCCCCATTCACATTTACGACTGATAACACTGTGCAACAAATTTTGGGTCATCGCTTTGAGCCTCAATGCCTTCAACGCCATGTGAAAGTGGACTATCAAATGGACAAATTCACCAAAGGGTTTTGCTAAGTCAGTTCGGATTTCTTTTTTATAGCCCACTGAAGTTTTCATTTTTTTATCAAAGGCGTTTGGAAAACGTCAGAAATACTATAATAAAAACGCATCCGATCTTCAAAATATGCTTTGATGTCTGCAGTGAAATTGTATGGCGGTTCTTTTCTTAGAACAATTTAGAGGTAACTGCCATTTTAAGGGGTCATTTTAGTCCTTTTTCAAAATCTATTAAGAAGAGCAAGTATAAAAAATCAATGTTTGTTATTTTTTTTTTACCAAAGCAGTGTTAAAAAACACCGACAAAAATCAGTGCAAATATACTTCTGAGCTAAAAATTATATTCTGATGTGTTTTATAAAATTTTATGATGATTCTTTTCTTTGACCAAATTAACCCTTTGGCTCCCGTTTTAAGGGGTCATTTTTGTCCTTTTTTATAAGAAATGAAAAAAGTCTTTAAAAAAACGCAGTTAGGGGGTTAAAATGATCTACAAATATTTTCTGCATCAAATTTAACTAGGGGTCGTCAAAGCCAAAAAAAGACATTTGGGCTATGTTGCACAGTGTAATGTCTGTCACAAAAAAATTGTAAATTTACAGTTTTTGGCCCAATTAAAATTATAAGGGATTCCCGTGAATTTACTAGATTTTTTGTAAAATTATCTTGAAAATTAGTAAAATTACAAAAAAAAATTGTAAAATAACAAAAAAATTATGTAGAATTACAAAAAAATGTAAGATTACAAAAAAAAAATAAATTTCGATTTTTTAAAAAACAAGGAAAACTGAACTTACAAGGAGGTTTCGTGATTTTACTAGATTTTTTGCTACCTTTTATTTTACGAGAATTCCTAACTTTTTTGTAATTTTACAAGATTTTTACCTATAAAATTGTAAATTTACAACTTTTTTAGCGCAATAAAACTTAAAAGGAATTCTCATGAATTTACTATATTTTTTTTTTTGGAAAAAATCTTGGAAATTTGTAAAATTACAAAAAAAAAATTGTAAAATTACAAAAAACAAGTAAGAGTGTTAAATTCGGCTGTGCCAAATCTTTTATACCCTCCAACATGTTAAAAATTAAAAAAAAAAATTGCAGGGGCGTCTGTTTTTTTGGTGGGGGCGGATGGGGGGGGTCGTCGAAGTTGGTGGGGGACACCTGTACCCCCGCTATATATGTTTACAAATTATTTGTTTATGATATTGACGCTTAAATAATACATTTTTATCGTTATTTTTAATTAATTTCTATAACCACGCCCCTCCCTAAAGGGGGGCGGCCTGAAAAAATCGATTTTTCTAACCCCCTTGGTCCAAGCACAGGTCTATGAACATAATATGGCATACAAATGTTACATTTAAAATTTCGTATTTTTTAGGGGTCGTTTTAGTTCTTCAAGGGGGAACTTTTTCCCCCCTTGTCCGATATTGCCCATCTTCGAACTTAACCTTACCAGTAAAATAAGAGATATTCTTGCCCAATTTCAGGGGTCTAGCTCTTTTGGTTTGGACTGCATCGTTATTTCTACAGACGGACGGACGGACGGACGGACATCGCTAGAATGTTTTAGATTCTATCATGGATCAATATTAAATATACTTTGTGGGGTCCCCGACCGATATTTCGATGTGTTACACACGGAAAGACAAAGTGAGTATACCCCCATACTGTGGTTGGAGGGTATAAAAATGTAAATTTCGATCTAAAATTATTTGTTAAAAAACAAGGAAAACTGTCAAATATTGGTAAAATGGGCTTATGAGACTTTTTCTAGTAATTTGACAAGGTATTTTTTTTTTTTGAGTTTAGGGATCAGAAAATATGTATTGTTGCAAATGGAATGAAAACTCTTAAATGCGCTCTATCAAGAAGTGTAGGGTATTGATTCCTATTGAGTCACGAACTTTTCGAATTAAAGGGCGTTTACATTGTTTTCAAAATAAACAGGATTTTGGGTTGAAAACTCTTCGAAATCGTAAAAAAGAAAGATCTATTTTTAAATTAAAGAATAGACTTGTAAATGTTAGTTTATTTAAAAAATATTACACCATCCGACAAAAATGAAAAAAGTCGTTCAACACAAAATGGATAATATAGATTTAAAACTCGAGTTACAGTTTTTCAGTTCGTGATCCTGTTTTCCTTTAAAAGGACTTCAAAGTTTTAAAGGATTAAATTTTATAAAATATTTTTTTAACATTCGTTATTGTCCTAGGATGCCACTGGTGGTAGCAAATAAAAGAGGAGGATCTCCCCTAATTTTCCTATTTTATTATTTTTACATATCAGGAAAAATAAGGTAAGTTACGCCCTTTCTAAACTTTATCCATCAATATCATTAAAAATTTTCAACAAAATATTTTGGTAAAGTTTTCAAAGAACTGTATTCACATTCCATTATTCTAATATGGCAAAATAAAAAGATTAAAAATTTAGGGGAGATCCTTCCATTTCCTTTGCCATCACCAGTTGTATCCTAGGACAAGTACAAATATTTCAAAAATATTTACAAATATTTCAAAAATATTTTACAAAATGTATCCTTTAAAACTTTGAAGTCATTTTAAAAGGAAACAGGATCACGAAATGAAAAACTGTAAATGCAATTTTACTCCATTTGATCTCTACTTTCAGACGTATATCACCCGGTTCATGTCACCCGGTAACTGTCGGACGGTGCTATTTATTTTAGGTATACAATTTTAATTGTGCTTATATTTCTACCAGTGTAAACCCATGATTTATATTCTTTTTAACCCATTTGTTTAAATACTCTTTTGAAGTTGACTTCAATTTCATTTATATTTCGTTTTTCCCTTAATTTTTCTTTTTCCAAGCATATCAAAATATATATATTTTTTTATTAACCAAGTCAAGTGTGTTGACAATTGACGCCACATTGTCTTGAGAGGATTGTTAAAATAAATGTTAAGAAAGCAAAAATTGTAATGGTATGAAAAGACATAACGCGAAATATTACTAACTAATAAAAAAAGAAAAAACAAATCTCAAACTACAATTGTGAAAAATTGGTAAAGGATTGTAAAAAGAATAAAAAAAACAATACAAGTGCTTTTTTTGTTCTAAAGAGTTTTGTTTGGCCATAAAATGCTTTTATGTGAAACATTTGTCATGTATAATTTGAAAGTCAGAAAAAAATAATAGCAAATTAGTGAAGCAGAATATTAAGGAAGTGGAAGATATAAGAAAAATGCAGAATTTTATTTTTTTTAAGAAACAAAAAGTTAAAATTTGGTACAAAAATTTTAGTCAAAACGGCACTAAGGGTTCAAGTTGAAGAAATGCAGAAGATAATTAAATTTCAAAAAATTATTAACATTTCTGGTACTCTCATACCGGTTTCAAACACTCAATTTAGTGTTATCATCAGTAGGATTTTAAATGTCGGTTTGTCTTGTTAGTGGAAATTGTTTTTTATATATCTGAATATATACACTCAAAAAAACTTGTACAATTACAAGAAAACTTGTTACTTTTCTTTTTTTTTGCTACCTCCTATTTGACAAAAATTCCTAGTAATTTTACCAATAATTTTGTAATTTTACAAGTTTTTTACTAATAAAATTGTAAATTTAAAAATTTTTTAAAATTAACAAGGAGGTTTCGTAATTTTTCTAGATTTTTTGCTGCCTCCTATTTTACGAGAATTCCTTGTAATTTTACAAGTTTTTTACAAATAATTTTGTTATTTTACAAGCTTTTTACCAATAAAATTGTAAATTTAGAGTTTTCTTGACGCAATTAAAATTACTAGGAACTCTCGTGAATTTAATAGAATTGTTTTGTAAAATTATCTTGAACATTTGTAAAATTACACAAAAAATTGTAAAATAACAAAAAAAAATAAAATTTCTTTGGTCTAAAAAATTGTAAAATAACAAAAAAAAGTTTCGATTGGTTAAAAAACGACGAAAACTGTCAAATATTGGTAAAATGGGATTACGAGACTTTTCCTAGTAATTTGACAAAGTTTTTTTTGTGTGTACAAAATAAATTTCAACATTTTCCAACACTACAATTATATTTCTAGCAATCTCAAGTTGAGATTGAAAATATGACTTAAGGTTGAGATTCTCACTAACAAATAAAAATGTAAATTTCGATTGGTTAAAAAACAAGGAAAACTGTCAAATATTGGTAAAATGGGATTACGTGACTTTTCCTAGTAATTTGACAAAGTTTTTTTTTTGTGTGTACATAATAAATTTCAACATTTTTCAACAGTACAATTCTATTTCTAGCAATCTCAAGTTGAGATTGAAAATATGAGGTGAGTTTGAGATTCTCAACCTCACCTCATACTTTCTTTCAACTTTTTTGTCTCTTACATTATTTCGCAAGGGTTACCAACATGATATGGAATTGCAGACACATATGAAGGAATTTGCATTTTCTATTTCGGAGACGTGTCTAATGGCGACATATTTTGTCAGTAATTTTATTTGTTTAAAAAAAGATTTAATTGTCAAAAAAATCAATCAGGACCATTATCATACTTTTTTCAAAAATTTTTTGGACAAAATTTTGACATTATTGGATCATTCAACTAGGATAGTCCCAGTGAAATAAATTTTTACAAAGAACCTTTAGCAAAGTAGATTCCTTTTTATGACCTCTGTCGAAAATGCAGTAAATTTATAAAATAAAAGTATTTTAAAAATTTTTTAATTGCTTTTCACAAGAACAAATTCTATTCTTTTTTTTGAAATCGTTTCCAAAACGTTTCTCTGGGTTTTTTTTTTTTGCCAACTTATGTTTCCTATTCATTTTTTATTTTTTAAAACTTAATTGAAGTGATTAGGTTTGAACAACATATAAGAAATTTCCTCAAATCTATTTCACAACCAATAAGAAACAAAGAAAAAAAAAACTCAATACAGTCTGGTAGCTTTCTATAACAGAATATTATTTCCTTTCTAATGTGCAAAAGTTTTCATATTAAAATAATGGTTATAATGTAAAATGCAGCTAATGATATGATTAAAAAAGATTGTTGAAAGTTTTTTATAGTTCTAATGAGCAAATATGAATTTACAAATGTTAGCTCCACTTAACTTAAAGTATTAAAATGCAATGAGGTTTGTTGTCTTGTAAACAGCTGTGAAAATATTTTTAATGATAAGGAAGTTATTATAATACCCTACACTAAAGCGGCCATTTTTTGAATGCCAAAAAAACTGTTTTTACTGGACGAAAACTTGTGGTACAAATTTGAGGTCACTCGAATTAAATTAACAGGTGGCGATCGGAAAACAAATTTTAGGATTTTTCAAAAATTAAAAAAAAATCTTAAAAATATATGTCTGGTAATATATTCTATTTATTAATTATGATGTGCGGACACAAATATTAATATTTATGAATAATTAATATCGGTCGAACGGTTTTCGAGATATCGCTGCTTGAAATTTACAAAGAAATTATGCAAAGAAATTATGCAAAATACGCTTAAAAAATTAAAAAAAAAAATTTTAATTTCTTTCCTTTGACCCATGCATAAAGCATGAGACTGTTGTTGATTTAAAATTCATTTAAGCCAAATCTGAATATCTTAACCCGTGGCGCCCATCGATTTCGATGAAATTCCCAACTTTAGGGATAAATCCCCAAGTCTGGCAGCCCTGTCTAGAACACCATAAAGTATAAATATCCATGATCTACGAATCCGTCTGTACATCCGTCTACCTGTCTGTCTGTTGAAAACACGCTAACTTTTGAAAGACTTTATGAAGGCTTCTGAAGTTTGGCATATATGTTGATAGTTTACCCGGTCAGATTGGTATTGCAATTCGCCGAAATCGGTTCAGTGCACTGTGGGGCAGGATTTCCATTTTTTGGCCAATAAGGTCTGTAAGGCAACACATATTTAAAAATATTTTTTCAGAATGTCGACATCTTGAATTTTTTCCACCTTAAATATCTTTTTATTACAGCTTAGAGTTTTTTTTTTTTGCACGAGGGCAAAGTCAAAGTTTGAGATTTTTTTTATATTTTTAATTTATTAAACTATTTTTTTTTTTTGTACTCCAACACAATATTTTTTCAAATTTTCTACGCAGTTCTCCTAAGGCCATACCTGTTTGTCCAACACATGAGATAAACTGCCAAAAAGTAAGCCATAAGTATATTTTTTCTTAATAAATTATGGAAATTCATACTTTTGGTGAAATCCGACTTTTTTCAACATCAAAGTCCAAAAAAGTCCAAACGATATTGACAAACCCTGAATTACAATCTGTCTCTAACAATGTATTCAATTCACATTTTTGCGACCCTGTGCGACTAGAGTATTCAAAACCGAAACCGAAAACCGGTTAACCGGTTTTTTCATTTTAAGAAACTCGACCGGTTTCGAATAGTTTTGAATTTCGAATATTCGAAAAACCGGTTTTTCTGTGTCGGTTAACCGGTTTTTATACAAAGTTATAATATAATGAGTTAAAATATGTATTGACTTTACAAAGTTTTTTAGAAACACTAACATAACTTAGCGGTACTACC
The DNA here is from genome assembly GCA_963921195.1 of Pegoplata infirma. Lineage (NCBI taxonomy): Eukaryota > Metazoa > Arthropoda > Insecta > Diptera > Anthomyiidae > Pegoplata > Pegoplata infirma. The sequence goes on from OY992538.1 coordinate 217,232,706, forward strand.
ATAATCAGTTTGTCTATATGTTGGTATGTCAATATCAACCCAGGTAGAAAAATACAACCGTTAAAACGCTTTAAAAGCGCTTTGTATGGTAGTACGAATGCTCTCAGACCATACTGAAAACCATCATCAGAGCGCTTTCAGACTGTCCTAATGATAACACCGTTAGACGGTTTATTTGAAGCGTTTTTAAAGACATTTATAATAATGATTTTAGAACGCTTCGTTATAGCGCTTTTAAAGCATTGCAAAAACCAAAAATGTATCACTTTGAAACGGTATGTAAAGCAATTTTAAAGTGCTTTATATGCAAAAAAAAAAACAATTTACAAGCATTTCAGATACAAAACCTAAAGTAATGTTCCATCGATTTAAAAACCAAATGAAAGTTTTTTTTTTGTTTTAATTTTTATTGTTTTAAGAAAAGATAAATATATTATTTTTTTTATAAAAAATAACTGTTTTTTATACCAAAAACTAAATAGAATTTCGTTTAGTTATTCTCTCTTCTGCTGCCGCTAGCCAGCGGCTTGTTTTGGTCACGATAGACTTATCGGACTCATTTTCAAATTGTAGAAGAAGGTGTTCTGCAACGGGTTTCTATTAACATAAAATTTACTTTAAAAATATAACGCGAAGGGACGAAATTAGGTTGATACCTAAAATTGTTTTGTGAAAAACACATACATGTTTTGGTCAAAGATATATAGTTGTTGGTCAGCATAATATTACCTTTCAATTCATTAAAAACTTTAATGGTGCTAAAATTTTTTTTCGAAACTCCTTTAGTCGGTTTTCAAACGCCGCTAAACATTTGCTGTAAACCTGGGGACATTATAACGGAAAGGATACTTCCAATGGCCTTATATCATACATGGGAATTTTTAATTGGCATTGAATTTTCATTGGCATTAGTTGGAACTAGAGTTGTCAAAACCGGTTTCCGAATTATTCGAAAAACCGGTTTTTTCGTTTTTTTCCGGTTTTTTCAAGCCGGTTTTTTAAAACCGGTTTTTTCTAGTTATTCGAAAAACCGGTTTTTTGGTGTCGAATTATTCGACATTTTCGAATATATAATACTTCATTTTTTTGTCATTATTTGTTAAAAATGTTGTAAAATACAACTCAGTATATGAAATTTTGTTTCTTAATTCATAGTGAATGACAAAAAAATAAGATTAAAGGACGCGGTTGTGATTCTTCACAATTCCAACTCTAGTTGGAACTAATGCCAATGCCAAAAAAAAGCATTAAAATTTATTGCCAATGAAATTTTTTGGCATTGGCATTATTTGTACTAATGCTAATGAAACGGCACAAATGCCTAAAAAACTATTTACAATTGATAAAAAAAAGCATTTTTTTACAATAAATATATATTTTTTTTAAAAACTTAAAATGGCGATATATCGATAACTAAGCCAGATAGAACAAAATGGAGGGCATTTTTGGTTCTTTGAATCTCCATACTTTCGCGGGTCCTCTTCACATATGTTTACCCCAATGGGTCCTAACTTTGAATCCAAAAAATTTGGGATTCCGGAAAATTTAAAAATGCTTATGTCTCGGTAAATATTGGTGACACAACAAAAAGTCCAAAAGCATTTTTGTAGCTCTTGGTTTCTATTTGGTCTGCCAATACTAGAAAACCCTCAGAGCAATAGTTTTTTAGTTATTCAGTTTCTAAAATTCTCAAGACCCTATTGGGCCCCTAAATTGCAGTACCTGGAAAAATAAGCAAGATAATACTAAAGGTATGTGAATTTTTAAACTTTGAAGAGGACCGGTGAAACTATGGAGATTCTAAGAACCAAAAATGCCCTCCATTTTCCATTCCATAACTTAGTTTTCGAGATATTATGCCTGTTCGTTTACCTAACTACAATCATCTCATTTTTACTACTTTTAATAAAGCTGGAAATTTGTAATACAAAAAGTAAACAAAACTTTCCAGTTGTAGTAAAAAAAGTAAGAAATTTGGGTAAACAAACAGACCTATAGCCATTTCAAGTTTTAACCAAAAAAAATTTTCACAGCTGGTTGACGGAAATACGACTTTTAATATTGCTAATGCTTTGTTTTCATTAAGACATTTATTAATGCCAATGAAATTTTTCATAATTGGCATTACTAATGCTACTAATTCCTTAACGGGCATTGGCATTGATTGAAACAATGCTAATGCTAAAAATTTCATTGGCATTAGTTTCAATATAATGCCAATGAAATCGTCAATTAATTAGTCCATTTATTTAAATAGTCCCATGTATGCCTCATATAATGAGTCGGCCTTACATTTTAACCGCATCAGGTCACGCTGAATAACAAAATAAAAATTAGTAATTTTGATTCAAATGTAAATATAGAAAAATACATACCAGTGAATTGCAAAATTGCTGATCAGTTTTAACCTTGTTGTCAAACTCCTCAAACTTAACTAAATCTGTTATGGGGTCGTCTAGAGTTAATTCGCTTTTAATGTCGGCTTTTTGGTCGTCGTAAACCATATTTAAAAAGAAGTGTAAAAAAATTGTATTCCTAAACCAACATAAATTTGGCGAAAAAGTAATCTCAAAAAGCTTTTTCAAAACGTTCATAAAGCGTTATGAAATAATGCTTTAAAAATGCTTTATTTTTGATAAGTCATGACTTTTTTTTACCGTCATGAATTTATACTTGGAAGTGCTTTAAAAATGCTATTTTTTTATTACCGTCATGAGTTTCTACTTTGGAGTGCTTTAAAAACGCTATTTTTTTATAACCGTCATGAATTTCTACTTGGGAATATATCACCGAGTTCCGGATATTTTTTTTTTTAATTTGGCACCTTGGAGTGCTATTCAAAGCGTTTTTTTTAAGTAACTTTTTGAAATTGTTGAAATCGGAATTGGCTAAATCAGCCCAAATGAATATGTTAGGACAGATGCCTGAATTTATTAGTAATTGTGTTCTTTAAACAATTCAATAAAAACAAATTTTGAAATAAAATCTGTACGGATTTCCTCTCTCAATTGCAAAGGATTTAAATTTATTTGTTACTTTATTTGTCCAATAAACCAAACAATATCGTTGAAATATCGAAGCAATATTACCTAGAAGTCACATATTATATAAAACAGTAATTTTTTTATTATAAAGTGTACCATGAAAACATGATATCGTTTTCGCTATCGAAAATCCTGTCATAACGATAGTAATATCGCCTTATTTCAGATTTTATAGAAAAACCATCGTTATTCCTAGCGATAACCATATCGTTTCGGTAGGAAATTACGAAATCATTTTCGCTGTCGAAGTTTCCAGCGAAATTGGGCGGTAGTAAAATCATTAAAACTTTGGAATGGTATCAAAATTTTATTAAATGGGATATGGTTAAAAGTGGCATACAGATGATACTATTTTCGCTATCACTTATCGATTTTGGGTTTATTGGGCTATGACTTTTTTGTAAAAATATTATTTAGTTTACTTTATTTTTAACCTGAAGAATAAAAGCCGAAAAACCGGTTTAACCGGTTTTTTTGCTAAAACCGAAACCGGAAACCGGTTTTTCAAAGATTAGCTTTTTCGAATAAACCGAAAACCGGTTTTTGAAAATGGACGGTTTTTTGAATACACTATGTGCGACCGTTCATAAACTTTTGACATAGCGGCAATAAACCAAAATATGGCGTTTAGAAGTGATCTTAAATGGAACTTCATTTTTTTTTATATTTATTTTTTCTATTGATTTCCAATAAAAAATGTTCCACTTTGACAACATTGGCGTGACAGCTGGAGATGGGCACGTGAGTGAATATTCACTCACGCTAACTCACGCTAAACATTTTAAACACAAAAATAATTGTAAAATCATTAAATGAAACTTAACCAATACAATTAAATAATTTTGACTCACGCAAAAAAATTGCACTCTCTACGAATCACTCACGTAAAACACGTCTCACTCAGTTATCACTCACGAAAAAAAAAATTTTAATCACTAGTACTTTCGATCACGCGAAATTCACGTGCCTAGCGTCCATCTCTAGCGCTAAACATTAAAGCTGATATCGCATTTAAGCGGACACATTTTGTCTTTAGCATTTTAAATATTTTTTTATGAAATTGTTACATAGTTGCATTATTTGTACATTTAGGATGGCAAATACTAATTAGAAAAAAAGGCCCCTCTTAAATGTGCCACTAAATATATGACCTTTTTGACGCATTTAAAAGGGATAAATTTTATTAAAATCTTCTGATAAAAGCAGAAAGATGAATTTATAAAAACTTAGAAATGTACATTTTGTAAAAAGCTGTGCCCTACATGTTCGATCCGCCATTTTGATTTCAAAAAATCTGAGTTCGTATTCGTGATTAACGTTGCGTTTTAAAACATTAATCAATAATTTAAATATCTTGTCCGCCATATTGGATCCGCTATTTTTAATTTCGAACATCTGATTCTAAAATCAGATTTGACATCCGTAAAACCAAAAAATTTAAAGTTTTTGTCCAAAACAGACAAATTAGAAAAAAACGTAATATTTTATTTGTCGCCATATTGGATCCGCCATTTTGAATTTAAAATCTGAGCTCATATTCGTAATTAACGACCGCAAATACATCGACAATGATTTATCAAAGTACAATTAGCTAAGAATTAAAAAAGCGTATCCGCCATATTGGATCTGCCATTTTGAATTTCAAATCTTTAATTCCAAAATTAGTTTTAACATCCGAAAAACCATCAAAATCGAACTTTTTGGCCAAAATAGATAACATATAAAAAATCTTAAATTTAAATTTGTCGCCATATTGGATCCGCCATTTTGAATTCTAACTGCCTGAGCTCATATTTGTTAATAAAGACTCCAAATACATCGACAATGATTATCATAAATACAATAAGCAAAGAATTAAAAAATCATGTCCGCCATTTTGGATCCGCCATTTTGAATTTTGAATTTTTTTTTTCCAGAATTGTGATCAGCGATCCTTCAGCACCCATATGTGATACTTTTTTTACATATAGGTTCAGCGGTCTATTCATGGCCAAAACTCATGGATGCTAGCCCACAGTGCTGTGGTTTAAGACAAAAGAGTGAATTTCGGCAAGGGGTTTTTGCGAATTTACGATATAAAAAACTCGCTAATTTTCGAAAGACAATTCTAAGAATGCTGAAGATTGTCATATATATTTGTCGTTCCCTGATCTGGTTTGTTTTGAATTTCTGCCAAATCAATTCAGTGGTTCAAAAGCAAAACCATGAATTTCAGATTGGTTTCACCTTAAATTCACGTGTTGAAAAAAACGAGCTTAAAAAAATAAGCTTTAAAAACATTGGCGAGCCACAAAATTGCTTTACAAAATATTTTTTTTTCACTGAAAAAAATTTTTACAATAATAAAAAAAAAAAATTTACACTTAAAAACAAACATTTGTATTTTTTTTTTATCAAAACTACAAAAAAAAAGTTTTTTACTCAAAATAAAATATTTTTAATCAAAACTGTTATTTTTTTTAGCGTTAGAAAATTTACTATCCTTTAAAAATGGCATTGTGGAAGGTATTCATTGATTCGGCCAAGTCGAATTTAACTTTTCTACTTCTTTAAAATTAATTTGAGCCCAAGCCGACCATGACAATGGAATCTGACAAAACACGTGTCGTTTGAGTCTTGCAAAACTGACCAACATAAATAAATTTAAAACTGAAAAATAATTTTCTTGAAAATTATTCTATGAGAATATCATAGTTTTACTTAGCAAAGGAAATAATGACCTCGAGCTAGAATAAACCTACTCAAAATATAAAATTTAAAAGGTCGAATAAAAAAATTTTTATTTTTCAAGTAAAATCTTCCAAAAAAATTCAGAAAGGGTTACAAATCTTAAGAAACTCGGAAAAAAAATTCAAAAACTTAGCAAATTCAGAAATAATAAGAAACATTTTTGAAAAAGTATAAAATTAACAAAAAAATTTAAACAATAAGTAAATTAAAAAACTAAAAATCAGGAAAATTCGAAAATTCGAAAAAGATATGGAGAAAAATTTATTTGTTTTTTAAGCCTTAGCAATTTTTTTAGACATTTAACAAAATTATTGCTTTAAATCCTTAAAATTTATTTATTTGCAAGGATGAACAATTTCCTAAGATAATGTAGTAAATTATAACCAAGATAGCGTGTTGACAGTTGTATTTCGGTCAATAAATTATAATCAGAATTACCTTTAGTTACTCATATGTAAGCAACAATGAACTAATATTAGCCAAGTTTACTATTTGCTATTGTAACTATGGTCAAATACAAATACAGATGGATGTATTAAATCCTAAGCAACCATTTACTAATAAAACAACCCTTGTTACTATTAAAACAACTTTCTTGAAGGAAGAATCCTGAAAATCTTAACCCATTTTTTACCAGCGTGGGTTTTCACTGAAAACAAAATATGTGTAAAAATTGATTACATATTATATGATATAGTTATGTCTATTTATATATAATCGTATCTACTTGCATATTCTTATATCTGAAATGGCCAAAATCGAGATCTTGTTATATCACGGATATGACCAACATAAGGACAAATTCGACATCTAATTAGATCTGATCAGATACAATTATATAAAATCAGATGCAATTTTTTCAAATTATATATAATTTACTGAAACCAGTATAATTAATTTTTTATAAACTTTTCTACTCGGGTTTTCTGTAATTATCAACAAAGAGGTTTAGTAAAAGTCATTCCTTAAGATTTCGTCAAAAAATTTTAACGTTTTAATTTCCGGTAAGAAATGGGTTAAGACGCCTTACATTTTATTAGATACCAAAAAGTTTATACAACATACATATAACTGTTTTAAAAGTGATAAGTATTTGTGTCTAAAAACAAGTTAATCACATTATTTTCTCTTAAATGAAATATGTAGTCTTATAAAAATCTTAAGGATTTATATTTTTATAAATTGGAAGAAGAGGAAAATATAAAAAAAAAATATAATATTGACAGTTTTAGCTGCCACTAGTAAGTATTTTTCAGCATACAGCAAATAAAGTTAAAACAACATAATCACCACACATCAACTATGAGATATTGAAGGGTCTTAACTGATTTTAGCTAGAGATTTATAATGTTGCAAGCTGAATGAAAAAAAAAATCCAACATCCTTTAGTTATTTTTTATATTTCTTCCTAACACTTAACCTTCATACTTGTATGCTTTTTTTTTATTTTTAATATAGACACGTTTATACCACTTTCCCATCCATAACGTATGTGTCAGTTTATAAGTCTACAAGTGAATCTATAGTTTTATTTTTAAAAATGTTTATTTAAGCTAATGAAAAAATCTAATTAGGTAGTTTTTTTTCTCTCATTTTATCTCTCTAACCAAAAGTGTTTTGTAAATAAGCCTGGTAAGTATGAGTATGTTATCATTATAACCAGAGTACGTATTTGCTCACGAAAGAAGCTTTCATTTTGGCACATTCATTCATTTTTTGAAAATGAATTTTGTTTGTTTTTAATTTCATTTCATTTTATGTGCTTTGAAAAAATTCGATTGTTTTCATTTTTCGTTGCTTGTGTGTGTGCAGTGAAAGAAGAAGTAATCAAATGAGAATGAATGAATGAAACTTAAAAAAAAAGTTTCATTTTCATTTATTATTTCATTTTCATTTATATTTCATTTTCGTGTGCTTGAGATTTTTATATTCCGTGCACACGAAAGTGGCGCACGAAATGAGACAGTTTCATCTGCATTTCAGCTTCATTCTCACGGAAAAACATTTTTAACGGAAAATTTAATATTTAACGATTTTGTTTTTTTTTTGGAAACCAAGCCATTTAGAACAAATTATTTTTCAAAAAACTTTAATTTTTCAAAAAAAAACAAATTTTTCATAAAAAGTTGAATTTTTCAAAAAAGTTAAAAAAATTTGATATTTTCAAAGAACTTTAATTTTTCAAAAAATTTTAATTTTTTACAAAAATTTTAATTTTTCAAAAAAAATCGAATTTTTTAAAAAAAATTTTAATTTTTCAAAAAAAATCGAATTTTTTTAAAAAAATTTTAATTTTTCAAAATTAACAAAATTTCTCAAAAAAGTAAAATTTTTTCAAAAAACTTATATTTAAATAAAAAAAAATCACAAAAAGTTGAATTTAAAAATTAAAGTTTTTCAAAAAAGTAAAAAATTTTTAAAAAAGTCAACTTTTTCAAAAAACTCAAAAAGTTGACTTTTTCAAAAAATTTTAATTTTTCAAAAAAAAAAAAAAAAATTCAAAAAAGTTTTAATTTTTAAAAAAGTCAAATTTTTTCAAAATTTTGTAAATTTCTTAAAAAAGTGAAAACTTTTCAAAAAACTTAAATTTAAAAAAAAAAAAAAAAATCACCAAAAAGTTGAATTCATAAAAAAATTTAAGTTTTCCAAAAAAGTTTGTTTAAAAAAAAAATCAAAAAAGTTAAATTTTTTAAAAAAAGTCTTAATTTTTTCAAAAAACTTTAATTTTCAGAAAAAGTTTACAAAAAGCTGACTTTTTAAAAAAAGTTGAATTTTTAAAAAAAAAATTCAAAAAAAGTTTTAATTTTTAAAAAAAAGTAAAATTTTTTCAAAAAGTTTTAATTTAAAAAAAAAATTAAAATACTAAATTGACGTCCCTTTGCTTATATTTTGATTATTTAAAAAGTTCTCGCAATTTAAAAATCTAGCAAAGAAAAATTTGATCTGGAACCGCTAAAGAGGTTACGCAGGGGTAAAAATGACAAAAATATTATCCATTTTGCTCTACATCGATTAGTTTTTAAGATATAGTTAAAATACCAAATTAACGTCCTTTTGCTTGTATTTTAATTATTTAAGAAGTTATTCGCAATTTAAAAATCTAGCAAAGAAAAAATTGATCTGGAACCGCTTAAGAGGTTACGCAGGGGTGAAAATGACAAAAATATCATCCATTTTGCTCTACATCGATTAGTTTTTAAGATATAATTAAAATACCAAATTAACGTCCTTTTGCTTGTATTTTGATTATTTAAGAAGTTATTCGCAATTTAAAAATCTAGCAAAGAAAAATTTGATCTGGAACCGCTTAAGAGGTTACGCAGGGGTGAAAATGACAAAAATATCATCCATTTTGCTCTAAATCGATTAGTTTTTAAGATATAATTAAAATACCAAATTAACGTCCTTTTGCTTGTATTTTGATTATTTAAGAAGTTATTCGCAATTTAAAAATCTAGCAAAGAAAAATTTGATCTGGAACCGCTTAAGAGGTTACGCAGGGGTGAAAATGACAAAAATATCATCCATTTTGCTCTACATCGATTAGTTTTTAAGATATAATTAAAATACCAAATTAACGTCGTTTTGCTTGTATTTTAATTATTTAAGAAGTTATTCGCAATTTAAAAATCTAGCAAAGAAAAATTTGATCTGGAACCGCTTAAGAGGTTACACAGGGGTGAAAATGACAAAAATATTATCCATTTTGCTCTACATCGATTAGTTTTTAAGATATAGTTAAAATACCAAATTAACGTCCTTTTGCTTGTATTTTGATTATTTAAGAAGTTATTCGCAATTTAAAAATCTAGCAAAGAAAAATTTGATCTGGAACCGCTTAAGAGGTTACACAGGGGTGAAAATGACAAAAATATCATCCATTTTGCTCTACATCGATTATTTTTTGAGATATAAATAATATACCAAATTAACGTCCTTTTGCTTGTACTTCAATTGCTTAAGAAGTTATTCGCAATTTAAAAATCTAGCAAAGAAAAATTTGATCTGAAACCGCTAAAGAGGTTACGCAGGAGTGAAAATGACAAAAATATCATCCATTTTGCTCTACATCGATTATTATTTAAGATATAATTAAAATACCAAATTAACGTCCTTTTGCTTGTATTTCAATTATTTAAGAAGTTATTCGCAATTTAAAAATCTAGCAAAGAAAAATTTGATCTGGAACCGCTTAAGAGGTTACACAGGGGTGAAAATGACAAAAATATTATCCATTTTACTCTACATCGATTAGTTTTTAAGATATAGTTAAATACCAAATTAACGTCCTTTTGCTTGTATTTTGATTATTTAAGAAGTTATTCGCAATTTAAAAATCTAGCAAAGAAAAATTTGATCTGAAACCGCTAAAGAGGTTACGCAGGGGTGAAAATGACAAAAATATCATCCATTTTGCTCTAAATCGATTAGTTTTTAAGATATAATTAAAATACCAAATTAACGTCCTTTTGCTTGTATTTTGATTATTAAAGAAGTTATTCGCAATTTAAAAATCTAGCAAAGAAAAATTTGATCTGGAACCGCTAAAGAGGTTACGCAGGGGTGAAAATGACAAAAATATTATCCAAAACTTTTGATTTATTGCATGCAAATGTATGAAAATGTATAGTTTTGGTCAAAACATATTAAGCATTCCATTAGGAGTATTAAAAACAAATCTATCGAGTATTTTTAGAGTAAATTGATTATAAACCTATTTTATCGTTTTTCTCAAAACCGAGTTGATAGCGTATAGGCTAAAACAATAATAATCTGACGATATACGAACTCATTTACATACACACAAACAAAGCCCACATATAGTGCAACACGTAAAAAGGGGAATCCCCGAAAACGTTTAACGTTGTTCTTTGGATATTTGTTAATGCGGAAAGAACAAAAACAATCAGTACATGTGTATTAATCGATGGTATTAGTTGTGTAAAGTGAAAAGTTGTATGAAAAAAAAATGAATAATTATTTTAAAATTCTAGAAGATATTAACAAAATTGAATGCGTCCAATGTGGGCAAAAGCTTAGTGGAAAAAATAAATATAATATTTATCGACATTATAAATTAAAACATAATATAGAAATTGAAAAAGTTAATGAAAATAATACTGAAAAAAATGAAAGTCCAAAGCCAAAAAAAGCTAAAACTGTGTCGGTTAAAATTGACATTGAAAAGGACACTTTTTTAAAATGCTGTGTAGGTTTGGTGGCGGTTAAAAATATGCCATTCCGAATGTTTGATGACAAACAATTCTTCAAACCTTTAATAGAACCGTACGAAAGAGCTTTCAACACAAATTTAAATTCCAGAAACATTGTGTCTGTGCTTGAAACATCTAGCCACACAATTCGGAATAATATTAAATCTAATATTAAAAATAAAATGATATGTCTTAAATTAGATATTGCCACCAGATTGGAACGTAGCATTCTGGGTGTGAATGTTCAATATATAAAAGATTTCAAAATTTGTGTAAATACACTAGGTAAGTGTTTTACTGTTCACACAATATAAGAAGAAATAAAAAGAAAATAGACAACAATTATTTAATAATATTTTTTTAATAGTTATTATAATTTAAATAAATCATATAATTATATGATTTTTACTAGAAACAAATAAATATTAGTAGTAGTTATATTATCTGCAATATGTCTTATTTAAGAAAATTAAATTTAACAATAAAACAAAAAAATAAAAAAAAATGAAAAGAAAAAAAGATCTGAGCTGATTTATGGTAAAAAATTAACAAAAAAAAATACTAAGTACATATTTATATTTGAAAATCGTTGAAAACATAAAAAATTGGCCGACATGCTACTCTCAAAAAAATATGTTGGTCAAAAAATTAGAAAATCGTGTTGTAAGTCAATTCAACTTAAATTTATTGTTAAAATTCGATTTATGCAATTTTTTGTCATCTTCAGATAAAACGCTACAATTATCTTACAATTAGTAATTTTTTTTTGATTTTTAATTTTTTTGTTATTAATTATAATGTAACTTGGTTAGCTTATTCACGACAAAAAAATTGATTTTGGTGCGATGAGGCTCTCAGTTCTAAAAAATTTTTCGAAAAAAAAAATTTAGAGCTTTTGGGGTCCTACAGTAAAAATTTTTTAAAAAATATTTTTTTTTAGTTTTGACAAGCAACCGTTTTAGTTGAATTGTTGCTTTTAATGATATATTTTCATAAAAAAATATTATTCCTATCTGTGACATCTTTATCGTGATCTAGAAAAGGGTAAAAAATGCATTTTTGATGTTTTTCGATACACGATCCAGATGTCACAGATATGAATAATATTTTTTTATGAATATATATCATTAAAAGCAACATTACAACTAAAACCGTTGCTTGTTAAAACTAAAAAAAAAAAATTTTTAAAAAATTTTTACTGTAGGACCCCAAAAGCTCTAAATTTTTTTAGAACTGAAAGCCTCATCCCACCAAAATCAAATTTTTTGTCGTGAATAAGCTAATGAAGTAATATTATAATTAATAACAAAAAAATTAAAAATCAAAAAAAAAAATTTTGGTTTGTATGGAAAAATGATTTTTAAGACCCCGTTCTTTAAGGCCCCGTCGCGTAGGGAAGGCGTGGCCGTAGGGGCGTAAAATTTTTCCTGAGTTATTTTTTAGTCAAAAGGAAAAAAATGAGGGGGTACCGTCTCAACATTTCCTAAATTTCCAAAATAAGGGACACTCTAATGTACACTAATTACAGGATTTTTAAATTTTAAATTTTTCCAATAATTAAAAAAAAAACTAAGGCTAAAACTAAGTATTTTCGTTTTTTCTTTTGTTTTCATTTGAATTGAACTAAATTTTAACACGTTTTACTAAGTTTTTGGCAAACTTATGTTTTTTGAGTGTATGCAAACCTTATCTAATTATTATCATAAATTACATAATTTATGATAATTATTTATGTTTACAATTTATATAATTTTAAGGTATGATACAACTGAACAATAGGCATACTGCGTCGTACCTAAAGGACGAGCTTCTACAATGCCTTAAAAGTTATGATATCGAGATATCTCAAATATACTCCAGTACGACTGATAACGGCGCAAATATTGTAAAAGTTTCGAAAATTTTACAAGAGCTCCAAGAAGATTTCATTTGTGAAGAGTTTGGTGAAATTGGGGATTTTAATGAAAGCGATTGCGAAAATATTAATAGATCGCTGGCATCGGTGCTGTCTGTGGTGAGATGTGCGGCTCACACGATACAATTAGCGGCATTTGATGTTTTAAAAAAGTTGGAGGAAGAACTTACTAAATGTAGAAACGCTGTAAAAAAAATTCGCACAATAGTCCGTGCAGGCGGAAGTGCATTTCGCATGCCGGCTATTGACAACAATACAAGGTGGAATTCCACTTATAACATGCTTAAATCTCTATTGGATATAAAAGAATTTATACAAGCTGAAACTTTAGAGACACCTTTAGACGTTAATTGGACATTTGTTTCTGATTTTGTTTTAGCTTTTGCACCATTAGAAAAATGTACAAAACTGCTCCAAACGGAGCAGTACATTATTGGAGACTTCTATCGCGACTGGCTTACTTGCGAATTAGAAATGGAAGAGCTTATTACAAAAACGCCATATGCCAGTATCTTGCTTGAATCTATGCAAATAAGAAAACTGTCGCTGCTTAAAAATGATGGATTTTTGGCCGCGTTATACGTTGATCCACGGTTCAATTTTAGCAATTCAGTTATGTTGTCGGATGAACAAAAGAGCAAAGCTGTGGTAAGTTACACACAGACAGGCGCGGATCCAGGAATTTCATTTTTTCTTTCTTTTTTTTTTTGAAATCGTTTTGGGGGGGGGGGGGAGAAATCCCATTCTCCCCCCCCCCCCCCTGGATCCGCGCCTGCACACAGACCTTCATAAATCTTTCTTGAATATATCTTTTAAAACAAGGTTAAAGTTTTTAACTTAAAATGAAGCTATATTATATAATTTTATCGTTATTGAGTATCATTAATTCTTTTCGAGAACTTATACACACGTGACTAAATTTATAAACGCTATTCTTCATTATTATCTTTATTTAGACACATTTAGTAAAAACGTTTGAAATAGTGCAACGGTTGGAAAATACACAATGTCAACAGCCAAATTCCTCAACCAATGCATTTGATCAAAACTGTAATGAAGGACCAACTACTTCTGAAGCTGCGTATGCCAAATTGGCACAGCGCATTATAATTTCAGCTGCAAATATACCAAGAGATGCCGAAACGCAGCGTTCTTTAACACAAAAATTAAATTTGCTTTCAAACACCAAGATGGTTTCACTCGAAACAAATATAATTAGTTATTGGCAAAATAGTTCCGTTGATCCTGATATTATGAAAATTATTTGTGTTGCTCTTGCCGTGCCAGCAACGCAGGTATCTGTCGAGCGTGCATTTAGTGCTTTAGCACTGACATTAACCAAATTGAGGTCTAAGTTGAGCAGCACGACACTGGACAATTTACTAATTACAAAATTAAATTTTTCTGAAATAAACCCAAAAAATGTCCATCTTGAATTTTCAGATGAGCTTTTACAGTAAGACTTTTATAAAAGATATATTCAAAACTATGTAAAATTACTGAAATCTTTATTTTTTCAGATTTTTCTGGTAATATGTATACTAGAGAAATTGACATTTCACTCATTTTACAGACCCAAGTAAAAAAGTTTATATAAAGTCATATATAATTTTATAAACACCATATATAATTATATGGAATTTGATGCGAAAAATGAGTCGATAAAACCATAGTAAATTCTATCAGCGTTGATTAAATTTTAATAAAATTTGATATAATTTTATGCGAAAATTGGCCCCCTATATTTGATATAAAAACAACAAAATTGTTTAATTATATATAATTATATAAAATTATATCAAATTATATAAAAATTTATATAATTATATAGAATTACATAAAATTATATATAATTTTATGTATTTTGATATAATTATATATAACTTGATATAATTTTATGTAATTTTATATATTTTTATATAATTTGATATAATTTTATGTTATTTTATATAATTATATATAATAATATCTATTCGCTAATTTTTTCCAAATTTATATAAAAAATAGGGGGCCAATTTTCGCATAAAATTATATCAAATTTTATTAAAATTTAATCAACATTGATAGAATTTTATATGGTTTTATCGACTCATTTTTCGCATCAAATTCTATATAATAATATATGATGTTTATAAAATTATATATGACTTTATCAAAAATTTTTTATTCGGGGAGTTAAAACAACCAAATTTCAATATTACTATTATAACATTGGTAATAAACCAAAAAATTTGTTAAGCAATAGGTATATTAATTAACTATTATCTAGTATTTATTTAAACCCTATTGATTTACATGATCTCCTACTTTATGTATCAAATATGTATATATAACTATATATAACCTTAAGTCTATATGATGATATCTTGTGATTTTTCAGAAAACTCCTGATAAAGTTATTTAAAACGTCACAAAAACCATGTACACTTTTTTGATGTAATTTTAATGAAATTTTGATTAAAAAATAAGCTCATGCATTTTAAACGTTTTTAAAGAAAAAGAATTTCGAAAAGCCAATAATATTTTTTTTCCTACAACTGTTTATTAATAGCAATAATTTGTTGATGTTTTTTATAATTGACAATATTTAAAATTATGTTTTATGAAAAATGTAAATTAATGTAAAAAGTTAAAAAAAATTTTTTTTTTCAAGTTTGTGTTAAGTCAAACAAATTATTTAAGGATTACTTTTTTTTGTTAATACTTGTTTTCGTTTAAAATATGTATCTTCGAATACAATACTAGAGTGAATATATTTGGACTGCAATGAAATTGAATAAACATATGATTTTTATATTATTAAACAAATTAGTTTCAATCATACACCCCTGCGTAACCTCTTTAGCGGTTCCAGATCAAATTTTTCTTTGCTAGATTTTTAAATTGCGAATAACTTCTTAAATAATTAAAATACAAGCAAAAGGACGTTAATTTGGTATTTTAATTATATCTTAAAAACTAATCGATTTAGAGCAAAATGGATGATATTTTTGTCATTTTCACCCCTGCGTAACCTCTTTAGCGGTTTCAGATCAAATTTTTCTTTGCTAGATTTTTAAATTGCGAATAACTTCTTAAATAATCAAAATACAAGCAAAAGGACGTTAATTTGGTATTTTAACTATATCTTAAAAACTAATCGATGTAGAGCAAAATGGATAATATTTTTGTCATTTTCACCCCTGTGTAACCTCTTAAGCGGTTCCAGATCAAATTTTTCTTTGCTAGATTTTTAAATTGCGAATAACTTCTTTAATAATCAAAATACAAGCAAAACGACGTTAATTTGGTATTTTAATTATATTTCAAAAAATAATCGATGTGGAGCAAAATGGATGATATTTTTGTCATTTTCACCCCTGTGTAACCTCTTCAGCGGTTTCAGATCAAATTTTTCTTTGCTAGATTTTTAAATTGCGAATAACTTCTTAAATAATTAAAATACAAGCAAAACGACGTTAATTTGGTATTTTAATTATATCTTAAAAACTAATCGATGTAGAGCAAAATGGATGATATTTTTGTCATTTTCACCCCTGCGTAACCTCTTAAGCGGTTCCAGATCAAATTTTTCTTTGCTAGATTTTTAAATTGCGAATAACTTCTTAAATAATCAAAATACAAGCAAAAGGACGTTAATTTGGTATTTTAATTATATCTTAAAAACTAATCGATGTAGAGCAAAATGGATGATATTTTTGTCATTTTCACCCCTGTGTAACCTCTTCAGCGGTTTCAGATCAAATTTTTCTTTGCTAGATTTTTAAATTGCGAATAACTTCTTAAATAATTAAAATACAAGCAAAACGACGTTAATTTGGTATTTTAATTATATCTTAAAAACTAATCGATGTAGAGCAAAATGGATGATATTTTTGTCATTTTCACCCCTGCGTAACCTCTTAAGCGGTTCCAGATCAAATTTTTCTTTGCTAGATTTTTAAATTGCGAATAACTTCTTAAATAATCAAAATACAAGCAAAAGGACGTTAATTTGGTATTTTAATTATATCTTAAAAACTAATCGATGTAGAGCAAAATGGATGATATTTTTGTCATTTTCACCCCTGCGTAACCTCTTAAGCGGTTCCAGATCAAATTTTTCTTTGCTAGATTTTTAAATTGCGAATAACTTCTTAAATAATCAAAATACAAGCAAAAGGACGTTAATTTGGTATTTTAATTATATCTTAAAAACTAATCGATGTAGAGCAAAATGGATGATATTTTTGTCATTTTCACCCCTGCGTAACCTCTTAAGCGGTTCCAGATCAAATTTTTCTTTGCTAGATTTTTAAATTGCGAATAACTTCTTTAATAATCAAAATACAAGCAAAACGACGTTAATTTGGTATTTTAATTATATTTCAAAAAATAATCGATGTGGAGCAAAATGGATGATATTTTTGTCATTTTCACCCCTGTGTAACCTCTTCAGCGGTTTCAGATCAAATTTTTCTTTGCTAGATTTTTAAATTGCGAATAACTTCTTAAATAATTAAAATACAAGCAAAACGACGTTAATTTGGTATTTTAATTATATCTTAAAAACTAATCGATGTAGAGCAAAATGGATGATATTTTTGTCATTTTCACCCCTGCGTAACCTCTTAAGCGGTTCCAGATCAAATTTTTCTTTGCTAGATTTTTAAATTGCGAATAACTTCTTAAATAATCAAAATACAAGCAAAAGGACGTTAATTTGGTATTTTAATTATATCTTAAAAACTAATCGATGTAGAGCAAAATGGATGATATTTTTGTCATTTTCACCCCTGCGTAACCTCTTAAGCGGTTCCAGATCAAATTTTTCTTTGCTAGATTTTTAAATTGCGAATAACTTCTTTAATAATCAAAATACAAGCAAAACGACGTTAATTTGGTATTTTAATTATATTTCAAAAAATAATCGATGTGGAGCAAAATGGATGATATTTTTGTCATTTTCACCCCTGTGTAACCTCTTCAGCGGTTTCAGATCAAATTTTTCTTTGCTAGATTTTTAAATTGCGAATAACTTCTTAAATAATTAAAATACAAGCAAAACGACGTTAATTTGGTATTTTAATTATATCTTAAAAACTAATCGATGTAGAGCAAAATGGATGATATTTTTGTCATTTTCACCCCTGCGTAACCTCTTAAGCGGTTCCAGATCAAATTTTTCTTTGCTAGATTTTTAAATTGCGAATAACTTCTTAAATAATCAAAATACAAGCAAAAGGACGTTAATTTGGTATTTTAATTATATTTCAAAAAATAATCGATGTGGAGCAAAATGGATGATATTTTTGTCATTTTCACCCCTGTGTAACCTCTTCAGCGGTTTCAGATCAAATTTTTCTTTGCTAGATTTTTAAATTGCGAATAACTTCTTTAATAATTGAAATACAAGCAAAAGGACGTTAATTTGGTATTTTAATTATATCTTAAAAACTAATCGATGTAGAGCAAAATGGATGATATTTTTGTCATTTTCACCCCTGCGTAACCTCTTAAGCGGTTCCAGATAAAATTTTTCTTTGCTAGATTTTTAAATTGCGAATAACTTCTTAAATAATTAAAATACAAGCAAAACAACGTTAATTTGGTATTTAAATTATATATTAAAAACTAATCAGGATAGAGAAAAATTTATGATATGTTTTATCATTCTTACCCATTCATAACCCCCTTTAGCGACCCCAGATCAATTTTTCTTTGCTAGATTTTTAAATTGCGAATAACTTTTTAAATAATCAAGATACAAGCAAAAGAACGTTAATTTGTTATTTTTTTTTTCACTTCATAACCTCTTTAGCGATCATAGATCAATTTTATCTTCGCTAGTTTTTAAATTTAAAAAAAAAATTAAAAAAACACATTTTTTCCAAAAAAAAAAAAAAAACATATTTTTCATTCAAATTCAACTTTTTTGATTTTTTTTGAAAAATTACACTTTTTTTAATTTTTTTTTAAAATTTTTTTTTTTTAATTTATTTTTTTTGTTTTAAATAAAGTTGAAATATTTAAAATTGTTTTCTTAACAATGTTAATGTTTTTAAAACATTAACTTTTTTTTGAAAAATTATTTTTTTTTTTTTTTTTAAAATCAACTTTTTTTAAAAAAATTAAAGTTTTTCAAAAAACTAATTTTTTTTTTTTTAAATCAATTTTTTTAAAAAATTATTTTTTTTTGAAAAATTCAGTTTTTTTTTGAAAAACTGCGTTTTTAAAAAAAAATTTTACTTTTTTAAAAATTTAACCTTTTTTTTAAAATTTCAACTTTTTTGAAAAATTAAATTTTTTTTAAAAAATTAACTTTTTTTTAAAAAATTAACTTTTTTTTGAAAAATTTAATTTTTTTGAAAAAATCAACTTTTTTTGAAAAAATCAACTTTTTTTGAAAAAATCAATTTTTTTTGAAAAAATCAACTTTTTTTGAAAAATTAAAGTTTTTTAAAAAACTAAATTTTTTTTTGAAAAAATCAACTTTTTAAAAAAATTATTTTTTTTTGAAAAATTTAGCTTTTTTTTAAAAAAATTCATCTTTTTTGAAAAAATTAACTTTTTTTTGAAAAATTTAATTTTTTTGAAAAAATCAACTTTTTTTGAAAAAATCTATTTTTTTTGAAAAAATCAACTTTTTTTTGAAAAATTAAAGTTTTTTAAAAAACTAAATTTTTTTTGAAAAAATCAACTTTTTTTGAAAAATTAAAGTTTTTCAAAAAACTATTATTTTTTTTTTAAAAAATCAACTTTTTTAAAAAATTATGTTTTTTTTTTAAAAATTCAGCTTTTTTTTTTGAAAAACTGAAGTTTTTAAAAAAAATTTACTTTTTTTAAAATATTAAACTTTTTTGAAAAATTAGCTTCGGCACAACCAAAATCGTAAACTATTGAATAAAAGAAAAAAATATTTAATCCGTGTGCATGAAACTGAAATACGCTGAAACTAACTTTCATTTCATTTTCGTGAGACTGAAAATAAAATAAAAATTCTCACGAAATGAAAGTCTCATTTGCCTAAAATGAGAATGAAAATTATTTAAAAGTTTCATTCATTCAATTCTCGTTTGATTACTTCTTCTTTCACTGCACACACACAAGCAACGAAAAATGAAAACAATCAAATTATTTCATAGTTCATGAGAGAGATATACAATTTTTATTTTCATTTTAGAGTTTCATGAAACTGAAAGAAAAAGAGTGAGCAAATACGAAGCCTGATTATAACACACATACAAATGGAAAGTTTATACAGAAATTTATTTAATTATAATTGTGAAAATAGTAAGGAGTAGTAAAAGAGCACAGAAATTTTATACTTCTGAATTTTCTTAAAAAAAAGTTTTTGTTATCGATATATCAAAAACTTTTGAAATTTCTACAGAAAATTTTTTACCGATGTGGATTGATATCTATAGAATTGTTTATAAAAAAAAATTGTTATCGATAACTATAACATTTTAAATAGAAAATCGCAACTATAGAATTTTCTGTTATCGATAAATCGATAGCTATAGAATTTTCTATAAAAAATGTTTTGTAGTCTACAAATCGATAACTTTCAAAATATTCATTAGAAAGTTTCCTGTTTTTAATAAAACGATAACATTTCATTTTCTATAAAAAATTTTTTGATAAAAATTTTCCGATGTCGATAATAATTGATTTTTTTAAAGACACTTTTGTACTATCCCTAACTATCACAACTTCCACAATTGTCTAAAGAAAATTTAGTTTGATCAATACATCAATAACTACAATTTTCTATAGAACATTTTTGTTATCAATAAATCAATAACTATCACAATTTTCTATAGAAAATTTTGTGTTATCGATATATCGATATCTCGCACAATTTTCTATTGAAATTGAAAACTTTGCATCATCGATATATCGATAACTAGCACAATTTTCTAAAGAAAGCTGTGCTGGTAAACGATATATCGGCAACTATAAAAATGTTCTATGAAAAGTTTTGTGTTATGGATACATTGATATCTCGAACAATTTTCTATTCCCGAGTAAAAATTTTTATATGATACAATATATAATGATATGTAACACAATATATATTTATACGCAATTTGATCCGAATAATGGTGGATGTTTTTACATTAAAAAAGATCAACTTGTATAAAATATGATTTGATTTCATCCGAGTTTTGACCAGACATTGCCATATATTAGTGGATCTAATTAGATCTAATTGCATAAAAACATGTAAAATCCTGGTGTTTTTTGGTTTGGGTTGAGTTACACCACAGGTCAACGATACATTCACCAAACATATAATTTTCTTAAACAAAAAAATGTTCGGGTACGCTTCGAACCAGGTAGGTGATATACATAACCCTAACAAGGAAATGTTTAGGAACATTTTAAAAAGTTTCTTATACTTTGCCTTAAAAACTTAGAAAATTGTTGGTTAAATGGAAACATATAGTGTTTATATGGAACAGAATAGGATATATATAATTTTATATTAAATTATACAGAAAAACAAATTTTGTATTGACCCTCATATAATTTTATATAATTATATCAACCGTACACCTTTTAATCCGAATCATGATTCAATTATTTATAACTACATATGACTGCATTTAAAAAATTTAGAAAATATCTCACGCGATGTATAATCATATATGATTTATTATGTTTGCATCAAGTTATATATTGTTATATATGTTTATTTTTACTCGGGTTGCAAATTTAGCTTTTGTCGATATACCAATAACTACCACAATTAGATATATTTATAACTTTCACAATTTTCTATAGAATATCTTGGGTTATCGATACATCAATAATTATCGCAATTTTCGATATATCGATAACTATCTCAATTTTTAATAGACTATTTTGTGTTATCGATATATTGATAACTGGCACAACATTTTACAAAATATTTAGTGTTATCGATATATCGACAACTAGCACAATTCTCTGTAAAAATGTCAATAAAATTTTAAAGTTATCGATACATCGATAACTATCGCAATATCGTGATACTATCGATTTATCGATACTATCACAATTTTCTAGAAAAAATATTGTGTCGTCAATACATAGATAACTAATACATTTCTCTATATACAATTTTGTGTTATCGATATATCGATAACTATCACAATTTTCTATAGAAAATATTGTGTTATCGATATATCGATAACGATCACATTTTTCTATAAAAAATTATGTCTTATTGATACATCGACACTTAGCAAAATCTTGTTTTATCGATAACTATCACAATTTTCTATTGAAAATTTTGTGTTATCGATAAATCGATAACAATCACGAAAAAAATTTTCTTTAGAAAATTTTGTGTATTCAGTATAACGATTTGTAGTGTTATCGATTTATTGAAAACTAGCAGAATTTTCTATAAAAAATTTTGTGTTATCGATATATTGCTAACTAGCACAATTTTTTATAAGAAATTTTGTGCTCCCGATATTTCGATAACTATAACAGTTTTCAATAGAAAATTATGTGTTATTGATATATCGATATCTATCACAGTTTTCTATACAAAATTTTGTGTTACCGATACATCGATAACTACCACATCGATGTATCGATAACAAGCACAATTTTTTATTAAAAATTTTGTGTTATCGATATATCGATAACTATCTCAATTTTCTATAAAAAATATTTTGTTATCGATATATCGATAACTACCACATTTTCCTAAAGAAAATTTTGTGTAATCGATTATCGATAACTCACACAATTTTCTATAGAACATTTTTTGTTATCGATATTCGATAACTATTACAATTTTCTATAGAAAATTTTGTGTTATCGATAACTACCACAATGATAGATTGATTTTATACAGAAAATGTTGTGTTATCGATATATCGATAACTAGCACAACCTTCTTTAGAAAATTTTATGTTATCGATATATCGATAACAAGCACAAGTTTCCTTAGAAAATTTTTTGTTATCGATATATCCATAACTATCACATTTTCCTATACAAAATTTTGTGTTAACGATTATCGATAACTTTCACAATTTTCTATAGAAAATTGTGTGTTATTGATATATCGATAACTACAACAATTTTCTATAGAAAATTTTGTACTGTCGATATATCGATAGCTATCACAAATTTCTGAGAAAAATTTTCTGCTATCGGTACATTGGTAACTATACAATTTTCTAAATTTATATATGGGGCATTCCATGTGAAATCGGACACTCT
The DNA here is from genome assembly GCA_963921195.1 of Pegoplata infirma. Taxonomy (NCBI): domain Eukaryota; kingdom Metazoa; phylum Arthropoda; class Insecta; order Diptera; family Anthomyiidae; genus Pegoplata; species Pegoplata infirma. Next base: position 217,255,814 of record OY992538.1, read on the forward strand.
GAAAAATTTTGTTTTTAGATTTTCCCAATTTATTTACAGTTTTTAGTACCCTTCGAAAACCCCTTCGTGGTAAATTTTCAGATTTTTTTGATGACCCGTTCAAAAGATATCAAATTTTTAAAAATTGGTAATTTGTTCCTTTACTCAAACTTCTTTTACTCATAACTTCTTCAATAATGGTCCAAATTTCAATTTTTTTTTTTCAAAAATTTTGTTTTTTTGCGTACTTTAAAAAAAAATCCCAAAAAATTCTTTATAGCGCTCTAGTATGCGATTTTTAAGTTTTTAAATTTAAATCTCATTTTTGAAAATGTTTGTACTCTTCGATTTTTTTGAAATTTTTTTGTGTAAAACTTCTATTGATTCTACAAATTTTTTGCCCAGGAGGATCATAGGATAACGATTATTACTATTTTATAAAATTTTTTGAAAAAAATTTGTTGTAATTTTTCAATCTTAAAATCATTTCTACTGCTCCAATGGTGCGTCATAGAGTGGTCATTTATAAGACCGACCCCCATTATTTTTTACGTCTTAACATTTCTTTGGAACAAACTAATACCCTATCTCCAATTTCTAAGGGGGCTTCCACACAAAACGACATTTTTCAAAATTTGCTCCAACCGCTCTAACTGCGCTAATAGTGCCCTTAGAGCAACAAAATGTATGACCGACCCACAATATTTTTTTAGTCCAAACATTTTCTCTGAACACACCTACCCTCTATCTCTAATTGTTAAGGCGGTCCCCATACATTTTTTTTTATTTTTTGTAAATTAGTTTTATTTAATCAGCTTCTATCGGTCCAATGGTGCGTCCGAGAGGGGTCATTTGTGAGACCGACCCCCATTTATTTTTACCCTACAACGTTTTTTTAAAATATACCTACGCCCTATCTCCACTCCCTAAGTAGGTTCCCATACAAAATTACATTTTTATAAAATTTGCTCCAACTGTTATTTGTATGGGAGCCTACTTAGGGAGTGGAGATAAGGCGTAAGTACGTTTTAAAAAAATGTTGTAGCGTAAAAATAAATGGGGGTCGGTCTCACTAATGACCCCTCTCGGACGCACCATTGGACCGGTAGAAGCTGATTAAATAACACAAAATTACAAAAAATCAAAAAAATTGTATGGGGACCCCCTTAACAGTTAAAGATAGAGGGTAGGTGTTTAGAGAAAATGTTTGAAATAAAAAAATATTGTGGGTCGGTTATACATTTTGTTGCCCTAAGGCCACTATTAGGGCAGTTAGAGCGGTTGGAGCAAATTTTAAAAAATGTCGTTTTGTGTGGGAGCCCCTTAGAAATTGGAGATAGGGTATTAGTTTGTTCCAAAGAAATGTTTAGACGTAAAAATTAATGGGGGTCGGTCTAATAAATGACTCCTCTATGACGCACCATTGGAGCAGTAGAAATGATTTTAAGTTTGGAAAATTACAATAAATTTTTTTAAAAAAATTTTTAAAATAGTAATAATCGTTATCCCACGATCCTCCTGGGCAAAAAATTTGTAGAATCGATAGAAGTTTTACACAAAAAAATTTCAAAAAAATCGAAGAGTACAAACATTTTCAAAAATGAGATTTAAATTTAAAAACTTAAAAATCGCATATTAGAACGCTTTTAAGAATTTTTTGGGATTTTTTTTAGAAAGTATGCAAAAAAACAAAAATTTTGAAAAAAAAAATTTAAATTTGGACCATTATTGAACAAGTTATGAGTAAAAGAAGTTTTAGTAAAGGAGCAAACTACCAATTTTTAAAAATTCGATATCTTTTGAACGGGTCATCAAAAAAATATGAAAATTTACCACGAAGGAGTTTTCGAAGGGTACTAAAAACTGTACACAAATTGGGAAAATCTAAAAAAAACTTTAAAGTGTCCGATTTGGCATGGAATGCCCCATATATATTTTTTTGTAATCGATATTTTGATAACTATCACAGTTTTCTATAAAAAATTTTGTGTTATGGATAACTATCACAATTTTCATAAGAAAATTTTGTGTTATCTTTATATAGATAACAAGCACAATTTTCTACAGAAAGCTTTGTGTTATCGATTTATCGATTACTAGCACAATTTCCTATAGAAAAATGTGTGTTATTGGTAAATCGATTACTAGCAAAATTTTTTATAGAAAGTTTTGTGTTATCGATATATCGATAACTCACACAATTGTCTATAGAAAATTTTAAGTTATCGACACATCGATAACTAGCACAATTTTTTCTATAGAAATCACAATTTTCTATAGAAAATGTAGTGTTATTAATATTTCGATTACAATAACAATTTTCTTTAAAAAATTATCAGTTTATCGATCAAAATTATCTATAGAAACTTGTATTATCCATAAATAGTAATTTATACTAATTTTCTTTTTTAGTTATCTATCGATAACTATCACAATTTTTTATAGAAAATTTCGTGCTATAGATATATCGATAAGTATAACACAAAGAAACAATTTTTTTGCCGAAATTTTTGTTAAAATATTTTGCTATTTTGATTGCCATTTCTGCATTCTTAATTTAATTTTGGTTTTCACATACACATGTGAATAGCAAACATTGCACATTCATATTTTGGTTAGTTATTATATTTTCCTGGCATGAGATGAGTTGAATGCAAATGTTGTTGAAATATGAATATAATATATATTCTACTATATTTATTTTTTAATTCATATTTAAATTAAGTAGACCACCTAAAGCATTTACTATATTTCAGTGCATTTTAGAATATTATTTACGTATGGTCATAAATATATTTTCATATTTGTTTTTTAGATATTTTAGTATTGTTTTAATTAATTATTATGATTTCACAAAATTGATTATTGTTTATTTTGAAAATAAACAAATAGAAATGGACAATATTGAATGGCAAGGCATCAATTTTCATGGACTAACTCGTTAGACATTGAAAAGTTCAGGGTTTTAAAAATTGCAAAACTATTTTAAAAACTAACAAATTAGAAAACTTTATTTGTAACAAAAATTAAGAAAGAAAACTTTAAAATAATTTAAAACTGTCACAAAACTAGTACAAATTAACTTTATTTTATAAGTTGCAATTTTAAAATCCATGTTCTATATGAAGCATTAGAGAGACATTTTTTTCATCAACTTTTGATTTTCCAAGTGTTGGGGAAATGTTTTGTATTACTAGATCTTAAAGTTAAATGGTAAAAACTTGAGGCCAATCGGGATAATATAACCGGCGATTAAAGTTTTGGATTTTTGAAATTTAAAAAAAAAATATATATGTCTTGCGACACATCTCGTTTATCCATTTTAACGTCCTGAACCCAAATATCAAAACAAATTAAAATCAGTCAAGCGGTTTTCGAGATATCGCTATTTAAAATTTGAAAAAAAAGTTTTCTTGCGTTGCAACGCTCAAGAAATTAAAAAAAAAAATTCAAAATTTCTTTTCAATGACCCTTGAGACTAGCTTTGATTTATAATAAATATTATTTTAATTATTAAAATTCGATCAAAATTTGTTTTTTTTTAGAAAATTTTCACCAAAAACTTCAAACTGAGCTCGAAGGGCGGCACTGCTTAAAATGTTATGATTTGGCTCAAATTAAGTTTAAATTAAAACTTGTCTAAAGCACTATAAAATACATAGTCAGTTGAAAAAGTTTCGAGATTTGTTTTTATACCCTCCACTCAAGTGATAGAGGGTATATATAAGTTTGTCATTCCGTTTGTAACACCTCGAAATATTGGTCTAGGACCACATAAAGTATATATGGGGCATTCCATGTGAAATCGGACACATTGCATTTTTTTTTTTTTGATTTTCCCAATTTGTTTACAGTTTTTAGTAGCCTTCAAAAACTCCTTCGTGTAAAATTTTCAGATTTTTTTTGACGACCCGTTTAAAAGATATCGAATTTTTAAAAATTGGTAGTTTGATCCTTTACTCAAACTTCTTTTAGTCATAACTTCTTCAATAATGGTCCAAATTTCAAATTTTTTTTTTCAAAATTTTTGTTTTTTTACGTACTTTTTAAAAAAATCCGTTCTAGTAAGCAATTTATAAGTTTTAAAATTTAAATCTCATTTTTGAAAATGTTTGTACACTTTGATTTTTTTGAAATTTTTTTGTGTAAAACTTCTATCGATTCTACAACTTTTTTGCCCAGGAGGATCTTGGGATAACGATTATTACTATTTTTAAAAATTTTTTGAAAAAAAATGATTGCAATTTTCTAATCTTAAAATCATTTCTACTGCTCCAATGGTGCGTCATATTTCTTTGGAACAAACTAATACCCTATATACAATTTCTAAAGGGGCTCCCAAACAAAACGAAATTTTTTTAAATTTGCTCCAACCGCTCTAACTGCCCTAAAAAATTTTCCAATCTTAAAATCATTTCTATTGCTCCAATGGTGCGTCATAGAGGGGTCGTCATTTATAAGACCAACCCCCATTAATTTTGACGTCTTAACATGTCTTTGGAACAAACAAATACCCTATCTCCAATTTCTAAGGGGGCTCCCACACAAAACGACATATTTTAAAATTTGCTCCAACCGCTCTAACTGCCCTAATAGTGCCCTTAGAGCAACAAAATGTATGACCGACACACAATATTTTTTTAGTCCAAACATTTTCACTGCACACACACCCTCTATCTCTAATTGTTAAGGCGGTCCATTACATTTTTATTTTTTTTTTTGTAAATTTGTTTTATTTAATCAGCTTCTGCCGGTCCAATGGTGAGTCCTAGAGGGGTTACTAGTGAGACTGACCCCCATTTATTTTTACCCAACAACATGTTTTTATCTCCACTCCCTAAGTAGGTTTCCATTCAAAATTACATTTTTATAAAATTTGCTCCAACTGTTATTTGTATGGGAGCCTACTTAGGAAGTGGAGATAGGGCGTAGGTATGTTTTAACAAAATGTTGTAGGGTAAAAATAAATGGGGGTCGGTCTCACTAATGACCCCTCTCCAACGCACCATTGGACCGGTAGAAGCTGATTAAATAAAACAAATTTACAAAAAATTAAAAAAAATTGTATGGGGATCGCCTTAAAAGTTAAAGATAGAGGGTAGGTGTATTCAGAGAAAATGTTTGGACTAAAAAAATATTGTGGGTCGGTCATACTGTTTGTTGCTCTAAGGGCACCATTACGGCAGTTAGAGCGTTTGGAGCAAATTTAAAAAAATGTCGTTTTGTGTGGGAGCCCCCTTAGAAATTGGAGGTAGGGTATTAGTTTGTTCCAAAGAAATGTAAGGATATAAAAATTAATGGGGATCGGTCTTATAAATGGCCCCTCTATGACGCACCATTGGAGCAGTGGAAATGATTTTAAGATTGGAAAATTACAATAAAATTATTTTCAAAAATTTTCAAAAATAGTAATAATCGTTATCCCACGATCCTCCTGGGCAAAAAATTTTGTAGAATCGATAGAAGTTTTACACAAAAAAATTTCAAAAAAATCGAAGAGTACCAACTTTTTTAAAAATGAGATTTAAATTTTCAAACTTAAAAATCGCATACTAGAGCGCTTTTAAGAATTTTTTGGGATTTTTTTTTTAAAGTACGTAAAAAAACAAAAATTTTGAAAAAAAAAGTTGAAATTTGGACCATTATTGAAGAAGTTATGAGTAAAGGAACAAACTACCAATTTTTAAAAATTCAATATCTTTTGAACGGGTCATCAAAAAAATCTAAAAATTTACCACGAAGGAGTTTTCGAAGGGTACTAAAAACTGTAAACAAATTGGGAAAATCTAAAAAAAAAAAAATTTCAAAGTGTCCGATTTGACATGGAGTGCCTCATATTAGATTATGGGGTCCTAGACCGATATTTCGATAAATTACAAACGGAATGACAAACTTACCTCTATCACTAAAATAAGTGGAGGGTATAAAAGTATATCGCAAGACATTTTTTATACCCTTCACTTAGTGATAGAGGGTATATATAAGTTTGTCATTCCGTTTGTAACTCATCGAAATATCGATCTGGGACCCCATAAAGTATATATATCCCATAAAGTATATGAGCAATTGTCATTAACTTTTAATATTTTAGGAAAAAAAAATTGCGATTTTTTTTTCGTGGCACATTGATAAGACTTTGTAGGTAAATAACATTATAAATAAGTAATTCAAATCCGTCCGCGTGCACTAATTTGAGCGATCGCACCCAAAACTATGGCGGTTTAAAATTAACATTTTTAAAAAAATTGTCAAAATTACATTTTTTATCCGAAGTTAACCAAACGTTCCATTTTGTATTATGCTTACCCAGAGCTAAAATACATATTCAAACATGCATAAAATCTTTGCTAAATATCGAGATATTTGCATTTAACCAATTTTTTTTCGGCACATTTTCCAATATTTTGGAAATAAAAATGTTTCAAGCGGTTTTATTTTTTTTAGAAAAATATTACCAAATGCACTAACAAAATCTCAACAAATTCTTAGTTAACACCATTATTCTCTCTCTAATAGGTAAGAAACAGCAGTGGTTTAAAGGGAACATTTTTGAAAAAAAAAAAAATTAAAAATTTTGAATTTATTTTTTTTTTTTAATATTAAATGTCTGATTTTACAGTGTTGTCCTTCACTGAATATTGAAACTATTCAAAGTATGATTAATAATGCTAATATTAAGGTTATTACGAAATATTTTAACGTTATTACTAATTTTATCAAGGTTATAAAAAATTTTAGCAATTTTTCGCGATTTTCGCGACTGCAAAAATCAATGGACTAATTTTGAAATATTATTTGAATAAGACATGTCAAAATCTATCAAAATACATTTCTTTTCTACTTTATTTAAGTAATGTAAGATTTTATATAACCATTAAATTTAAAGGTATCAAAAATTTAAAACCACCGAAAAACCGCTTAAACGTTAAATTTTTTCGGGTGCGAATTAATTGAAGATAGAGAATTAAAAAGACTACTAAACGCGCCTTTCACCGACCAATTTCTATAAGCGGCCTGGATGTGCCTTACAAAAAAGTGAAAACTGAAAAACACCGCGGAATTCGCCAATATTAACTTTTGATCAATGTTGCTTTCCATGATTTATTATATTTGCACATACCATTGTTTCTACATGTTCAACTTTCAGCCATGCACATTTGGCTGTCAAATAATGCAAAACTAAAATATCGAAATTTTGCAAAAAATTTAAAAAGTTCATAAAATTTTTGCAATTGAATATTTTTTGGGTGCGTTTGTAAATCAAGTGGGAAATGGTAAATTATAAAGTTCACAAAGCATTCGGAACCATTCGGAATAAAACTGGGAGTGTGCCTCGCAAAAAACAGACTTTTTGAAAAATTCACGTTTTTTCTTCCCATCTTTGGAGAGCTGCAGCTTCGTAACCATTGCGAGCACATCACTCGAATCAGTCTCAGATTGTGCATATTTACAAGGGCTTTTACCATGTGTATTTAAATTTTAAAATTACAGTTTGCACCAAAAGTTACAATCAAAAAACCTCGAAAAATTGAAAATTGAAAAAAATTGGTATCAAAGATTTAGGTCCATGTAACTTTTTTCTTATTGATGGCACATCCACTGAACCTACACCAAATAATTGCCCAAGTCTACTGATTAAACGGTATTAAATTTGGAGCAATAGCTTTAACGCACCCAACAATATGGAACTTTGAACGAAAAATTTCATGGGAGTATCAAGCGATTTTTTGACATTTTTCAAATTTGCACGTTCCTTACCATGAGATAATGAGACTATTTGCGCTGTGCCTTTGCAGAATTACTCATTATGGTTCCCTTAACATATCTACATTCACAGGTACCACCTAGTTTACAAATAAAAATGTTATTGCGAAATTAGTAAAATATCACAAGCGTTAAAAGTTAATGACAAAAGTCCATATATAAACTTAACATATTTATTGGAAGTTCTCCCGAGAAGTTTGGTATTGCATTTTAGCGATATCGGTTCAGCGGTTCAAAAGTAATCAACGAAAATGTAAGCACACCTCAAAAATTTCAATACATTCAACATAACCTAAAAATACAAAATGCTTTAATTCGGCTTCTGGTTGACATATGTGAACATAATTAAACACCAAATGGTATTTAAACAAGTACGAACATATTTTTGGACAAAAAAAGAAAAAAATCGCGGTTTTTTTATCAAAAATTTTTTTTGCGGAAATTTTTTTTTCAAAAAAAATTTTTTTTTTCAAAAGTAATTTTCTTTTAAATAAAGTTTTTTGAAATTGTGGAGGATATCACTACATTCGGCAAGGCCGAATTTAACTTTTTTACTTGTTTTTTGTTATTTATTCACTTTTGAAAAATTTAAAATTTTGGTGGAAAATCCAAAATTTTGATGGATTAAGTTTAGATGAAAAACTGTCCCAAGCTCTATGAAAGGGTCAAAGGAAAGAAATTTTTAGTTTTTTTTTTAGTATTTTGAATGAAGCAAAAACCGCCAAATTTTGCAAATTTCAAATAGCGATTTCTCGAAACCGTTCCAACGATTTTAAATTTTTCAGCGCATCAAAATTAAAAAATATGACGTGTCGCTCTAGTGATAGACGGTATATATGAGTTTGTCATTCCGTTTGTAACACAAAAAAAATAATTTTTTATCAAAAAAAATATTTTTTCATCAACAAATTTATATTTTCATCAGCGGTTTAACACTAAACTAAATTTGTCTGTATTATTTACTTTTGTTTGCCCTAGAGTAAAATACTTTGCAAATCTTTTTTAATGGGCATTTATAAAACAATACCCCGTATGTATTTCCCATCAAATATACAGAAACTCAAAACTATTACCAAGAAAAACTAACAAACACATTTACAATAATAATGAACTTTAAGCAAACGAGAAAGAGATATAAAACAGAAAACTTTATATAAAGACGCCGCCGGAACTTAAAATCTTTTAAAATGACAAGATAAAACTTTGAAAACTTAATATAAAACCAACCATATGGTTGTGTTTACAAAACAAATTGAAAATTATAAAATTATATGCATAATAACAATTAAGGTTATAATTAAACAAATTTAAATAAGTGAGTTATAAGTAAAAGGTAATTATGAATTATTTGATGCTTACGAACATATTTTTAAGGTTTATTAATATGATTATATTTACATATAAAAACATTAATAATAGTCCTTGATGCTGGAAAATATATTCTTAACAAACAAGGACAGTAAAGGATAAGATGATTGGAATATACATTTTACAGTCAAACATATTTATAATTATTGCATAGTGTGAGAAATTTGCAAAATTGTACTGAACATACATTGGACTTCAACGACTTTCCGGAAGCAGTGCCTTAAGGAATTCTAAACCTCGAAAGCCCTTCAAGTCGAAAACCCTTGACCTCAAGCTCTTGGAGATTCCCTTTCACACCAACTATGAGCTCGCAATAACTAAAAAATTTTCTTTTTTTAAAGCCCTTGCAGGAAAATCGTGTCTCTCGATCCGAAATTCCCAATCCCTTGACTGGTGAAATAATTGCTTTTTAAGTGGAACGGGTTAAATTCCGAAGTGACATATCCAGTGGCATGTCCAGTGACATGTCCCTAGTGATATGTCCGGGATTGAGATATTTCCTAACAAAAGTGACTGTTATTGTTATATGAAAGCTGTCATGTTTGTAAAAGGTTTCTTGAATCCGGGAATATGTCTCGGGACCCATAATGGACCATTCACGTTTCCAGTGCAGGGTTACCACTGTTGTTTCTCTAATTAATATTCTACTCATTAACATTTACTTAAGTCATCTGTATTTGCATTAACTAATATTAGCATTAATATATACAAAACTTTTTGCTACAAAATTTATCTAAAAAGACATTTAAGTGGAGTCAGGTTTCAAAATACACAACACTAATTTGATTTGAAGTTTTATAAATTTAAACATATGGTTTTGAAATACATACACAGAATATAATATGTGCAATAATATGCATTTAACTGAAATAAATGAACTATTCAAATACAAACATAATAATAAATTACAAACAAAATGCACAAATGCTTTTCATATGAATTTTCAAATATTGTTAAATATATATTAATATAAATTTTATTATGTTTATATTAGGGTGATTTTTATAATTTTATAAAGTTTAAAAAAATCGAAAATATGCCCCAAAAAATTTTAAATATGCACTAAAAATCCTAAAAATATGCACTTAAAAATTAAATGTATGCAACAAAAATCTTGCTTTCATATGAGAAACTATTTTTCTTATTTTTAAAATAAATTTTTAAAATTTAAAATAGTTTTGGTAACAAATAAATTTCAATTTGTATTTTTGGTAATTTATGCCAAAATATGCAATTAAAAGTTGGAAATATGCACAAAATATTCATTTATTTCCATTTTAAAAATTTCTAGATTCGGAAAGATAATTGGTCGATATCGTTTTTAGACTATCGACAAAAAACATGCATTTGCATGGAAATCACATCCCTACTTATCAGCAACGTTAAGTGACCCAGCAAAACTTTGATAATAGGTGGTGATTATGTAACACATTACCAGGTAATGTATTTACCTTATTTGTAGCATTATTTTAGGATGTTTTACCAGACATTTGTTAAACAACATATTATTTCACGGTGAAAAATAATGTTTTACTAATAACTTGCTACGTAATGTATGATTCTTGCAAAAATTGTATTTCGTATTTATTATTTCTAAACATTAAATCATGGGTGACTTATATTTGGTTACATTATGTATTATTTCAAAATTTGAAATAATGCATTATTTGTAATTGAATACATAATGCATTTTAATAACATACAAAATAAATATTTTATACAAAAATGCATAAGTTTAAACTAGAGATGGGCTCACGACAGGAATTTTTGAATCACGGACACTCACTCACGAGCATATTTTTTCTACCCACTTACAATCACGTGAGTAAATTTAATACATCGTTACTTGTTCACTACTCGTAACGCCTTATATATTACGTTCTTGTATTTCATACATTACCCGTATGCGTTACTTTTGCTGTGTTTTTCAAAAAGTGGATTTATTTTCGGATTAGTCTTATTTTGTTTAAAAAAATATTTTAACATACCAAAACAAATTTGGAATATTTTTTCCGTATTCTACGATAAATTAGCAATTATAATCCGAAAAAATAATAAAAAAATTTGGAAAATGAAAAAAGTTATTAATAAATCCAAATTAATCCAAAGTGGACTTATTAAATCCCAAAATTTAATTGAATTTATTTTGTTTTATTTGTAACTTTTTCAGTTTTCCAAACTTTTTAATTATTTTTTCGGATTATAATTGCTAATTTATCGTAGATTACAGAAAAAAATATTCCAAATTTGTTTTGGCATGTTAAAATAATTATTTTAAACTAAATAAGATTAATCCGAAAATAAATCCACTTATTGAAAAACACAGCATTTGAGTCTCACCCCATGTTAAAATTATCAATGCTGCAATGTATTAAATAAGCAATCCTATACCTTATTTTATAATCAAAGTTTTGCTGGGGAGCTTAAGCTTTGAAGTGATTTTTCTCGAAAACAAAAATCAAATGCTTTCTGAATATTTGAAATTTTGTAGGGCATCTTAAAAATGTTTAATTTTGTAGCCAATCTCATAAACTTTCATTTCAAAGGATTTAAAAAATTTAAAACTCGCGAGTTTAAAAAAATAAATCTATTTTTATCCGAAATTTGAAAAATTCAAAATTCAGAAAATAATGCCAGAATTAAGAAAATAATGCCAATCGATAGCACATTAAAAACTCTATTAAATAGATGTGATTCGGAAACTTTTAGAATTGTTGAGTTACAGTAGAAAAAATTGAGCATAAGCGATGTTCATAGTTAGACAATGATAGAAATTTGTATGGAATAATGATTCAATGAAATCGATGTCATTGAGCCTTTTTTATGAAACAATCAATGATTGAATGATTCGGGCTCGACTGGCGACGTTATGCAAAAATTGCTCACTTTTACCACATTTTACGATGCTTTGAAGTACAAAGTCATTTTTCTCGAAAACAAGAAATAACTGCTCGCTGAAAATTTTACATTTTGTAGAGAATTTAATTGACGCACACTTAAAATTTAAAAATGGCGCGTTTTTGCTACAGTGACTGTTAGGTAAAAATTGAGAAATTCAGATACACATAGCTCTGAATTTTTTCCAAAAACAAAAACAAATGCCAATCGAAAGCCCATACGAAGAACTGTATAAAATAAATAGGTTTCGAAAATTTCAGAATTGTTGGGTTACAGTATTTTGCCATTTTTGACCACGCATATCTCGCCCTGTTTTCCGAAAAACTAAGTAAAACTTTTGTTCCACGATTTGTTAAATCCATAAAAGGGAAATAAGGTCTGTAAGTTTGACTTTGACCCAACATTTTTTTCTTGGTTTGTTTAAAATATAATTAAAAACAAGTAGAAAAGTTAAATTCGACTTTGCCGAATCTATGAATACCCTCCACAATGCATTTTTTAAAGGCAAGTACATTTTTTAACGTGAAAAAATTAACAATTTTGATTTGAAATATTTTATTTTGAGTAAAAAACTCTTTTTTTGATATTTAAAAACAAAAAATACTATTTTTTTTTTTGAGTGTAAAATTTTTTTCGAGTGCAATGTTTTTTTTTACTGTAAAAATATTTCTGAGTGAATAGACGTACATATGAACACAACATATTGTAATTTTTGTAAAAGAAAAACAAATTTTTTTTTGAGTGTAAAATTTTTTTGAATGTAAAATTTTTTTCGAGTGTAATTTTTTAGTTACCAATGCTTTTAAAACTAAACAAGTTTAAAAATCATTGCGTTAGAACCAAATAAGTTTAAAAAGCATTGTTAAGTTACCACCAATGCTTTTAAAACTTGTTAAACACATGGCATTTAAGATGAAACTAATTTGAAATTCAGGGTTTTGCTTATAACTTTTGAACCACTGGACCGATTGAGATGAAATTTAATACCAAACAGACCCGGGGAACGGCAAAGATACATGACAAGTTTCAGTAGTCTCATTATTGTCTTTCGAAAGTTATCGTGTTTTTTATCTTGTAAATTCGCGAAACACCCTTGCCGAAATTTACTCTTTTGCTCATAACTTTTGAACCACTGGACCGATTTGGCTGGATTGCAACACCAGCCTGACCAGGTAAATGACAAACATATATGCCAAACTTCAGTAGCCTCTGTAAAGTCTTTTAAAAGTTAGCGTGTTTTCTACGGACAGACAGACAGACGGACGGACGGACGGACATCGCTAGATCGACTTAAATTCGATCGAGGATCATAAATATATATACTTTATGGGGTCCTAGACCAATATTTCGAGGTGTTACAAACGGAATGACAAACTTATATATACCCTCTATCACTAGAGTGGAGGGTATAAAAAAAAAATATGTACACAAATCATTAAAAATTAAAGAAGAATCACTAATTTTTACTTACAGAAAAAAAATAAATGACTTTAAAAATTGAATGCTAATGAAAGTCTTTATTTTTTATGTTGTTATTTTTAAAACAAAGAAGAGAAATAGTGATTTGAAAAAACAAAACATTAAACAAATGATTTTTCTTTTAAAAACAACAAAACATAAAACTTTTTGAATACACTACAAACAGTTAGTGACATAATTTTTTGAGTGTACCTACACTAGAGATGGGCACGTGAGTGACTTTTGACTCACACTCACTCATGGCAGGAATTTTTGAATCACGCACACTCACTCACAAGCATATTTTTCTACTCACACTCACTCACAATCACGTGTGTAAGTTTTATACAACTCACACTCACGTGCACTCACGCAAGTTTCAATCACAATCACGTTGACTCACACTCACAAAACTCTTATTTATACAAAAAAAATTTAAAAAACTAAAATTTCGAAAATCTTTCAAAATTTTTAGTAAAATTTAAAGTTCAGCGAAATTTTACATTTTTTTTGCTTTTTTCGGACGAAATCTTAAATTAAGTAAAATTTTACAATTTTTTTTTTTTTTTTTCGTACGAAAGGAAATATGAAGAGAAAATAAATCACGCAAACTCACGCAGACTCACACACATTCACTCACGCAAAAATCTAACTCACGCACCCTCACTCACGCAATTTTTTTTCTGCAATCACACTCACTCACAATAACGTTAGTAAAATTGAATTCAGTCACACTCAGGCGTGACTCACGTAAATCTCGCTCTAATCTGCTCTCTAACCTACATACAAAGACGAGATACGATTGTAGTAACCACAATTTAAGTGCGTCATATTACACCGTCTGACAGCCAATATTACACATAAACCAGATGAATTAGAAAGACGAAGAAATTGTACCATACTTGTAAGGCAACGATTGTCAATAACCAACAAAAATGTTTAAAACATTTTTACATATGATAGTCAATTGGACTACAACAATATGTTATTTGTTGTTGTGAAAAATAATTTTCTTGAAAATTATGCTATGAGAATATCATGAATTAAATTAGTTAAGAAAATAATAACCTCGAGCCAGAATACACATCCTCCAAATATAATATTTTAAAGGTCGAATAAAACAATTTTTTTTGTTTAATAAAAACTAATCAGAATTTGAACATAATGGTTGGCACGCCATTGTAATGAATAACCCTAATGTGGTATTATTACACTCACAACAACAAATAACATATTGTTGAAGTCCAAAGGACTATCATATGTAAAAATGTTTTAAATATTTTTGTTGGTTATTGACAATCGTTGCCTTACTAGTATAGTACAATTTCTTCGTCTTTCTAATTCCCATTGTGGATAGAGTCGAATATGTATTAATATTTTAGTTTGTGCAAAAACGATTTGTCATTAGACTCGTTTGTTACTTTGTAGTAAATCGTTTCTATTTTTGCTAAATAATCTTGACAATGGAATCTGACAAATTCCGAAACACGTGTCGATTAAGTCTTGCAAAAATTACCAACATAAATAAATTTAAAACAAAAAAAAAATAATTTTCTTAAAAATTATGCTATGTGAATATCATGGTTTTAATTAGTAAAGAAAATAATGACCTCGAGCCAGAATAAACATCCTCAAAATATAATATTTTAAACAATTTTTATTGTTTAATAAAAATTAATCAGAATTTGAGTTAATTTTAAATGATATTGAAGGATACATTTTTGAAAGGACGTAACTTACCTCCTTTTTCCTGACATGTTAAAATTATAAAATAGGAAAATCAGGGGAGATCAATCCTCTAAAACTTTTTCATTAAAAAAAAAATCGTTATTTAAAATTTTATTTTCACTAAAAACTTTTATCACATTTTTTTTTGCATTTAATGTTTTTTATCGTTGTTTTTTTTTATATTTTGAGGATGTTTATTCTGGCTCGAGGTCATTATTTTCTTTACTAATTAAAACCATGATATTCTCATAGCATAATTTTCAAGAAAATTATTTTTTTTGCTTTAAATTTATTTATGTTGGTCATTTTTGCAAGACTTAATCGACACGTGTTTCGGAATTTGTCAAGATTCCATTGTCAAGATTATTTAGCAAAAATAGAAACGATTTACTACAAAGTAGCAAACGAGTCTAATGACAAATCGTTTAGTGCACAAACTAGCATATTAATACATATTCGCCTCTATTCGCAATGAGAATTAGAAAGACGAAGAAATTGTACCATACTAATAAGGCAACGATTATCAATAACCAACAAAAATATTTAAAACAATTTTACATACGATAGTCCATTGGACTACAACAATTTGTTTTTGTGTTGTTGTTGTGAGAAAAAACTCCATATTAGGGTTATTCATCACATGGCGTGCCAACCATTATGTTCAAATTCTGATTAATTTTTATTAAAAAATAAAAATAAATAAATTTAAAACAAAAAAATAATTTTCTTGAAAATTATGCTATGAGAATATCATGGTTTTAATTAGTAAAGAAAATAATGACCTCGAGCCAGAATAAACATCCTCAAAATATAATATTTTAAAGGTCGAATAAAACAATTTTTATTTTTTAATAAAAATTAATCAGAAGTTGTTTTTTTTTCAAAACCTTTTTTTTATAATTTGTTTTCTTTACAAATAATAAAAAACTTCTTTTCGTTAATAAAAAAAATGTATTAAAATTTTTTTTCATCAAACGGAACAGCTGAATTTCTCACTGTTTTTTTTTTTTAGACTTCTCAAATTTGAATTCCTACATTGAGAAAAAGAGGACCACCCTCATTTTTTATACACTAACATAAATATTAATAAAAATTCAATTTTAAACCAAATATTATATTATCCTTGATATAAATATTATTTTTTTTTTCGTATATAACCCAAATTCTGTTTATATAAACAATGTATAATAATAATAACCTAGTTTCCAAAAAATTGTTGCAACTAAAATATGATGTTGAAATGCTAACAACAAAAATTTCATAAACTCTTTTTTTTAAAGGGTTTTTGTGTGGGGTTAAAACATAAAACGTGATCTGTTTTTGTAATAAAATATGTATGTTGAACATTTTTCTGCCACAAAATGTTGCAATGTCAACGTTAACTTTGGGATTTTTTAAACAAAAAAAAAAAAAACTAAAAATAACAACAAAATTATTGCAAAAAATATAATATCCTCAATTTTTATAACCGCCGCTGACAACCAACGTCATTATTAAATTTTTTTAGACATTGGAGAGCTTTTTTTACATTGTCCTTGATGCAGGAAAATGGAAATTAATTTAAATTAAGTTGATTTTACTCTTTTGGGTCATTATTTATCAGTTGTGCTTTTAAATAATGTGTATATGTGTGATACCAAAGTGATAATTATTATAAAAAATGGCAACCCTTGGCAACAGTGAAGCAAAAAGTAATAAAAAATATCAAAAAAATATTTTTTAACCAAAAATCTAGTCAAAGTTCCTTACACAGAAAAATAACTGAATTTTTCAGTTGCATCAACTCAAAATTTAGTTGCTGCTACTATATTCGGCTGTGACAACCTAATTTTACTTTTGTTTCAAGTAAAAGCGAGATATATTAACCATATTCAGTTGTGACTACTGATATTCAATTGTGACTACTGATATTCAATTGTGACCACTGATATTCAATTGTGATAACCTACATATAAGTGTTTCAACCGAACTTTTATTGCATCAACTAACTTTCAGTTGGAAACTGGTAAAATTTGGTTTCTGTGTGTCCCTTTTTTTTTAGATATATTCAAGTCACTATGAATATATCTAAAAAAAAAGCACCCCCGCCCCCCTTTAAGTAGCTAGATAGTACCATCACTTGCTTTCTTTACTCTCCAGACTATGTATTTTTTTTTTAATAATTTTCTATGATTTTTTGATGATGTTAGTTTAAGTAGTGGTTTTATGCTGATGATTTTATGAATTATTAACAAACTGAACTGGAAAAGAAAGAAAAACTTATAATACAAAAGAAGCCAGAAAGATTGCTATGTTTGCCATCACTCTGCATATTTTAAAGGGAGTATCAAGTAAAAATCCAAGGGAAGAAATGGCAACCGTCTAATAAAATCCCTTAAGGCGAAAAAAGGCATTTTACTTATTGCACTCAAATAGTTTTAGTCTTAGATGTTGTTTTTTTTTTTGGAAATTTTTTTTTAATATTTTTTCTTTCTTTTTTGGTGTTTAAAAGTAGATGAAAAGGAAAACAAGTAATAATGGAAATAACACCATTTACAAAAGGATATTTCACAGAAACCAATTTAAAGTTAATCAAATTTGCAACAAAGCCTACACTTATTAGGTGAAGATGGTGATAAAGCACAATTAGAATTATTTTTTGTTTTTTGCGTTGTTCTGATGTTCTTTAAAGAGAAACAAAATATTGGGCAAATAATAAATGAAAAATTATTAAACAAAAACATTAAAAAGGGCCTCGAGCTTAAATATTTTATTTTCTAAATTTAAACATTATTGTATTTTTTTAGTAAAAAATAAAAAGCTGATATTAATTGTGAGTTAGAAACGGTGTCTTTTAAAACAATATTTAAACAACAATAAATTATTAGTTGGGAAAAAGTTTTCTTGCCTGAGTATTAAGGAATTCATTGTAATTTTTTTGAGTAAGTACAAAAAAAAATCAATTATTTAAAAAAAATATATTTTTCTATAAAAAACTATTATTAAATAATTTCTTAATAATTTCCTTTAAACATGCTTGAGCTTGTTTACAGTTATATTTTATAATTGTTATTAAATTCTTTTTGAGCAATTTTCCCCCTTCTTTAAGGGTGTAAATTTGCTTTAAATTCCCTAAAGCTTTCGCGTGTGCTTTATTTTTTAAGTAAATTGTCTGAGGTGTTTCATATGTTCTCTTTTCAAAAATTTGTCAAAAATATATTACAGATTTACACCTGTTTTTATATTTTACATGTTTTTTTTTGCTCGTTTCCCCCTGTTACATATACCCAATGCACAGTTATGAGATTTTTTAAATTTTTTTTATTCATATATTTTTCTCACCAGCTTTTGTATGTGGCAACACACAAAAGGTGTCTGGTCTCAGGATTAAAATTTTGACCGCAACAAAATTTCATTTTCATTTTTGAATTTATAATGGGCCAAAGGGAAAACTCTAGAACAAAACGTGAAAAAACATACAATATCAGAACATACAGACATATAAATGGAAAGATTAAGGGAAAACAAAAACATCGCTAGCAAGTAAAAGTAAAACTGAATGGAATGGCACGTTACCGTAACCCAGCAAAACTTAGATTACCAAATAAGGTATAAAATAAGGTATATGATCTCTTATTTTATACATTGCAGCATTGATGATTTTAACAGGCGATGAGACTCAAAGTAATGCATCCACATTATCACATAGAATACCAGTAAGGTATAAAATAAGTCATAAATTTATAACGAAGAATACCAGTAAGGTGTAAAATATATGATATTTTATAGGTTACGAGTAAGGTATATAATATAGCATACCAGAACGTAATATATAAGGTGTTACGAGTAGTGAAAAGGTAATTTTGTATTAAAGTTACTCACGTGATTGTAAGTGAGTGTAAGTAGATATAATATGCTAGTGAGTGTGTGTCGTTAGAAATTTCTTGTCGTGAGCCCATCTCTAGTTTAAACTTATGCATTTTTTATAAAATAATTATTTTTTATGTTATTGTAATGCATTATGCATTAATTATAAATAATGCATTATTTCAAACTTTCAAATAATACATAATGTAACCAAATATAAATCATCCATGATATAATGTTTAGAAATAATAAATATGAAATACATTTTTCCAATAATCATGCATTACGTAGCAAATTATTAGTAATGCATTATTTTTCACTTTAAAATAATACGTTGTGGAACAAATGTTTGGTAAGACATCCTAAAATAATGCTACAAATAAGGTATATACATTACCTGGTAATGTGTTATATAATCACTACCCATTACCAAAGTTTTGCTGGGAAATACCGTTTATACATGTTATTTGAAATATATAAAAAAAATAAGAAAAAAATGTCATAAAATATAAAATTTTAATTTAGGGGGACTCAATTCCGTTCGGATTTGGAATAAGCGGTTTGCTCGTAAAAAGCAAAACGAATATTTTTTTCGGAATTAAATCACTTTTTAAAAATCAAAGTGGAATGGAATTAAATAAAAGTGGTTTCATTACGAAAATATTTGCTTTGCGTTGTATAAGTAAGTCACGTATTCCACTTCCGGACGGAATTGAATTTGTGGCATGCCCCTTAATGTCGCTTTAACTCAAGTTTATCATAATTTTTTTTATAGAGTTTTATCAGTATCTTCATAAAATCATTTATTTTCAAAGAATTTTAGTCTTCATAAATTGAAATCAGTTAAAAAAAACTAACATTGTTCAAAGTATTTTAGTCTTTATGATAATCATAAGTTTTGCGGTGTTTTGTGGCATGGAACTTCAATAATAAAGCCATCAATGTTTTTTTTTTTATTTTTTAAATCAGTGATAAAAGCTAAAAATTGCATACGAGAGTTAAGAATTTATAAACCACATATTATTGCCACATAAAAATTTGTGCACTAAAAAAAATATGTGACTAAAAATCGAAAAATTCTCTAAAAAAAAAATTCCATATGAGAAAGTCTCAGAGAAAGAAACATTTTTGTTAAAAACAAGTAGAAAAGTTAAATTCGATTTGGCCGAATCTATGAATACCCTCCACAATGCCCTTTTATAACGTGAAAAAAATAAAATTTTTGATTAGAAATATTTTATTTTGTGAAAAAAAACTTTTTTGTATGTAAATTTTGAAAAAAAAAATTTTGAGTGTGAAATTTTTTTCGAGTGAATTTTTTTTCGAGTGAATTTTTTTTGTTTTTGGTGTAAAAATTTTTTTGAGCCAATTTTTGTAAAACATGTTTAACGGGTTTCAACATGTGAATTTAAGGTTTCAACATGTGAATTTAAGGTGAAACTGATCTGAAATTCGCGGTTTTGCTAATAACATATTTTGAGGATGTTTATTCTGGCTCGAGGTCATTATTTTCTTTACTTATTAAAACCATGATAATCAAGAAAATTATTTTTATACCCTCCAACCACAGTATGGAGGTATACTCACTTTGTCATTCCGTGTGTAACACATCGAAATATCGGTCGGGGACTCCACAAAGTATATATAATATTGATCCATGATAGAATCTAAGACATTCTAGCGATGTCCGTCCGTTCGCCTGTAGAAATAACGATGCAGTCCAAACCAAAAGAGCTAGACCCCTGAAATTGGGCAAGAATATCTCTTATGTTACTAATAAGGTTAAGTTTGAAGATGCGCAAAATCGGACCAGGAGGAAAAAAGTTCCCCCTTGAAGAATTAAAACGACCCCTAAAAAATACGATATTTTTACGAGTTTTTTTTAATTTTTGCTCAACATATGTTACTTTTGTATGCCATATTATGTTCATAGACCTGCGCTTGGACGAAGGGGGTTAGAAAATTCGATTTTTTCAGGCTGCCCCTCTTTGGGGGCGTGGTTATAGAAATTAATTAAAAATAACGATAACAAATTATTATTTAAGCGTAAATATCATAAACAAATAATTTGTAAACATATATAGGGGGGGGTACAGGTGTCTCACACCAACTCGGCAAACCCCTCTTCTACCAAAAAAATACGCCCCAGCGATTTTTTTTAATTTTAAACGTGTTGGAGGGTATAAAAGATTCGGCACAGCCAAATTTAACACTCTTACTTGTTTGTTTTAAATATATTTAGCTTGGTCATTTTTGCAAGACTTAATCGGCACATGTTTCGGAATTTGTCAGATTCCATTGTCAAGATTATTTAGCAAAAATATAATCAACTTACTACAAAGTAGCAAACGAGTCTAATGACAAATCGTTTGTGCACAAACTAAAATATTAATACATATTCGACTCTATCCACAATGGGAATTAGAAAGACGAAGAAATTTTACTATACTAGTAAGGCAACGAATGTCAATAACCAAAAAAAATATTTAAAATATTTTTACATATGATAGTCCATTGGACTACAACAATATGTTATTTGTTTTTGTGAGTGAAATAATACCATATTAGGGTAAAAAAAAAAACAAGTAGAAAAGTTTAATTCGACTTTGCCGAATCTATGAATACCCTCCACAATGCCCTTTTTAAGTAATAGCAAATTTTCTAACGTGAAAAAAATAACATTTTTGGTTAGAAATATTTTATTTTGTGTAAAAAAAGCTTTTTTTAGTAATTTTGAAAAAAAAATAATTTACTAATTTTTTTTGAGTGTAAAATTTTTTTTGAGTGTATTTTTTTTTTTTTGTTTTAGTGTAAAAATATTTTTAAGTGACAAAAATACCTTGCAAAATAAAATATTTTTGTGGCTTACTAATGTTTTTGAAACATGTTTAACGGGTTATCAACACGTGAATTTAAGGTGAAACTAATCTGAAATTCACGGCTTTGCTAATAACTTTTGAACGAATAAACTGATTTGGCTGAGATTCAACACGAACAAGACCAGGGTAACGATAAATGCATATGCTTAGCTTCAGCATCCTCAGAAATGTCTTTCGAAAGTAAGCGTGTTTTTATCTTATGAATTCACGAAAAACCCTTGCCGAAATTCAGTCTTTTGCTCATAACTTTTGAACCACTGAGCCGATTTTGCTGGATTGCAACACTAACCTGACCAGGTAAACACCCAACATATATGCCAAACTTCAGGAGTCTCCGTAAAGTCTTTCAAAAGTTAGCGTGTTTTCAACAGACAGACAGACGGACAGACGGACGGACGGACGGACGGACATCGCTAGATCGTCTTAAAATCGATCGAGGATCATGAATATATATACTTTATGGGGTCCTAGACCAATATTTCGAGGTGTTACAAACGGAATGACAAACTTATATATACCCTCTATCACTAGAGTGGAGGGTATAAAAAAAATCGTTTTGTGTGGGAGCCCAATTACAAATTGGAGATAGGGTATTAGTTTGTTCCAAAGAAATGTTAAAAAGTAAAAATTAATGGGGGTCGGTCTCATAAATGATTTTAAGATAGGAAAATTACAAATAATTTTTTTCCAAAAATTTAAAAAAATAGTAATAATTGTTATCCCACCATCCTCCTGAGCAAAAAAATTTGTAGAATCGATAGAAGTTTTACACAAAAAAATTTTAAAAAAATCGAAAAGTACAAACATTTTCAAAAACGAGATTTAAATTTTAAAACTTAAAGATCGCATACTAGAGCGGTTTTAAGAATTTTTTGGATTTTTTTTTTGAAAAAGTACGTAAAAAGCAAAATTTTTGAAAAAAAAAATTGAAATTTGGACCATTATTGAAAAAGTTATGAGTTAAAGAAGTTTGAGTAAAGGAACAAACTACCAATTTTTAAAAATTCGGTATCTTTTGAACTGGTCATCAAAAAAATCTGAAAATTTACCACGAAGGAGTTTTCGAAGGGTACTAAAAACTGTAAACAAATTGGGAAAATCTAAAAAAAAACATTTCAAAGTGTCCGATTTGACATGGAATGCCCCATATAAACTTTATGTGGCCCTAGACCAATATTTCGAGGTGTTACAAACGGAATGACAAACTTATATATACCCTCTGTCACTAGAGTGGAGGGTATAAAAAAAATGATTTTTTGGCCATTTGTATACCCTCCACTCTACTGATAGAGGGTATATATAAGTTTGTAATTCCGTTTGTAACACCCCGAAATATTGGTCTAGGGCCACATAAAGTATATTTATTCATGATTCTTGATCGATTTTAAGACGATCTAGCGATGTCCGTCCGTCCGTCTGTCCTTCTGTCTGTCTGTTGAAAACACGCTAACTTTTGAAAGACTTCACGGAGGCTCCTGAAGTTTGGCATATATGTTGGGCATTTACCTGGTCAGGTTGGTATTGCAATCCAGCGAAATCGGTCCAGTGGTTCAAAAGTTCATGAGTGACAATTCTGAGGGTGCTGAAGTGTGGCATATATATTAACCGTTCCTCTGGTCCAATTTATGTTAAATTTCAGCCAAATCGGTCCAGTCGTTCAAAAGTTATTAGCAAAGCCGTGAATTTCAGATTAGTTTCACCTTAAATTCACGTGTTGAAAGCCCGTTAAACATGTTCAAAAAACATTAGTAAGTCACAAAAATATTTTACAAGGTATTTTTGTCACTCAGAAATATTTTTACACTAAAACAAAAAAAAAAATACACTCAAAAAAAATTTTACACTCAAAAAAAATTACACTCAAAAAAAAAAAATTAGTAAATTATTTTTTTTTTTCTTCAAAAATTACAAAAAAAAGTTTTTTTACACAAAATAAAATATTTCTAACCAAAAATTTTATTTTTTCACGTTAGAAAATTTTCTATCACTTAAAAAGGGCATTGTGGATGGTATTCATAGATTCGGCCAAGTCGAATTTAACTTTTCTACTTGTTTATACTTTTTTTTGAACCCCCCTAATCCCTGATATGGCCGATGGGCCGAGACACCCCAAACTTAGAATTGTTTTTTTATATTTATTTTCGGTTTCATGCAAATCCGTTCATAAGGTTTGAGGTACTTCCCTTGTTAGATATCTTCATAATATTAGTCAAAGATCTAATCATTACGAAGGATCTGTGCAAAATTATATACTCCGTGTTTAAATGCTTATGCAACAGAAACTTAAAATTTTTTGAAGCTAATGCTAATGAAATTTTTCAGTGTATTTCATTAGTTTTTACAAGTTTCAATTTATTTAGACAAAGTAAAAGATGAAGCACATGCAGACGGACAGAAAATGTTAATTGATCTTAACTACTTCTTTAAGCTTTATGCACATACAACAAAGTAGATTCTACACTGAGAAAAATCTATATACCATTTTATGAAAAACAGACAGAAAAAACTTTGTCAAATTACTAGGAAAAGTCTCGTAATCCCATTTTTCCAATATTTGACAGTTTCCTTGTGTTTTAACAAATTTGGGTAGAAATTTAATTTTTTTTGTAATTTTACATTTTTTTTTTGTAATTTTACAAATTTCCAAGATCATTTTACAAAAAAATCTAGTAAATTCACGAAAATTCCTTGTTATTTTAATTGCGCAAAAAAAAAACTGTAAATATACAATTTTATTGGTAAAAAGCGTGTAAAATTACTAGGAATTCTCGAAAAGTAGGAGGCAGCAAAAAATCTAGTAAAGTTACGAAACCTCCTTGTAAATTTTATCGTGTCAAAAAATTTGTAAATTTACAATTTTATTGGTAAAAACCTTGTAAAATTACAAAATTATTGGTAGAAAACTTGTAAAATTACTAGGAATTTTTGTCAAATAGTAGGTAGCAAAAAAAAAAGTTAAAAGTTTAAGTGTAGATTTTTATAGATATTTCTTTTGCTTTATTTTGCTTCTTATAATGAAAAAAATATTTTGAAATATTTTGTTTAACCAATGTTGATTTTTTTCAGTGTAAGTATTTCATAAAAAAGATACAAATTTCTTTGTAACTATAACTAACTGAATATGATGGCCATAAAAACCAACAAGGAAACTTGTTTAAAATTATGAAATCAAATGATTGGCAAAATAGAAAATGAAACGACTTCTTAAAAATCCACATCATCAACTTTATCATCATTTATTAAGATGAGAATATTCAATCCTAAACTAATCAACAGGGGCGTTAAACAAACATTTTAAACTTGGAGAAAATTTACAAAAACTCTGGTTTATAGTAAGGTTACAATACACCTGCAGTATTAGTTGGTTATAGCATTTTATTATTTTTTTAAATTTTAAGTTTATATCTAGATTTTTATCTCTATCTAAAAAAATATCAAACAATATACGCCTATTTATTTTGTTTAAATAATTTGCTGCTGGCTCCTGCAAAAAATAATGGGAGTTTTCTTTAATATTTGTTTTGACTGACTTGACTCTATAAGCATTTCAAAGCAATTTTTCAAGATTGTAATCCTCTCATGGGTTTATTTTTAAAATTAAAATATTTTTTTTTTAAATGATTTACTACTTAGTATGTTAAAAGTAAATAAGTTATTAAATGGTTTGTTTTTCTAACTGGTTTTAAAAGAAATTTATAAATAAAGTTAGCAATTTTAAATTCAATATGAAAGATCTTAGAAAATTGTAGTGATTTTCATAGATTAATATCCTGTACATAGTTTTAGTTTATTAATTGGTTAGTTATCAGTTAATTAGAAGCTTTTGCATTTTATTTTTAATGAATAAAGATATTTCATAAAGCGGAAGTTAGTAGCAATCAAGTTTAAGGTTTCATAGAAGATGGCAATCTTCTTTGATATTTGTCTAGTAAATTGGTTTACCTAATTTTTTTTTATTTTGGAAAATTTTTATTTTATTTTTTTTTTTTTGTACTTTTTTCTGAATTTATCAGAGCTTGTTCCATATTATTTTTAGTATTCCAAAATTTGTTTTTTTAAGATTTGTACTGAATTTTTGTGATATTTTCAAAAATTTACTGAATTTCCTTTAAAAAACTTTTTGCCAGAAATGTTTCCAGTTACGCAAAATTATAAGGATCTTAATTTTTTTTTTTATTAAAATATTTATAAGAATTTAAAAAAACTAGAGCCTACGGTCAGGACCGGTTACCCGGGTAGACCGAAAACCGGTCTACCCGGGTAGACCGGTTTTCAAGACCGGTCGACCGGTCTACCCGGGTAGACCGGTCTTTTTATTAATATATTTTTTTTTTCAGAAATTTCTCATTTCCACCATTTTTAAGAACAAATAAAGAGTCAAACTGAAGTATTATATAGAGAAAGTGAATTTTTTCAAAACTTAAGAACAATTTGGTTTTTTTTTTTTCATTAAAAATGAAAAATGCTGATATCTCAAAAACTAAGCAAGATAGAGCAAAACGTATAAAATTTTCAGAAGAAAGACAACAAAGAAAAATATGGAACAGCCTTCCTCTATCCATGTGTGGACTCAATAGGTCCGAAATTTTAAAAATTCGCATTCCGGAAAATTTTAAAAAGCCAATATCTCGGTAAGTATTACCCACACGATAAAAGGTCCCATGACATTTTTGTTGCTCTTTACTTGAAAAACTTGACTACTGAATATCCGAAAGCCCCGAGATCAAAAGTTTTTGAGTTATTTGATTTTAAATTTTTTTAGGACCCCAAAACCCATTTTTTTATGAGTTTAAATTCCGATTTCTCAAAAGTTTTGTTCTACGACCGGGACAAAAAGCTGTAAATAGATCGACATTTATGTCTAGAGTATCCCTGTTCCATATGGAGTCATTTGAAGCAACCACAAAAAAGTGCCGTCCTAAAGACCGAAAAAGACCGCAACAATTTCATGTAAATACATGGAAAAAACAAGACTTTACGCGTTTAACAGCCCATTTCTCAAAATTTTTGTGGTTGCTTCAAATGACTCCATATGGGATAGGGATACTCTAGACATAATAATCGATCTATTCACAGCTTTTTGTCCCGGTCGTAGAACACAAATTTTGAGAAATGGGCTGTTAAACGCGTAAAGTCTTGTTTTTTCCATGTATTTACATGAAATTGGGACGATCTTTTTCGTTCTTTAGGACGGCACTTTTTTGTGGTTGCTTCAAATGACTCCATATGGAACAGGGATACTCTAGACATAATTGTCGATCTATTTACAGCTTTTTGTCCCGGCCGTAGAACAAAAATTTTGAGAAATCGGCATTTAAACTCATAAAAAAATGGGTTTTGGGGTCCTAAAAAAATTTAAAGTCAAATAACTCAAAAACTTTTGATCTCAGGGCTTTCGGATATTCAGTGGTCAAGTTCTTCAAGAGCAACAAAAATGTCATTGGACCTTTTATCGTGTGGGCAATACTTACCGAGATATTGGCTTTTTAAAATTTTCCGGAATGCGAATTTTTAATTTAAAATTTCGTACCTATTGAGTCCACACATGGATAGAGGAAGGCTGTTCCATAGTTTTCTTTGTTGTCTTCTTTTGAAAATTTTATCCGTTTTGCTCTATCTTGCTTAGTTTTTGAGACATCAGCATTTTTCATTTTTAGTGAAAAAAAAAATGGAGAAATTTTCTAATATTTGGTTAAACTAATTTAATATTTCATTTTCGTCCCCTGATTGATTGTAAAAGTTGTTCTTAAGAAAAATTCAATATAAAAAAAAAATTGAAAACCGGTCTACCGGCAGTCCGGTTAACCGGGTAGACCAATGAATAGACCGGTCAGACCGGGTACCCGGTCTTAAACCCGGGTAATGGAGGGCTCTGAAAAAAACCTATCTTTAAAAATTAAATATATTTTTTTAAATACTTTTGGGCTTTATTTCAATCTAACTTATACATGAGCAAATACCTTAGGGTATTTATTATTATAATAAGGGTCACATTACAATCACTGTAACGAAACAAATACAAATTGTAAACTATAGCATAACAAAAATAAAAAATAAAACAAAAGATACTAAAACACAAAAATTAGTCAAATGTAAAATTTTCTTTTTAAATCCTCGACTTTATGAAAGGGGATATATATGAGTTTATTATAACGTTTGTAACACCTCAAAATATCAGTTTATGGCAAAATAAAATATATTTTTATCAACCCAGGAAATTTTCTTTTAACCGATTCCAATTGCAATAGATTCTTGAATACATTATAGTGTAATCACAACAAAATTTTGTATAAAAATAATTTTCCAAACATAATTACTTGCTTTAACAGACGATTGCTTTCGTTACAATTTCAAAAAAAAATCATCTATTCTACAATGTTTAATAAAATCGATTGCAGGATAATATAATGCGTTTTGCAATCGAATATTTGGAACGGAAAATTTTGGTTTTAACAATCTTGAGTAAGGTTATGCTTTATATTACAAAATAAGTTCACCGGTTCGAAAGTTATGACGAAAAATGTAAAAACACCCCAAAAATTTGATCACGATTATCAAACAACCTATAAAAATTATTAAAACAGATTTCCATACAAAAATATCATGGTTTTAATTAGTAAAAGGAAAATGACCTCGAGCTAGAATAACCATTTTCAAAATAAAATATTTAAAAGGTCGACTAAATCAATTTAAATTGTTTAAATAAATTGTTTTAATTAAATTGTTTTAATAAATTTATCAGAATTTTTTGAAAAGTATTTTATACATAATTTTTACACTTTATATTTCGGACATTGTATAGGGTATTCATAGATTCAACCACGTCGAATTTTATTTGATCTTTTTCTTATTTGTTTAAAAGGGACCTTATAAAATATGCTAATTTTTTTTTTTACATTTGATACCTTTATAAATAAAATACGAAAAAAATGCTAAACAATTCAAATAGCATTTTTTGAAATAAAAATGTCAAATAAAAATTTAACTGTAGAAAGTTTTGTCCCTCTAACACTAACCAAAAAATGTTGTATTCATACAAAGAAATTAGGTTGAGTTTAATTCACCCTGTTTATTGTTTTTAATTTTTAAGTAAATAAATTATTAACAAAACTAACCCTTGGTATTTTTTTTTTAGTTTAGTTGTTGCTTAAATCGACATGTGTTTTAAAAATTGTGTATTTAGTTAAAGGTCACGGTTTAATAACTTAACCACATCTGTTAATTAAAATTTATTTAATTTTTTATTACTTTGTTTTAACACTTTGTGTAGTTATTTTTAATAATAAGTTAGAGACTGATGTATTTATTTTTTTATAATTAACATATTTTAAAAAATTTATTTAGTTTCAAGGGAACTAGCCCAACCGTTATAAACCGATTTAAATGAAACTTTAGAAAATATAAAAGAGACGATTTTAAGATTTGGGTGTCTCGGTTTATTGACAATTTCAGGGTTAGAAAATGGCCCTGCACCTTATGACTAAATATAGTCCAACAAAGGAAAAATTTTGATACCGTCTGAAATAACAGATATATATCGCCTTTTCCATCAAACAGCTCGAGAAAAAGTATAGTTTTTACCTGGTGTCTTCATATTTTTTCATATTAATGATAGCGATACCCAATATAGCCATTTTGACAATCCCATTTACAGTTTTACAAAATTTTAACTAAAAACTCGCAATTTTTTTGAGATTTTAATTTTTTTTAAATCACAAATATTTGAAAAGATCGTAAATCGCTTCTATTTTTGATAAATAATCTTGACAATGGAATCTGACAAATTCCGATACACGTGTCGATTAAGTCTTGTAAAAATGACCAACATTAACATAAATTTAAAATTTAAAACAAAAAATTATTTTCTTGAAAATTATGCTATGAGAATATCATGGTTTTAATTAGTAAATAAAATAATGACCTCGACCCTGAATAAACATCCTCAAAAGTGATGTAGTTTGAAGAGATTTAACTTCTTAAGTAAATATCGGATTTTTATAATCAAAATTGAAATGGAAAGCTAAAGTCGTCTTATTTAAACGTAAAAGTTTATAAAAATTGTGTAATAAAAAACTGCATTCTAAATGCAAATGCATTTTTTGAGTGCATTTTTGTCAACTTTTAGCACTTTTGATTTTTTTTTAGTTAAGATATTATTAAAGTACGGCATTTTTACAAATTCAGTCATCATTTTCATGGGACACAAAGGTATTGTACTTTAAATATTTAAAAAAAAAAAAAATGCATTAAAAAATTGCATTTGCATTTAAAATTATTAAAAAATTGCATTTGCATTTAAAATACATTTTTATGTTGAGACATTTTTTGTGAACTTCTACGTTTAAAGTAGAGGATTCTAGCTTTATATATCAATTTTGATTATAGAAATCCGATATTTACTTAAGGAGTTATGGCTCTTCAGAAATACATTTCAAAACAATTTAGAAAACATTTATTTACAAAATTTTGAAAAACAAAAATAACACCGTCCGACACACTTTTGTACACATAGATCGGACCGAAAAATTCTGAAAGTAGGGCAGAAAATAAAATACACGTATCTCCTAGCTTTTCTAGATCAATTCGCGTTTTCGCGAAAAACGCCAATAAAAAAAGTTGTGTTTTTCCAGAGTAGTGTGAAATAAGTCGAAAAATTTATTAAATCTACTTGTGAGCTAATAATGTTTAAACATGTCCTTAGTGAAATTAAAAGACGGTTCTTTTCCTAGAACATCTTAACCCTCAAACTCCCATTTTTAGGGGTCATTTTTGTCCTAGTTTCAAATGATTTCCTAGAAAACTATTAAATAGTGCATTTAAAGGGTTAAAATGTTCTGCATCAATTTTCACTAGTAGTTTTCAAAGACCAATAATTTGTGCGATAATAGCAAAATATTCAAAAAAGTAAAATTATAAAGTATCTTTGGTGTAACTCAATTAATAGTAAAGGGGCATGTCAAAGACTCAATTCCGTTCGAATTTGAAAAAAGTGGTTAACTCGTAAAACGCAAAGCGAATATTTTTTTTCGGAATGAAACCACTTTTATGCAATTCAATTCCGCTTTGATTTTTGAAAGTGACTTCATTCCGAAAAAAATAATATTTGCTTTGCATATTACGAGTAAACCACTTTTTTCAAATTCTAACGGAATTGAGTCTGTGACATGCCCCAAAATATGACACTTTACAATTTTACTTTTTTAAGAATTTTGCTAACATTTTAAGAACTTTTGACCTTTGACAACCCCTATTAAAATTCGATGCAAACATTTTTGTGGAACATTTTAACCCTTTAAACGCACGATTTAATGGTTTTCTAGGACAGTATTTGAAATAAGGACAAACATTAACCCTTAAAAAAATTGCAGATGGAGGGTCAATATATTCCAAGAAAAGATCCGCCAATAATTTCACTGCACACATCTATTAAAACTATTTTTCTCAGAAGTAAATGTTCTACATTTTTTCGACTTATTTTATTTCACAATTCTTTTGTGAAACACAATTTAACATTATATTTTGATTGCATTTTTCGCGAAAAACGCGAATTGATTTAAAAAACCTGAGAGACACGGCAATGTTATTTTTATATCCACTTTCTGACTGGAGTAAATTTTTTCTATAGTGCGAAAATTTTTTTTTTGCATTTTTTTCGAAAACGCAAATTGATCTAGAAAAACTGGGAGACATGGGTATTTTATTTACGGCCGTACTGTCAGAATTTTTTAGTCCGGTTTATGTGTACAGCCAAAATTTGAAATTTGTCGGACGGTGTTACATCAAAAAAAAATGTGGGTATTCAATACTAAAAATTTAACAAATTTTAGTCCAAAAGGACCTAGTGCAGGAATTGGTAACCAATACTAACATTTTTTTTAATATGATTCAAAACCAGTAAACATTACAAATTTTAATACTAATTTTGATACAAAATCACTTACTAAACCGTTTACTGTAGAATTATTTTGAGTGTATATATATCGATAAATAAATTTTTCTAGAGAAAATTTGTATAGTTATCGATATATCGATAAATTAAAATTTTATATCAATATTTTTTTATAGTTATCGATGTATCGATACCTTAAAATTTTGAATTTAAAATTTGTAAAGTTATCGATATATCGGTATAGTTATCGATAACCCAAAATAATCTATAGAAAATGTATAGTTATCGATTTATCGATTTTTGTTAGTTAACGAGGTATCGATAATTTACAATTTTTTTACAGACAATTTTGTATACTAAGTTATCGATGCATCAATAACTTAAAATTTTCTATAGAAAATTTTGTAAGTAATAAATTCTATAGAAAATTTTGTATGCAAGTTATATTTTGTATAGAATACTTTGTATAGTTATCGATCTATCGATAATTTAAAGTTTCTATAGAAAATTTTGTATAGTTATCGATGTATCGATAACTTTAAATTTTCTATAGAAAATTTGGTATTGTTATCGATGTATCGATAACTTCAAATTTTCTATAGAAAACTTTGCATAGTTATCGATGTATCGATCACTTAAAATTTTCTATAGACAATTTTGAATAGCTATCAATTTCGAATTCTCTCTAGAAAATTTGTATAGCTATCGATAAATCGATAACTTTAAATTTTCTTTAGAAAATTTTTATAGTTATCGACATATCGATATCTTAAAATTTTCTATAGAAAGTTTGTGTCGATGTCGATATAAATTTTCTATAGCACATTTTGTGTAGTTGTCGATGTGTCGATAAAATTAAATTTTGTATAGAAAATTTTGTAAAGTTTGTTGCTAAAGAAAATTTCGCATAGTTATCGATGTATTGAGAATTTTAAATTGTTTACCGTAAATTTTGTATAGTTATCGAAGTATCGATAGCTTCAAATTTTCTATAGATTTTTTTTTACAGTTATCGATGTATCGATAGCTTAAAGTTTTTTATAGACAATTTTGTATAGTTCTCAAGGTTTCGATAACTTAAAATTTTCTATACAAAACTTTGAATAGTATTCGATGTATTGATAACTTTCCATAAAACATTTTGTAAAGTTATCGATGTCTCGATAATTTACAATTTTCTATAGAAAATTTTGTATAGTAATCGATATTTTAAAATTTTTGATAGAAAACTTTTTATAGTTATCGATGTATCGATAACTTAAAATTTTCTACAGAAAATTAATTTTATATTTTCGACAGAAAATTTATTTTAAATTTTCTAAAGAAAACTAATTTTAAATATTCTAAAGAAAATTAATTTTAAATTTTCTATAGAAAATTAATTTTATATTTTCTATAGAAAATTTGTTTTATATTTTCTATAGAAAATTAATTTTATATTTTCTATAGAAAAATAATTTTATATTTTCTATAGAAAATTAATTTTATATTTTCTATAGAAAATTAATTTTATATTTTCTATAGAAAATTAATTTTATATTTTCTATAGAAAATTAATTTGAAATTTTCTATAGAAAATTTTGTTAGT
Source organism: Pegoplata infirma (assembly GCA_963921195.1). Classification (NCBI taxonomy): domain Eukaryota; kingdom Metazoa; phylum Arthropoda; class Insecta; order Diptera; family Anthomyiidae; genus Pegoplata; species Pegoplata infirma. The sequence continues at coordinate 217,289,211 of OY992538.1, forward strand.
TGTCAATGTACAGAAATCTTAAATTGTCTATAGAAAATTTTGTATACATAGTTATCGATACAACGATAACTTTAAATTTTCTATAGCAAATTTGTATAGTTATCAATTTCGATTACTTAAAATTTTCTATAGAAAGTATGTATAGTTATCGATAACTTAAAATTTTCTATAGAAAATTTGTATAGCTATCAATTTCGATTACTTAAAATTTTCTATAGAAAATTTGTATAGTTCTCAAGGTTTCGATAACTTAAAATTTTCTATACAAAACTTTGTATAGTATTCGATGTATCGATAACTATCCATAGAACATTTTGTAAAGTTATCGATGTGTCGATAATTTATAATTTTCTATAGAAAATTTTGTATAGTTATCGATATTTTTAAATTTTTGATAGAAAACTTTGTATAGTTATCGATGTATCGATAACTTAAAATTTTCTATAGAAAATTAATTTTAAATTTTCTACAGAAAAATAATTTTAAATTTTCTACAGAAAATTAATTTTAAATTTTCTAAAGAAAATTAATTTTAAATTTTCTAAAGAAAATTAATTTTAAATTTTCTAAAGAAAATTAATTTTAAATTTTCTAAAGAAAATTAATTTTATTTTTTCTATAAAAATTAATTTTAAATTTTCTACAGAAAATTAATTTTAAATTTTCTTAAGAAAATTAATTTTAAATTTTCTAAAGAATATTAATTTTAAATTTTCTATAGAAAATTAATTTGAAATTTTCTATAGAAAATTTTGTTAGTTGTCAATGTACCGAAATCTTTAATTTTCTATACAAAATTTTGTATACATAGTGATCGATGCACTGATAACTTTAAATTTTCTATAGTTATCGATATATCGATAACTTAAAATTTTCGATAGGAAGTATGTATAGTTATCGATCACTTAAAATTTTCTATAGAAAATATGTATAGCTATCAATTTCGATTACTTAAAATTTTCTATAGAAAATTTGTATAGTTTTTGATAACTGAAATATTGCAAAAATTTGTATAGCTATCGATATATCGATCATTTAAAATTTTCTATAAAAAATTTGTATAGTTATCGATAACTAAAAATTTTCTATAGAAAATTTGTATAATTATCGATGTATCGATAACTTAAAATTTTCGATAGACTCAAAATTGTCAATAGAAAATTTTAATAGTTATCGATAACTTAAAATTTTGAATAGAAATTTTGCATAGTTATCGATAGCTTACAAATTTTCTATAGAAAATTTGTATAGTTATCGATAAATTAAAATTTTCTATAGAAAATTTGTATTATTTTTGATAACTTAAAATTTTCTATAGAAAATTTGTATAATTATCGATGTATCTATAACTTAAAATTTTCTAAAGAAAATTTGTATAATTTTCCTTAGACTTAAAATTTTCTATAGAAAATTCGTATATCGATGTATCGATTGCTAACAATTTTCTATATAAAATTTTTATAGTTATCGATATTTCCATAACTTAAATTTTTTTTTTGATAACTTTAAATTTTATATAGAAAATAGTTATCGATATCTTAAAATTTGTAATAGAAAATTTTTAGCAATCGATACATCGATATACGAATTTTCTATAGAAAATCTTAAGTCTTAGGAAAATTTTAAGTTATCGATGTATCGAAATTATGCAAATTTTCTTTAGAAAATTTTAAGTTATCGATATATCGATAATTATACAAATTTTCTATAGAAAATTTTAAGTTATCGAAAATAATACAAATTTTCTATAGAAAATTTTAATTTATCGATAACTATTCAAATTTTCTTTAGAAAATTATAAATTATCAATAGCTATAAAAATTTTCTTTAGAAAATTTGTATAGTTATCGATAACTAAAAATTTTCCACAGAAAATCTGTATAATTATCGATCTATCGATAACTTAAAATTTTCGTTAGTTAGTTTTGTATAGAAAATTTGCATAGTTATCAATAGCTTACAAATTTTCTAAAGAACATTTTTATAGCTATCGATATATCGATAATTTAAAATTTTCTATAGAAAATTTGTATAGTTACCGATAAATTAATATTTTCTATAGAAAATTTATATTAGTTTCGATAACTTAAAATTTTCTATAGAAAATTTGTATAATTATCGATATATCGATAACTTAAAATTTTCTAAAGAAAATTTGCATAATTTCGATACATCGATAACTTAAAATTTTCCTAAGACTTAAGATTTTCTATAGAAAATTCGTATATCGATGTATCGATTGCTAAAAATTTTCTATATAAAATTTTTATAGTTATTGATATTTCCATAACATAATTTTTTTTTTTTTTTTTGATAACTTTAAATTTTATACAGAAAATAGTTATCGATATCTTAAAATTTGTGTAGTGTTGAATATATCGATAACTTAAATTTTTTTTTATAAAATTTGAATAGTTGTCGATAACTTTGTTTTGTTGTCGATAACTTAAAATTATCTCTAAAAAATTTTCTATACTAAATCAATTTTTCATTCTACAAAAAATTTCCTTAAAAATTTTAACTTCAAAAATTATGAGACTGCTTTGACATTTTAACATGAATTTAAGATAAAATACTTTTGTTGTCATTAACATGACTACTACCTGTGTGTATGGAACAAAACAGCCCACGCTGTTTTTTTTTTTTTTTCATAAAATAATTTTGTTCAACACAGCATATCAAATTTTTTTTTATGAATCATCTACCTATAACTTCAGCATTTAAGCTTGTAGTTTATATTGGTCGTTTTTGATAACTGACAGATCGACAATACTCATAAATTGATTAAATACAATAATGCAAACAGCCACCAAAAAAACACAATAATGCAAACTGGAAAAAAAATCTGTCCAGGTCTTAATGGAAAGAATAAATGTTGTGTGGTGTGTGTTTGTGTGAAATATGGCTGCAATCAGTTAAAAAACACTACAAATTGGTGTCATGTTAAATTTTGTTAATACAATATGATAAATTTATTGAAATTTATTAAGGTTTTTTAAATACATTTAAAAATTTAATAAAAAATTAGACAATATATAAGTTTTTTTACAGCATGAGAGTTTTTATTTTTTTAAACATTTTTTTTTAAAATATATTTTTTTATATTCTTTATATAATTTTTTTTGTAAAATTCACTAAATATTTTAATTTAATTTTCAGTTTTTTTTATTCCAAAAAACCTCAAATTTACTCACACGCAAATGAATATAAAATGTGATATTTGTTGTTAATATACAAATAAAATTGTTGGTTTTTGTGAAAGAAGGAAAAAAAAAAGATCCATTGTATCGCTGTTGCCTGGAATTGTGGTAAAGTTTACTGCGTGTGACAAACAGACTCGTACGTGACTTTTATTTTAAAATTATTTTTTTATATATTTTACATTTTGTTCAATGGCCAGAGAAAAAAAAAATTTCAACATTTTTTTTTATTTTTTTGCAGTTATAGTGGAGATAATGGTCAATGGTTTTCGTGCTAAATATCAGTTTCACTTATGAAAAACATGATAACGGCTTAAAATGATGAAAATATATTTGATGTTCATTTTGTAACAGCAAAATTAAAAAAAAAAAATTAAATTAAATTTAAATATTTTTAAACATTTAGTTAGTAAAACATTTAGTTGGAAAAATTTAATTTTTGTCCTATATAATTTTTTAATAGAAAAGTTATCGATATATCGAAAAATATAAAAATTTTTAATAGGAAATTTTAAGTTATCAACATATCGATAACTATACAAAATTTAAATATAAAATTTTAGGTTATATATTTATCGATAACTCTACAAATTTTTCAAAAAAAAATTAAGTTATCGATAACTATGCAAAATTTAAAAAAAAAAAAAATTATTTATAGATTTATATACAAATTTTAAATAAATAATTTTAAGTTATTGATATTTCAATATTGTAATGGATATATCGATAGCTTTAAAAAGTAGTATCGAAAATTTCAAGTTCTCGATATATCGAGAATTATACAAATTTTTTAAAGAAAATTTTAAGTTATCGATAATTACACAAAATTTCTATACAAAAATTTTTAGTAATCGATATATCGATAACTATTCACATTTTCTATAGAAAATTTTAAGTTATCGATATATCGATAACTATGCAAATTTTCTATCGAAAATTTTAAGATATCGAAAACTATACAAATTTTCTATAGAAAATTTTAAGTTTTCGATATATCAAAAACTATAAAAATTTTCTATAGAAAATTTTAAGCTATCGATATATCGATTACTGTACAAATTTTTTTATAGAAAATTTCAAATTTTCAACGCATCGATAACAACGACAATTTTCTATAGAAATTTTTAGTTATTCATACAAATGTTCTATAGAAAACTTCAAGTTATCGATATATCGATAACTATACAAATATCGATCTTTTTAAATTTTCAATAGGAAATTTTTTCCAGTTATCGATATATCGTTAACTTAAAATTTTCTATAGAAAATTTTGTGTAGTTATCGATATATCGATAATTGTTTAAAATTTTTATCGAAACTAAAAAAATTTTCTATAGAAAATTTAATGTTATCAATACATCGAAACCTATACAAATTTTTTATAGAAAATGTTACCTTCTCAATAGATCGGTAACTAAACTAGAACTATATAACATTTCTAAGCAAAATTTTAGTTATCGATATATAGATAGAAAATTTGTATGCTTTTGGATATATCGATAAATTTTAATTTTCTATAGAAAATTTGTATGATCTTAGATATATCTATAATATCAATAATTTATGTATCGTCAACCTAAAATTGTCGATATATCGATAATTTTTGTAGAAAATTTTAAGTTATCGATATATCGATTTATTTACAAATTTTCTATAGGAAATTTTAAGTTATCGATGCATCGATAACTATTAAAATTTTCTAATGAAAATTTAAATTTGTCGATGTATCGATAACTATACAAATTTCTAAAGAAATTTTTAGTAATCGATGTATCGATAGCTATAACATTTTAAGTCATCGATGTATCGATAACTATAAAAATGTCTAAAGAAAATTTTGAGTTATCGATAACTATACAAATTTTCTATAAAAAAATTTTAAGTTATTGATACATCGATAACTATAAAATTAGATTTTATAAAATTTTAGGTTATCGATAACTATTTAAATTTTCTATAAAAATTTTTAAGTTATCGATATTTTCTATAAAAAATGTTAAGATATCGATTTATTGATAACTAAATAAATAATCGAAAACTGCACAAATTTTCTAAAGTAAATTTTAAGTTATCGATATATCGATATCTATTTACATTTTCTATTAAAAATTTAAAGAGATGGATATATCGATAACTTAAAATTTTCCATCGATAACTATAAAAATTTCCCATGGAAAATTTTAAGTATATGTATAGATATATCGATAACTTTCGATAGAAAATTTTATATTTTCGATATACCGATTATTTTAAAAATTTTCTATGGATGCATCGATAACTATTAAAATGTTCTAATGAAAATTTAAATTCATCGATGTATCGATAACTATACAACTTTCGAATGAAATTTTTAGTAATCGATGTATCGATAACTATACAAATTTTCTATAAAAAATGTTAAGTTATCGATGTATACTATACAGTTTTATATAGAAATTTTGAGTTAAGGATGTATCGATAACTATACTAATTTTCTATAAAAAATTTTACGTTATTGATATATCGATAACTATAAAATTAAATTTTATAAAACTTTACGTTATTGATAACTATTCAAATTTTCTATTAAAATTTTTTAGTTATCGATATTTTCTATAAAATATGTTAAGTTATCGATTTATTGATAACTAAATAATCTATAACTGCACAAATTTTCTAAAGTAAATTTTAAGTTATCGATATATCGATAACTATTCAAATATTCTATTTAAAATTTAAAGAGATGGATATATCGATAACTTAAAATTTTCCATCGATAACAATAAAAATTTTCCATAGAAAATTTTTAGTATATATATAGATATATCGATAACTTTTTATAGAAAATTTTAAGTTTTCGATATACCGACTATTTTAAAAATTTTCTATAGATGCATCGATAACTATTAAAATGTTCAAATGAAAATTTAAATTCATCGATGTATCGATAACTATATAAATTTCGAATGAAATTTTTAGTAATCGATGTATCGATAACTTTACAAATTTTCTATAAACAATTTTAAGTCATCGATGTATAAATTTTTATAAAAAATTTTGAGTTATCGATTTATTGATAACTATACAAATTTTCTATAAAATCATTTAAGTTATTGATAAATCGATAACTATAAAATTGAATTGTATAAAATTTTACGTTATCGATATATCGATAACTATACAAACTTTCTATAAAAATTTTATTTATAAAAGTTATCGATATTTTCTATAAAAAATATTAAGTTATGGATATATTGATAACTAAATACATTTTCAACAGAAAATTTAAAATTATCGATGTATTGATAACTGTACAAATTTTTTAAAGAAAATTTTAAGCTATCGATATATCGATATCTAGTAAAATTTTCTATTAAAAATTTAAAGAGATCGATAAATCGATAACTTAAAATTATCCATCGATAACTATAAAAATTTTCCATAGAAAATTTTTAGTTATCGATATATCCAAAACTATACAAATTTTCTATAGAAAAATTTTAAGTTATCGATAAGTATACAAAATTTTCTATTGAAAATTTTAAAAAAAATTTTAAATTATCGATATTTTCTATAAAAAAAAAATTTTTAATTATCGATATATTGGTAACTGTACAAATTTTCTATAAAAATTTTTAAATTATCGATATTTTCTATAAAAAATGTTAAGTTATCGACACATTGATAACTAAATAAATTTTCAACAGAAAATTTAAAATGATCAATTTATTGATAATAGTACAAATTTTCTAAAGAGAATTTTAAGTTATCGATATATCGATAACTATTCAATTTTTCTATTAAAAATTTAAAGAGATCGATAAATCGATAACATTAAGTTTTTCATCGATAACTACAAAAATTTTCCATAGAAAATTTTAAGTTATCGATATATCCAAAACTATACAAATTTTCAATAGAAAAATTTTAGGTTATCGATAACTATACAAATTTTCTATTAAATATTTTAAGATGTCGATATCGATAAATTAAAATTGTCTATTGATTACTAATTTTTAAATTTTCTATAGAAAATTTTATTTTTTTATCGATATATCGATAGCAAAACAAATTTTCTATAAAAAATTTTATAATCTAGATATAACGATAACTATACAAATTTCTAAAGAAAACTTAAGGTTATCGATATATTAGGTTAGGTTAGAGGTGGCGGAGTCAAAACTGCTCATATAGACCGGATGGTCTATATTGCTCTGATAGAATTATTGATAACACAGTGATACAAAATCAAACTTTCGGAATCGGAATGGGATGAAACCAAAAGCAAATGAAAGTTGACGTTTTCCGTAACAAAACCCTCAAGGCCTTTTTTTAGGTCAGAGCTAGATTTTATTTTACACGCATTTAAAGTTGGTGATTTTAAAGCATTTAAAGTTTTTGTGTACTAAACGTGTCCAACTTTAAAGACCCCTGGTGGTGCCCTTATTGGACATGTAGGGTCCAGTTTCCAAACTTAAGCTCAAAATTACTTCAGCTATGACTGGTATGAATTTTGCTGCAATCGGTCCAGTACCTATTTACTGAATAGCCAAATTATTAAAATAAGCCATGTACACCGTTGCGTATGATTGTTATTTAAAGGCAATTATTAATATAAATCACTGGAGACCGCTGCGTATGATTGTTATTTAAAGGCAATTACAATATTAATCATTCGCCACTTATACAGTTTTCAAGCATTTATTATTGTAATTATAATAAAAGTGGACTAACTTCAAATGCGTGTAAAACAAAATCTAGCTCTGAACTAGAAAAAGGACTTGAGAGGTTTGTTATGGAATATGTCAACTTTCATTTGCTTTTGGTTTCATCCCATTCCGATTTTGGGTGTTGCACTGTGTAATTATACAAATTTTCTATTAAAAAATTAAATTGTCGATATAAGTATCGATAATTTGACTAATTTGCTATAGAAAATTTTGAGTAATACATCGTTTACAACAAAGTTTTTCTATATATAGAAAATTTGAAATAAATTTTCGATAACTACTCAAATTTTCTGTAAAAAATTTTTTGTTATGGATATATTGATAACACTGTGACACAATTGAAGGGTCATTTCCTAGTGCCTCAACCAAACCAAAACAGTTTGAAAGTACTTGTGTGTTGTAGTTAAGCCCCCAATGGGTTTTGCTCTGTAACGTCTCAATTTTTTTTATAGCCCACTAAATTTTTCATTTTTTTTTAAGGCGTTTGAAAAAAGTCGAAAAAAATAATGTAACTGTTCTTTTGAGCTTAAAATAGTGTTTGGATGTCTTCAATAGAATTTGATGGGGAATTTTTTTCTAGAATATATTAATCCTTAATCTGCCATATTTATTGGATATTTAAGTAATTTTCTTTAGAAATGGCTCAAAAGTCTACTAAAACTTGCGTTTAAAGGGTTAAAATGTTCTACGAATATACTCTGCATCAAATTTCACTAGGGGTTACTGAAGACAGAAAGTTCGACTGATATAAGAAAAATGCAGAAAAAAGATAAATTTTAAAGTGTCATTCAATTTTTTATATTTTTGCCAGAAATTGTATACAATTTTAACTAACAAATATTGGAAAAAATATAAAAAGTTAATGATAATTTACAATTAACCTTTTTATGCATTTTTCGTATACCGGTCGAACTTTCTGCCTTCAGTAACCGCCAGTGAAATTTGATGCTGAAAATAATCGTAGAACATTTTAACCCTTTAAACGCACGTCTTAGTAGGTTTCTGAGCCATTTCTTAAAAAAATGACGTAAATGACCCATTAAAACGGGAGATAGAGGTTTAGCGTACTCTAGAAAAATGTTCCCCATAAAATTCTATTGAAGACATCCAAACACTATTTTAAGTTCAAAAAACATTAACATTAGTTTTTCCGACTTTTTTCCAACGCCTTTGAGAAAAAAACTGAAAAATTCAGTGGGCTATAAAAAAAAATTGGGACGTTACAGAGCTAAGCCCTTTGGGGTTTTTACTACTACACATAAGTATGTTCAAACTGTCTTGGTTTGGTTGAGGCCCTAAATGTGCTGCTGCACTGTGTAATAATACAAATTTTCTGTAAAAAAATTCTAGATATCGATGTATCGATAACTATAGAAATCTTCTTTAAAAAATGTAAGTTATCGATAACTGTATAAGTTTGTATAGAAAAATTTAAGTTTTTAATAAAATGTTTACAACAAAATTTTCTATCGAAAAATTTTAATTTTATCGCTATATCGACTACACAAATTTTCTATTTAAAATTTTAAGTTATCGATAATTACACAAATTTTCTATAGAAAAATTTAAGTTATCGATAACTATGCAATATTTTTTATAGACAACAAAATTCTACAGAAAAATAACTATACAAATTTTCTATAGAAAACTTTAAGTTATCGATATCTGTACAAATTTTCTATAGAAAACTTTAAGTTTTCCATATACCAATAACTTTAAAAATTTTCTTTTAAAAATTTTAAGTTATCGATTTATCAGTTTTTATTAATTTTTTTCAAATTTAATAACAAATCATTTTCAAAAATTTAAACCTAAATGAGAGCTGGTAACAATGACGGTCTTCTCGTTTTTGCAAAATAGACCAAGGGTTTTGGTTGGAATTGAACTCATGACCCCCTGTTTCCTATGCTTACACGCTACAAAAAAACCCCTATCGATAACTATAAAAATTTTCCATAGAAAATTTTAAATTATCGATACATCGAAGCTATTCAAATTTTCCTTAGAAAATTTAAGTAACCGATATATCGATAAAAATACAACTTTTTTATAGTAAAATTTAAGTTATCGATAGCTTTACAAATTTTCTATAGAAAATTTTTATTTGAAGACAATTTTTAGTCCAAATAACTTAAAATTTTTTCATAAAAAATTTGTGTTTTTATCGATTATTTAAAAAATTATTTACAACATTTGTTTAGTTATCGAAATATCGATAACTTAAATTTTTTTATAAAAATTTTCGATATGTAACCGAAAATTTTTAAATTTTACGTCTAAATTTTCTATAGAAAATTTTCATTATTCGATATATTTTTGATATATCGATAACTACTAGAATTTTCTATCCAAAATTATGTGTTATCAGTTCCATAGAAAATTTAAGCAATCGATATATCGATAAAAATACACATTTTTTAAAGTAAAATTTAAGTTATCGATAGTTATACAAATTTTCTATAGAAAATTTTAATTTTAAGAAAATTTTGAGTCTAAATAACTTAAAAACTGTCCATAGAAAATTTGTGTAATTATCGATTATTTAAAAAATACTATTGAACATTTGTTTAGTTATCGAAATATCGATAAACTAATTTTTTTTTTTAGAAATTTTTGATATATAACTGAAAATCTTTTAAATTTTACGTCTTAATTTTCTATAGAAAATTTTCATTATTCTATATATTTTGGATATATCGATAATTACTCGAATTTTCTATCCAAAATTTTGTGGTATCAATTCCATAGAAAATTTAAGTAATCGATATATCGATAAAAATAAAAATTTTTTATAGTAAAATTTTAGTTATCGATAGTTATACAAATTTTCTATAGAAAACTTTAATTTTAAGAAAATTTTGAGTCCAAATAACTTAAAATTTTTTCATAGGAAATTTGTTTTATTATCGATTATTTCAAAAATTCTATAGAACATTTGTTTAGTTATCGAAATATCGATAACTTAAAATTGCTTATAGAAACTTTCTATGTATAACTGAAAATTTTAAGTTTAAATTTTCTATAGAAAATTTTAATTATCGATAAATATCACAAGTTCCTATAAAAAAATTAGTGTTTCCACAATATCAATAACTTTACCCACTTTCTATATTAAATTTAATGTTATCGATTTATCGATAACTAGTACAAATTTCTATAAAAAATATATCATTACATTAATAAATAATATTATATTATCGATAACTATAATAATATATTTTTTTTAAGTTGTTTTTTTTAACTACAAAAAGATTTTAATTTTATTAATACCTTTTAGTATTTATTTATTTAAAATCAACATCAAATATAATAAAAATCTTTGATTACATAATTAAATTTTATAATTGTTCACATCCTTTGTAAATTTAACCTGAAATTAATTTGTATTTCACTATTTGTTTAAATGAAAATAAAACAATTTTGTCTTTTTTTTGTAAATATTAAAAAAAACAAGTAGAAAAGTTAAATTCGACTTGGCCGAATCTATGAATACCCTCCACAATGCCCTTTTTAAGTGATAGTAAATTTTCTAACGTGAAAAAATAACATTTTTGGTTAGAAATATTTTACTTTCTGTAAAAAAACTTTTTTTTATTAATTTTTGAAAAAAAAAAAAAAATACTAATTTTTTTTTTGAGTGTATTTTTTTTTTTGTTTTAGTATAAAAAAACTTTTTTTGTTAATTTTTGAAAAATAAAAAAAAATAATTTACCAATTTTTTTTTGAGTGTAAAATTTTTTTTTAAGTGTAAACTTTTTTTTGGTTAGAAATATTTTATTTTCTGTAAAAAAACTTTTTTTTATTAATTTTTGAAAAAAAAAAAATACTAATTTTTTTTTTGAGTGTAAAATTTTTTCTGAGTGTATTTTTTTTTGTTTTAGTGTAAAAAAACTTTTTTTTAAATTTTGAAAAAAAAAAAAAAATTTACCAATTTTTTTTTTGAGTGTAAAATTTTTTTGAGTGCAAACTTTTTTTTAAGTGTATTTTTTTTTTTGGTTTAGTGTAAAAATATTTTTGTGTAAAAATATTTTTGTGTGACAAAAATACCTTTTAAAATATTTTTCTGACTTACAAATGTTTTTAAAACATGTTTAACGGGTTTTCAACACGTGAATTTAAGGTGAACTAATCTGAAATTTACGGTTTTGCTAATAACTTTTGAACCGCCAGACCGATTTGGCTGAAATTTAAAACGAACCGGACCAGAGGAACGGTAAACATATATGCCACACTTCAGCACCCTCAGAATTGCCGTTCGAAAGTTACAGTGTGTTTTATCTCGTAAATTCCAGAAAATCCCTTGCCGAAATTCACTCACTTGCTTATAACTTTTGAACCACTGGACCGATTTCGCTGGATTGCAATACCAACCTGACCAGGTAAATGTCCAACATATATGCCAAACTTCAGGAGCCTCCGTAAAGTCTTTCAAAAGTTAGCGTGTTTTCAACAGACAGACAGACAGACAGACAGACAGACAGACGGACAGACGGACGGACGGACGGACGGACGGACGGACGGACGGACATCGCTAGATCGTCTTAAAATCGATCGAGGATCATGAATATATATACTTTATGGGGTCCTAGACCAATATTTCGAGGTGTTACAAACGGAATGACAAACTTATATATACCCTCTATCACTAGAGTGGAGGGTATAAAAATAAAAATTATCTGCGATCTCTTATTTATACTATGTATATTATATTGCTACCAGTTATTTCTTAATTAAATATATAACAGCAACAAAAAAATAAAATTAAAAAAAACAAGTAAAAAAGTTAAATTCGGCCTCGCCGAATGTAGTGATACCCTCCACAATTTCAAAAAGATTATTGCAAAAAACTTTCACTAAAAGGAAATTAAGTACTTTTGAAAAAAAAAAAAATTGAAAAAAAAAATTTCCGCGAAAAAAAATTTTGGTAAAAAAAAATCCGCGATTTTTTTCTTTTTTTGTCAAAAAGTATGTTCGTACTTGTTTAAATACCAATTGGTGTTCAATTATGTTCACATATTTCAATCAGAAGCCGAATTAAAGCATTTTGTATTTTTAGGTTATGTTGAATGTACTGAAGTTTTTGAGGTGTGCTTACATTTTCGTTCATAACTTTTGAACCGCTGAACCGATATCGCTCAAATGCAATACCAAACTTCTCGGGAGAACTTCCAATAAATAAGTTAAGAGTTCAAGTTGAAAAAATGCAGAAGAAAAATTGAATTCCTAAAAATTATAGATATTTCTGTTATTTCCTATACCGGTTTCAAACACCCCAGTTAGTGTCATCATCAGTAGGATTTTAAATGTCGGTTTGTCTTGTTAATGAAAACTGTTTTTTATATATGTGAATATTTACAGTTGCTACAGAATAAATTTTGACAGTTTCCAACACTACAATTCTATTTCTAGCAATCTCAACCTCACTTCATACTTTCTTTCAACTTTTTTGTCTCTTACATTATTTCGCAAGGGTTACCAACATGATCTGGAATTGCAGACACAAATGAAGGAATTTGCATTTTCTCTTTCGTAGACGTGCCTAATGGCGACATATTTTTTCAGTAATTTTATTTGTTTTTTTTCTGTAAGTACAGATCGAGCACAAGCTCTAATTATATTTGTTATAAGGGTTCGATCTGTACTTACAGAAAAAAAAACAAATAAAATTACTGAAAAAATATGTCGCCATTAGGCAAGTCTACGAAAGAGAAAATGCAAATTCCTTCATTTGTGTCTGCAATTCCAGATCATGTTGGTAACCCTTGCGAAATAATGTAAGAGACAAAAAAGTTGAAAGAAAGTATGAAGTGAGGTTGAGATTGCTAGAAATAGAATTGTAGTGTTGGAAACTGTCAAAATTTATTCTGTAGAAACTATAAATATTCACATATATAAAAAACAGTTTTCATTAACAACCCAGCAGAAATAAATCGAGATTTTGGCGACACAGCATCTATTTATAGCATACCGAAGCGCATCCAAAGAGCTCTCTTAAGGATGCAGCAAAAGTAAGGGGAAAAAATTTAAATTTTTTGTTAAGATTTTTTATAAAACTTACAATTTAAAATTATTTTTTTGAAAAAATTTCATACTTGCTTTCCTTTTCAATATTTTTAACACTTTTTGAATGAAAAAGTATGAGTTTTGGACGAAGACAGATGATTTCACTGCATCATTATTGCGCATTTATCAGCGCTGCAAAGAGTGCTTCAATCATAACATCTTTAACACATTTTGAATGATGATAAATAGGCTAACCAAAAAACAGCAAATGATTTTTTGTTATTTCAAAGAATAAACCGATTTGGATTAAACACAGTCTGATAACGAAAAAACACAAAAATTAATTTTTAAGTGTTTTTATCGGCGCATGCCATATTCTGTTTTGTTATTAAGGGTTTGTGATTGAAGAAGAAAACATTGTATTTCTAAAGATTATTTTTAATGTGGATTTATTCCAGACCATGGTTTCTGTAGCCACCTCTACGTCATCAGTGGAGAAAATTACATTAGATAAATTGTTTGATTATTTGTAAGACTGTTTTTTCTATATGTTTTTTCATCAACAGACTTAACTCTGAGTGGAATAGAACCCACGTTCTTCAAATTTTCCATCAGTTTGCAAAGCAAGTACTCTACCATCTGAGCTATCGCCCTGCTTGACAAACTAACAGCAGAAGTTGGTTTGTTCGTATTTCATTACAGATGTTAAGTGTGTGACGTCAACAGAAGATTTTTATTTTACACCAACAATTACGATCCTTAGAAACAACAACATTTCTTAATCTCTCTTTGTCTCGTTTTTGCACATAACAATTTTAGCGCTGAATTATTTGTTCATACACGTTAAATACATTTGTTTTAACTTTTTTTGCATATTTTTTCATTTATTGGTATGTTTTTTATCTAATTTTTACATTTTTTTCTCTTTCTTACAACTTTTTTCTTGTAATTTATCTAGATTATTATTTTTTTTTAATCAAAAAAATTTTGCTAAAATTTTTACAAATACATATGGGGCATTCCAAGCCAAATCACTCACTTTTAGACCCGACCCCTTTCGATTTATTTTATTTTTGGATATGTTTTAGTACTTATTAAATGCAACTTGGACACCAATTTTCAGCCTATTATTTCAAGATGGTATTGGGTAATCAATTTTTCAAAATGGCGATTTTCTCAAAAAAATTAAAAAATTGATATTTTTAATTAATTTTGACCATTAAAAAATATAGATATTTTAAAAAAAGTTGGACAACGTTTTGTATGTATTTAAATGTAGTTTTAGAAAAAAAAATATGAAAAAATTATCCGAAGTAATTATCACTTATTTTTTTACGTTTAAAAATTAAAATCGACTTTTTGAAAAAGTCCGAAACCTTCGATTTTTTTGTAAAAAACTGTAAAAATTCTACTCTAAATTACGCAACTTTTAAGCCATAATTCGAGATGTGATCACAATTCTTTCTATTTTTTTTCAAATTCTTAAAATTACACCTTTTATTTTTTGGCTCTGATCTATTTTATATGGTGCTCCAAAAAAAATAAATTGGTAGATATTGACCCTAGCTTACCCTAGATATATTCATTTCGAGGTAAAAATACGTCGCACAAAAATTTAGGACGATCGGCAATGGGTAAGGCATTTACCATGGCCCTTGAAGTTTAAAAAGCGGATTACAAGGAAAAATATGAATTTTTTTCTGTTTTCGCAATTTTTTTGGAATTTCAAGTTATGTTTTAATTCAAGTGATTACAGAATTATGATGTGGAGTAAAATGCCTTTTTAATAAGGTACTAAAAACTAAAATCGGTTGAAAATCAGCCAAGTTATTACAACTTCCCCAGGCATCTAGCGTATGTCATACCACTTGATTAAAGAATACAAGTCCCTTTTTTTGAATTTATTGAAATTTTCTACTGTAATAACATTTTTTCATTATTCATGTTTCAGTGTAATATTTTTTTGGTTTTTTCCAAATTTTAAAACAAAAAAAAATTTTTTTTTTAAAATAGAGATTTCAAAAGGGTGTTGAAAATGCATGCATTTTTAGCATTAATTTAAAAAATGTTCGCAAAACACAATATGAAAAATACTTGTCATCTAATTAACTTTGAACTTGAAGAATAAAAAAATGTTATCACAGTAGAAAATTTCAATGAATTTAAAAAATCGGATTGTATTGCTTAATCAGGTGGTCTGCCATATGTTAGATGCCTGGGGAAGTTGTAATAACTTGGCTGATTTTCAACCGATTTCAGTTTTTGGTACCTTATTAGAGAGGCATTTTACTCCGTATTATAATTCTGTAACCACTTGAATTTAAACTTAACTTAAAATACCAAAAAAAATTAGAAAACAGAAAAAAAATCATATTTTTCCTTGTAATCCGTTATCTAAACTTCAAGGCCCAAGCGGAACACCTAATCCATGTCCGATCGTTCTTAATTTTTGTGAGGCGTATTTTTACCTCGAAATGAATATATCTAGGGTAAGTTAGGGTCTGTATCTACCAATTTAATTTTTTTGGAGCACCATATAAAATAAATCAGAGTCAAAAAATAAAAAGTGCAATTTTCAAAATTTGAAAAAAAAATAGAACAAATTGTGATCACATCTCGAATTATGGCTTAAAAGTTGCGTAATTTAGAGTAGAATTTTTATAGTTTTTTACAAAAAAATCGAAGGTTTCGGACTTTTTCAAAAAGTAGATTTTAATTTTTAAACGTTAAAAAATAAGTGATAGTTACTTCAAATAATTTTTTTAATATTTTTTTCAAAAACTACATTCAAATACCAACATAACGTTGTCCAACTTTTTTTAAGATATCTATATTTTTAACTGGTCAAAATTAATTGAAAATTTTAATTTTTAAATTTTTTTGAAAAAATCGCCATTTTGAAAAATTGATTACTCAACACCATCTTGGAATAAAAGGCTGAAAATTGGTGTCCAAGGTGCATTTAATAAGTACTAAAACATATCCAAAAAGAAAATAAATCGAAAGGGGTCGGGTCTAAAAGTGAGTGATTTGGCCTGGAATGCCCCATATGTATTTCAAAAAAATGTTTGCAGATTTTAAAATATTTTTCAGTATTTTTAAAAACAATTTTTGACTACACAATTTCCACTTTAATTTCAAATAATACAAATTATATTACGAAAAAATTACAATCTTATTTTAGAAACTTAAATTATATTTATAAAATTTCCAATTATATTTCAAAAATTTTCAATTATTTTTCAGAAATTTTCATTTATAACTCAAAAATTTACAATTATATTTCAAAAATTTTCCAATTATATTTCCTAAATTTCTATTTCAGAAACTTCCACTTATATTTCAGAAATTTCCATTTATATTACAAAAATTTCCAATTGTATTTAAGAAATTTACATTTGTATTTCCAAAATTTTCTAAATACTTTTCAGAAAATTCCATTTGTATTTTAAAAATTTCCATTTTGATTTCAAAACTTTCAATTTTTTTTTTATTCTGCTTAAATCAGCTCTGAAAAGATACATGAATTCACTGCATCTTTATAGCGCTTAATCAGCGCTATAAAAGTATGCTTTAATCAGCGCTCTAAAGACACGTGATTTCAGTGCATCTTAAGAGCGCTTTTTCTGTGTATCCAACTAGCGCTCTAAAGTGGGACATCGCCTTAGAGAATCATGCATGAATTCAGCACGTTTGGAAGCGCTACTTGACTCGGGATTCCTTTCCAAAAGCTGCTGCTAGTTCAGCAAAATTTCTGCTGGGAAGACAAACCGACATTTAAAATCCTACTGATGATGACACTAACTGGGGTGTTTGAAACCGGTATAGGAAATACCAGAAATGTCTATAATTTTTAGAAATTCAATTTTTCTTCTGCATTTTTTCAACTTGAACCCTTCCCAGCAGAAATAAATCGAGATTTTGGCGACACAGCATCTGTTTATAGCATACCGTAGCGCATCCAAAGAGCGCTCTTAGGGATGCAGTAAAAGGAAGGGGAAAAAATTAAAATTTTTTTTTAAGATTTTTTATATAAAACTTATAATGTGTAATTATTTTTTGATAAAATTTTACACTTGCTTTCCTTTTTAATATTTTTAACACTTTTTGAATAAAAAAACATAAGTTTTAGACAAAGACACATGATTTGACTGCATCATTATTGCGCATTAATCAGCGCTGCAAAGAGCGCTTCAATCATAGCATCTTTGACCGCTGTTCCCAAAAAAAATCCCATAAAAAATGTGAAAATGAAAATTTCCGATATTTTTTTGATGTTCACTTCCGATTTTTTTTTTTCATTTTGTTTCACATAAGTAAATAAAGTTTTGTAAAGTAAAACGAATGAATTTTTTTGTTATATTTTTTTAAATTTTAGTTATTTGATTTCAACTTTGAATTTACAGCATCTTTATTCTGCTTAAATCAGCTCTACAAAGATACATGAATTCACTGCATCTTTAATCTGCTTAAATCACCGCTAAAAAGATACATGAATTTACAGCATCTTTATTCTGCTTAAATCAGCGCTCTAAAGACACGTGATTTCAGTGCATCTAAAGAGCGCTGTTTCTGTGTATCCAACTAGCGCTCTAAAGTGGGACATCGCCTTAGGGAATCATGCATGAATTCAGCGCAATTGGATGCGCTCCTTTACTCAAGTTCCCCTTCCAAAAGCTGCTGAACGTTCAGCAAAATTTCTGCTGGGTTATAACAAATATAATTAGAGCCCGTGCTCGATCTGTACTTACAGAAAAAAAACAAATAAAATAAGTTAAGTTTCAGTCATCTCTGTGCAACATTTTGTCCGTGATAGCATTTTCCACAGACAGACAGACGGACGGACAGACGGACATCGCTAGAATGTCTTAAAATCGATCGGGCATTATGAATATATATACTTTATGGGGTCCCAGACCGATATTTCGATGAGTTACAAACGGAATGTCAAACTTATATATACCCTCTATCACTAAGTGGAGGGTATAAAAAAATATTTTATATCAAAGTATACCACATATGAGTTATATAATGTTCATATATGTACACAAACCGCAATTAATTTAAACTGTGTGTATAAAAAAAAAATTAATTTACAATAAAAATAAATATTTTTTTCCATAAAGTGAGCAATCACTGCAACTGGACACTGTATGTAATGAGCAGCGACAGCAGTTGAAATTTCACTTGGTACTAGTTACAATTCTGGAACAGAGAAGGACATTTTATAATAGTGAATACCAGGATGAAATATTTTTTTTTATTGCATACAAAAGTATAAACATCATTGTCGTCATCATCATCAACTTCACTGACACTATCACTGACAAAGTAAAGCAGTGGTGGTGATATAAACTGTATCGCTATAGTATTCAGTATTTGTAAGCAATTAAACTTTACCCTACAAAATTGGATGCCTGTTATTATTTTTTTTATGCAGAGATTTTCGAGAAAAATTCGAATATTATTCCAGAAAATTCTGGGTAATATTTTGAGGATGTTTATTCTGGCTCGATGTTATTATTTTCTTTACTAATTAAAACCATGATATTCGCATAGCATAATTTTCAAGAAAATTATTTATCTTTTTAATTCCCATTGTGTATAGAGTCGAATATGTTTTAATACTTTAGTTTGTGCACAAACGATTAATCATTAGACTCGTTTGCTACTTTGTAGTAAATCTTTTCTATTTTTGCTAAATAATCTTGACAATGGAATCTGACAAATTCCGAACCACGTGTCGATTAAGTCTTGCAAAAATGACCAACATAAATAAATTTAAAACAAAAAATAATTTTCTTGAAAATTATGCTAGGAGAATATCATGGTTTTAATTAGTAAAAAAAATAATGACCTCGAGCCAGAATAAACATCCTCAAAATATAATATTTTAAAGGTCGAATTAAACAATTTTTTATTTTTTAATAAAAATTAATCAGAATTTGAATTCTGGGTAATTTTATAAAAAAAGGGGACCTCCCCTCCCCAGACCAAATTTAGATAAAAACAAGTAAAAAAGTTAAATTCGGCCTTGCCGAATGTAGTGATACCCTCCACAATTTCAAAAAAATTATTGCAAAAAACTTGTTTTAAAAGAAATTACTTTTGAAAAAAAAATTTTGAAAAAAAAATTCCGCGAAAAAAAAATCCGCGATTTTTTTATTTTTTGTCAAAAAATATGTTCGTACTTGTTTAAATATCATTTGGTGTTCAATTATGTTCACATATGTCAACCAGCAGCCGAATTAAAGCATTTTGTATTTTTAGGTTATGTTGAATGTACTAAAATTTTTCAGGTGTTCTTACATTTTTGTTCATAACTTTTGAACCGCTGAACCGATATCGCTCAAATGCAGTACCAAACTTCTCGGCAGAACTTCCAATAAATAAGTTAAGTTTCAGTCATATCCGTGTTTTATTTTGGTCGTGATCACCATTTCCACAGACAGACAGACGGACAGACGGACATCGCTAGAATGTCTTAAAATCGATCGGGGATCATAAATATATATACTTTATGGGGTCCCAGACCGATATTTCGATGAGTTACAAACGGAATGACAAACTTATATATACCCTCTATCACTAAGTGGAGGGTATAAAAAAAAGTAAAACAAAAAAGAAAAGAACGAAAGAAGAAAGAAATTTTCGAAAAAATTTTCCAGAGAAAAAAAGTCTCGAAATCCGAGAAATTTTCATAAAAAATTTTTAGAATTTTTAATAGAAAAAATTTTAGAATTTTTCATAGAAAAAATTTAGAATTTTTCATAGAAAAGTTTTAGAATTTTTCATAGCAAAAATCTGAAGATTTTTCATAGAAAAAATCTGAATATTTTTTAAGAAAAAATCTGAAAATTTTTAAATGAAAAATCTAAAAATTTTTAAAGGAAAATCTAAAAATTTTTGATGTTAAAATATCTGTCAATTTGGAAGTTCTTATTGAAAAAAAAGTCTTGAAATCCAAGAAATTTTCATAAGAAAAAATGTTAAATTATTAATGAAAAAAACTGAAAATTTTTCATAGAAAAAATCAAAAAATTTTCAAAAAGAAAATCTTTATAGGAAAAATGGGACTAATCTGAAAATTGTTTATGAAAATAAAAACTGATAAATATATTTGAGCACCAGCGACTCCTACTCAAATTCACTGTGGCTTTATATTTATTCGCTAAAGAGTCTTGGCAATGATCTCCTGACACAGATTGAATCACATGTCTGCATAATCTTGCAAAAATTACCAAAAAATAAATTTAAAACAGAAAAATAAATTTCATCAAAATTATTATACGAGGATATAATTTTTTTAGAATTCTTCTTTTTTTGCATAGAATCCCTACAAAATGACAAGAAAAACTTATTTTTTTTATTCATAAAATCCCTTGAAAAATACACTAAAATACTTTATGACCATAGTGTTTGCAGTAGTGTAGTAGTAAACGTTAGCAATTTAATTATATGTATAAAATACTTTATCATGCTGTATAATTTAACCATAAAATATGAAAGTGTGTGATTTTGTGAAATATAATTCTCAGGGAGTGCATCAGGAACTCGCGTTACGGGTAAACTTTTACAATGTAAATTTTATATATTCAAGATTGATCAAGCGTTATCAATCATGGATTTTTATGAGTTCCTTTTTGAAAAAAATGTTTTACTGATTTTTTTTTTTTAATTTTCACCATTAAAAAATAATTTTTTTCACTCAAATCAAAAAGAAAAGAAAGATAAGAAAAATTTTTAATTTTTTTTGCTACCTCCTATTTGACAACAATTCCTTGTAATTTTACAAGATTTTTAACAATAAAATTGTAAATTTACAAATTTTTTGACGCGATAAAACTTGCAAGAATTTATCGTGTTTGTACTAGATTTTTTGCCACCTCCTACTTTACGAGAATTCCCAGTAAAAATTACAAGCTTTTTCGTAATTTTACAGGATTTTTACCAATAAAATTGTAAATTTACAACTTTTTTAACGCAATAAAACATACAAGGAAATCTAGTGAATTTACTAGATTTTTTTTTTGTAAAAAAAAATGTTGGATATTTTTAAAATTACCAAAAAAAAATTTAAATTTCGATAGTTTTGTTACAAAACAAGGAAAACTGTCAAATATTGGTAAAATGGGATTACGAGAATTTTTCTCGTAATTTGACAATGTTTTTTTTTGTGCGTATCAATCGACTACACTCAAAAAAAAAAGTTTGTAAAATGACATAAAATCCCCGTGATTATACGGGGCAGGTTTTGTAAAATATGTACTAGCAAGAATCCCCGTAATGTTACGGGGATAATTTGTAAATTGATTTAACAAAAAAATTACGGGGAGAAAGTGTAAATTTACAATTTTTTTTGTAAAATATTATTGTAGACTTACAAAAAAAGTTGTAAATTTACGAAATAAAGTAGAAAATCAAAAAATAAAATTGTAAATTTACAAATTGTTTGGTTTAACTACAGTTTTTTATGGCAAAAAACTTGTATATTTACGGTAAAAAGTGGTAAATTTACAATTTTTATTGTAAATATACCATTTTTTCTTATTTTTTTGCCGTAAAAACAGTAGTTTAACCAAATAATTTGTAAATTTACAATATTGTTTTTGTATTTTCTACTTCATTTTTGTAAAATTACAACTTTTTCTGTAAGTATACAATTTTGTTTTCTAAACTTTCATATTTGTTTTGTAAATTTACAAAAAATTTGGAATATTTACATATTGGTTTTGTAAATTTAAAGGTTTTTTTCCATTGGTGCATCTTATTTTTCCTTCTTCGGCAGCTGGAGTAGCACTTTAACAACCTGAAATGATTTTTTTTTTTCACTTGAACACTTTTAACAAACTTTTTAGAGTATAACACTGCACTTTTTTATTTTTTTTTTTTGGAATTTAGTTTTTCTTAAGTAGAACATATGAGAATTGCGAAGGAGGCTACACAAGAAATTTCTTATATTTTCAAGAAAAACTAGTCAAAAAAAATTACCTCTTTTTTTTGAATTTTTAATTATTTTAGCAAGTATTTTTAAAAAAATATAAAAAAAAACTTTGGATATTGTAGATTGGACGTTTAAGTACCTGATAAAATAAGAAAAAACTTAATTTTTCATAATTGACAGCTTTTGATTGACATTTTAGTGTCAGATTAAAAAAAAAAAAGTACCAAAAAATATGGTAAAATTACCAAAAAATGGTAAAAATACAAAGAAAAAACTAGAACAATAATATAGTAAAAGCACATAAAAATTGTGGTATTTTACTAAAGGAAATTACAAAAAAAAAAAATGGTGTAAAAATTCAATTTTTTTGCTAAAGCTTACAATTAGTTGAAAACTAAAACGGAACTTAAAAAATTTCCAAACTTTTTTTTTCATGAAATTTTTTATTTATAAAAAATAATTTTTAACAAAATATGGACTTAGAAAATTTTTGCGTCTCCTATTGTTGCATAATTATTTTTCAATACAAATTTTTGTTTAATTACATTTTTTTGTGTCAAAATACTGAAAACCTTGTAAACTAAAAAATCTTGAAAAAAAAAAATTGTTTGTAATAAAACATTTTTTGGTAGAAAGACTAAATACTATCAAATAAAATGTTGTTGTACAATTACAATTTTCTTGTGTAAAACAACTAAACACCTTGTATTTTTTTTTTAATTTGTAAAATAATTATTTTTTTGTTAATTTACCTAAAAAAATTGTTAAATAAATTTACCAACATATTATAGTAAAATTACAAAGCGCACGGTAGCTTTTGTTTTATTAAAAATACAAGAATTTTTGTAAATAGACAAAAATATTAGTAAAATAGAATTACAAGACCTTTTGCTTGTAATTTTACAAACTTTTTTGTTTGAGTGTACAATTAAAAAAATATTCCAGCTTTAATTTCAAGCTTGCTAGCAACCTCATCGAGCGAATATTAAGTGGAATACGAGGGTCGCGCTAAAAAACGGAAAAGTTTTAAATTATTGTTTCTGTAAAGACAGTCGAGCTCAGGCTCTAATTATAATTATGTATTATAATTTTTCGATTTGTTATATATGGTTTTTGAATTGAGAAAAGTGTGAAAGAAAAATTTAATTTTTCTAAAAATTTAAGACATCCTGGTTTGTTTCTTACTAGTTTCATATTATCCAGTTATAATAATCTTCAGAAAAACTTTTAATGTCAAATTTATTTAGTTAACAGTCAATAGAACTCTATATGTGAAAATTATTTACAGATCGCAGCCGCCGAGGATTGAACTCATCATCATCTGTAATACTTTGCTATTAACTGCTTGTAACGTACAATCACTCTAGACCGATACGCCACGAAGGCTGTTAAGCAAGTATCAACTAAATCTGATTTTTTTCAATTCGAGTGGTGTTGTTGCTGTAGTTTTTTTCTTACAGAAGTGTTGTTATTGCTATTTTATGTAAATCAATTTTTATTTTTAGTAATCATTATTCTTCTTCCTCTCCTTCATCAATTCTGATCTAAGTACTTATTTTTGCAAACGTTGCCAGACATGGTCTATATTTTAGACACAAATGTTAGGTGTTGCCAATTTTCCAAAGATACTGATATTGCCACTTAGGGCGACTTATAGTCGTTATTTTCAAATTATTGTTTCTGTAAAGACAGTCGAGCTCAGGCTCTAATTATAATTATGTATTATAATGTATTATAAAGTTTTAATTTTACAAGATTTTTAGCAATAATATTGTAAATTTACAATTTTTGAACGCAATAAAATATACAGGGAAATCTAGTGAATTTACTAGATTTTTTTTGTAAAAAAATGTTGGAAATTTGTAAAATTACAAAAAAAAATTGTAAAATTACAAAAAAAAAATATAAATTTCGATCGTTTTGTTAAAAAAACAAAGAAAACTGTCAAATATTGGTAAAATGGGATTACGAGAATTTTTCTAGTAATTTGACAAGGACATGTTGGATTTTTCTAATTTCAAACATAAAAATTTCAAAAAATAGTCAAATGATTTAAAAAATAAATTTCACCTCCAATTCTTTTGCCCATGAAATTTTTGTAAACAAAGAAAATGTATAAGTATTTTCATATCTCATCACTACATAAGAAAATTATAGTCGGTCAAGACCGACCGTATAATACCCTACACCAGAGTTTTCCGGGAAATGGGTCCCAAGCTCAAACATAGACCGATTAGATCTATATTTTGTCAAATCTTTAATAAGTGTGAGAAAGATTCACAAATTAAATTGGAGTGAAATAGGCTTCGATTTGCTGCCAATAAACCGCTTAACTGAATATCTGCCGAAATTTTCACATGGGGACTAAGTTCAAAAATGGTCCGATAATATTTAGATTTGATAAGGTTATTAAAGTACGCGTTTAACATACACAAACAAAATTTTAATTAAGTATTTTCTATTTTCATGAAATTTAAGAGATTATGTGAAAATCGGGAAGGTGGTTTGGAAGGAGGCTACAAGACACGGTGAGCCTCAGCGATGTTTAGGTTGAACTTTAGTGTCGACGAAAAGTGTAAGCGCAGTTCGATTTCTACAAGATTAAATGTCACAAAACTGTTAACAGCGAAATCGTAGCTGCTCGCTTTCGCGAGATATCGCGAAATTAGTGTTTTTGTATTTTCTAAAATTTTGACAATGAAGTTTTTAAATATCTTCAAAACATGAGTATGCAGATTTAATTGTATTTATTTACAGGTCACAAAACAGTTTACATCGAAATCACATCTTCTTAATTTCGCGAGAAATCGCAAAATTAAAAAAAAAAAAAAAATAAAAAATTGGAAAAAATTTTATCTTTCGCGTAAATTAGCAGTCAATATATTGATTTGAGCAGTTTTACCACCCTTAAGCACATAAAATTTAAACTGCATGCAACATATTTGTCGTTTCTTGATTTTTTTTCCTTTATTTTAGACACTAAAGAAAAAATAAATTAATTAATATAAAAGCTTGAACAGTAATTGTGCAATTTCTCGGGAAATTGATCATCTATAATTTTTATGCTTGCAGTTTTGCCAACTTTAATAACCTCGAATTCAAACTGCATACCACATTTTTGTCGTTAATTGAAGTAAATGTTTTTACAGACCAATAATAACACAAAGTAATGAATAAAAAGTAGTTTATTGAGTTTTTTTAGCGATATCTCGAAGAATTGAGCAGCTAGAATTTAAATGTTAACAGCCAAAAAAATTCAACAATGTTAAAGAAACATATTTTATTAATCAAAATAAGAAATACCCCCAAAAAACAGTTTTTCGCTATTTCTCGCGAAAGTGAGCAGCTATAATCATTTTGTGGGCAGTTTTAATTTCTTTCTACATGCTCAAACCAAACTGCATACCACTTTTTTTTATTATTTCTAAAGAACCGGTTTTAAAATATAAATTAATAATAAAAAATAAATATATAATAACGCGATATCTCGCGAAATTTAACACCAACAATTTCGATGTCAACAGCTGTGCGATCTTTGATCAAGCACGAGTAAAACTGCATATCATGATTTTACGAAATTTTAAAGAAACATATCTAAAGATAAAAACGAAAACAAAAACAGCAAAAAATTAATTCAGCGATTTCTCGCGAACTAAAGAAAATAGGATTTTGATGTTTACTGTTTTGTGACCTTTAAATAAGTACTATTAAAACTGTATACTCAGTTTTTGAAAATATTTAAAAAACTTCAATGTCAAAATTTTAAAAAAATACAAAAACACTAATTTCGCGTTATCTCGCGAACGCGAGCAGCTACGATTTCGCTGTTAACAGTTTTGTGACATTTAATCTTGTAGAAATCGAACTGCGCTTACACTTTTCGTCGACACTAAAGTTCAACCTAAACATCGCTGAGGCCCACCGTGAAGAGAACCCGTCCGATTATTTTAAAATTCGGAATAGTGATTTTTGAAGACAAAGCACGTTCACCTGCCAAATTTCGAAAAGATACCTATTATAATACCGTTATTAGAGTCATTTGAGCCAAAACTAAAGAGGACCTTTGTATGGGGGCTAGGTCTTAATATGAACCGATTTTTGCCTATTTCAATAGGCTTTGTCCTTGGGCCAAGAGAGGCTTAAGTTTCAAATTTAAAGTCGATTGTTTACATCGTTTATATGGACAGACAGACAGACGGACGGACGGACAGACGGACGCACATTGATAAATCGACTCAAAAAGTGATTCTGACTCGATCGGTATAATTAAAAGTGGGTCTAGGACCAATATTTCGGTTACAAACATCAGCACAAACTCATTATACCCTGTACCACACACAGTCTGGTGTAGGGTATAATAAAATCTTTATATAAAAAAAAAAAAATTTTGCTGCATTTAAAACAAGTGGACTATTTTTTTAATTTTATATAAATTTATTTTGAAATCATCAACTCAGAAATATATTTAACAAATTTTATAAAAAATGTCTATAAATAATTTTATTTTCCAACGTGATCCTCGTATCTCATTTAATATTTGCTCAATCTGGACGCTATCAAGCTTAAATTAAAGCCTGAAAAATTTCACATATAAAATTTATTTAAATAAAAGGCGATCTATCTGTTCAATTTCTTTTGGCGCTCACTGTATATACTTGTTTCGTACTATATTTTTTTGTAATTATTAAATTTCCACTAAAGTGATTAACTACTCTTTAGGGTTATTTTTTTAATATGCATATTTTTATATGCATATTTTATAAAAACAATTGTTAATGATTGATTTTTATATTGTTCATGTTTAAATTTTACAAAATAATATAAAATATGTAATAAAAACTGAGTGGTTATGAAAATTTTATTAATTTATGAGTGTTTTAAATTATTGAAAGGTAACTACTGCAAATATTTGATGCAAAGATGTTGAACACAAAAAAAAAAAAAATAACTGAAAAAATTTTAAAAAAGGCCATTGTTGACAGGAAAAATTATTAAGAAAATATAACCTGGAAACTGTTTTGACAGCAGCAGTTAAGAAAAACATTTTATGAAGGAAAAATTTGAGAAAAAAGGGGTTTTCAGACCTTTTAGGTTTTTTAACAGCGATTTTTTTAAAAGAATAGAAACTTTTTGAAATAATTGCAGAGTCAATAAATCGGAAATGCGTTTCCCGAAAAAAACAATTGACCGATTTCGTTGAATTTAAATATCAAACTGATTTTTTGTAAAGTTTTTTACCTTAAGGGTTTTTACCTTAAGGGTTTAAAATAATTGCAGAGTCAATAAATAGAAAATGCGTTTCCCTCAAAAACCAATTGACCGATTTCGTTGAATTTAAATATCAAACTGTTCAGAGCATTAAGACGATTTTTTTTAAGGAATCAAACCACCATTTCTTTAACATATTGGGGCACTAGACACCATTACTACAGAAGGACGGACTAGACCAATATTTCAAAAAAAAAATAATAATAAAAGAATAGCAAACATTTCATTTGCCCAGGTTTTTGGTTTTTTAATTTTTGCAAAATTTTATTCACTTTATATAATAATCTACTTAAACTGAAAATTTGTTTACAAAAGAAACCAAAAATAACAACATTTTAAAATTATTTTGAAAAATTATCAATTTACATCATATTGTACTTTGCATAACTCTCATGTGTACTATACGGTTGGTTGATGGTTATTTTTTTTCAAACTGATATTTTAAGCCTCTGTTAAACATCATTTGCGCAAATGCAAAAAGGCATTAAGTGTTTGTGTTGTACAAGAATTTTAATTAAGGACTTAACACTAAAAATCAACATTATTGTTGTTGTTGTTTTTGTTGATGCCTTTTTTTGCTGGACGTTTTTTTTTGTTTCTCCTGTTGTAAAATGCTAATGTGAAACAGTTTGATACACAATTTTAAAATTGCGAATAACAAACAGAGGACTTTAGAATAATTTTATTTTTTCAGTTGGACAAAAACGCCAAAATTAAGGCCTACTAACTGCTAAACTCATGCCTTGCATACGTTAAAAGGCACGATAACCAAAAACAACAACAATAACTACAAAAAATCAACAATAAACAATTTTCAACATTATTCTCTTAACAACAACAACATCAAAATAACAACAACAACATTTTGAATATTGCATAAATTAACTCGACTCTGGAAAGAAAAAAAAACTCACAAACTAAATGTGGCACTATGGGTGGGGAGTGTAGATAAATAAAGTTATAAAACAAGTAAAATTTGACATGGCCCCTGAATGCATTTCCCTAATACATAAATCATTTTGAATATTATGAATCTGAGTCCAAAAACCGTTTAAAAGCGATTCAACATTTTTGTAATGTAAAAAAAAATATAATTTTGAGTAGAAAATTTTTTTGTTCAGTTTTATTTTTATTTTTTTTTACCTTTTAAAATAAGTGGAAAGTCAAATTTGACTTGCACGAATCTCTGAATACTAGGCCGGTTCATTACCGAGGCATTTTTCTTTAACATTTGATTTCCAAGTGATCAATTTTATTATACTGAACCTAAAAACACTCTTACTACCTCCTATTTGACGAGAATTCCTAGTAATTTTACAAGCTTTTTACCAAAAATTTTGTAATTTTACAAGATTTTTACTAATAAAATTGTAAATTTACAAATTTTTTAACGCCATAAAACTTACAAGCAACTCTCGTGAGTTTACTAGATTTTTTGATATCTCCTATTTAACAAGAATTCCTACACTCAAAAAATTATGTAGGTAAATTCCATATTCACTTAAAACAAATGAAATTTTATTTAAAAAACATTCCACTGTTTTTTCATTTAAAATAAAAACACGTTACAGTCAATTTTAAATGTTAATTTAATGACTAACCAAAACATTAAAAAACTAGTGAATATTCAGTTATTTTGTATTGAAAAACAGTAAAATTATAGAAGAAATTTTTTACTGCCGAAATTAAATGTAACAGAAAATTCGTTTTTAATACAGTAAATTATTTTTTTTTAAACTACAGAAACAGTAAAAAAATTAAATCCTTTATAAAATAAGTGATTTTTCTCTTAAAATGACTTTACTGATTACTTTTTAAAATAACCTACAAACAGTTAATGACATAATTTTCTTAGTGTAGTAAAAAATTCCAGCCTTTTTGTAATTTTACAAGCTTTTTGCCAATAAAATTGTAGATTTACAATTTTTACAATGAATTTACTAAATTTTTTTTGTAAAATTATTTTGGAAATTTGTAAAATTAGAAAATAAATTGAAAAATTACAAAAAAAAAATTATATTTCAATAGAAATTTTTTTGTTAAAAAACAAGGAAAACTGTCAAATATTGGTCAAATGGGATACGAGACTTTTCCTAGTAATTTGACAAGTTTTTTTTTGTGTGTACAAATTTGTGTGATAAAATTTGAGCGGTTTTCGAGATTTTGCTGAAATTATTCAAAAAGCTACATTCAAGAAATTAGTTTAAAAAATTTCAAAATTTTTTCTGTCGAGCGGTTTTCGAGATATTGCCAACGTTTTTTTTCCTACGTTCAAGAAATTAGCTAAAAACAATTAAAAAAGTTAAATTCGGCCTTGCCGAATGTAGTGATACCCTCCACAATTTTAAAAAAGTTTATTGCAAAAAACTTTATTTAAAAGGAAATTACTTTTGAAAAAAATCCGCGATTGTTTTCTTTTTTTGTCAAAAAATATGTTCGTACCTGTTTATATACCATTTGGTGTTCAATTATGTTTACATATGTCAACCAGAAGCCGAATTAAAGCATTTTGTATTTTTAGGTTATGTTGAATGTACTGAATTTTTTGAGGTGTGCTTACATTTTCGTTCATAACTTTTGAACCGCTAAACCGATATCGCTCAAATGCAACACCAAACTTCTCGGGAGAACTTCCAATAAATATGTTAAGTTTCAGTCATCTCTGTGGAATATTTTGTCCGCGACAGCATTTTCCACAGACAGACAGACGGACAGACGGACATCGGTAGAATGTCTTAAAATCGATCGGGCATCATGAATACATATACTTTATGGGGTCCCAGATCGATATTTCGATGAGTTACAAACGGAATGACAATCTTATATATACCCCCTATCACTAAGTGGAGGGTATAAAAATCTCAACATTTTTTCTGTCAAGCGGTTGTCGAGATATCGCCATTTGAAATTTGTCGAAAGAGTTGAGTGGTTTAAGAGATATTGCCATTTAATATTATTTGTATGAAATTAATTTTTTTTAAAATATCGTTATTTTCCTACGTTCAAGAATTTGGTTAAAAAATTCCAAAACTTTTTCTGTTTAGCGGTTTTTGAGATTTGAAATTTTTAGTAAAAAAGTTTCCCTAAATGGCGATTTTTCACTACATTCAAGAAATTTGTTAAACAAAATGTCAAATTTTTTTCTGCCGAGCGGTTTACGAGACATCTCCAACGGGTTTTCTAACGTTCAAGAAATTAGATAAAAAAATTCAAAATTTGTTCGGTCTTGCGGTTTTCGATTTACGCCAACGTTCTTTTCGTTAGTTCAAGAAATTAGTTTAGAAAATAACAATTTTTTTTCTGTCGAGCGGTTTTCGAGATATCGCCATTTGAAATTTGTCGAAAGAGTTGAGTGGTTTTAGAGTTATAGCCATTTAAAATTTTTTTAAAAAAATTGCCAAAAATAGCAGTTTTCCCAACGTTCAAAAATTTTGTTTAAAAAAATATCTCAAAATTGTTTCTGTCAAGATGTTTTTGAGATTTTATATATTCAAATATTTCAAAAATATAGTTAAACAAATTTAAAAATTTTTTCTGTTAAGTGGTTTTCGAGACCAACGTTGCCAACGTTGATTTTTTGCCAACAAAATTTTTTTGTAAACAAATTTCTAAAAATAGATGTTTTTCCTACGGTCACGAATTTTGAATTTAAGTTTAATAATAGACGATGTAAAGGAAAGAACAGTAATTTTAAAGTCGGTGTGAAATATAAATTATTTTTTAAAAGTCCAGATGATGATACTCAAATAGTTTCGAAATAACGGCAACAAATAACATAAAATTTATTTTCAATACTGGCCTAGAGCTCGAAATAAAAGCATTTTTATTTCCAAGAATTTTGTTTAAAAAAATCTAAAAAATTTTCAATATATGTATCATTTAAAGTTTGTCAAAAAGTTACCAAAAATTACTGTTTTTTCCTACGTTTAAGAAAAAATCCGAAATTTTTTTCTATCGAGGTTTGAAGATTTTAATTTTTTTGTAAAAAAAAAATCCGAAAACGGTTGTTTTTCTCACGTTCAAGAAATTTGTTAAAAAAAATCTCAGCAAAAATTCAACCGGTTTTTGAGATATCGTCATATGTTTTTCCTTACGTTCAATAAATTTAATAAAAAAAATTCTAAAATTTTTTTCTGTCGAGCAGTTTTCGTAAAAAGTGTCAAAAAATGGCGGTTTTTCCTATGTTAAAGAAATTTTTCTGTCAAGCTGTTTTCGAGACATTGCCAACGGTTTTTCTTACTATTAAGAAATTAGTTAAAAAATAAATCTCAAAATTTTTTTTGTTAAGCCGTACTCGAGAATCGCCATTTAAAATCTGTGGAAAAAATCTAGCGGTTTTCGAGATATTGTCATTTGACATTTATTTAAGCTCAAATACTTTTATATTGTAGTTTCCAAAAATGGCGATTTTTTCCTACTTTCAAGAAAAACTCAAAATTTTTTCTTTCGAGCGAATTCAAGAATTGAAATTTGTTAAAAAAAAACTAAATGGCGGTTTTTTCCACGTTCAAGAAACGGTTTTTACGTTGAAGAAATTAATTAAAAAATCTTAAAACTTTTCCTGTCATTTGAAATCTGCTGAGAAAATCTAACGGTTTTCGAGATATGTATCGCCATTTAAAATTTGCCAAACAAAATTTTGAAAAATATCGTTTTTTTCCTTCGTTTAAGAAATTGGCTAAAAAAATCTAAAATTTTTTTCCATTGACTATTTCATATAGAATTAGACAAACTTTCATTTGAACTTAATTGGAACTAAGTCTGAACATTTAAACTCATGGTGCCTGTCGATCAAAGTTTAGAGTTTTTGGTGAAATTTTTTGAAAATCAAATGATAAGATTTGCCTCAAATAAATTTTGACTGAATGCATGTCACAATATCTTAAATAGAGTAAAGGGATATAAATTGGATTTTTTTTGGAAACTTTTTGAAAAATTTCAAATGGCGATATCTCGAAATAGAAATTTTTTGATATTTGTAATCATTATGCCAACAATTTTTTGCGAAATATTTATTTTGTAGTTTTTCGATTTTCAAAAATCCACAATTCTGGTGAAAATAAGCCAAAAATTCAAAATTTTGATCAGAGCGCGGGTTAAATGATTGGATTTGGCTCAAATTAAGTTAAAATGAAAGACTGATTCAAGCTCTACACACAAAAAATTATTGGCTAAAAATATTCAATTAAATCTATTGATCAACAAAATTTAAATGAGTCAATTAATGTTTTGATTAAAATTATTGTTATTTTCTTTAACTGTCGAATTATAAATTTTCTACATACCATATTTTTTTCGCTTTAATTTATTTGAATAGATTAATTCAAAAATATACAAAATAATGGGGTTTTATTTTTTTAATTGTTGGCAAAATATTGGAAAGCAAAGAAGATGAATTTTTTGATAATTTTGTCATAAGCTTACAAGTCGTTCGTTAAATCAAGCATTATTTTGATTTGACTATAAATAAAAAAAATGTCAAATTTTTGATCAAAATCGAAAAAATCTTTGATTCAAAAAATTGTCAATCAATCACCTACAATTTGATGATTAGTATAACAATTTTTGTTAATTGGAGGAATTTCAATCAAATAATTGATTGAATCCGCGTTTTTGTTGATTGAAATTCGTTTTAATTTTTTTCTATGTATGAGATGGTCAAATAAAGGAAATTCTAAGATTTTTTAAACAAAAAAAATATTTTTTTATGAAAAACTATGTTCAAACTTTTTCTGTATTAACTCCTCAAAACATTTATTGCAAGTGCGCTTCAGAAAAATGCTTAACCCATAGTGCATCTGCCTTTGCCACACTCAGCATGAGGCTTTAAAATCAACTGGGATAAAAATTGTTAAACTAAAGTGTTGTGTTAAAATGTAAGGCACATGCTTTTTATAATGTAGGCGACCAAATACAAAACACACAAAAATAAAAAAAACTCAACATTTAAGTTTGAAGACTCTACAAATAAAGTTGATGGACAAATTTAAATATGCAGACAATGTGGATCATTGATCATTTAAGTGGTTGTAGGTAGTTTTTTTTTAGGATATTCATACAATATTATAAACTTCTCATGAAACGGACGTGTCTTTTTGTTCAAAAAAACATTAATAACATTTACAAAAAAAAAATTCAAAACAAAGTTTCAATTTAATTCGTTAAATTCCTGTAAATATTGTTGCGAAGGCAGCATAACTAATAGAGTTTAGACCAAACATTAAGGAGAGTTTTCAGTTACCAAACACATACATTCAGTTACCATACATTCATTCAGTCAGTCATTTTGTCTTTCATTTAAATTAGAATCATTCATGATCAAATTAACGTTTGTTCAAAAAGTAATTTATCGTTTTTAGAGTCGCCTGGACATATGGTTGGTAATATTTAAACTTAATCCTGTGTAGTTGTGCAGTTGTTAAATTAAATTATTCGTTTTACATATTTATGTGAGCGCATGTCCAACTAGAAAATTTTACATAAATTTAATACTTAAAATATTTCGTTTCCGTTAAGCTGTTGTTTTATGATTTCATTTATGAGCATGAATTATAATAGTCGTGAAGTTAATGGAAAATTTGAAATGTTAAAATAATAAAATTTTTTAGAAAAATTGGAAATAATTGTAGGAGTTATTAAACTTTCTTGTGGTAAGAGAAGTCTTGCCCTGATTGACAGCCTTTTGGGACATGTATTGGAAGATTATTTGCTTAGCAAAGGATTCAGTAATTTCCAGAAGATTAATTCTCAATGGATCATTACAAAATTATCTACACGCAAAAGATGTATTGAATCTCTAAAAGCAACATGAAACGAAGCCCATGTTGGGCGCCAAGATTTTGTAACGATGAAGAAAAATTCTTGAAGAATCATTAGGAAATGCATCAGATGTACACCAGATACATGGTTCATTTTTAAATGATACGCTGTCTTAGGCCCCGCGGTGGGCGCCAAAAATTTTGCAATTTTTTTTACAAGGCCTGCCGGAATATTTTATGGCACATAGTCATAGTCGTCATGGCACATCTGTGTATGGTTAAGGCGGCTTCTCATCAGACCCGGACATCCACAAAACAAGTGCTTCACTGGCTCCTCCTCCACTTCCCCGCAAATTCTACAACAGTCCCTATCAGAAATTTCCATACGCACGGCCATTTGGCTGTTTATACAGTGTCCTGTAAGTACTCCCTCTAATAGGCTTACCATCCGTTTGCAAAAAGTAAGAAGACTTTTTGTCTCCTTAAGATTTGGCAGTGGCCACATGGTTCACGATATCCTGCACGTTATCAATGATTTCCACCTATCCTTAATTCTATTCTCAGATATCCTATCAATTTTGTTCATCAATTCCACTATAGGAACCGACATGTCAGTTTTTACACGTTCTCCCACCGATTCCGAGCCTTTTATCGCATATTCATCAGAAAATTTGTTACCAGCAACTCCACTATGTCCAGGGACTAAGATTAGCTTGTCTGTATGCTGACTGATTTGACAAAGCGATCTTATACAATTCCTAACTATTCCCAATTTTATAGTGTTTGATTCTAAGGTTTTCAAAGCTGCGAGACTATCCACGATAATGTAAATAACGCAACGACGAAGGTCATTTGTCATAATCATCTGTGCGGCTTCATTAATTCCCAAGTAAAAATGTGAAGGATCAGCACTGATCCGAAAAATGGATTGCTAAGATTGGATCAGTTTTAATCGGAAGGATACAAACCCATTTTTCGGATGACATTGTATCCGTCCGATTAAAACTGATCTTATCTTAGCTATCCATTTTTTAAATCAGTACAGATCTCTCAAATCTCGCATCAGTACTGACTTTACTCAGATCAGTACTGATGTTTAAAATCTCGGATAAGATGTGATATATAAAAATATATATAAACATTTTTACTCGGGTTGCTAGTACCTTAGCCTGGGAAAACACTACATATAAGTCTTAATAAGGCCCCTATTTCGAAGCATTCAGAGTAAACTCCCGAACCCGTACCCATCTCCATCTTCGATCTGTCCGTAAAGATTGAGATTGCACTCATTATTTAAATGATTTTTCCAACTAGTCTTCCCTAGTCGGTATTTGGACTTCGGAGGTTCTGTCAAAGTTCGTCTGTGGTGAGATATAGTTGGTTCTCTGTTCCAGTTCCTTCCCGCATAGCGTACTTAATATGGTCGAGTGTCCACAAGAGTGTTGATTAAGCATTTGCGACTCTCTAAACCTGAGAGCCAATTTTGCTGCTATGCTCTTGACGTAAATATCTACCGGCTGAATGTTTCGCATCACTTCCTGGTCGGCCTAGAATGCTGATCTAATAGCACCTGTAATACACATTACACATGCCAGTCGTTGTACCTTCTGTAGATTGCAGAGATATGATTTCTTATCCACTGCTCTCCACCACACAAGGACACCATATTGGTATAATTATCGCACCATACATCCAGTGGATAATATACGGTTTTAGACCCCACCTTCTTCCGAAAGTTATTCTGCAGGTGTAAAAAGCACATAACGACTTTTTCATCCTTTCCTCTGCATTTCTCCTCCAAGAAAGCTTTGAGTCCAGGATCACGCCCAAGTATTTCGCCTCATTAGATAGTTCCAGGGTGTTTCTGTGTATTCTTGCCACTAAAAATATGGTTTAAAAAAGTGTCTCGAAAGTTTGATTTAAAAACCAGTTGAGAAAGCAATAAAATTGAGACCATTACCTCCGGTCTAGCACGAAGTCATTGAAAGTATAGGTTGAAAAATATCCAGAATCAGTTTTCGAACCTCACACAAAACTAAATATGGTAGACCTCTAATTTTGTAACGGTAGCACAATACTTGCTACCTGTGTGATCTTGCCACCTAAAAGATCGACTTGAGTATCAATGCAAAATTTTATTACAAAATCAAATGAACATGAATTAAAAGTGATACTATTTCCTTTAATGGGCCAAGGAATTGAATGGAAATGTTAAAAACCTTACTCAAATTATGTCCATGAATACTCAACTGGAATATTTCTTAAAGAAACGCAAACTAATGGATTCTGAAAATTTTATAGCGATCCTTTTCAAAGGCATTTTTATTGCTTCTGGAGAAAGGTTATCTGTGTTTTCATTACTCTTATAAGAATGGGTAAGGATCACTGGAATTTTTTTTTTTTCACAAAGAGATCGATCACGAATGAATTTATTATGAGGGACTTTACATCACGAAAATGTAAGAAAGAGAAAGGTTAAACAAGTAGAAAAGTTAAATTCGACTTAGCCGAATCTATGAATACTTCCACAATGTCCTTTTTAAGTTATAGTAAATTTTCTAACGTGAAAAAAATAACATTTTTGTTAAGAAATATTTTATATTGTGTAAAAAAACTTTTTTTTACTAAGTTTTGAAAAAAAAAAATAAAAATTTACTAAGTATCTTTTGAGTGTAAATTTTTTTTCAAGTGTATTTTTTTTTAGTGTAAAAATATATTTGAGTGACAAAAATGCGTTGTAAAATATATTTGTGACTTACCAATGTTTTTAAAACATGTTTAACGGGTTTTCAACAGGTGGATTTAAGGTGAAGCGAATCTGAAATTTAAGGTTTTGCTAATAACTTTTGAACGACTGGACCGATTTGGCTGAAATTCAATATGAACCAGCACAGGGCAACGACATATATATATGCCAAGCTTCAGCATCCTCAGATGCTCTTAGAAAATAATCGTATTTTTTATCTCGTAAATTCGCGAAAACCCCTTGCCGAAATTTAAGAGCCTCCGTAAAGTCTTTCAAAAGTTAGCGTGTTTTCAACAGACTGACAGACAGATGGACGAACGGACGAACGGATATCGCTAGATCGTCTTAGAATCGAACGAGTATCATGAATATATATAATTTATGGGGTCTTAGACCAATATTTCGAGGTGTTACAAACGGAATGACAAACTTATATTTACCCTCTATCACTAGAGTGGAGGGTATAAAAACCGGTTATCATTCTATATAAGAAATAATGTTATCATTCCAAATATCAACCAGATCCAGATCCAAATTTGGTACTAGAACCGTTCGTTAAGAAAGTATAAGAGTAATTTCTTAGAAGTTTATCTGTCCGACGTCTAACATAGGACAAAGTTCAGTTGACCATGTCCTGCATTTTAGTATCCATGACATGATCGACTTTTACGGAGTCTACATAGAAATATTATGGTTGCCCTTTAGGTATGTGAATCCAAGGGAAGCATGCCCAATATAGCGTTCTTGTCTCAGTAGGTTAAAGAATAAAAAAATAGAAAAAATAAAGGTATAAGTACCAATTATTATCTCATAGAAGAGCCATAGAGACATAGATGTCTATCAACCCCTAAATAAATAATTCAAAATAAAAGCTTTTATCCAATATTAAAGTTAAATGAATCAATGGTAGCCAAAAATAAAAGTTTGTTTCTCTGTAGCCCCACGTTGGGCGCCAAAAAATCTGTAACGTTCCTTTCAACAGGCTTTGTTTGTTTGTAGAAATTACGATTACTTTCGCAAGAAAACTTGAATGCTTCTGAAGCTTGGCATATATATTAATAATATACCTGGTAAGGTTGGTATAAAATCAAACTTCAGTAAAAGAAGTCCATTGGTCAAGAAGTTATAAACAAATCCATGAATTTTTGATAAATTTTATATTCAAACAACGACTTGAAAAACACACACAGAGGTAAGTCACAAAAATATTTTGCACAGTATTTTGGTGACTGCAAAAAATTAATACACTCACAAAAAAAAGGTTTACACTCAAAAAAAAAAAAATGCTGAAAAAAGTTTTAAATCTTAATAAAATTTTTTAATCAAAATTTCTAAAAAATTTTTACATGAAAAATTTCAATCACTTTTAAGAATATCTAATGTTTTGGAGGACATTTTGGCTTCTGTCAAACCGAGTGTTCTTGTTTAGTTGTATTTTTAGTGAATTTTGACTATTTTTAAAAGATTTATAAAAATTGCTTTAAAATAAATAAACTTTTTTTCCAATACCTTTCCTATAACTTATCTCCCAATTACCTTTAGCTATCACTTAAACAACAATCTTTTTTACATTAAATTTTAAACGAGAATAGATTGGCTTTTTTAACTTTACAGACCCTATCATATATTTAAAATTACCACACGCAGTTTTGTGTCTTTTAAAAGCTAACTGAAAATTTAATTTTATGTCAAAAAACATTTCAGATAAATCTTTATGATAACCGTTAAGATATGAAAAATTAATAAAGCCAGACAAAAAAAAAACAAAAAGGCATACAAATAATTGCAAAAATATTGATAAATAAAAAATTGGCCATAGTCTTAATGCATCTTATACGCACAGCACGCATTTTATGGCATTTTCTAAGTAAACATTTTATACATTATGATTGGAAAACCAAAAAAAAAACTCATATTCAAGTAATTTCATGCATCAACACATAGTCGTAGAAGTGGAAGAGTAACCAAGCGAACATTTTTTTTGTTAAAAGATAAAGCATACTTTATACTAGTGGTCGAAATGAAGCTTAGAAGCAGTTTAATAAAGTTTTTTCGACTTATTTCACACAATTCTGATGAAAAATTACACCGCTCAACACTCACGTCCAGATTTTTAGTTATTCACGGTTGAAAATGCGAAAAATGACGATTTTTGCATTATTTGAAAGCCTGCACAGCAGCCATTCAGTGGAATACAAATTTGGTATAAAGCGCAAAAGTATAATTTGCCTATGGTCTCCAACATAGAACACAATTTTTTTTAAATTATTACGTTTGGTTGGACTTAACTTAAGTTTTAAAATGATACTGTTAAAATTACCATTTTTGTAAAATTTATCTTAGTTTTTGGATATTTATTTTTCAAAAAAAAACTCCAAAAAAGTAAATATTTTACAAAATTAAGCTTTCTGTGTTATTTTTTGTATAAACCGAAAGATATCTTGAATGGGGTTAAAAGTCTATAAGAAAGAATGAACTTTTGCCTAAATTTTGAGCTCATCGCAGTAAAGATTGATTATCTGGTTTTTGTTTTAGAGCCTTTTAA
The DNA here is from genome assembly GCA_963921195.1 of Pegoplata infirma. Taxonomy (NCBI): domain Eukaryota; kingdom Metazoa; phylum Arthropoda; class Insecta; order Diptera; family Anthomyiidae; genus Pegoplata; species Pegoplata infirma. The sequence goes on from OY992538.1 coordinate 217,329,384, forward strand.
AAATGGTGCTTTTTCTAATTTTTTTAACAGTGTTTTTTTTTTAAATGCATGTTTGGCCAATAATAATGCAACAACTTAAAATTTTTTTGATCATATTTTTGAGATCATAGTTAAATTCTACTCTCACGCTTTATACCAGATTTTTACTCCACCCATCGGCTGCTGTTCAGACTTTCAAAAAAGTCAAAAATCGCGTTTTTCGCATTTCAACCGCGAATAATTAAAATTCTAGACGTGATGGAAAAATTTGGAGCACGGATTTGGAATCAGCGAGTCAAAACCTTTAAAAATTTTATATGAAACTTCAAACCGGAGCCAAAAACTTTCGATTTGTTAAGCGGTGTTATTTAATAGTAAGTGATTATTGGCAATTTTACTTTTTTTTTAGCATTTTGCACTTTTCGCACGAACTTTTAATCTTTGAAAACATCTAGTGAAATTTGAAGCAGAAAATTTTTATGGAACATTTTAACCCTTTAAAAGCACATTTTATTAGTGATTTCTGAGGATATTTGAAAAAGAACCCAAATGAATCCTAAAATGAGAGATAGAAAGTTAATATGTTTAGTAAAAGAAGAACTCGATCTAAGTTTTCAAAACCATTGTGCGGTTTCGATCTGCTGTTGGTAAACTTTAACTTTTTGTCCCATCCAAGATACAAAATCGTGTAATTGCTCCAATGCTCTTTCAAATTTTCAACCAAAAATTTTTGCTGGTTTAATTTTTAAAATTTTTAGTAATTAATTAAACCACATGTTGTTTAGACATTGCTGAGGTCTTTGGGTTTCACTCATATTTAGTTAGACACTCGTATCATAATAGCCAAAAAAACAATTTTTGTAAAAACCAAATAACAAAAAAGTCCAAATGTAATTAAAAATTAATTCATTCACTCACTCACTCTTTCTTGCCACTCACTCACTTATTGTTATTCATTTAGAATCTCAAGAGTTCTATACAATTTTCTATTAATGTTCCTATGAAATTTTGTGCCAAGGCTAATTTTTACAGAACATATACAGTGGCCGACAAATGTCTACGTACGACTACTTATATAGTAGATATAATTCGTTAACGACAAAATTTACAGTTATTATTATCAAACAAGTATTTTTGTAAAAAGTACTGACTAGGTAATGTATCAAGCTTTAGTTTAAGCTTAACGGCGTCCAGATTGAGTTAATATTAAATGTGCTACAAGGCACAGTGGGTTGAAATGTACCAAAAGTGAGGATTAATTCAAAAGCTGAACTTTATCGTACACATTCGTGTTTGGTGTGGGTGAAAGGTAATTAAATTCTACATCACTATTTTCCAAAAACTTTTGTTTTGAGTAAATTTCTCTGTTGACTGTGAGCGGTCAATGTCAAAAATTTTTTTAAAATTTTGCGTGTCGTGCCTTAAAGAGAACATTGAGATATTTCGAGTGCTATTAATTCTTATTAAGCGTTCTAAAAGTAAATATATTAAAATGGAATCATCAACTTCAGGTATTTAGCTACATAATTACATAAAGATTTTTTAGATAAATGTTTTGCAAATATTTTTAATATTTTTTTTTTTAAAGTGCTTCATATTTGGGATATTTTCGATATATACACAACAAGTTTCTTATCGCGATCCAGCAAATTTTATTAAATTATATTTTAATATAGTATATTAGCTTATATATTCCATACCAAACTTTTGCAGAGACGCCGCGTTTTTTTACTTATTTAAGTTTTTGTGAAAAAACTCCACTTGTTAAAAAAAACGGATGAAAAAAGATTTGAACAAGGGCATTATGGGAGCCTTCCTAAGTTAGAGGAGATCGGTGTGCGTATGTTGAAAAAAAAGTTGGGGGCAAAAAATAATGTAAGTTGATCTTACATTTTACCCTCTAGGAGCCAGCACGGAGCGGTAGGTACTGATTCCATAAAAATAAAAAAAAAGCTTTATGGGGACCACATTTTACATGGTACATTTTAAAAAAATGTTTGGGTTAAAAAAATATTGGAAGTCGGTCACACATTTGCCCTCTCTAGGGGCACCCTGGGGGCAGTTAGAGCTGTATGACCAGATTTTATAAAAATTACAATTTGTATGGGAGCCCCAATATCGAGTGGAGATACAGTATAAGTATGTTCCGATAAAATGTTGGGGGGTAAAAATTAAAAGGGGTTGGTCTTAGTGGATACCACTTTAAGACGCACCATGGGAGCGGTATGAGCTAATTTAATAAAACTAATTTATAAAAAATAAAAAAATAAATTGTATGAGGACCACCTTAAGGGTTAAAGATAGAGGGTAGGTAAATTCTAAGAAAATGTTGGGGTTGAAAAAATATAGCGGGTCGGTCTCACATTTGCATCTCTAGGGGCACCCTTGGAGCAGTTAGAGCTGTAGGAGCAGATTTTATTTACCGAATGGAGATACGGTATAAAAATGTTCCGAAAAAATGTTGGGGGGTAAAAATTAATGGGGGTTGATTAATAAGCTAAGACGCACCATGGTAGCGGTACGGCTGATTTCATAAAAAACAATTGGAAAAGTTAAATTCGACTTGCCCGAATCTATGAATAGCCTCCACAATGCCATTTTTAAGTTATAGTAAATTAACATTTTAATTAGAAATATTTTATTTTGTGCAAAAAAACTTTTTTTAATATTTTTTGAAAAAAATAATAATAATTTACAAAAATTTTTTTTAGTGTAAAATTTTTTTTGAGTGTAAAATTTTTTTCGGGTGTTTTTTTTTAGTGTAAAAATAGCGTGTTTTTTATCTCGTGAATTCACGAAAGCCTCTTGAAGAAATTCAGTCTTTTGCTCATAACTTTTGAACCACTGGACCGATTTCGCTGGATTGCAATACCAACCTGGCCAGGTAAATGCCCAACATATATGCCAAGCTTTATAAGTCTCTGTAAAGTCTTTCAAAAGTAAGCGTGTTTTCTACAGACGGACAGACAGACGGACGGACGGACATCGTTAGATCGACTTAGAATCGATCCAGGATCACGAACATATGGGGCATTCCATGTGAAATCGGACACTTTGAAAAACTTTTTTTTTTAGATTTTCCCAATTTGTTTACAGTTTTTAGTACCCTTCGAAAGCTCCTTCGTGGTAAATTTTCAGATTTTTTTGATGACCCGTTCAAAAGATATCGAATTTTTAAAAATTGGTAGTTTGTTCCTTTACTTAAACTTCTTTTATTCATAACTTCTTCAATAATGGTCCAAATTTCAAATTTTTTTTTTCAAAATTTTTGTTTTTTTACGTACTTTCTAAAAAAAAATCGCACAAAATTCTTAAAAGCGCTCTAGTATGCGATTTTTAAGTTTTAAAATTTAAATCTCATTTTTGAAAATGTTTGTACTCTTCGATTTTTTTGAAATTTTTTTGTGTAAAACTTCTATCAATTCTACAAATTTTTTGCCCTGGAAGATTGTGGGATATTGATTATTACTATTTTTTAAAATTTTTTGAAAAAATTGTATTGTAATTTTCAAATCTTAAAATCATTTCTACTGCTCCAATGGTGCGTCATAGAGGGGTCCTTTATAAGACCGACCCCCATTAATTTTTACGTCTTAACATTTCTTTGGAACAAACTAATACCCTATCTCCAAATTCTAAGGGGGCTCCCACACAAAACGACATTTTTTAAAATTTGTTCCAACCGCTCTAACTGCCCTAATAGTGCCCTTAGAGCAAAAAAATGTATGACCGACCCACAATATTTTTTTAGTCCAAACATTTTCTCTGAACACACCTACCCTCTATCTTTAACTGTTAAGGCGGTCCCCATACAATTTTTTTTATTTTTTGTAAATTTGTTTTATTTAATCAGCTTCTACCGGTCCAATGGTGCGTCCAAGAGGGGTCATTAGTGAGACCAACTCCCATTTATTTTTACCTTACAACATTTTTTCAAAACATACCTACGCCCTATCTCCACTCCCTAAGTAGGGTCCCATACAAAATTACATTTTTATAAAATTTGTTCCAACTGTTATTTGTATGGGAGCCTACTTAGGGAGTGGAGATAGGGCGTAGGTATGTTTTGAAAAAATGTTGTAGGGTAAAAATAAATGGGGGTCGGTCTCACTAATGACCCCTCTCGGTCGCACCGTTGGACCGGTAGAAGCTGATTAAATAACACAAATTTACAAAAAATAAAAAAAATTGTATGGGGACCGCCTTAACAGTTAAAAATAGAGGGTAGGTGTGTTCAGAGAAAATGTTTGGACTAAAAAAATATTGTGGGTCGGTCATACATTTTGTTGCTCTAAGGGCACTATTAGGGCAGTTAGAGCGGTTGGAACAAATTTTAAAAAATGTCGTTTTGTGTGGGAGCCCCCTTAGAAATTGGAGATAGGGTATTAGTTTGTTCCAAAGAAATGTTAAGACGTAAAAATTAATGGGGGTCGGTCTTATAAAGGACCCCTCTATGACGCACCATTGGAGCAGTAGAAATGATTTTAAGATTTGAAAATTACAATACAATTTTTTCAAAAAATTTTAAAAAATAGTAATAATCGTTATCCCACAATCTTCCAGGGCAAAAAATTTGTAGAATTGATAGAAGTTTTACACAAAAAAATTTCAAAAAAATTGAAGAGTACAAACATTTTCAAAAATGAGATTTAAATTTTAAAACTTAAAAATCGCATACTAGAGCGCTTTTAAGAATTTTGTGGGATTTTTTTTTAGAAAGTAAGTACGTAAAAAAACAAAAATTTTGAAAAAAAAAATTTGAAATTTGGACCATTATTGAAGAAGTTATGATTAAAAGAAGTTTGAGTAAAGGAACAAACTACCAATTTTTAAAAATTCGATATCTTTTGAACGGGCCATCAAAAAAATCAGAAAATTTACCAAGAAGGAGCTTTCGAAGGGTACTAAAAACTGTAAACAAATTGGGAAAATCTAAAAAAAAAGTTTTTCAAAGTGTCCGATTTCACATGGAATGCCCCATATATACTTTATGGGGTCCTAGACCAATATTTCGAAGTGTCACACACGGAATACCAAACTTATATATACCTTCTATCACTAGAGTGGGGTAGGTTAGGTTAGGGGTGCGGAACTCAAAATTTTGAACTCCTCGCATAGACCGGCTGGTCCATAGCAATACCACATGTTCCTTCAGCGACGAGGATAAAATGCGTTAGTCCATGTTGCAAACAATTTAACGGACATAAGGTCCATAATTGCGATTTCTTTCAGATTCTCTAGTTCTGCTTTGCCTAAAATCTGTTTGCGATGCCTGGCCAATGCGGGGCATTTGCACAGGATATGTTCAACTGTTTCATCCGTATTCGGTTCATCACAGCTTCTACAATTGGAATCAGAGATGAGTCCAATTGTTCTTGCGTGTAAAGCAACGAAGTAAGACATTCCCTTCTGTTAAGAGAAAGTAGGTAGCGAGTTCAAGAGTGGAGGCTATACAAATATCTCTTGGGGCACCCATGGAGAAGTTAGATCGGTAAGAGCCAATTTTTATAAAAAGCCTATATTTTTTTTTTTAATAAAAAAATATTTACTTTAACTATTTTTTTTGGTAAAACATTTTTTTTTTACGAAATAATGTATAGTTAGTCTAAAAAAAATATATATTAGGGCGGGTCGATTTTTTTTGTCAAAAATCGTATAGCAAAAACATAATCTACAAGAAATTCTAAGAACATTTCCCAAAGAAACCATGTTTCTAAAATCAAACCCTATACCGCGCCTAACGACATGAAGATTTGTCCGTCAGTCCTTTTTTTCATAACCAAAACATAGAACTTGACTCTTTTTTGGTGTTTGTGTTAATTTTTGGGCTTTGGTGTGCTCTGAGTAGGGCTGTCAATCCCGAAATCCCGAATCCCGAAATCCCGGGATTTTTGTCATTAAATGAATCCCGAATCCCGGGATTTTCAAGCTCAAATCCCGGGATTTTTGAAATATTAAAAATGTATGAGAATTTATTTTTAAAAATACAACTTTGTTCAATTATTGTTACATTTACGTCAACAAATTAAAACAAAAACTTTTTCTGAATTTTCAACGTAGATGACCACGAATTTTGCTGAGCTGAGAATTTTACCCAGGCTTGCTGAATACTAGTCCAACGCACTAACCATTAAGCCACAGTCACGGAGCCCTTTGACCAAAGTTTGCAGGTTTTGGCGAAAATTTTTTAAAAACCAAAACTTTGATCGAAGGGCGCCACGGATAAATTTAATCCGATTTCCTCAAATTTGTACCACATAAGTTTTATACGGCGTTCACACTTGCTGTTTTGAAGTGTTCAAGAGTGAGATGTTTAAAAAAGTCTTTGTTCTGTGTCCATTACGTTTTTATTCTGCTACTGGTGTTTTGTTGAACAACTTGTTTAAGGTCGCTAGTGTGAACTCCATATTAGGTCTAGGAGAATAAAAATTTTCCGGGACGTTTAAAATTGGAAGAAATGCTTTTTTTATACAAAAAAATGCAAGTCTAATGTATTATATTATTACATTTCCCCTTAAAATGTTTTTATTATTTTAAAATTTCTTTTAATTAGTTTTAAAATTATACAGTACAACAACTAAAATCGGAATGGGATGAAACCAAAAGCAAATAAAAGTTGTCATTTTCCATAACAAATCAAGTTTTTTTTAGCTCATTGCTAAATATTTAATATTAATAATTACTTAAAAACTGCATAAGTGGCGTGTACTTAATTTTTTAATTGCATTTAAATAACAATAAGAATAATTAGAAATCATTTTTTTTATAATTTCGTTGTAGCGAAATCGACCCAAGGGTTTTTGTGGGAATCAAACCCACGACTCCCTGCTTAATAGGCTAGCACGCTATCAACTAACACCCAGTATCCCCTTAATATGCACAATAAAATTGAACATATAGTCTACTATTTTTTTACTTTTATAATCAAAGAAATTTAATCTCCAAAAATCCCGAAATCCCGAAAAATCCCGGAATCCCGAAAAATCCCGGGATCCCGAAAAATCCCGTGATCCCGAAAAATCCCGGGATCCCGGGATTTCGATTTTCAAATCCCGAATCCCGGGATTTTAAAAAACCGATCCCGTTTGACAGCCCTAGCTCTGAGATATGTAGTAAAATTTTATTGGCAACATTTTTGTAGAACATTTCATCCCCACCCTCCCCCTCTTTCGGGGTGTTTTTTGCGATTTGTTAGAATAGAGCCAAAAAATACCGTTATGAGAGGGAGTTAGAGGGTTAATATGTTTCACAAAAATATTTGCCATAATATTTTCTACAAAGTTGCTGAACATACCCTACACCTCAGATTTAAAGAAAACATAGTTTTATATACCGATATGCTGCAAGACCATATCCAGCGGCAATGTTTTACTAATTGCCGCTGGATATAATTCGAACAATTTTTGAGATTATGAGCGGCAAGTATATTAGACATAATCCTTGAAATGGAGAAATAAATAATTAGATTGATTTGTAATGAAAACGCCACAGACGAAAAATTATAATAAGAAATTTTTAACAATAAATCGCTGGCTTTATCGTTAATCCACGATAATTTTACTCCATTATTCATTTTATATTGGGCTGCAGTATATTAACATGTAGCGTGGTACTCTGAAAGTAAGTGCAGGAGTTGTGGGTTCGATTCCCTCCAGAGCCTTTGTTTGTTAATTACAAAGGGAAGCTGGTTCAGCGGATTTTTCTTAGTAAATAAAAGTATGTAATTGAGGATCATAATGATATTTAGTCAAAAAAAAAAAAACACATAGATACTTTTGTGGGATGAAATTGGAGAGTTGCATATCGGAGAGGAAAAAAGCTGTGTTCGATAAAAATTTTTGATAACTGAATATTTTTTTTTACATCAGTATTTGATTTATTTTGAGTAAATTTTTTTTTTTTAATTTTTGTAAATAAAAAAATTTTTGAGTGTAATTTTTTTTTGAGTGTAATATTTTTTTTTTAGTTTTTTTGAGTGACAAAAATAGTTTATAAAATATTTTTTTTTTTGCTTACCATTCCTTTTCAAAGTGTGTTAAGCTTTTTTTTCAACTCGGGAGTTCGGGTTAAAACCCATCTGAAATTCCCCATTATGCTAATAACTTATGAACCACTGAACAGATTTCGCTGAAATTTAGTATAAATCTGACCTGAAGTATAACAAATATATACGCCACGCTTCAGCAGCTTGCCGTATATATTTTTCATTCTTCCGCTAACATTTGAAAGTTAGCGTGTTACACAGACAGAAAGACAGACGGACGGACGGATTTTTATGTCGTTAGGCGCGGTATAGGGTTTGATTTTAGACCAATGGTTTCTTTGGGAAAGTTTCTTAGAATTTCTTGTAGATTTTGTTTTTGCTATACGATTTTTCAGTTTTTTTCGATCCATACAAATCGACCCGCCCTAATATATATATATTAATAATAAAGGGCTTTTCTGAATTAATACCCAGTTTTTATATGTTTCAACCCACTGGACGAGGGTCGAAATGGATACTGAAATTAAAGAAAAACTTTTTGGAAAAGTTGGAAACATGAGTTGATAACTGAATTTAAACTATTGGACTATTTTGTAAACTTCCAGTGTTTAAACTTGGAAAAAATCGACTTTTAATTTATTAAAAAGGTCTTTAATAATTTCCATTTTTACCCTCGCAGCACATTTAATATTTACTCAATCTGGACGCCATTAAGCTTAAATTTAAGCTTGTTAAACTACACTGTGACACAATTGAAGGGTCATTTCTTAGGGCCTCAACCAAACCAAGACAGTTTGAAAGTACTTGTGTGTAGTAGTTAAACCCCCAATGGGTTTTGCTCTGTAACGTCTCAAATTTTTTTTATAGCCCACTAAATCTTTCATTTTTTTTCAAAAGGCGTTTGAAAAAAGTCGAAAAAAATAATGTAACTGTTCTTTTGAGCTTAAAATAGTGTTTGGATGTCTTCAATAGAATTTGATGGGGAATTTTTTTCTAGAATGTATTAACCCTTTATCTGCCGTATTTATTGGTCATTTAAGTAATTTTCTTAAGAAATGGTTCAAAAGTCTACTAAAGCTTGCGTTTAAAGGGTTAAAATGTTTTACGAATATACTCTGCGTCAAATTTCACTAGGGGTTACTGAAGGCAGAAAGTTCGACTGATATAAGAAAAATGCAGAAAAAAGATAAATTGTGAAGTATCATTCATTTTTTTATATTTTTTCCAGAAATTGTATGCATTTGTTACTAACAAATATGGGAAAAAATATAAAAAATTAATGATGATTTACAATTAACCTTTTTTATGCATTTTTCGTATACCGGTCGAACTTTCTATCTTCAGTAACCGCCAGTGAAGTTTGATGCTGAAAATAATCGTAGAACATTTTAATCCTTTAAACGCACGTCTTAGTAGGTTTCTGAGCCATTTCTTAAAATAATGGCGTAAATGACCCATTCTGCGTACTCTAGAAAAATGTTCCCCATAAAATTCTATTGAAGACATCCAAACACTATTTTAAGTTCAAAAAATCATTAACATTAGTATTTTCGACTTTTTTCCAACACGTTTTAAAAAAAAACTGAAAAATTCAGTGGGCTATAAAAAAAATTTGAGACGTTACAGAGCTAAACCCTTTGGGTTTTTACTACTACACATAAGTTCTTTCAAACTGTCTTGGTTTGGTTGAGGCCCTTAATGTGCTGCTGCACTGTGTTATCTAGACAGACCTTTCTACAAAAATACTTGTTTAGTATTTTTAAATTTGTCGTTAACGAATTACATCTTCTATGTAGTCGTACGTAGACATTTGTCGGTCACTGTACAGTATTTTGTTCATAAATATGATTGCAGTTTATAGTTTTTTTATTTTATTTTGTTTGTCCTCCTTTTCTACCACTCATCATAAACAGCATGTGGCAAAATGTCGTAAATGGTTTAACTACTTGACTTTACTATCTTATGTCTATCTCTGTATGTCTCTACATAGTACTTCTATCTATCTACCTGTTATATAAACTAAAGAACCTCTTGTAAAGTTGTTAATATTAGTTTGATACATGTAGAGAATTAGGGTGGCAGATAATTAAGGAAGTAACAATGTTCTAGTGTAGTCCTGAAGAAGACTTAAAATTTTGTAAAGATTTTTTTATGTAAATTTTAAAGTAAAGTCCCGGAGATGTCAAAAGTATGAAATTTTTGGAAATTTTTTGTAATTTTAAATTTTTAGTCTAACAAATTCTTGATTTTTTTTCCATTTCCCAAAACTGGCACCCTAATTGTATGTAGCATGCGTTTATTTGTTCTTGTCTAAATATGTTGTTAAACATCATGTGGTTATTTTGAAATGTATATAATTTTGCCTACAGCAAACAGTTTTGTTGGTTTAATTTATTGAAGAATTTCTTTCTAATTTTTATTTTCTGCACACTCACCTTGAGGCCAATTAACAGTTCTAACAGTGTTTTTTCCTTTTTTGTTCAATTGCTAACAAGTGAACATGTATTTAAAGGAAGTGTTTAAAATTTCAATGCAGTATAAAAAAAGGGGGGAATAGGTTGAACTTCTTATTGCATCGATTTCTCAAATCTGACCTTTCAAAAATAAAATAATTAAAATTTTAGTTTTGAGGTCAAGTCGACTTTGCAACATGTAGACATATAAACCTGATATACCTACATCTGCGAACAATATATATAATTTATCTTTAGCGATAGTGGTGATAAGCTGCAATTCTCATTGAGTTGATAAAACTTTTAACTTGATGGTGGGAGGATGTAGTGAAATTCCCTCCACCCAAATCGATTTCGAAAAAATGAATAAAATAAGAAAAAAAGAAAGAGAAAAAAAGAAAGGAAGAGAACAAAAAAGAAGAAGAAAAGAAAGGACAAAAGAAGAAAAGAAGAGGAAAACAAAGAAAAACTAATTTTACAGTGGACTGTTTTAAATATTTGTTTGTTGGTTAGTTGATGATCGTGATCCTACTACTATGGTACAATTTTGTCTTCTAATTCCCAATGGGAGTCGAATATGTATTAATATTTTAGTTTGATCATTAACGATTTATCATTAAAAACCTATTGCTACTTGTAGTATAGGGTTTTTATTTTTGCTAAACAGTCTTGACAATGGAATCATACAAATTCCGAAAAACGTGTCGATTAAGTCTTGCAAAAAATGACCAACATAAATAAAATTAAAACAGAGAAATAATTTTCTTGAAAATTATTCTATGAAAATATCATAGTTTTAATTAGTAAAGGAGATAATGACCTCGAGCTAGAATAAACCTACTTAAAATATAAAATTTTAAAGGTCGAATAAAACAATTTTTTTTTTTTAATAAAAATTATTCATTACTGGTAAAAAATTTTTGGAATATATAGAAGGTTTCCACAAAAAAAATTGGAGTTGGGGGAATCCTTGTCCCTTTTGGTGTATGTTTACAAGCTAATTTTTTTCTGCTTTGTGCACTAAAGTTGTATAATTTTATATTTATTTAAATTATTTTCTTCACGCCCTCAAAAGGAGCTGGGCCGAAAAGCCGAAATTTTTTAATACCCTCGGTCCAAGCGCAGGACTTTAAACTTCTGCAAAAATAAAAATGTTTCATATGTTAAAAAAAAAAAAAACTCTAAAAAATTTATGTTTTTCAGAAGTTATTTTAGTTCTTCAAGGGGCAAAATTACCCCCCCCCCCCCTTCCGATTTTTATAATTTCCGAATTAAGCTGCCTTGGACCATAAGACGTATTTGTGCCAAACTTGAGGGGTCTAGCTATTTTGTTTTGGACTGTAACTACAGACAGACGCACAGTGGGAAAAATTGCCAATCTAGCGGGAAATAATTCAAAATATAACTAACAGATTTTAAAAAAGTTATAATGCGATTTTAAAGTGGGATAGTGACTGCGTTTTTATCCGTTAAGAACTTAAAGTTTAGTTAACCCATTAGGGAATTACACACTGTCAAATGTTGACAATTTATTGGGCTCTCACAGTTAGTTGTTTATAATAGTAAACTTGTCATCGCCGTGTATCGGAAGGGGTAAGCCGTTACCTACCAAGTGTTTGATTTCTTTTAAAGGGTGCTATTAGGTATATTATGTATAAATTTCCATACGTTATCTGTTTTGCGAAGGCTCCCCCGTAACGAATTACATAAACAACGTTTTTTTTTAACTTGTTTAAATTCTTATGAAGCTACAAAAAAAACGCTGCCAGATGCTGCTTAATCTTTAATTATAGATTTTTCTACATATAATGAAGTATTACTATTCAAAAAATTAGCTGCGTAGGCCTGCGTAGCGATTTTTTAAAATTATTTTTGTAATTTTGGTCTTTCAAAAATTATAATTCTAAACCTAGGCAGCGATGAACGCGACTCACGTATATGTTGAGAATCGCGAAGAATTGTTAGTAATTTGTTTTTAACATAGTAGAGCGTCGAAATCTTGAAAAAAGTTCGTGCTGAATTAAAAGTATTTTTGATTTTATGATTTTTAAATAACCGATTTAAGTCGCATTCAGTTGGTGAAAAAATTCTTAATAAAAATATTGTTATAAATAATTATAAATTTAATACTATCATTTGAATTGGTTATTAAACTCTTTGGTTTTTTTAAATTTGTTTGACATGTCATTTCAACGGAGAGAGATATTTGAAGTTTGGCGTAAATGCGACAGTGCTTCTGATCGGAACTCAACAGTTATCAATTATATCTTGTCCAAACTTGGAAATAACATCTGCAACGAGAATGATAGCTATAAAAAACTAACTGTTAGTGTGAGAGATTTATGTAGTAAATTCAAATGTAGATGGCCCAGTGTTTCTCGCAATTTATATAGTTTTGAAAATCATTACAATATATGGTTGAATGAAAATATAGATTTTCTAGTAGAAGACGAAGAACCAGTACCGTCACAACCTCGAGGGCCTCCTTTGAAGAAACGACAAAAAAATCCAAGAGGAGTCGTGTTTCGGATCTTGTACAAAATAACATCAAGGAATAATTATTGGTCGCTACGAAAGTAAGTCTGTACAAATCTGGAAAGAGAGGTGCAGCCCAATTATTAGATGAAATTAAAAAAAACACCAAAAAGGGCTACAAAGATGAAAAAAGCCGTATTTTACCCCTCTGAAGCAATGGCAATGGCACTATACATTGACAAAAGGTCAACTTAAAATTCGTATATGCTTATGCAATCAGGTGCTAAGACTCCTATTTTAGTTATATGCTGGATGTAGGGTATATGTCCAAATGTTATCAGATTTCACTTACAATATTTGATAACCCCATTTACTTTTCAAAAAGTATAAAATTCTTATTTTAAACATAATTTTCCACAGCTAATAGGTACAAAAAAAAAATACTCCTGAGGTAGTCGTATATAACACCTTTTGGGGCACCCTGTATTGAAAAACAGTTTCTTATTATTCATTATACAAAAAGCTCATATCCTTAGCTATAAAATCTCCAAGTATTGTTATCGGATCAGACCAATAGTTTAGAAGATATGATTTTTTTCCTGCCAGATTGCTGTTTTTTCCCACTGTGAGACGGAAGGACAGACGGACGATCACTGCTAAAATGCTTTAGAGTCGATCACTAATCAATAATATATGGGGCATTCCATGTGAAATCGGACACTTTGAAAAACTTTTTTTTTAGATTTTCCCAATTTGTTTACAGTTTTTAGTACCCTTCGAAAACTCCTTTGTGGTAAATTTTCAGATTTTTTTGATGACCCGTTCAAAAGATATCGAATTTTGAAAAATTGGTAGTTTGCTCCTTTACTTAAACTTCTTTTAATCATAACTTCTTCAATATTGGTCCAAATTTCAAATTTATTTTTTTAAAAAATTTTGTTTTATATGTACTTTTTTAAAAAAAATCCCAAAAAATTCTTAAAGGCGCTCTAGTATGCGTTTTTTAAGTTTTAAAATTGAAATCTCATTTTTGAAAATGATTGTACTCTTTGATTTTATTGAAATTTTTTTGTGTAAAACCTCTATCGATTCTACAAATTTCTTGCCCAGGAGGATCGTGGAATAACCATTATTACTATTTTTTAAATTTTTTGAAAAAAATTTTATTGTAATTTTACAATCTTAAAATCATTTCTACTGCTCAATGGTGCGTCATAGAGGGGTCATTTATACGACCGACTCCCATTAATTTTTACGTCTTAACATTTCTTTGGAACAAACTAATACCCTATCTCCAATTTCTAAAGGGGTCCCACACAAAACGACATTTTTTAAAATTTGCTCCAACCGCTCAAACTGCCCTAATAGTGCCCTTAGAGAAACAAATAGTATGACCGACCCACAATATTTTTTTAGTCCAAACATTTTTTATGAACACACTTACCCTCTATCTCTAATTGTTAAGGCGGTCCCCATACAACTATTTTTATTTTTTGTAAATTTGTTTTATTTAATCAGCTTCAACCGGTCCAATGGTGCTTCCGAGAGGTGTCATTAGTGAGACCGAGCCCCAATTATTTTTACCCTACAACATTTTTTAAAATATAGCTACGCCCTATCTCCACTCCCTAAGTAGGCTTCCATTCAAAAATCCATTTTTTTTAAATTTGCTCCAACTGTCATTTGTATGGGAATTTTTTAAAAAAATGTTGTAGGGTAAAAGTAATTGGACCGGTAGAATCTGATTAAATAAGACAAATTTACAAAAAATAAAAAAAATTGTATGGGGACCGCCTTAACAATTACAGATAGAGGGTAGGGGTGTTTATAGAAAATTTTTGGACTAAAAGATATTGTGGGTTGGTCATACATTTTGTTGTTCTAAGGGCACTATTAGGGCAGTTAGAGCGGTTGGAGCAAATTTTAAAAAATATCGTTTTGTGTGGGAGCCCCCTTAGAAATTGGAGATAGGGTATTAGTTTGTTCCAAAGAAATGTTAAGGCATAAAAATTAATAGGGGTCGGTCTTATAAATGATCCCTCTTTGACGCACCATTGGAGCAGTAGAAATGATTTTAAGATTGGAAAATTACAATAAAATTTTTTCAAAAAATCCTCCTGGGCAAAAAATTTGTAGAATCGATAGAAGTTTTACACACAAAAATTTTAAAAAAATCGAAGAGTACAAACATTTTCAAATATGAGATTTAAATTTTAAAACTTAAAAATCGCATACTAGAGCGCTTTTAAGAATTTTTTGGGATTTTTTTTTTTAAAGTACGTAAAAAACAAAAATTGAAAAAAAAAAAATTAAAAATTTGGACCATTATTGAAGAAGTTATGAGTAAAAGAAGTTTGAGTAAAGGAACAAACTACCAATTTTAAAAAATTCGATATCTTTTGAACGGGTCAACAAAAAAATCTGAAAATTCACCACGAAGAAGTTTTCGAAGGGTACTAAAATCTAAAAAAAAAAAATTCAAAGTGTCCGATTTGACATGGAATGCCCCATATATGCTTTATGGGATCCTAGACCAATTTTTCGAATTGTTACAAACGAAATGACAAACTTATAGAAGGTATGCTACCACTAGAGTCGAAGGTATAAAAAAAGCTTTTTTTACAAAATTTTTTTTTGCAGATTTTTTTTTGCAAATAATCTTTTTTACATTGTGGATTGTATTAATACATTCGACAATGTTGAATTTAACTTTTTCAGATTCTGAAAGTTTTTCTCTAGGAATACTGTGCCACAGAAATATTTGTAAAGGAAATTTGTTAAAGTTTCTTAACCGAATTTGAAGCAAACTGAATCTTAAGATTGCAACAACCAAAACTTTCGTTACCGAAATTTGTTTGTAACAACTTAACATCTGTTGGTTCATATATATTTCGCCCATCGCAACATAAAGTTTTGGATGTTGCAATCGAATCATTCAGTTGACTCTTAATTCGGCTTTCACAACTAAACTATTTTCTTAGTGCGATGTTTAATAAATTACTAAGTCCTTGTATACCTTTTGCATATTTAAAAAAAAAATGTTATACTAAAAATATACCTATGCAAATCACCACTCCTTTAAATTAATTAATATTCCTTAATGTTTTACATAATAATTGTTTATGCTTAAGAATGCCTTTTTGCTCTTCCTTGCATTAAAAAAAAAACCTATTAAGTTTAGCTAACCCTAGACAAAAGCACCTACGTACCACATACTTAACTTTATTCATTCATAAAAAAAACCTATTTGCATGATGTCTTGCTTGCAACAACAACAACAGTTTGTTACATTAAAAACAAGTGTAATATTCATATTCTTACCACACACATACTACTCGCCTTCAACGAGAATGTGCACTCTCATAATAATTATTTATTTATTTATTTTACTTAAAGGTAAAATGATGAACAACATTCTGAACAAAACCTCCACGAAGAACCACAAGAGGAGGACAAAAACTTACATAAACTATATGAAAACTATCAACATTTTCAACGCCATCATGTCATCTATACATCATTAAGTATTATTATGACTTTAGCTTGACCACCAACATAGATGTTGGTTGGCTGGCTGAAAGAAGGAATATATTAAAACTGACGTACTACATAGAAAAGAAAATATTATTCAAGAAGTAAGTTTTACAAAAAAAAAATAAATGAAAAAAAAAAGAAATAACAAAAAGAGAGGGTAAGAAAATAAACTTTTGTCTTATGGGTTGTAGGAAAGTTTGTAAATTACAATTAAAGCGACTAGCGTGGAAGTGAGAAATAAGCTTGGAAAGGACAAGTGTCCTTTCAGGAGTCCAAGCTTAATCGCTTGGAATCTCGGATGAACGAGTTTATCCTATTAACGTCCATACTAGATAAATACGTCAAATCCGGCTGTATCGGTTTGACAAAATGTTTGGCTTTCCGATGGGCATATGCCGAACATTGACAATGGAAGTGCGATGCCGTATCTTCCTCCTCGTTGAACTGTTGACAAGTGTGGACGTGTTTTAGTTTAACTCCGTGCTATTAATTGAATTACTGAAATTGTTCGTAATAGGTACTTTTGTGATATTTTCATGACCACATCAAGGAAAATGAAAATATGGACACAAATGATACCGGCTTAATTCCAGGCTCTGCCACATCGGCTGGTGCTGGTCCTAGCACTGGTCTTAAGATTGCGACATTGAAGTACAGCCTTGATTCCGGTAGGGTGCTCAGCCCAATATTGGTGGCAAAAGAAAAAGAAACTTAAGCCATCAAAAGTTAGCCACAACCAGAGAAGACTGTGTTTAAAAATAATTAACAGACTACGCAAACTCGATGGAACGAAGCTCTCCGAACGTGAGAGGGCGTCACTATCATTGAAGAACAGGACAAACTTTCGGCAAAGCGCGCATCTGAAAAACAGAGCGCTATTTCGGCCTCGTCATCGAAGTCTGGTAAAGATTTGCGGTTCGCCCGACGAGAACCTTTGCCTAAGCGATCTAAGGTGACCGACAACGATTGGACTCAGTCTTTTAGTGAAGTGGTGAAAGGTAACTTCGTTAGGGCTGTGATCAACAGGGAGAATCACAACGGACTTTAGCGTCTACGTGTATTGACGTAAAATGTCAGCAGCCACTGAACACCATTCAGAAGAAGTTTAGAATATAATTACAGGGGTCTTAATCCCTGTGTCGTTTAATTTTACGAGCAGGGTTTTTATAGTAAGATTACACAGAAGCGGTGGTAAGACTCCTCCTTGCGGAGTAACACGTACTGAAGTCCTTGTCGCCGCTGACCTGCCAAGACCTAATGCCCCTATGTCCTAGCAGCTTTATGACAAATCAGGTCCCCAAATTGTCCTCAGGTTTGACATTGTTGAAGGCAACTTATATGTCAAGAAAGGCAGCCAGAGCATACTCCTTGTATTCCATTAACCTCTTGAGTCCAACAAGAGAGTGTAGTGATGTCTCCACTGAACTGCACTTATTGTTAGCACGCTTAACGGCAGATAGCAGCTCTTAATTTATCGTCATCCTAATGGATGAATATATAATCATCTTTAGAGTGTTCAGGAAAAACGAATCGGTCTGAAGTCCTTTGGTTTCGTGAGTTATGTCTTTCCTATATTTTGATAAAAACCACCCTAGAGCAGGCAATTTTCAGGGATGAAAGACAATCAAGATAGTGCAAGTAGAATTTAAAAAAAAAAAGTCGAAATTGTTTTATGGCCTAACGTTATTTTTAAAACCACCCACCAATTTAAATTTTTGGCTCCCAGCATGGGGCCAAATGTAATTTTCCCAACGTTTAAGGCCGAGATCTTGGCTATTTAACAGGCTGTGGATCGGATAGCGTACCAACAGACATCATTCAGGGATATCTGTGTTTTCACCGAAAACCAAGCGGCTATTAAGTCCCTGGCAGGTGTGACTACCACTTTAAGAATTGTCCAAAAGTAACGAGTGTCTCTTAATAAGATTGCGAGATATTAAAATTTGACCCTTATTTGGGTGCCTGGACATATGGGTATATATGGAAACTGTGTTGCCGATGAATTCGCCAAACAGCGGATGACTCTACTTTCTAATGATATCGATCATACACGTGGCATTCCGCTTAATGTGAATAAGCGGTGGAACGAAATTTCGCTATTTCAGATTGCCAACAACAGATGGCGACGTGAACCCACGCATTTTCAAACGAGGATGCTGTGAACCTCATTTAAGTGCCTCGAAACCAGCATCACAAACTAGTTGCAGCCTTCACGAGGCATAAAAACATCCCAAGAGGCAGTCCATTTTTAGGGATACAAGACAATCAAAGGTAGCTAGCATTTTAAAAATAAGTCGAAATTGTTTTATGGCCTAACGTTATTGTTACAGCCATCCACCAACCAAAACTATATACGATATGCTACAATATAAATTTTTGGCTCCCAGTGTGGGGCCAAATATCTTCCCCCCATTGATAAAAACAACCTAAGAGGGATGTTAGACAATCGAAGGCAGTCCAGGTAGCATTTTAAAAAAAAGTCGAAGTTGTTTTATGGCCTAACGGTATTGTCTCAACCATCCACCAACCAAAACTATATGCGATATGCTACAATATAAATTTTTGGCTCCCAGTGTGGGGCCAAATGTAATTTCCCCCACGTTGGGAGCTAAAAATTGGTATGGAAAGAAAAGATGACAATTTTTTGTTATGTTGACCGAATCTACTGTTCTGATGCTCGTCGGGGAAGAGGGGAAAAACTTTTGCTTCCTCTTTGTAAGCAAGCTACAGTAAACATTGATTTATATACTCACGAATTTAGAAAGAAATAGAAATATTGAAAGTAACTTGAGTGCAAAAAGCAGATTAAATCAGTTGTCAAAATAGTGTTATGACCTGATGTTATTGTCACAACCCTCTGCCAACCAAAACTATTCGTGATGTGCTCAATATAAACTTTGCACCACGTCGGGAGCCAAAAATTTTCGCGAGTATTTTAAAAGAACTGGAAAGTGACTTGAAAGCATTTAAGAAAGTTGTCAAAATCGTGCTATGACCTGATGTTATTGTCACAACCCTCTGCCAACCAAAACTATACGTGATATATAATATTTTTTTCCCCATATAAATTTTCCCCACGTTGGGAGCCAAACATTTATATGAACAATAATAATAAATTGATTTAGTCAATCCAAATTAAGAACTAACCTTTTCTTCTTAACTCATTTTCATGAATTCGGCATTCCGAAAAAGAACCAGTTTTTTTTGTTTTGTTGATTAAATCTAGCGTCTGTCGCCCCAACTATAATTCAAGTCACAAGTAAAAAACTTTTTAGGCATCTTACTGAATATGAATAAGAATAGCAATGAAATACCTATGGAAATGTTAGCAAAGTATTTAAAACTAAAGTTTCCAAGAACTACTTAATGCTAAAATATGCATTAGTTTATATTACAAAGATGCCATAAATGCATAATAAAAAAATAGTAGTAACAAAAAATGTTTTAAAACTTTAAAAAACCTCTTTGAATATTTTTTTGTAATTCAGCATATAAAATTATAAAAAAATTGCACTTATTTTGTTATTTATTCTGATTTTACTATTCCTCTAATTTTAAATATTGACTTCTTTAAACAATTTTTTGTTCATCCCAGATAATGCTTCATTAAGTATTCAAATTTATTTTGTTGTCATTTTTCTTTTTTTGCTTATTTAATGAAAAATAATTTTCATATGCTAATTTTAAATTGTAATCGTTGGTCCAAAAATATAGAAAATTAATTTCAAAAAATTATCTACAAAATAAAATTCTATTGAAATTTTGTATCCAATGACAATTATGTTTGTAATTTTCCCATTTTTTTTTTGAATGGCTGCCCAAAACAATTTATACAATTTACAATTATTTGATTATAAAAATGTTTTCAAACACATACACAAAAGCCAGTAGGCAAACAAGTAACATAAAAGTTATGGCATGTACCGAATTTAAGTTGTACTACACAGGAAAAAATATCAATTACAAGCAAACCTAATGTAGCTTGAATCAAGAAAAATATTGAAATTCGACTTGACTGAAGTCATGAAAACATTTTAAAGATAAATAAATTTAGGTATAAGGACATGTTTTGAATATTTTTATTTTGTTAACGCAAAAATTCTAATTTCAGTTTTGACAAAAATTTTTTTATTTTTAGTGAAAAACTTTTTTTTAAATAATTTTGTGAGCCCCAGCTTGAGCGCCATTAGTCTCAATATTCCGTTAAACAATTTCTGGTTAGCCACAAACGCTATCAGCGAGTCACTTAAGTTCTAGGTGTGTTCGGAGATGTTCTACATTCGAAATCGAATACCAGTTTGGGGGCCATCAGCATGAGAATTATTCTTCAGAAGAATCACATCATTTTTGGTTTGATTCTTCTGAAATAATAACTACTTGTTGTAGTAGATCTCCTGAATTCTATCAAAAGTTAAAGAAGGTTGTCGTCTCCAAATCGGGTCCGGTTACAGGAGAGCGATGAAATTACTTGCAAACTCATCCAATATCTCATTACCCTCGAAATGTCTATGACCAGGGATCAAAAATACGGTAATTTTGTTTCGTCCGGCCTGCTTTCGGAGGGTATCAAAACACTCTATTGTCAGTTTCGATTTAAACTCTCAAGAAGACAGCGCTTGAGATTCGTCCGGACTATTAGAGAAGATTGAAACATGAGTACCATTTACAAATTTTGCAATATTAATTCTAGCGCTCATTAAATATCCTGAATTTCAGCCAGAAAAGCTGTAGGCCAACTAACCATGTGTTCCGAGATCCGCGCGTTTAAACCGTAAACACAAGCTCATACCCCAGAGATCATTTTTGATCCATTAGTATACCGGTCTAGGTTTCTAGTGTCCACATATGTTCAGCCCAATCGGATCTACTCGGAATCATGATCTCAAATTTCCGTCCACAATGAAGGTCAGAGTTTATCCTATGCGGCGGCAAATCTAATTCCCTAACTTCTATTAAAGTAACGATATTGCAGTGACCGCTCAAGTTATAAGGGTAAAAGTAATCGATATTCATCTTAAGCGCAGCAATAGTTGCTTTAGATGTGATGAAAATATCGAGAGGAGTGACATCTAAAATGGCTTCTTGGGCCAAAGTTGGGCAGGTATTCAAGCGCCCGTGATTAGAGAACAATTCAGACGCTGTACCTTGCCTAGTTTTGTCGTAGCATCCCTTTGCATAATTTTCGGCCACCAGATTATGGCAATGTACGTCATAATCGATCTAACAATCATCTTGTAGATCCACATGACCATTTTGGGGCTTAAACCGTACCAAAAAGTGTATTCGCTGACAATAATTTCGCAGTAGCTTTTCTGAAGTACCGACGAAATGCGAATTCCAATTTATTTTCGTAGCTAGGACTACTCCCAGAAATTTAACCTCCTTGGAGGGTTGGATAGAAGTATTTTCTACAGAAATTGTACCTGATTTGAGATTTCTTCTCCTAGAAACCAGAGCTATAATAATTTTGTTAGGGTAAATGCCAAGACCCTGTTCAATGCACCAATTCATGATCAAACGAATAGTGTTGCTAGAGTTACTATAACTTATAAATCGTCCGCATATTCGCCTGATTACCCACATTAGGAAGGACCAAAGCAGTGGCTCTTGGACTCCTTCCTTTTAGTGGTAGTTTTATTGCTTCCGCTTTGTTATTTCAAATCTGTCCCCTTCATGGGCGCCATTTGCTTTTAAATGATAAAAGCCATCCTTTTGGAATTTAACCAACAAAATTTCCGTTGTGTTTAAAAAATCCTGCAGTGGAACCCAGTTGGAAAGTGTGTCACTTAGGAAATTTACATAGTGATTCCTTGTGGAAATGTCTTCAGGTTCTGACAAATCATAGGTTATCTTTGATGACATGTCCTAACATTGTCAACAATGAATGTGTGTTTTAAGAATGTGGACAAAGGCGGAAAGTTATTTCATAATATGAGAAAGATAGTACCGCTCAACAAATCGAAGGTTTTTGGCTCCGGTTTGAAGTTTCATATAAAATTTTTAAAGATTTTGATTCGCTGATTCCAAATCCGTGCTCCAAATTTTTTCATCAAGTCTAGAATTTTAATTATTCGCGGTTGAAAATGCGAATAAAACGATTTTTGCCATTTTTGAAAGCCTGCATGGCAGCCGCTGGGTGGAATAAAAATCTGGTATAAAGCGTGAGAGTAGAATTGAACTATGATCTCAAAAATATGATCAAAAACATTTTAAGTTGTTGCACTATTATTGGCCAAACATGCATTTTAAAAAATACTGTCAAAAAAATTTGAAAAAGCACCATTTTTAAGAGGCTCTAAAACAAAAACCAGATGAGCAATCTTTACTGCGATGAGCTAAAAATTTAGACAAAAGTTCATTCTTTCTTAAGACTTTTAAACCCATTCAAGATATCTTCCGGTTTATACAAAAAATAACACAGAAAGCTTAATTTTGTAAAATATTAATTTTTTTTGGAGTTTTTCTTTGAAAAATATCAAAAAACTAAGGTAAATTTTACAAAAATGGTAATTTTAACAGTATCATTTTAAAAAGCAAGTAAAGCCCAACAAAACGTAATAATTTGAAAAAAATTATGTTCTATGTTGAAGACCATAGACAAATTATACTTTTGCGCTTTATACCAGATTTGTATTCCACTGAATGGCTGCTGTGCAGGCTCTTAAATAATGCAAAAATCGTAATTTTTCGCATTTTCAACTGTGAATAACTAAAAATCTGGACGTGATGGGAAAATTTGGAGAACAGATTTGGAATCAGGAGATTAAAGTCTACTAAAATTAATCATTAGAATTCAAACCGGAAAATGAGTGTTGAGCGGTGTAGTTAATAAAGGAAAATGGATAAAAGTAAAAATTAAAGCAAATTTCGTATGACCTATTTATACATTTCCCCACAGAAGTCTTAGGTGACATGTCTTCAGAAAGTGAACATGCCCTAACTACTGCTGATTTTAAATGAGGACATTTTGAAAATTTATATGAAATTGTCCTCAACTCAGTACATAGAGATGTCTTGAGAATGTCAGCAGTGACTCGAACATGTCACCGCGCCATCACTAAGGATGTCCCAAGGGCTTTGCCAACTGGGGAATTCCTTCTTGTTGACACAGTTCCACCACTGACTCCATTCCGATTTAATAGCCCCACACAGAAAAAAACAGTTCAATTGTGACAGCCGAATTTAAAGCCAACTGCATGGTTTAATTACAACAATCAAAATTCTCGGTTGCGATTACCGAAATTTATTTGAACAGAAGTTAAATTTTCAAAACAAATTTTGGTTATCGCAACCGATATTTTCGGTTGATGTTCTTAAACTATGCAGTTGGCTCCGAAACAATCGTTTTTCATAAAAAAACAATCGTTTTTCATAAAAGAACAATAATTTTTCATAAAAAAACAATCGTTTTTCATAAAAAACAATCGTTTTTCATAAATTGCTAATAAATTATGAAATCATTTTGGTTGTTGTTTTTGTGCTTGCAGTTCTGGGTTTGGAATCGAGCCCCCATATAGGCACCATTTGTTTAAAAATTGTGTCAACCTTTAAAAAAAATAACCAGAAAAACTTCTGGTGAGTTCTTCTAACAAGGGAAGTATCTCAACCCTTATGAACCGATTTGCCTGATATTTAAAATATATATAAAAGAGACGATTTTAGGGTTGTGATGTCTCGGCTTATCGCCCATATCAGTGTTTTAAAAATTCCTCGTCCTATATATTCGATTAGAGTTTTATTCTAGTTCGAGGCCCAAAAATATTTCTATTTATGATATTGTCATAATAGAGTATTTTTAATTTATTGCTTTAAAAAAGTTACTATCTCATAGTATGTCTGTACTGATCAGTTTCATCCCCACTAAAGGAATCTTCAGCAGACTTTAGAGAATCATCGTTGGTCAATCAAACATCAAACCAGACATAATATTTGATATATTTCCCAAGTTATATGAGAAGTACTATTATGAAGGTCCGAAATCTGTTTTCCAACAAAAATAACTCTTTTAAAGCAAAAATTGTATATATTAAATCACCGTCGGTAACTATTAATATATGTGTTGCTGTTATTTTACAATAACAACAGTGCCTAACCAAACAATAGTGTTGGTAGGATAAGTCGTACTAAACTTTGTGTTAAATGTTGTTTTTTTATTTTTAGTACCAAAAGGTACATAAAAATAAAATGTATTTATTCGGCCTTTATATATGTATATATATTCGATTAGAGTTTTATTCTAGTTCGAGGCCCAAAAATATTTCTATTTATGATATTGTCATAATAGAGTATTTTTAATTTATTGCTTTAAAAAAGTTACTATCTCATAGTATGTCTGTACTGATCAGTTTCATCCCCACTAAAGGAATCTTCAGCAGACTTTAGAGAATCATCGTTGGTCAATCAAACATCAAACCAGACATAATATTTGATATATTTCCCAAGTTATATGAGAAGTACTATTATGAAGGTCCGAAATCTGTTTTCCAACAAAAATAACTCTTTTAAAGCAAAAATTGTATATATTAAATCACCGTCGGTAACTATTAATATATGTGTTGCTGTTATTTTACAATAACAACAGTGCCTAACCAAACAATAGTGTTGGTAGGATAAGTCGTACTAAACTTTGTGTTAAATGTTGTTTTTTTATTTTTAGTACCAAAAGGTACATAAAAATAAAATGTATTTATTCGGCCTTTATATATGTATATATATTCGATTAGAGTTTTATTCTAGTTCGAGGCCCAAAAATATTTCTATTTATGATATTGTCATAATAGAGTGTTTTTTAATTTATTGCTTTAAAAAAGTTACTATCTCATAGTATGTCTGTACTGATCAGTTTCATCCCCACTAAAGGAATCTTCAGCAGACTTTAGAGAATCATCGTTGGTCAATCAAACATCAAACCAGACATAATATTTGATATATTTCCCAAGTTATATGAGAAGTACTATTATGAAGGTCCGAAATCTGTTTTCCAACAAAAATAACTCTTTTAAAGCAAAAATTGTATATATTAAATCACCGTCGGTAACTATTAATATATGTGTTGCTGTTATTTTACAATAACAACAGTGCCTAACCAAACAATAGTGTTGGTAGGATAAGTCGTACTAAACTTTGTGTTAAATGTTGTTTTTTTATTTTTAGTACCAAAAGGTACATAAAAATAAAATGTATTTATTCGGCCTTTATATATGTATATATATTCGATTAGAGTTTTATTCTAGTTCGAGGCCCAAAAATATTTCTATTTATGATATTGTCATAATAGAGTATTTTTAATTTATTGCTTTAAAAAAGTTACTATCTCATAGTATGTCTGTACTGATCAGTTTCATCCCCACTAAAGGAATCTTCAGCAGACTTTAGAGAATCATCGTTGGTCAATCAAACATCAAACCAGACATAATATTTGATATATTTCCCAAGTTATATGAGAAGTACTATTATGAAGGTCCGAAATCTGTTTTCCAACAAAAATAACTCTTTTAAAGCAAAAATTGTATATATTAAATCACCGTCGGTAACTATTAATATATGTGTTGCTGTTATTTTACAATAACAACAGTGCCTAACCAAACAATATTGTTGGTAGGATAAGTCGTACTAAACTTTGTGTTAAATGTTGTTTTTTTATTTTTAGTACCAAAAGGTACATAAAAATAAAATGTATTTATTCGGCCTTTATATATGTATATATATTCGATTAGAGTTTTATTCTAGTTCGAGGCCCAAAAATATTTCTATTTATGATATTGTCATAATAGAGTATTTTTAATTTATTGCTTTAAAAAAGTTACTATCTCATAGTATGTCTGTACTGATCAGTTTCATCCCCACTAAAGGAATCTTCAGCATAAATATATCAAATAAATATATCAAATATTATGTCTGGTTTGATGTTTGATTGACCAACGATGATTCTCTAAAGTCTGCTGAAGATTCCTTTAGTGGGGATGAAACTGATCAGTACAGACATACTATGAGATAGTAACTTTTTTAAAGCAATAAATTAAAAATACTCTATTATGACAATATCATAAATAGAAATATTTTTGGGCCTCGAACTAGAATAAAACTCTAATCGAATATATATACATATATAAAGGCCGAATAAATACATTTTATTTTTATGTACCTTTTGGTACTAAAAATAAAAAAACAACATTTAACACAAAGTTTAGTACGACTTATCCTACCAACACTATTGTTTGGTTAGGCACTGTTGTTATTGTAAAATAACAGCAACACATATATTAATAGTTACCGACGGTGATTTAATATATACAATTTTTGCTTTAAAAGAGTTATTTTTGTTGGAAAACAGATTTCGGACCTTCATAATAGTACTTCTCATATAACTTGGGAAATATATCAAATATTATGTCTGGTTTGATGTTTGATTGACCAACGATGATTCTCTAAAGTCTGCTGAAGATTCCTTTAGTGGGGATGAAACTGATCAGTACAGACATACTATGAGATAGTAACTTTTTTAAAGCAATAAATTAAAAATACTCTATTATGACAATATCATAAATAGAAATATTTTTGGGCCTCGAACTAGAATAAAACTCTAATCGAATATATATACATATATAAAGGCCGAATAAATACATTTTATTTTTATGTACCTTTTGGTACTAAAAATAAAAAAACAACATTTAACACAAAGTTTAGTACGACTTATCCTACCAACACTATTGTTTGGTTAGGCACTGTTGTTATTGTAAAATAACAGCAACACATATATTAATAGTTACCGACGGTGATTTAATATATACAATTTTTGCTTTAAAAGAGTTATTTTTGTTGGAAAACAGATTTCGGACCTTCATAATAGTACTTCTCATATAACTTGGGAAATATATCAAATATTATGTCTGGTTTGATGTTTGATTGACCAACGATGATTCTCTAAAGTCTGCTGAAGATTCCTTTAGTGGGGATGAAACTGATCAGTACAGACATACTATGAGATAGTAACTTTTTTAAAGCAATAAATTAAAAATACTCTATTATGACAATATCATAAATAGAAATATTTTTGGGCCTCGAACTAGAATAAAACTCTAATCGAATATATATACATATATAAAGGCCGAATAAATACATTTTATTTTTATGTACCTTTTGGTACTAAAAATAAAAAAACAACATTTAACACAAAGTTTAGTACGACTTATCCTACCAACACTATTGTTTGGTTAGGCACTGTTGTTATTGTAAAATAACAGCAACACATATATTAATAGTTACCGACGGTGATTTAATATATACAATTTTTGCTTTAAAAGAGTTATTTTTGTTGGAAAACAGATTTCGGACCTTCATAATAGTACTTCTCATATAACTTGGGAAATATATCAAATATTATGTCTGGTTTGATGTTTGATTGACCAACGATGATTCTCTAAAGTCTGCTGAAGATTCCTTTAGTGGGGATGAAACTGATCAGTACAGACATACTATGAGATAGTAACTTTTTTAAAGCAATAAATTAAAAATACTCTATTATGACAATATCATAAATAGAAATATTTTTGGGCCTCGAACTAGAATAAAACTCTAATCGAATATATATACATATATAAAGGCCGAATAAATACATTTTATTTTTATGTACCTTTTGGTACTAAAAATAAAAAAACAACATTTAATTCCTCGTCCTCTTATGAAACCATGTGGACCTTCGGGAAATTTCGATAACTATGGAACTAACAGGAATATCGTCTAGACCAAAAGTACGTGTCGACTTAAATTTAATAAAGATTATTTTGTATTCATACGGATATAGTAGGTATATGTCTTCACATAAATACCTCCCAAAATTTACGCATTTTCATGAAAAAAATATGTAACAAAGCCGAATTTTTAGACGAGCATGTCACCGTTGGGTAGGCATTAAAAAAACCTTTCTTCTCATAAACATCATATAGTTTCTTAACCCTGCTGTTAGGTTAAGCCCATTTGGTCCAATTTTTGGATTGTTTCCTTTGTAACTTTTGAAAGGTGATATATACTGGATTAGATTTTTTGCTCTTGGGGTCTTTTTATAAAACAATGTTATTTACAAAAAATCTAGGTTCTGACTTAAACCATGACTGAGAAAAATAAAAAGTTACGTATCTTAGGTTAAGGGACCATTTGGTCCATAGTATATTTTCTCCAGCGATTTCGATAGCCGGAGCCCATGAAACGTCGATTTTAGAAAATAGGATGCACGTATTCAAAGCGGGTATTCCGGCAAATCTTTTAAAATGGTGACGGCCATGTAATGCATTACCATGTAATGCATATAAAAAAAAAACAAAAATATGAATTTTTCCCTATCACTTACCATAGGCATAACTTTTTTGTATTTTTCACTCATTATGTAAAACTTATGCGCTACTTTGAGTCTTATCCCAAACGAAAATCATTAATCCTATCCATATACTTGATTGATTCTTTTTGTTTGGGATGTCACTCAAAGTAATGCATGAGTTTTACATAATGCATGAAAAATAAATATAGTGAATGCCTATGGTAAGCGGTAGGCGAAAATTAATGCACATTTTTAACTTTTATTGGGCTATGCATTACATGGTAATGCATTACATAACCGTTACCATGTTTAAGGTTTTGCTAGGATATCAAGTATGTTTGCAAATACAACGTTAGGCCATCGATTTCTGCGCGTTTCGTGCTGTAGGAATCAATCATTTGATCACCAATATCCACGCCACCTAAATGAGATGAATCATTAGAAATTATAGGAAAAAACAAAGCTAATATATGTATATTTTGTTGAATTGTAATACAAAACAATATCTAAAGTAAAGAATATGAAAAAAGGGAAACCCTCAACAAATGTTTACATTAGCTGTGTTGAGTAGAGATGGGTGCTGGTCACGTGATTTGCGTGGTTCTCGTGAATCACGCGTGACTCACGCTCGAGCGAAAGTCCAGTTAATCACGAGAATCATGATTGAGTGAGTGTGATTCCAAAACTTTTATGTGGGAGTGTTTAGAAATCGAGCCTAATATTTGCGTGAGTGCTATTTTTCTTGCGTGATTCAATATTATTTTTTTGTATTGTCTTCAGTTTTATTTATAGTTTTATTTTTATTTTTGTTTAGCAATCAGTTAAAATTCAAATAAACGGTCGGCTAATATATGATTTTTTTTTTTTTTAATTTCCTTAAAATTTTGTATTTGTAAGTGAATGTTGCGTGAATTGGGGTGAGCGTAATTATGAATCACGTGAGTCACGCATGATCGTAACTTATTTTAGTTTTACTGACGTGAGTAGTAAGTGAGCGTGAGTTAAAAAAAAAATTGAGTGAGTGATTCATGAGCGATTATAATATTTCTTGCGTGAGCGTGACCCAAAATTCACTCACGCACCCATCTCTAACGTTGAGTTAAGCTTAAAATAATCGTATTTAGGTAAGATATGATTAAAATTATATACAAATATAATATTAAATTGTTATTTTGTTTGAATATTACGTGTGGACCAAATGGTCCACTAACCTAACATCCGTAAGTTTTTTCTAACCTAACAGCAGGGTTAATAATTAATGGCTGAAAAATCCAAAAAAAATACTTTTTCGCCATTTTTTCACCCATTTTTTGAACCTCTAAATGCCCGATATGGCCGAAAAGCTGAGACACCCAAACCTTAGAATTGTCTCTTTTATATATATTTCACGTTTTATACAAATCGGTTCATAAGGGTAGAGATACTTCCCTTGTAAGTGGTTTTACGATAAACTCTGCATAGGAAACAGCGGATCATTGATGCCCATCGGGGTAAATCCCGGTCAATGTGTGCGGCAAGTTATTTAAAAATGTTTTTTTTTTGTTTTTATTAGTCCAAGTTGTGATTCCGAATCGTGCCTCAACGTGGGCGCCATTTTTTTGAACATTTTGTTTAAAATTTTTTTGAAATTTATCTAGCAAAATTTTTGTAAATACATGTTTGGTTGCATGTAAATCTGTAATCAGTTGACTTAAAATTTTCGAATCGATGATATTGGTTCGAAATTGTAACAACCGCAATCGTTTGTCAGAAAAAGTAGTTTCTTGGAAATATTTTTCTTAGAAAATTTTGTAATGATTACCATAAAATACATTCTACATTTCGTTGCAATAGGAATCTGTCAACATTTAAAAAAAAAAATAACCAGAAAAACTTCTGGTGAGTTTTAAGTGGTTTTACGATAAACTCTGCATAGGAAACAGATGATCATTGTTGCCCATCGAAATAAATCCCGGTCAATGTGTGCGGAAAATTTATTTAAAAATGTTACTTTGTTTGTTTTTATTAGTCTAACTTGCAATTCCGAATCGGGCCCCAACGTGGGCGCCATTTTTTTGAACAATTAGTTAAAATTTTTTGAAATTTATTTTTGTAAATCCATGTTTGATTGCATGTAATCCTGTAATCAGTTCACTTAAAGTTTTCGAATCGATGACATTGGTTCGAAATTGTAACAACCGCAATCGTTTGTCAGAAAAAGTCGTTTCTTGGAAATATTTTTCTTAGAAAATGTTGTAATGATTCTACAGTTTGTTGCAATCATTCTACATTTTGTTGCAATACGAATCTGTTAAAAAAATTTCCTGGGTATATGTTTGTGAGAATCAAAATTCTTAATTTGTCCAAACGATTATCCCGAAACCTACTGCTTTCCTTGGAGAAGTTCATAATTTCGTTTAACATCGAGTATAACATGATCCACAGATTTAAATTTGTATGTCAGAAAAATAATTTCCAAAGTGAATTTGATCAGCGTGATTTACATTTTTTTTTGACTTACATCTAACTTTATAACAAAATAATTATACTTTCACTTTCATGTAGCTCACACAAAAAACATTCGTAAATACTAATGTCCATTTTCGCAATTTAAATCAATAAAACTGGCTTTTAGTAATTTAACATTATAAACAATTTAATTATGACAAAAAATAAATGTGCTTTTATTTATTTTAAGTACTCCATATATTTAATTTATTTAAATACCAAAAAATCCTTTATAATTAATGAAATAATATGTTAATACGTAAATATAAATAACGGAATTACGAAATAATTACAAAGTTATTACAATTTTAATATCGTGTAACAGTTTGTGATTATATATTTATTTAAGAAAAATTATATTTGGTAAATAATTATTATAAATATGTTATTAATTTACAACGAGATTTAATATTTGTTGGTATCAGAGTCGATTTATTTAAAAAAAAAGTTCCTCTGGAAGTTATAGGCCATTCTAAAATCAAAAAAATGTGGGGAGATTATTATCAACAATTTTCAAATCTAGAGAATTGCTTCAAGGGGACCACTTTCCCCCGGTCCGATTTTGATCATTTTCAAACTTAACCAGCCCATGATCATAAGACAAATTTATGCCAAACTTCAGGAGTCTACATCTTTCAGTTTGGACTGCATCGTAATTTCCACAGACGGACAGAAGGGTGGGCATTTATAGAACGTGTTAGAATCGACCATGGATCAATATGTATACTTTATGGGGTTCCCGACCCACATTTCGATGCTAGGGTTAGGGGGTTTAAAAAAAAATCCGACGGGAAAAGTTTTAGAAATGGGGACTCAATAAACTGATCCTTATTTTATCCAGCACCCAACATTATCGGTAACGGTAATATTCTGTTTTAATGGTTTATAACTTATTTTGACTTCCGTGTGTAACTGGCAATAATATAATTATTTAAAAAAACAAAACTTACAAGGGAAGTCTCCCTGGTGTCACCCTCCGATCTTCACGAAATTTGGATATGTTGTTAAGAACGAAAATTAATTCGACACGTATTTTTTTATAGCGGCCCAAACTCATTTTTAGGGGGGGTCGATTTGTATGGGGGGAAATTGACCTTTTTAAGTTTTTTACGATTTACGCCTATTTAAACCAAATTACTATACGCATGTGTGGTATCAGATTAAAGGTATTAAAAATACCTATCTCGTGGTGCTATTAACGGGCCAAAGAAGTTAATATTTTTCGACTTATTAACAAAAATGTCCTAATATTTTGGTATTTTACTCAATATGATGAAAAGTTGTGCATGTTTGGACACGTTCTTAGCACACATAGATAGGTTTTCCAAAGACCTTTCATTTGGTGTGTAACATGACTAGGTTTCTTTGCATAATATATGAGATAAACGAAAAAAATTGAAAAATGGCCTTGTCTTCCCCCCTCCTTTTTACCCCCTAAATATGAATTTGGGCCGCTATAAAAAAATACGTGTCCCTTTATTTTTTCTGCTCTACAAAATAAAACCAATTCCATAAAGATCCGCGGGTGACACTAGGGAGACTTCCCTTGTTAGTACATTTTTATATCCAACACAATTTCTTCTTTTTTCCATTTTAATTTTATTATTTTGTTTTTATATCTAAAATGTTTTTCTATTTTATTTTTAACCATCTCATTCTCATATATCTTTATTGTAATCTTAATCACTTTGCTCAATGGTCATTCATCCAAATCATCAATTTCCTTTTCGTGCAACTATTTTAGTTTGTAACATTTATTTCTACAACTGCTTCTGCAACTACCACTACTGCTGCTGCTGCTTCTACTCCTCCTTATTGACGATTGTACGTACTACTTGTATATGAAGCCAGAGTACATATCATGCATCAGATACATTCAGATATAGAATTCTTCAATTTTATTATCAGATTTTCTGTTTAAAAGATTTTATTTTGTGTGAGTGTGTGTTTTTTCTAAATACACCTGTAACTGGATTAACAATGTTATATATTTGATTTAAAATTAAGTAAAAAAGTTAAATTCGGCTTTGCTGAATGTAGTGATACCCTCCACAATTTCAAAAAGATTATTGCAAAAAACTTTATTTAAAAGAAAATTACTTTCGAAAAAAAGTTTTTTTTTTTTTTGAAAAAAAAAAAAAATTTTTGAAAAAAAAATTTCCGCGAAAAAAAATGTTGGTAAAAAAAATCCACGATTTTTTTTCTTTTTTGTCAAAAAATATGTTCGTACTTGTTTAAATACCATTTGGTGATCAATTATTTGTCAACCAGCAGCCGATTTAAGGAATTTTGTATTTTTAGGTTATGTTGAATGTACAAAAATTTTTGAGGTGTCCTTACATTTTCGATCATAACTTTTGAACCGCTAAACCGATATCGCTCAAATGCAATACCAAACTTCTCGTTAGAACTTCCAATAAATATGTTAAGTTTCAGTCATCTCCGTGTAATATTTTGGCCGTGATCACCATTTCCACAGACAGAAAGACGGACAGACGGGTATCGCTAGAATCTCTTAAAATCGATCTGGGATCATGAATATATGGGGCATTCCATGTCAAATCGGACACTTTGAAAAATTTTTTTTTTAGATTTTCCTAATTTGTTAACAGTTTTTAGTACCCTTCGAAAACTCCTTCGTGGTAAATTTTCAGATTTTTTTGATGACCCGTTCAAAAGATATCGAATTTTTAAAAATTGGTAGTTTGCTCCTTTACTCAAACTTCTTTTAATCATAACTTCTTCAATAATGGTCGAAATTTCAAATTGTTTTTTTCAAAATTTTTGTTTTTTTACGTACTTTTTAAAAAAAAATCTCAAAAAATTCTTAAAAGCGCTCTAGTATGCGATTTTTAAGTTTTAAAATTTAAATCTAATTTTTGAAAATGTTTGTACTCTTCGATTATTTGTAAATTTTTTTGTGTAAAACTTCTATCAATTCTACAAATTTTTTGCCCAGGAGGATCATGGGATAACGATTATTACTATTTTTTAAAATTTTTTGAAAAAAATTTATTGCAATTTTCCAATCTTAAAATGATTTCTACTGCTCCAATGGTGCGTCATAGAGGGGTCCTTTATAAGACCGACCCCCATTAATTTTTACGTCTTAACATTTCTTTGGAACAAACTAATACCCTATCTCCAATTTCTAAGTTGGCTCCCACACAAAACGACATTTTTTAAAATTTGTTCCAACCGCTCTAACTGCCCTAATAGTGCCCTTAGAGCAACAAAATGTATGACCGACCCACAATATTTTTTCAGTCCAAAAATTTTTTCTGAACACACATACCCTCTATCTTTAACTGTTAAGGCGGTCCCCATAAAATTTTTTTTATTTTTTGTAAATTTGTTTTATTTAATCAGCTTCTACCGGTCCAATGGTGCGTCCGAGAGGGGTCATTAGTGAGACCGACCCCCATTTATTTTTACCCTACAACATTTTTTCAAAATATACCTACGCCCTATCTCAACTCCCTAAGTAGGCTCCCATACAAAATTACATTTTTATAAAATTTGCTCCAACTGTTATTTGTATGGGGGCCTACTTAGGGAGTGGATATAGGGCGTAGGAATGTTTTAAAAAAATGTTGTAGGGTAAAAATAAATGGGAGTCGGTCTCACTAATGACTGCTTTCGGACGCACCATTGGACCGGTAGAAGCTGATTAAATAAAACAAATTTACAAAAAATAAAAAAAATTGTATGGGGACGGCCTTAACAGTTAAAGATAGAGGGTATGTGCGTTCAGAAAAAAATTTTGGACTAAAAAAATATTGTGGGTCGGTCATACATTTTGTTGCTCTAACGGTACTATTAGGGCAGTTAGAGCGGTTGGAGCAAATTTTAAAAATGTCGTTTTATGTGGTAGCCCCCTTAGAAATTGGAGATAGGATATTAGTTTGTTCCAAAGAAATGTTAAGATATAAAAATTAATGGGGGTCGGTCTTATAAGTGACCCCTCTATGACGCACCATTGGAGCAGTAGATATGATTTTAAGATTGGAAAATTACATAAATTTTTTTTAAAAAAATTTTAAAAAATAGTAATAATCGTTAACCCACGATCCTCCTGGGGAAACAATTTGTAGAATCGATAGAAGTTTTACACAAAAAAAAATTCAAAAACATCGAGTACAAACATTTTCCAAAATGAGATTTAAATATCATTTACAAGACTGTCCACATTAACAATGACAGTGCTTTCTATCGATTTTGACGTACGATAGAAGTGGAAGTTGTAAAGTTGTGTAAAGGGCGCCTCTGGTTAAAATTATCGGATTTGCCTCAAAATAAGTTTCAATGAATGATTCTCTTAATCTTAATGAAAGTTGAAGAAATTTTGAGATTCTCCGCAAATCAAGTGCTAATATTTCTCCTGTTTTTTTTTTTTTTTGCCAATTGTTAGTTGAGAGTTTTATTGTAGTTGAAGAATATCTTTTAACTAGCATTTATTCAACTGATTCCTGTAACTTAACAGAATAGTACTTGGTACGATTGGCTAGTTAATGTTTACAGTTTATGATGAAAAAAAAACAACACACAGAATGTAAAAGAAAAGATAGATGTGGATGATATCCATACATAAGATATAATATTGAAAATCTATATTTTATTGGTAGGAAGAACTAAAGAATAGAAAGACAAACAAACAAAAAATAAAATAAGTTGTAAGTATGGGAGTTTTTTTTATATATTTTCTTTTGCATCTTTTAGAAGTTAAGAGGTCTTTTAGTAATAGATTTTAATAACAGATTATTTCTTTACAATAAAATATAACCAATCATGTGGAAATTATTCAATATTCTATATAAATTTTATTTGCAGTAGTTGTTTGTAATGATGACCTTGATAAAGGTTACAATTTAATGATTGTTTTTTTTTTTAAACTTAAGTATATTTACAGGAAGTGAACACAACTTAAGGTTGATTAGTAGGTTTATCTCATTTTAAATATTGAATTTGTTATTATATTTTTTAAGGTATGCTCACCTGGGTGACTAATTTTTCAAAGAAGAAGAAAAAAACCAAAAAGAAATAAACTGAGAATATTTTTCTAAGAAAAATGAGTACAAATCACTAAATTTTTCTAAAAAAAATTCCCGAATTCTTAGAATTTTACTAAAGGGGAAAAGTCTATGAATCTTTAAATTTGAGAATTTTAAAATTTTTCTAAAGAAAAAATATAAAAATTATCAGGAAAAATTTGATAATTTTCCAAAAAAAAAAAATGTATCTGAGACTCTTTCTATAAAAAAATTTACTCAGAATATAAAAAATGTTTCAGAAAGACATCACACAGAGAAGAGATTTAATTGTGGCAACCACAATTTAAGAGAGTCATATTATTCAGTCACATAAATTTTACCATAAATTTTACCATAAATTGTTGGTATCACCATAACATTTTTGCAATAATCATGCTATTATAACAAATATTCTAAAAATTATAATTAAGGACCATAATATGATCGCAACAAAAATTTAATGATTGCTTTTAACATATTATAATACAATTTTCAATCATAACACGACGCTCTTAAATTATGGTTGCCACAATCATACCTCTGCTCTGGGTAATACTATTTCCACTGGCAAAGTCTGTATAATTTTCTAAAGAAAAATCTGAGAATTTTTCATTATGAAAAATTTTGGAATATAAAACAAAAATTATCGGAATCTTAATAAAAAATGCCTTAGCATAACAAACTTGTTCTATAGGAAAATTGTCCCAGAATCTGATACTTTTTCTATAGGAAAAATGTATCAGAATCTGAGATTTTTTTTATAGGAAAAATTTCTCAGAATCTGGGAATTGTTCAATAGGAAAATTGTTTTAGAATCTGAGACTTTTTTTATGTCTCTGAGACTTTTTCAATGGGAAAAATGTCTCAGCATGTGAGACTTTATCTACACTGAGGGAAAAAAACATATTTAAATCAAATATTTTCATGTTTATTTTAATTATGCTACATATTTTTGGAAAAATTTAAATTTTAATATTGTTTTTGATTGATTTAAACAAAATATGTTTGTTTTAAAATTGCATACAATTTTAATTTAAAATTGATCACTTTAAATTTAATATGCTGTCATTAAAAGTCGTTAAAAATTTAAAAAAATCTTATTCAAATATTTGTATTAAAAACAATATTTTTCGTGGTTATTTTAAAGTTGAACAATTTTGGTTTTTGACATTTAAAGTTTTTTTTAAGAAATATAGTAAAGTTGGGCAATTTTATTTTAAGTAGATACAATGTTAAAATATTTTTTCATTAAAAAAAAGACGCACATTTTTCTCATCTCTAAATGTGACGAGTTTTAAGTGAAATTAATTAAATTAACTAAAGTAAAATTAAAAATTAAAAACTAAAGTGAAAAGGAATATTATTAACATTAAAAACAAAAATAAAACTGAAGAAAAAGTAAAAAACCAAGTAAAAAAATAAATACAAAGAAAACGAGGAGGGGATGTGTCTATGTACGTAATTGGCAGAAAATTAAAACTTCTAATTTTAGTTTTTGATATATGGTATAAAATATTAATTTAAGTGTGTTTATTTTTTATTTTTGGTATTTAATTACATTTGTTGTAATAAGATGTAGTGCTACAATTAGGGTAGAAGTACATCCAAGGCTTAGGCTTTGATTTTTTTATGTATAGCAAAAAATAAAGCCAACAAGCAATATTTAAAGCCAAAGCCTTGGATGTAATTCTACCTTAGATGTACAATTAGAGTAGTGTTAATTTTTTTGATGTGTTATTAAAAAATATTGTAAAAATAATAAAAAAAAAACTAAAACAAAAATGTGTATTGTTTTATTTTAAGTTTCATGGTTTTTAGGTAAGTAAAAAGCTGCAAAAGAAAAAAATGTCGCATATTAAAATTAATATTGGTCAACTTTAAATTAAAATTTGTTGCATATTTAAATTTAGCATGGCCAATTTTAAAACAATATTGTTTCATCTTAATTTTAAAATGTTGTCTACTAATCGTGTCATGTTAAAAACAACTAGAAACATATTTAAATTAAATAAAAACAAACTTTGTTCTATTTTGTCACTGTTTTATATTTAATTTAAAGTTGTTTCTGTTTGATTTTAATATTTTTTTTTCTTAGTGTATGGGAAAAATATCTCAGAATCTGAAACTTTTTCTACAGGAAAAATGTCTCAGAACCTGAGACTTTTTCTATAGGAAAAATATCTCAGAATCTGAGACTTTTTCTATAGGAAAAATATCTCAGAATCTGACACTTTCTTTAGGAAAAATGTCCCAGAATCTGAGCCTTTTTCTATTGGAAAAATGTCTTAGAATTTGAGACTTTTTCTATATTAAAACTGTCTCAGAATCTGGGACTTGTTCTATAAAAAAATTGTCTCAGAATCTGAGACTTTTTCTATAGGAAAAATGTCTCAGAATCTAAGACTTTTTCTATTGGAAAAATGTCTCAGAATCTGAGACTTTCAGAAATTTTGCGAACTTTATTGGAAAAATATTTAAAAAATTCCAAAACCGTGATTTTGATCCACAGATGCGGATTTTTAAACATAAAATATTTTTTTTACACAAATTGGTCTCAAAAGTTGGAAAATGTATGTCATCTAAAAAATAAATTCGACTTTGCCGAATCTATAGATGTAAACATAAAATATATAAGATAATATATATATGGGGCAGTCTATGTCAAATCGGACACTTTCAATTTTCTATTTTTTTTTGGTTTTCCAATTTTTTTTACAGTTTTTAGTACCCTTCGAGAACTCCATCGTGGCAAATTTTCAAATTTTTTTGATGACCCGTTCAAAAGATATCGAATTTTTTAAAATTGGTAGTTTGTTCCTTTACTCAAATTTCTTTTACTCATAACTACTTCAATAATGGTCCAAATTTCATTTTTTTTTTTTTTTTTCAAAATTTTTGTTTTTTTACTTACTTTTTTAAAAAAAAATCTAAAAAAATTCTTAAAAGCACTTTAGTATGGGATTTTTAAGTTTTAAAATTTAAATCTAATTTCCTAAAATGTTTGTACTCTTCGATTTTTTTGAAATTTTTTTGTGTAAAACTTCTATCGATTCAACAAGGGAGGATCGTGGGGTAGCGATTATTACTATTTTTTTAAATTTTTTGAATAAATTTTATTGTAATTTTCCAATCTTAAAATCATTTCTACTGCTCCAATGGTGCCTCATAGAGGGGTCATTTATAAGACCGCCCCCAATAATTTTTACGTCTTAACATTTCTTTGGAACAAACTACTACCCTATCTCCAATTTCTAAGGGGGCTCCCACACAAAACGACATTTTTTTAAATTTTGCTCCAACCGCTCTAACTGCCCTAATAGTGCCCTTAGAGCAACAAAATGTATAACCGAACCACTAATTGTTAAGGCTGTCCCCATACAATTTTTTTTATTTTTTGTACACTAAGAAAATTATGTCATTAACTGTTTGTAGGTTATTTTAAAAAGTAATCAGTAAAGTCATTTTAAAAGAAAAATCACTTATTTTATAAAGGATTTAATTTTTTTACTGTTAATGTAGTTAAAAAAAAAATAATTTACTGTATTAAAAACGAATTTTCTGTTACATTTAAATTCGGCAGTAAAATATTTTTTCTATAGTTTTACTGTTTTTCAATACAAAATAACTGAATATTCACTAGTTTTTACTGTTTTGGTTAGTCATTAAATTAGCATTTAAAATTGACTGTGATGTGTTTTTATTTTAAATGAAAAAACAGTGGAATGGGTTTTAAATA
Organism: Pegoplata infirma; assembly: GCA_963921195.1. Classification (NCBI taxonomy): domain Eukaryota; kingdom Metazoa; phylum Arthropoda; class Insecta; order Diptera; family Anthomyiidae; genus Pegoplata; species Pegoplata infirma. The sequence continues at coordinate 217,369,375 of OY992538.1, forward strand.
AAATTTCATTTGTTTTAAGTGAATATTCACTGGAATTTACCTACATAATTCTTTGAGTGTAAATTTGTTTTATTTAATCAGCTTCTACCGGTCCAATGGTGCGTCCGAGAAGGTCATTAGTGAGACCGACCCCCATTTATTTTTACCCTACAACATTTTTTTAAAACATACCTACGCCCTATCTCCACTCCCTAAGTAGGCTTCCATTTAAAATTACATTTTTATAAAATTTGCTTCAACTGTTATTTGTATGGGAGCCTACTTATGGAGTGGAGATAGGGCGTAAAAAAATAAATGGGGGTCGGTCTCACTAATGACCCCTCTCGGACGCACCATTGGACCGGTAGAAGCTGATTAAATAAAACAAATTTACAAAAAATAAAAAAAATTGTATGAGGACCGCCTTAAAAATTAGAGATAGAGGGTAGGTGTGTTCAGTGAAAATGTTTGTTAGAGCGGTTGGAGCAAATTTTTAAAAATGTCGTTTTGTGTGGGATACAAAACGAAATTCTCTTACAAGGGAAGTATCTCAACCCTTATGAACGGATTTGCCTGAAACTTAAAATATATATAAAAGAGACAATTCTAAGGTAGGGGTGTCTCGGCTTATCGGCCATATCGTGGATTTAGGGGTTCAAAACATGGGTCAAAAAAAGGCGAAAAAAACGTTTTTTGGATTTTTCAGCCATTTCTTTTTAGGAAACTATATGATGTTTCATATGAGAAGATAGGGTTTTTTAATGCCTATCCAATGGTGTCTTAGCCTTGTAAAAATTCGGCTTCTTTAAATATTTTTTTCAGGAAAATGTGTAAATTTTGGGGGGTATTTATGTGAAGACATAGACCTACATTATCCATATGAATAAGAAATAATCTTTATTAAATTTAAGTTGACACGTATTTTTGCCCTAGACGATATTCCTGTTAGTTCGGGAGTTATCAAAATTTTCCCGAAGGTCCACATGGTTTCATAAGGGGACGACGAAATTTTTAAACACCGATATGGCCGATAAGCCGAGACACCCCAACCTTAAAATCGTCTCTTTAATATATATTTTAAGTTTCAGGCAAATCGGTTCATAAGGGTTGAGATACTTCCCTTGTTAGACATTGGAGATAGGGTATTTGTTTGTCCCGAAGAAATGTTAAAACAAAAAAATTAATGGGCCTTATAAATGACCCCCCTATTACGCACCATTGGAGCAGTAGAAATGATTTTAAGATTGGAAAATTACAATAAAATTTTTTCGAAAAATTTAAAAAAATAGTAATAATTGTTATCCCACGATCCTCCTGGGCAAAAAATTTGTAGAATCGATAGAAGTTTTACACAAAAAAATTGAAGAGTACAAACATTTTTAAAACTGAGATTTAAATTTTAAAACTTAAAAATCGCATACTAAAACGCTTTTAAGAATTTTTTGAGATTTTTTTTGAAAAGTACGTAAAAAAACAAAAATTTTGAAAGAAAAAATTTAAATTTGGACCATTATTGAAGAAGTTATGAGTAAAAGAAGTTTCAGTAAAGGAACAAACTACCAATTTTTGAAAATTCGATATCTTTTGAACGGGTCATCAAAAAAATCTGAAAATTTACCATGGAGGAGTTTTCGAAGGGTACTAAAACTGTAAACCAATTGCGAAAATCTAAAAAAAAATATTTCAAAGTGTCCGATTTGACATGGAATGCCCCATATATAAGATGTATTCATAATATATAAGATGTATACATTAAACCTCCCACAATGCCCTTTTTAAAGGATATAAAACTCTCTAACGTGAAAGAAATTTACAGTTTTTATTAGAAATATTTTATTTTAAGTAAAAAACTTTTTTTTGTAATTTTTTGGGAAAAAAGTGTCTGGCCAGAATGTAGTTGATTGCGGATTCGATTCCCCAAAATTTTATTAAAAATTTTTAAAAAAATATTTCAATAGAAAATTCTAAAAAATAACCTACGAAATCATTAATTTTTAATGTTTTCGTAGGTTATTTTTTTGAAATTTGTTGGTAAAAACAACAGAACTATCATTAATTTTTAATGTTTTCGTAGGTTATTTTTTTCGAATTTGTTGGTAAAAAAGAATGAAAAAACCGTAATTTTTTAATGTTTAATGTTATTTATTTTAGAAAATTTTGTCAACAGTAAAAAATAAATGTTGATGTTTGGTAAAACAAATGAATAATTACTGGGATGGTTTTCAATTGTTTATTCACTGGTTTTAAATGTATTGTCATTTATTTTTGCCTACAAAATATTTTGAGTGTCGTATTCAGAATGAAATTTTCTTTAAAAATATGTTTATAAATATAAAGGTTGTTGAACGAACTATTGCAGAAAAAAATCGATAAACTCGAAAAATTTTTAAAAAATAAAAAAAAAAAGATTTTGTTAAAAAAAATCAATACATATCTTTCTAATATGTGCAGACCAATTCACACACATGAAAATCCCTACCCTTCTTCTATCCAAACCAGTTGAAAACCGGTTGAAAAGTTTCTAAGTTACACGTGGTTTAGTGAGAAAAGTCTCAAAAAAAACGTTTTTTTGACAATAACTTTAACTAACTGACAAAGTTGATGGGTTTTAATTGAAAAAATTGTGTGAAAAGTATACGAAATTGTTCTGCGGTGTTTTAAAACGACAAGGATATGATCAAAACTAAATATTGATTTACAAAAAATCATCTAAGTAGTTTATAAATGATCAAAAATTCCCATAAAAAACTTTTTAACATTTTATTGATTTAAAAAAACTTTTTTTTAACTTGCCTCAAACATCTTTCGGCTCTTTTTTTAACAAAAAAAAAGTTTCCTTTTTTAGCTGATTTCGTCAAAGTCCTTATACTTTTTTGTGTAACTTTGAATAAAAAGAAAAACATCAACTTTGTTATGTCTCTTTGTCTTGGCCATCAATCATTGTCAACAGGTATGACAGATAAGTTTTTAAAGAGACACACACTTGCAAAAAAAAAAACAACATACAAACTCAAGAAAAAGTTTTGATTTTGTTGATGCGGTTTGTTTTTTATATTATGAATAAATAAACCATAAAGGCCAAGTAAGGAGTTTTTACCACTGCTAAAGAGGATTTTTTTAAAAGAAAAAAAACTTTTTTATTCACTGATTTGCTCAAACAAACAGTCATAATTGTCTTTTGTATTGTTTGGTTTGGATTTTGTTATATTGGCCTTGATTTTATTAAACAAAACTTAAATTTTCAAGCACGTACGCATAATAAATTTTGGCTTAAAAAAAAAATTCTAAAAAATGTTCTTGTACTTTTTGTTTTAAGATTTTATTTTTAACTTTGAGAAATGTTTTTTTTTTTTTAAAAATTATGAATTTTTAGAGAATTTTGCTAAATTTGTGCTTTTTGTGCAGTCAAGCAATGCTGATGAAATGCAATCATCAAACAAAATGATGATTTATTTGGAATGCAGCTTGTTATAAATTCATAAAATATAAAATTATTAAACATTCTTAAACGTAAAGTTTAAAAAAGGATTTTGAATTTAATATAAGACAAAAGTTAAAAAAAGGAATCTGAGAAATTTTTTTTAAAGAAAAATTCTCACATCCTTAAATAATTTTCAAAGAAACAAAAATTTTTTAAGGGAAATTGTTAAATTACACTGTCCGACTAAAGTGAAAAAAGTTGTTAAACACAAACTGGTTAGTATACGTTTAAAACTACAGACTAAATATAGCAAAACTGCATTTACAGTTTTTCTTTTCGTGATCCTGATTCCTTTTAAAAGGACTTCAAAGTTTTAGAGGACTAAATTTTATAAAATATTTTTTTTTAATATTTGTGATTGTCCTAGGAAGCCACTAGTGATAGCAAATGGGAGAAGAGGATCTCCCATTTTTTCGTCAAAGATGAGTGCTACAGAGCCATGATTACCGACTTGTTGTTGGCTGTAATGGAATATATCAACTTGGATGACATTTGTTTTCAGAAGGATGTCGCAATATGTCCCACAGTCCATCAAACAATCGATATTTTGCGCACTTAGTTCGGAAATTTTGTTTTTAGCCGTATTCGCGGTGACAATTGATCACTTCGGAGCTGCCGATTAAAACCTTTAGACATTTTTTTGAGGGGTCTCGTGAAAGATTCATGCAACATGGAAAATCCAGAAATGTTCTAGGCCCTTTCAACGAATATCGTTCAAGCCCTTCGTGAGATAGAACCAGAAACATTAGAAAAATGGGTGCCGAGGATGAGCTACTGCGGAGCTAACCCAGGCAGCCGCATGAATGAAGTCGTTTGCCATAAATAATGGGAATATTTGCTCTTTCAAATAAAGCCATAAGGTTCCAAAACTATTGAGAATTGTTCATTTCATTGCAAGTTTTAAAAAGATACTAGTTAATGGACCACCCTGTACATATCATGAAAAATTAGGTAAGTTACTTTTTTTTTTTAAATATATCCTTCAATATCATTCAAAATTTTCTACAAAATATTTTAATAAAGTTTTCAAATGAAATTATTCACATCCTTTGATACTGACATGGCAAAGTAAAAAAATAAAAATAATCAGGAGAGATCATCCTCTTTATTTTGACATCACCAGTGTCATCCTAGGATAAGTACAAATATTTCAAAAATATTATACAAAATGTGTGCTTTAAAACTTTAAAGTCCTTTAAAAAAAAACAGGATCACGAAATGAAAAACTGTAAATGCAGTCTTACTCCATTTGATCTCTACTGTCACACGTATATCATCCGGTTCATATTTAATATTGGCTGTCGGACTTTGTTATCAAACGAGCGTTATTTTAAAAAGTGCTATGTAGGTAATTTATAAAACTTTAATTTAAGCTGGATAGCGTCCAGATTGAGTAAATAATAAATGTGCTACGAGGGTTGATCTGGAAAATGAAGTCATTTATAGACATTTTTTAAAAATATATCTAAGTCGATTTTTTCCAATTTGAAACATTAAAAAATTTAAAAAATGGTCCAGTTGTTTTTATTCAGAAATCAAATAATTTTTCCAACAACCATTTGGGTTGCACTGACATTTTTTAAAGACAGTAGAAGAATTCCACATTTTTTGACCTCCAATTCTTTTGACCACCAATTTTTTTATATAGATTATCAAAAAATTTTCTCTAGAAAATTGTTTTAGTTATCGATAACAAAAAATTTTCTATAGAAAATTGTGAAAATTACGCTGTGCTACAGTGAAAAAATACTTCTGATGTGACATAGTATAGGTTGTTGGTCTTGTCGAGTAGATCACAAAAATGCCCATTAAACTTGCCAGACACCCTCAAATTTTAGAGTTATTGTCAAAAAACGTTTTTTTGGGACTTTTCTCACTAAACCTTATGTAATTCAGAAAATTTTCAACCGATTTAAAATTTTGAAACTGTTTTGGATAGAAGAAGGATAGGGCTTTTTACGTGTGTGAATTTGTCGATACATATAAGAAATATATCTATTGATTTTTTCTATAAAATCTATTTTTTTTTGTTAATTTTTGAAAATTTTTCGAGTTTATCGATTTTTTCTGCTATAGTTCGTTCAACAACCTTTATATTTATAAACGTGTTTTTAAAGAAAATTTAATTCTGAATACGAAAAGCTTTATCCTGAAAAAAATCGGATAACAATTGACAGAGTTGTGATAAATTTTCTAAAAAAGAAAATTAAGATTTTGCAGGAAATCCCCGTTCAGATAACCCAGACAAAAAAATAAATTTATCATAAGAGGTCATGTACAATATTTTTAAAGGTTTTTGGCGCCCTGAATCCGAATCTGGCCTTTAAACTGTTCTATCTCATCAGGTTTTTGAGATATTTAACATAAATTGATATATCAAAAACTTACCAAGATAGCGCAATTTCAAGGTTAAATTCGAATTCAGGAGGCCAAAAACCTTTAAAATAATGATACGCGACCTTTCAGTATGTTCGTTTATTTTTTTATTTTTTTTGCCTGGGTTGTCTGAACGGCAATTTCATGCAAATTCTTAATTTTCTTTTTTAGAAAAATTATCACAAGTCTACCAATTGTTATTAGATTTTTTCGGCATAGAGCTCATCGTATTCACAATTAAATTTTCTTTAAGAATACGTTTATAAATATAAATGTTATTGAACAGACTATAGCAGAAAAAAATCGATAATCTCAAAAAATTTTCAAAAAATAACAAAAAATTAGATATTGTTGAACAAATTAATACATATTTTTTTATATGTTTAGACCAATTCACACACATGAAAAGCGCTATCCTTCTTCTATCCAAAACAGTTGAAAAATTGAAAATCAGTTGAAAAATTTTTAAGTTACACGAGGTTTAGTGAGAAAAGTCCCAAAAAATCGTTTTTTGACAATAACTTTAAAATTTGAGGGTGTCTGGCAAGTTTGATGGGCATTTTTGTGATCTTTTCGACGAGACCTACAACCTTAACTACCTCATTTTAAAAGTATATTCGATTTTGTGTTTTTTGTAGCACAGTGTTATCGATAACACAAAATGATCTATGGAGAATTGTGATAGTTATCGATTTTTCATTAAAACAATATTTGCTATAAAAAATGGAGTTGGTTACCGAAACCACAAAATTTCCTATATAAAATTGTGATAGTACCGATAACACAAAATTTTCTATAAAAAATTGCGATAATTATCAATATATCGACAACACAAAATTTTCTATATAAAATTGTGATAGTTATCGATATATCGACAACACAAAATATTTTATAGAGGATTGTGATAGTTATCGATAACACACAATTTTTCGTATAAAATTGTGATAGTTATCGATACATCCATAACACAAAGTTTTCGAAAATTTTTAATAGTTATCGATTAATCGATAGCACAAAAATTTCTGTAGATAATTTTGATAGTTATTTATTAATAGAAAATTATGATGGTTATCAATACATCGACAACACAACATTTTCTTTAGAAAATTGTGATCGTAATCGATAAATAGATAACACGAAATTTTCTATAGAAAATTGTGATAGTAATCATTATATCGATAACTCAAAGTTTCCTTTAAAAAAAGTTTTGGTTAGATATATCGATAACAAAAAACTTTCTATAGAAAATTGTGAAAATTATTGATAACACAAAATTATCTATGGAGAATTGTTTTTTTTATAGTATGGGTATCACAAAATTTTCTAGAGAAAATTGTGATGGTTAACGAATAATTTTCTGTAGAAAATTGTAATGGTTATCAATAAATCGATTGATAATAACACAAAATTTTCTATAGAAAATTATGACGGTTATCAATAAATCGATAACACAAAATTTTCTTAAGAAAATTGTGATCGTAACCGATAAATCGGAAACAAAAATTTTTCTGTAGAAAATTGTGAAATGTTCTATTTTTTCTATAGACATTTGTGATAGTTATCGATAACACACAGTTGTCTATAGAAAATTGAGATAGTTATTGATATATCGATAACACAAAATTTTCTAAAAAATTTCCTAGAGAAAATAGTGATAGTTATTGCTATAACGACATCGATATTTGTGGTAATTATCGAAATGTTGATAACACAATATTTTCTATAGAAAATTGTGATAGTTATCAATATATTACTAAAACAAAATTGAATATAAAAAATAGAAAATTTTCAATAGTAAATTGTGATAGTTTTTGATATATCGATAACACAAAATTTTCTATAAAAAATTGTAATAGTTATCGATATATAGATACCAAAAAATTCTACAGAAAATTGAGTTATATATTTCGATAGCACAAAATTTGTTATGGAAAATTGTGAAAGTTATCGATTTATCGATAACACAAAATTTATTAAAAAATTGGTTTTAGTTATCAATATATCAATAGCACAACATTTTCTATAGAAAATTTTGATAGTTATCGATGTATCAATGACACAAAATGTTCTATAAAAAATTAAGATTGTTGTCATTGTATCGATAACATAAAAATTTTTGTTCGATAGAACAAAATGTTTTATAGAAAATTGTTGTAGCAATCGATATATCGATAACCATCAAAATTTTCTATAGAAAATTGTGTTAGTTATCGATTCATCGATTACACAAAATTTTCAATAGAAAATTGTATAAGTTATCGACAACACAAAATTTCTATAGAAAATTGTGATAGTTATCGATTTATCGATAACACAAACATTTATATAGAAAATCACATTAGCTATTGATATATCGATAAAACAAAATAGAAAATTATGATAGTTATCGATTTATCGATAACACAGACATTTTTATAGAAAATGGTGTTACTTACCACAAAAATTTTTCACTGAAAATTTTGTGTTATCGATATATTGGTAACACGAAATCTAACAGAAAATTTTTCAAAAAGAAATTGTGCTAGTAATTGTTAAAAAATTGCAAAAGTTATCGATAAAACAAAATTTTCTATATAAAATTATACATTTTTGGTTATGATTTTTTCAAGAAAAGTATAAATTATTTCCCATTGAAAAGTTCTTTCATTCTGAAACATTTTTCCTAATGAATGCTCTTGAATTTTCTTCAAAGGTCATAAAATTCTCCACATGGTTAAAAAAGAAAAACAATTTTCTTTTAACAAAACAACCATAAAAAAAACATATTTTTTGTCTTAATTAAAATTCCCCTTTTTGCTAATAAATTTTCTGGAAAGCTTTTACAATTCATAATTTATTATAACCTCTCCTAGACAAAAAAAATATATAACAAAACGACCATAACTATGCATATATTACGTATATGAGTTAAATTCTTTTTTTTAACATTTAATGTCTTGTTAATACCAAAAAGGTTGTCCTTTTAGGTGCACATTTACTGCGTTGTTCCTTAACAAAAAGGACTCAAACAAACTTTACAAAACATGAAGTGTTAAGTTTTAATATTTATTTTCAAGTACACTGAACATGAAGTGGAAATTATGTATTTTTCATTATTCAAAACAACAAAAAAATAAAATAATAAAAATTGTTTAGAGTTTTTTTCTTTTATAAAATGTAGAAAAAAAAAAACAAAACTCCTGGTTGCTTTTTGGGTAGACAAAAAGGTGATATATCATAAAATGAAACAAACCGTCTGGGGTAACGCTAATGTTTTAACGTGTTTTATCTATTTTTTTGCTCATTTACACATATGAATTTATTAAAACACTTAAAGAAAAGTATGATTCAAAGGCGGCAAGGTTGATAAAAGTAAATTTTCTATAGAAAAATGCAAGTAAGCGATATATCGATAACTATCACAAATTTCTATCGAAATTTTAAAAACTATAAATACATCGATAAATATCACAAGTTTTTATAGAAAAATTAAAAAATATATCGATAACTATCATTATTTTTTATCAAAAACTTTAATATTTAAATTATCGATAAATCGATAACTAATACAATTTTCTACAGAAATTTTTGAATTGTAGCGCTTTTGATAACTATAACAATTTGCTAGAGAAAATTACTTATATTTTTTCTAAAGAAGATTTTGAATAATCGATTTATCGATATCAATCACTTTTAACTATGGAAAATTTAAAATTATCGATAACTCTCATAATTTTGTTTAAAAATATTTTAATTATCAATTCATCGATAACTTTCACTATCTTCTGTAGACAAATTTAAGTTATCACAATTTTCTGTGTATAATTCGAATTTATCGATAAATATCACAATTTTCTTTACAAAATTTTAAATTATCAATACATTGATGACTGTTACAATTTTCTACTAAACAATTTGGAATTATAGATACATCTTAAAATATTTTCTATAAAAAATTTTAACCTATCGATACATCGGTGACCATCACAATTTTCTATAGAAAATTTTGAATTATCGATAACTATCACAATTTTCTATAGAAAATTTTGAATTATCGATGTATAGATAACAATTTTCTAAAGAACTATAAATATACCAATTATCCATAGAATATTTTGTATAATCGATAGAATATTTTGTAGAATATTTTCAATTAAAAGTTTGAATTATCGATACATCGATAACTATCACAATTTTCTATTGAAAATTTTTAATTTTCTATATACTTATATTTATCACAATTTTGTATAGAATTTTTAATTATCGATATATTGATAACTATCACAATTTTTTATAGAAAATTTTGAATTGTCGATACATCGATAACTATCATAATTTTCTATAGGCAATTTTAAATTATCGATAAATCGATAACTATTACAATTTTCTATAGAAATTTTTGAATTGTCGCGGTTTCGATAACTATAACAATTTGCTAGAGAAAATTATTTATATATTTTTCTAAAGAAGATTTTGAATAATCGATTTATCGATAACAATCACTTTTAACTATGGAAAATTTAAAAATATCGATAACTCTCATAATTTTGTTTAAAAATATTTTAATTATCAATTCATCAATAACTTTCACTATCTTCTGTAGACAAATTTAAATGATCACAATTTTCTGTATAAAATTCGAAATTATCGATACATCGATAAATATCACAATTTTCTTTATAAAATTTTGAATTATCAATACATTGATAACTGTTACAATTTTCTATTGAAAAATTTTGGAATTATAGATTCATCTTAGGCAATCACAATTTTCTATAAACAATTTTGAATTATCGATAGAAAATTTTGAATTATCAACATATCGAAAAATAACACAATTTCTATTGAAAATTTTAAGTTTTATATGCGTCGACTACTATCTGAAATTGACAGAAAATTTTTAATTATCGATATATCGATAACTTTTACAGTTTTCTACAGAAAATTTTGAATTATCGACACATCTATAAGTATTACAATTTTCTACATTTTGAATTATCAATACGTCGATAACTATCAAAATATTGTTTAAATAATTCTGATTTATCGATACACCGATAACTATCACAACTTTCTCTAGAAAATAATAAATTATCGATTTTTGTCACAATATTTTACATACAATTTTAAATTATCGATATATCGATAACTACCACAATTTCTATAGGCAATTTTGAATTATCGATATATCGATAACTATCATACCTTTCTGTAGAAAATTTGAACTGTCGATACAACAATAACTATCACAACTTTCTATAGAAACGTTTAAATTATCGATAACTAATATTTCGATAATTTAAAATTTTCTATATAAAATTGTGATAGTTATCGATATATCGACAATTAAACAGAAAACTATGATAGGTATCGATACTTATCGTATAAATATTCTATAGAAAAATTTGATTTATCGATATATCGATAACTATCATAATTTTCTGTAGAAAATTCGAACTGTCGATCCATCGATAACGATCACAATTTTCTATAGAAAATTTCAAATTATCGAAATATTGATAACTATCACTATTTTGTATAAAACATTTTGAAATATCAAAAACAATCATAATTTTTTGTTAAAAAATTTTGAATTATCCATTGATTAACAACTAACACTAACTATCAATATAAGAATTATCACAATTTTCAATAGAAAATTTTATGTAATCGATATATCGATAACTATCACACTTTTCTATAGAAAATTTCGTGTTATCAATAACTTTTGTGTTATCGATATACCGATAGCTGTCATAGTTTTCTATAGATAATTTTGCGTTATCGGTATATCGAGAACTGTTGCGAATTTCTATAGAAAATTTTGTGTTATCGATAACTATGACAATTTTTTTAGAAAATTTTTTGTTATCTATATATCGATAACTATTAAAATTTTCTATGGAAAATTTTGAATTACACAGTGCAACACACAAAATCGGAATGGGATGAAACCAAAAGCAAATGAAAGTTGACATATTCCATAACAAATCCCTCACGGCTTTTTTCTAGTTCAGAGCTAGATTTTGTTTTACACGCATTTGAAATTAGTGCACTTTTATAATAATTATAATAATAAATGCTTAAAAACTGTATTAGTGGCGAATGATTAATATTGTAATTGCCTTTAAATAACAATCATACGCAACGATGTAAAGTGGTTTATTTTAATAATTTGGCTATTCAGTAAATAGTAAATAAAATTCATACCAGTCATAGCTGAAGTAATTTTGAGATTAAGTTTGAAAACTGGACCCTACATGTCCAATAAGGGCACCAACAGGGGCCTCTAAAGTAGGACATGTTTAGTACACAAAAACTTTAAATGCTTTAAAATCACCAACTTTAAAGGCGTGTAAAATGAAATCTAGCTCTGACCTAAAAAAATTACCTTAAGGGGTTTGTTATGGAAATCGTCAACTTTCACTTGCTTTTGGTTTCATCCCATTCCGATTCCGAAAGTTCGATTTTGTATCACTGTGTTATCGATAACTATCAGTATTTTTAATGGAAAATTTTTAATTATCGATAACTTACAGTATTTTCTATATAAAATTTTGAATTATCGGTACATCGATAACTATCACATTTCAATAGAAAATTTTGAATTATCGATAACTATCGTATTTTTCTATAGAAAATTTTAAATGATCGATACATCAATAACTAACTATCACAATTTTGTACAGAAACTTTTGACTCATTGATACATCGATAACGATCACAATTTTCTATAGAAAATTGTTTATTATCGACAGCTTTCACAATTTTCAAAAGAAAATTTTGAGATATCGATACATTGATAACTATCACAGTTTTCTATAAAAAATTTTGAATATTCGATATGTCGATAACTATTCCAATTTTCTATACAAAATTTTTAACTGTCGCGACATGTCGGTATATCGATGGAAAATTTTGTGTTTCGATAAATCGATAACTATCGCAATTTTCAATAGAAAATGTTGTGTTATCGATATATCGATAACAATCTCAATTTTCTATAGAAGGTTGCGTTCTCGGCCTTCATGCAAAAAATTCCCCTCCATTTTTTTATACCCTCCACTCTAGTGATAGAGGGTATATATAAGTTAGTCATCTCGTTTTTTACACCTCGAAATATTGGTCTAGGACCCCATAAAGAATATATATTTATTTTCAGACGATCTAGCGATGTCCGTCAGTCTGTCTGTTGAAAACACGCTAACTTTTGAAAGACTCTACGGAGGCTCCTGAAGTTTGGCATATATGTTGGGCATTTACCTGCTCATGTTGGTATTGCAATCCAGTGAAATCGGTCCAGTGGTTCAAAAGTTATGCGCAAAAGACTGAATTTTGGCAAAGGTTTTTCGTGAATTTACTAGATAAAAAATACGCTAACTTTCGAAAGGCAATTTTGCGGATGCTGAAGCTTGGCATAATTATTTGTCGTTCTTCTGGCCCGGTTCGTACTGAATTTTATTCAAATCAGTTTAGTGGTTCAAAAGTTATTAGCAAAACCGTGAATTTCACCTTAAATTCACGTGTTGAAAAGCCGTTAAATATGTCTTGAAAACATTGGTAAGTCACAAAAATATTTTTCAACGTATTTTTGTCACTTAAAAATATTTTTACACTCCAAAAAAAATACACTCGAAAAAAAATTTTCACTGAAAAAAAATTTTACACTCAAAAAAAAATTTAGTAATTTTTTTTTTTTTTTTTTCAAAAATTACAAAAAAAAATGATTTTTTACACAAAATAAAATATTTCTTATCAAAAATTTTATTTTTCACGTTAGAAAATTTACTATCATTTAAAAGGGGCATTGTGGAGGGTATTCATTGATTCGGCTAAATCGAATTTAACTCTTCTACTTGTTAATTTTAAAACAGTTTGAAGGGCACACACTAATTTCTTTTATAAGTCTGTTGGCTTGTCACATTATATTTTTTTCAGTGTATTTATAAATTACAAAAAAATGCTTTATAATTGTTAAGAACAAAAAAAAGGTATGATAATTTCAAGGTGTGGTAAAAAAGAAAACATACACACTCTCAAAAGTGTAGACAAGAGTTTATGACAAGGTCTTTGCCACTGTCGTAAAAAAGATAAAAATTTTAAATTTAAAAAATTTTAAATTTTTACATTTTTTATGAAAAAGCCAAAAAAAAATATTTTAAAACAATCATAAATTTTAAATTATCAATTTTATTATTTTCTAAAATATATAAATATTTTTAAGTAATTTAACACTTTTATAAAAAAAAATTATCAAAAACCGTTAAATTCTAAAAAATTCTTAAATTTAACAGCATGAGTAGGAGACAATTTTAATGGACGTTTTTGTGCTCGTTTTGTAGTCAGTCACCAAAAAATAGAAAAAAAAACTCATCTTTCTAATGATTATTGACGTTACTTTTTGGTCGTGTTGGTAGGTATTGACACCCTCTTATTGATAAATGGTTGATAAGTCACGTTATTGGTTTCGTTTCGTTTTTTTTTTGTTTTGTTGAAAAATAATAATACGAAATAAAATAGAAAAATGAAAATTATATGCTTATGAAGGTAGTAGAAGTGGAAACCCATAAAATGAAAAACCTTTTTTCAACCATCCTCTATCATCATTCAGAACAAAAAATTTCAGCCTTACCAAGAAAGATGAAAAAAAATATTAGTGAACAAAAAATTTAAATTTAAAAAAAAATGCTTTAGGAAGTAGAAATACACCACAAGCATCAAAAATCTCTTCTTAACTCTCCTTATTCATCATTTTAGCAAAATTTGGCCTTACCAAAAAACAAGTATTGCTAAAAAATAAATCGAAGAAATAGAAAAAATTAGATTTTTTATCATATACAGGTTGTACAAATGGAGCCACATGAATGAAAACTTTCTAAGATCGTCATGCTTCATCTTTTGAATAAAATTTGGCCTTACCAAGAAAAGCGTTTCTTAAAATCTGAATTTTTTAATGAATTTTGTTCAATTTGTATTATAACAAAAAAAAAAATATTGAAGTATTCCTTTTTTTCTTATTTTGATTCCTCAATTTTGTGTTTTTTAGGTTGGGTCAAAATCATTGTGTGTGTTTTATTTAAGGTTATAAATTATCATGTGTTATGCTCACAAAAAACCATTTAAAGTCTCATTCTATATTTTTTTAATGTGACTTAAATGTTATGGATGCTTGTTATAAAATGTGTTGACAATCTATAAATTTATGAGAATTTTTTTCATTCCACTTAGAATTTCATATTTTTTTTTTATTTTTTTCAACCAAATTCAATTTAAATATTGATTATATATTTTTTTGTCAAAATGAGAAATAAATTCATAAATTATGTGAACAAAAACAAAATATTTAATGAATAAAAATCTCATTATTGAAGTGTTAATGTGTTTTAAATATGTTTTTTTCTCCTAATTTATAAATCATTTTGGAAAAATATACATCATTAAGAATCCTGCATAAAAATTTTGGAGAAAACATATGTTTCATAATTTCAAGTCATTTGTGAAATACACTACAAAGTAGTGAGGAGTTTAGTATATTTGAGAATGGATTTGTAACAATTTAAAAATTATTTTTCTTTTGACTGATAATCCACAATATATAATAAAAAAAATTTAGATATCAAAGAAAAGTTTTTAATAAATTTTTTTTCACTCAATTTATTTAAAAAAACATTTTGTTTATCGAAAAAAAATTACTATAATTTTATTTTTTTATTTTTTTTTTACAGTTCATACCGGTCTGGGACTAGAGTATTCAAAAAACCGTCGATTTTCAAAAACCGGTTTTCAGTTTATTTGAAAAATCTAAAATTGATTTTTTCCGGTTTTTTGATAATTTTAGATTTTTATTCAAAAAAAAAACTAAATTTGTTAATTATATATATGGCGCATTCCATGTCAAATCGGACACATTGAAAATTTTTTTTTTTAGATATTCCCAGTTTGTTTACAGTTTTTAGTACCCTTCGAAAACTCCTTCGTGGTAAATTTTCAGATTTTTTTATGACCCGTTCAAAAGATATAGAATTTTTAAAAATTGGTAGTTTGTTCCTTTACTCAAACTTCTTTTACTCATAACTTCTTCAATAATGATTTTTTTTCCAAAATTTTTGTTTTTTTACGTACCTTATAAAAAAAATCCCAAAAAATTATTAAAAGCGCTCTAGTATGCGATTTTAAAGTTTTAAAATTTAAATCTCATTTTTGAAAATGTTTGTACTCTTCGTTTTTTTTTTAATTTTTTTGTGTAAAACTTCTATCGCTCTAACTGCCCTAATAGTGCCCTTAGAGCAACAAAATATATGACTGCTCCAATCGTGCGTCATAGAGGGGTCATTTCCAAGACCAACCCCCATTAATTTTTACGTCTTAACATGTCTTTGGAACAAACTAATACCCTATCTCCAATTTCTAAGGGGGCTCCCAAACAAAACGACATTTTTTTAAATTTGTTCCAACCGCTCTAACTGCCCTAATAGTGCCCTTAGAGCCAAAATGTATGACCGACCCACAATACTTTTTTATTCCAAACATTTTCTCTGAACACACCTACCCTCTATCTTTAACTGTTAAGGCGGTCCCCATACAATTTTTTTTTATTTTTTGTAAATTTGTTTTATTTAATCAGCTTCTACCGGTCCAATGGTGCGTCCGAGAGGGGTCATTACTAAGACCGACCCCCATTTATTTTTACCCTACAACATTTTTTCAAAACATACCTACGCCATATCTCCACTCCCTAAGTAGGCTCCCATACAAATAACAGTTGGGGCAAATCCCAGTTGGAAAATGTGTCACTGAGGAAATTTCCACAGTGATTCCTTGAGGAAATGTCTTCAGGTTCTGACAAATCATAGGCAATCCTTGATGACATGTCCTAACATTGTCAGCACTGAATGTTTGCTTTAAGAGTGTGGACAATTCCTCTAAGACGTCTAAAAGGAAATGTCTTCAGAATAGCAGTATAATAAATTAGAATTTTAAATCTGGGCAACTCTTCAATTTCCAAGAAAAAGATGGCAATATTATCGACTTAATTAAAATAAAATCAAAATCTAACAAGTAGAATAAAAGTAATAAATAGACAAACAATTTTAAAAATAAAGTTTGAAACAAGTGGTTAGGTGTGGGACTAATAAACTGGAGGTTCCAGGTTCAAATCCAGTTGGGACTAAAAAAGGCAAAAAGTTTTTTCTAAATATGAGAAAGATAATTTATAAAGGAAAATGGATAAAAGTAAAAACTAAAGGACCCGAGTAAAAATTTTTATATGATGCAATATATAATGATATATAACACAATATATATTTATACGCAATTTAATCCGAATAATGGTGGATGTTTTTGCATTAAAAAAGATCAACTTGTATAAAATATGATTCGATTTCATCCGAGTTTTGACCAGACATTGCCATATTTCAGTGGATCCAATTAGATCTAATTGCATAAAAACATATAAAATCTTGGTGTGTTTTGGTTTGGGTGAGTTACACCACCACAGGTCAACGATACATTCACCAAACATATTATTTTCTAAAACAAAAAAATTGTTTGGGTACGCTTCGAACCAGATAGGTGATATACATAACCCTAACAAGGAAATGTTTAGGAACATTTAAAAGTTTCTTATACTTTGCATAAAAATCTTAGAAAATTTTTGGTTAATTTGAAACATTTATATAGTTATATATGGAACAGAATAAAATATATCTAATTTTATATTAAATTATACAGAAAAACAAATTTTGTATTGACCCTCATATTATTTCATATATTTATATCAACCGTATACCTCTTAATCCGAATCGTGATTAAATTATATATTACTACATATGACTGCATTTAAAAAATTTAGAAAATATCTCACGGATGTATAATTATATAAGATTTATTATGTTTGTATCAAGTTATATATTGTTATATATGATTATTTTTACTCGGGTGGGTAATTTGTTTGGTATTATTAAGTATTGGGGCATTAGTGCAAATAGGTTTTTATAGATCCATTCAATTACCTTACTACAATCTGGAATAAACTTCTTTATTTGCTACAGCTGGAATTTTTTATTACAAAAAGTAAACAAAACTTTCCAATTGTAGCAAAAATAGTAAGCAATTTGAGTAATCCAACTAAGTATATAATCGTATATTTCTTGGTCCCTACAATATTTTTTTTTTAATCCCTTATTGGCCTTCTAGATAATTTCTAATTGCATTAATGACTAAAAAAACAAAAAAATACTACAAATTTTGTTTAGTAAAGTGCTGATATTGCGTTATATTTTCAACAAAAAATAATTCAAAAATGTTTTTTTTTTTGCAAAAAAAAAAAATGTACAAAATGTTCCTAGACTGCTTCCCTAAAACTAGTTCTGATGGTGACAATTTCAAACAAAAGTCATGGGTTAAAGAATGGGATAAAGAATTGGTTCTAGAATGACTTAAAGAACCGTTCCATACATGGGTTCCTAGACTACTTTCCTAGAACTAGTTCTGATGGTGACAATTTCAAACAAAAATCATGACTCTGAGAACGAGATAGAGAACTAGTTCCACAATAGCTTCTTGGAAGTAGTTCCTGTCGTGACAATTTCAAAGAAAAATCATGGGTTAAAGAATGGGATAAAGAACTGGTTCTAGAAGTAGTGATGGAACCGTTCCATAGGAGGGGTGATTGTTCCTAGACTACTTCCCTAGAACTAGTTCTGAGGGTGACAATTTCAAACAAAAATCATGACTCTGAAAACGAGATAGAATTTTTTCCAATTTTCACCGAGTCCCGAAAAAAAATTTCTATGCCCAGACACATTTTTTTTGCGTTTGTAGTAAAAAATTTCATAAATAATGGATTTAAAAACAAAATCACAAATTTTGCAAAATTCCCAAATAAGTCCCAAATATTTTCAAAAAAATATAAAAAATGTCTGACAATTTTTTTTGACGTTTTGGAATAAAAAGTAAAATTTTTTCGAAATTTTCTGAGAATTTTCTAAGTTTTAAAAATTTTGTTAACCCGGGTGAAAATGACCATGTATGTTCATACATGCTCATACATGATTCCATGTATGATAGTATATGTACAATATATCGAAATGTATGTCATATATGGGAGCATATATGACAATACACAAGTAATGTAATATTCCATATATGTAAATGTATGCAACTATGTGTGGATAGGTATATGTCATACTCCTTCATATATGCTATGCATCTGCATAGCATACATGTCTTAAAAACAATTTTTTTAAAGGTTGGGTTCGGCAGAACTTTGCAAAATTGGACGAAGTTCATGTATGGGTTCAGTCTGAAAAAGTCGTTCGGTTGGACAATAATGATCATACATCATCAACATTGGTTATAATTTTTGTATTCTATAGGCGAATATGAAAGGCACTAACGTAAACAACCAAATTTAGAAGAAAATTCGTACACTCTGACGGTATTACTGTCAGAGCTGCGAAGGATTTCATCCCTTAATAAGATTTGGTGTTCTGAATTAAACTTTCATGATTGCATTCCCCAATCACAATTTATCTAATGAATTTACATTTGATTTTAAAATATAGAATGAATTCGGTTTCTTTTTCATTCGACTTTGAAATTGAATGCGTAAGTTTTTATAAATTCGATTTTTAAGTCTCATGAATAATAAATGAATGAAATAAAGAATGCATTCAATTTTAAAAATTCTCATAAACAAGAATTCGCTTTAATGGTAAAAATCGAATGCATTCCAAGAAATATTGATATTTAAAGATAATTGTATTCAGTGACTATAAAAATCGAATGTATTTTATTTGTGAGTGAATTCATTCAAAAAGTGGTTAATTCTTCGAAGCTTTGATTATCCTAAAGTATCATAAAGCCCAAAATATATTTTTAAAATATTCGTTAGTTTTTATTAAAAAATCAGTGTCATAAATTAGTACAAATTATTTATATTTGAAAAAATTTCAATTAATAGACGTTTAATGGAAAAAAATACAAAAAAAAAATTTACATACAAATTCATGTATGACAATGTATGATCATTAATGTACATGTACCCTCAAATTACGGATATGCACTTGTATGGACATCCATATATGCATCATATATGAACATATATGAACATACATGGTCATTTTCACCCGGGGAAATACGAAATTTTTTTGTATTTTCGCATGACCTATGTCAGACATTTCCCCAAAGAAGTCTTAAGTGACATGTCCCCAGAAGGTCAGCCCTGACCACTGCTGACCTTGAGTGAGGACATTTTGAAAATTTGTATGAAACTGTCCTCAACCCAGTACATAGAGATGTCTTGTGGAGGTCAGGTGTGACTCTGACATGTCATCGCTCCGTCACTTAGGATGGCTCGAGGACGTTGCCAACTGGGATTTTATAAAAATTTAATTTTGTATGGGTTGGAACAAATTTAAAAAAATGTCGTTTTGTTTGGGAGCCCCCTTAGAAATTGGAGATAGGGTATTAGTTTGTTTCAAAGAAATGTTAAAACGTAAAAATTAATGGGGGTCGTTCTTGGAAATGACCCCTCTATGACGCACGATTGGAGCAGTAGAAATGATTTTAAGATTGAAAAATAACAATAAAATTTTTTAAAAAATTTTTAAAAAATGGTATTAGTCGTTATCCACGATCCGACTGGGCTAAAAATTTGTTGAATCGATAGAAGTTTTACATAAATTTTTTTTTTAAGAAATCAAAGAGTACATACATTTTCAAAAATGAGATTTAAATTTTAAAACTTAAAAATCGCATACTAGAGCACTTTTAAGATTTTTTCTGGATTTTTTTTTAAAGCAGGTAAAAAAACAAAAATTTTGAAGAAAAAAAATTCCAATTTGGACCATTATTGAAGAAGTTATGAGTAAAAGAAATTTGAGTAAAGGAACACACTACCAATTTTTAAAAATTCTATATTCTTTGAACGGGTCATCAAAAAAATCTGAAAATTTACCACGAAGGAGTTTTCGAAGGGAACTAAAAACTCTCAACAAATTGGAAAAATCTAAAAAAAAAATTATTCAAAGTGTCCGATTTGACATGGAATGCCCCATATATATTCATGATCCTTGAACGATTTTAAGACGATCTAGCGATGTCGGTCCGTCTGTCTGTCTGTTGAAAATACGTTAACTTTTGAAAGACTTTACGGAGGCTCCTGAAGTTTGGCATATATGTTGGGCATTTACCTGGTAAGACAGGTATTGCAATCCAGCGAACTTGGTCCAGTGGTTCAAAAATTATGAGCAAAAGACTAAATTTCGGCAAGGGTTTTTCGTGAATTTACGAGATAAAAAACACGCAGTTCTGAGGATGTTGAAGCTTGGCATATATCACAAAATCTTTTTTCAACTCACAAGGGAAGTCTCCCTGGTGTCACCCTCCGATCTTCATGAAATTTGGATATGTTGTTAAGAACGAAAATTAATTCGACCCGTATTTTTTTTTAGCGGCCCAAACTCATTTTTAGGGGGGGTCGATTTGTATGGGAGGAAATTTACCTTTTTCAGTTTTTTACGATTTACGCCTATTTAAACAAAATTAATATAGGCATGTGTGGTATCAGATTAAAGGTATTAAAAATGCCTATCTCGTAACGGGCCAAAGAAGTTAATATTTTTCGACTAATTAACAAAAATGTCCTAAAATTTTGGTATTTTACTCAATATGAAGAAAAGTTGTGCATGTTTGGACACGTTCTTAGCACACGTAGATAGGTTTTCCAAAGACCTTTCATTTGGTATGTAACATGACTAGGTTTCTTTGCATAATATAGGAGATAAACGAAAAAAACTGAAAAATGGCCTTGTCTTCCCCCCTCCTTTTTACCCCCTAAATATGAATTTGGGCCGCTATAAAAAAAAACGTGTCCCTTTATTTTTTCTGATCTACAAAATAAAACCAATTCCATAAAGATCCGCGGGTGACACTAGGGAGACTTCCCTTGTCAGTGAAACTGAAATAAATGTTTAAAAAAACCGGCAGTTTTTGGAATTTAGAAAAACTGAAAATGCAGTTGTGTAAACAAGACCTTGAACCATCACTGAACAATGTTTAAGCATTACCCCACTTTATCCGTAAAAGTTACATAGGGTTAAATTTGAAAAATCGATAAAAATGGCTTGAAATAATCCATAGTTTTTACCTTCTTTCGCTTTTTTTTTAAGTTCTCCTTATATTTCAAGTTTTTCCGGCATAACACAAAGTCAGTACATATAAGATATTATTTTAATAATGGTTTGATAGATGCTTCATCGCTTGGTAAGCAGTTATATGAGGGTTAAGTTTTGAAACCAAAAATTAAGAGTTTTTAAATTTTAGAGGTTTTTTGATCAGGGATTTCGGTTCCCCCTATAAAATGAAAAAAGTTGAACTAGAGTTGGTAGCTGTTGTAATTCTTAACATTTTGGAATCAATCCCGTTAATGTGCCACGAATAGTTAAGGAGTTTCAGCAGATCTAAGTTCGAAAGAAAAAACGTAATTTTTTTAAAATACCAGTTTTTCGCGAGGCACATTCGCGGTTTCATTCGAAATTTGGTGGACTCTTGCGTAAACCGAGTTTTTTAGGAGTTTACATAAAAAAATCACTGGCGGGTTTATAAAAAATAAATTGCAAAAATTTTATGGCATTTTTGGAAATTGTGCGAAATTTGCAAATCTGGGTCCTATTTTTTTTAGTAGCAATTAATGCATCATGTTCATTTTAATACACCAAAAGACGTGCCTTAACGAGTAGAACTGATTTGCTTTGTGACTTTTTACTTTAAGCAATTCTGAGCGGAAAGCGCGATGATTATATCTAAACCTGTTTTGATCTGGCACATCCAAGGTTTTACACGAAATCGGATGAAATTTTTTTAAATGAAAGCCCACTTGATGTGTCATCATAAAATCAGAGGCGGGTTAAAAAATTTTGATGATTATAGATTTTTTGGACCATATTAAATTTTCTTGTTATATAAAAGCATCACCGATTTTTTTAAACACTGGTACAATGAAACGATTTTCCGTGATTTCTTTTAGTAATACCAACGCGCAATGCCTAAATATGTTTTAAAAAATTGTGAAACTTTTCTTTTACCGCGAATTAATCGCGATTTTAGGTACTTAGATATGTAATACGGCAATATTGAAAGTCTTAGAAGACATTCGACCGTCCTTTGACCGTGGTGATATATCCATACTCGTATTAATCGATTTTTCTAAGGCATTTGATACCGTAAACCATGACCTATTGATAATGAAACTTGAGAAATATTTTGGATTTTCTAAATTAGCCTCAAATCTACTTAAATCATATCTAAGTAACCGTCATCAACGTGTCAGCAGTAATAATTTGTTTTCGACACTTAAACCAGTATTTTCTGGAGTGCCACAAGGTTCTATTTTAGGGCCAATTTTATTCAGTTTATTTATTAATGATATAGTTCAATGCTGTAGAAACTCTTCTATACATCTTTACGCTGATGATGCACAAATCTACCTATCTAGACGTCCTGGTCTGGTTGAAGACTTGGTTTGTCGTCTTAATGAGGACTTAAATGAGATCTGTATGTGGTCTAAAAGGAATAATCTTTGCATTAACGCGTCAAAGACACAGGCTCTTACGATTTATAATGATTTAAGCTTGAATGACCTCCCCAACATTTTCATGGACAATGAACTCGTTCAATATGTTAAAGTTGTAAAAAATTTAGGGTTTATGATAAACTCATTATTAAACTGTAAAAGTCACGTTGACTTCTCTATAATTAAAATATACAATGTGTTGAGAAAACTTTGGTACTCATCCTCATATGTTCCTTGTGATGTAAAGCTTAAATTAGTGAAAACTTTGATCGTACCCATCATTACTTATGGGGCTATTGTATACGGGGACATTGATGCTACGTCAAAGGGAAAATTGCAAATTGTTATAAATAATTGTGCAAGATACGTTTATAATAAACGAAAATTTGATAACATATCCGAATTTGCTATTAAAATTTTTGACCGTAGTTTGACATCGTACTTAAACATACGTAATTTAATCTTTTTACATAAAATTATTTACACACAAGAGCCAGATTACTTATATAATAAATTAAAATTTGCAAGATCTGACCGTACGAACAATATCATTATGCCTGTTTATAACTATCTTTCGTCCTCTAGAATGTTCTTTGTCAATGCTGTAAGATTGTGGAATGATTTAGATAATGATATTAAAAACGAACCCCGTGCTTTGTCTTTTAAAGTGGCAGTTACTAGGACTTTTTGTGATTAAATCTTAATTTTCAAATTTGTAATTTCTTTGTTATTTTTTTATTGTATTTAATAATTGATCTTTAACCAAATATTAATTTTGTTTTTTATTTTGTTATTTTGTTAGTTTGTTCGAGTAAAACTATTATTATTATGTAAATTTAAATCGAGTTAGTTTGTAAGTTATTTTTGATTTATTAATGTAGAATATTGTATTGTTGAGATGCTGTAAGAGACTTAAAGTCTTATTTGTATCAATGAAATCAATAAATTAAATTAAATTAAATTAAATTAAATTAAATTAAATTAAATTAAATTAAATTAAATTAAATTAAATTAAATTAAATTAAATTAAATTAAATTAAATTAAATTAAATTAAATTAAATTAAATTAAATTAAATTAAATTAAATTAAATTAAATTAAATTAAATTAAATTAAATTAAATTAAATTAAATTAAATTAAATTAAATTAAATTAAATTAAATTAAATTAAATTAAATTAAATTAAATTAAATTAAATTAAATTAAATTAAATTAAATTAAATTAAATTAAATTAAATTAAATTAAATTAAATTAAATTAAATTAAATTAAATTAAATTAAATTAAATTAAATTAAATTAAATTAAATTAAATTAAATTAAATTAAATTAAATTAAATTAAATTAAATTAAATTAAATTAAATTAAATTAAATTAAATTAAATTAAATTTTGTTTAAATCGTTTGGTCATTAAAGGGTTAAATTTATATCATATATTTTAGAAAAAATTATATATCCTGGCATGTTTTAATAACGCATGCAACAAAAGTGTAGAAAAAAATCTTTAAAATATTTTTAAGATTTTTAAAACCACTAATTCTTAAAACCGCCATAACTTTTGACCCCTTTGCGCGATTTAATTGACGCGAACGAATTTCTTATTCTTAAATAGCTTCTAATATTTATGCCAACTTTCATCGATGTGACATCAAAACAAAAACCACATAATTTTTACCTCAAAATTTAAGTCTTAGACGGAACTCCTCATGTATTTGTCATTCCCATTTAGTGGTTCAAAAGTTATTACCAAAACCGTGAATTTCAGATTGGTTGAAAACCCGTTAAACAAGTTTTAAATACATTAAAAAGTCACAAAAAAATTTTACAACACATTTTTGTCACTGAAAAATAGTTTTACACTAAAAAAAAAGTTATTAAAAAATTTTACACTCGAAAAAAATTCTACACTCAAAAAAAAAATTTTGTGAATTATTTTTTTTTTTTTCAAAAATTACTTAAAAAAATTTTTTTACACAAAATAAATTATTTCTAATCAAAAATGTTATTTTTATCACGTTTGAATTTTTTTTATCACCGAAAAAGGAGGTGGAGAGTATTTATTCGACCTAGTCGAGTTTAACGAATTTTCTACTTGTTTTATTTAAATTTTCAATAATTTAAAACATTGAACGACGGGCGCCACTGGTTAATTTGATCCGACTGACCTTAAATTTGTACCACATACGTTTTCAGGTTCAGGAGATCATAAATTTGCCCAGACATTCAAAATCGGAAGAAAATATTTTTTTGCCATACAATTTAAGAAAACTTTTAAAATTTTTAAACATGATGTCCGTCTGTTCGTCTGTCTATGGAAATGGTGATCACGGCCAAAATATTACATGGAGATGACTGAAACTTAACAAATTTATTGGAAGTTCTCCCGATAACTTTGGTATTGCATTTGACCCATATCGGTTTAGCGATTCAAAAGTTATGATCGTAAATGTAAGGACACCTCAAAAGTTTTGGTACATTCAACATAACATAAAAATGCAAAATGCTTTTATTCGGCGGCTGGTTGACATATGAGGCATTCCACACCAAATGTCCAGCGAAAAAAAAATGTGTACCGTAAACTTCTGAATAGGTGGTATGGATAGCCCTATACGGAACTTAGAAAATTGCGTTTTTGGTTTTTCAATTTTTCAAAAACTGGGCTTAGGAGGCGTGGTCAAATATTGGAAAAATGGTCAAATTTGTGGCGAGTTGCCTTGATTAAATATTTATCACATTAAAACGGAATGCACCACAATCTCAAAAATTTACAGTCTTATATAGTTTTGTATGGGCTATCGATTAAAATTTTTATTTTTGGAAAATTTTCAGAACCCGTTCTGAAATTTTCCATTTTTTAAAAAAGTCAATTTATCAAAAATCTGGCCACTTTTTTTTTTCTTTTTTATTTATTTTTTTAAAAGTTTAGATGTTTGTCCATCCACACAAAAAAAATCAGCAACACGTTCATCTTTTTTTTCGAGAAATTCGCATTTGAACTTCAAATTTCATAACAATTTAGTAATTTGCTTGTATTTTCTTGTGTCAACAGAGCGTATGACGAATATTTATGCAATTAATATTACTCATTCGCAACTTTAAAACAAAGAAATACAAGCAAATAACAAAATTGTTATGAAATTTAAAGTTCAAATGCGATTTTCTCGAAAAAAAAGATGAACGTGTTTCTGATTTTTTTTGTGTGGATGGACAAACGTCTAAACTTTTGAAAAAATAAATAAAAAAGAAAAAAAAAGTGGCCGGATTTTTGATAAATTGACTTTTTTAAAAAATGGAAAATTTCAGAACGGGTTCTGAAAATTTTCCAAAAAAAAAAATTTTAATCGATAGCCCATACAAAACTATATAAGAACGTAAATTTTTGACATTGTGGTGCATTCCGTTTTAATGTGATAAATATTTAATCAAGGCAACTCGCCACAAATTTTACCATTTTTCCAATATTTGACCACGCCTCCTCAGCCCAGTTTTCGAAAATTTGAAAAACCAAAAACGCAGTTTCTTAGTTATATATAGGGCTATCCAAACAACCTATTTAGAAATTTACGGGACACATGTTTTTCTGTAGCGGGACATTTGGTGTGGAATGCCTCATATGTGAACATAATAAAACACCAAATGGTATTAAAACAATTACAAACATATTTTTTGACAAAACAAAAAAAAAATCGCGGATTTTTTTTTTTACCAAAATTTTTTTTTCGCGGAATTTTTTATTTTTTTCAAAGTAATTTCTTTTTTAATAAAGTTTTTTTACAACAATCTCTTTGAAATTGTGGAGGGTATCAATACATTCGGCAAGGCCAAATTTAACTTTTTTTTATGTCTCTTATTCTTAGAAATAATTTAGCAATCTTTCTGTGATACTTGGAATATGGTTACTTAAGTCTTCTATCAGCCGGCTATGATCTCCTTTAAATTTCCTAATTTAATAATAATTTAAAAAAAGGGTAATCTTGTCAAAACTTAATGATTTTTTATTTTTAAAACAAATTACAAATATCGTTTTCTGTTTTAATAATTCTTAGAACAATTTATGCATGTGTGTTTTTGTAATTAATCACACTTTCTTTTACTAAAAACAAATAATGGGTTTTTAAAAACCGTCATTCATTAAGTTAATGAGAAATGTTTTTTCCATACTAAATGAATATATTTTGCTGTTGTTGGTGTTCTTAAAATGAAAAGTAATTAAAATAAATCAACCCACATATCAAAGAGTTTCTTGACATTGAACATGTGTTGAACATGATGTTTTTCATGTCATCAGAAAAACAAAAAATAAAAAAAAAACTTACTGGAAAACCTACCAAGTAAAGATGTAAAAACGAAAGTGCGTCCTATAACGCTCAAATGAATTCAAATGCATTTTTTAACTGATTTAAAATGACTAAATGGCAAAAGAAGAAGAAGGTTTTATTATAATTAAAAATCTCGTAGAGGAGAAGGGTTAAAATAAGATTAAATACAAACTTTTGGATTTAAGGCGATAAAAAAATTTATGAAAATTTTCGACAAATCACCTTATTTTAGTTAATATGTAATAGAACAAATAGAGTAGAAGGGGATATAACCGCCAGTAGGGTACTTTAAAAAGAATGAACAAATTATGAAATTAAAAAATTTTAAAATTGACCGGTAGATGATTTAAGTAAATTCTATATTCCATATTAATACGGCCCGATCAACCTCTTCTGAATTTGCTCGTTAAGTAGTTTTCCTAAGACAACATTTACAAATGCAACTCTGTTTAATTCACAGAGAGGCACAGTGTTGCATTTTTGTGGACAAATAATTTTCCATTTGTGGTCATTACTATTTTAAATAACTTCAAAAAATTATTTATAATTTTCTTTTTTTTTCAAATGTCCACATATGCAAATATGACACCGTCCGACACTCTCTTAGTAGGCTCCCATACAAATAACAGTTGGAACAAATTTTATAAAAATGTAATTTTGAATGGAGGCCTTCTTAGGGAGTGGAGATAGGGCGTGGGTTTGTTTTAAAAAAATGTTGTGGGGTAAAAATTAATGGGGGTCGGTCTCACTAATGACCACTCTCGGACGCACCATTGGACCGGTAGAAGCTGATTATATAAAACAAATTTACAAAAAATAAAAAAAAAATTATGGGGACCGCCTTAACAATTAGAGATAGAGGGTAGGTGTATTCAGAGAAAATGTTTGAATTAAAAAAATATTGTGGGTCGGTCATACATTTTGTTGCTCTAAGCTCACTATTAGGGCAGTTAGAGCAGTTGGAGCAAATTTAGAAAAATATCGTTTTGTGTGGGAGCCCCCTTAGGAATTGGAGATAGGGCATTAGTTTGTTCCAAAGAAATGTTAAGGCGTAAAAATTAATGGGGGTCGGTCTTATAAATGACCCCTCTATGACGCACCATTGGAGCAGTAGAAATGATTTTAAGATTGGAAAACTACAATAAATTTTTTTCAAAAAATTTTAAAAAATAGTAATAATCGTTATCCCACGATCCTCCTGGGCAAAAAATTTGTAGAATCGATAGAAGTTTTACACAAAAACATTTCAAAAAAATTGAAGAGTACAAACATTTTCAAAAATGAGATTTAAATTTTAAAACTTAAAAATCGCATACTAGAGCCCTTTTAAGAATTTTTTGAGATTTTTTTTAAAAGTACGTAAAAAAAAAATTTTGAAGAAAAAAATTTTAAATTTGAATCATTATTGAAGAGAAGTTATGAGTAAAAGAATTTTGGGTAAAGGAACAAACTACCAATTTTTAAAAATTCGATATCTTTTGAACGGGTCATCAAAAAAATCTGAAAATTTACCACGAAGGAGTTTTCAAAGAGTACTAAAAACTGTAAGCAAATTAAGAAAATCTAAAAAAAAAATTTAAAGTGTCCGATTTGACATGGAATGCCCCATATATATTCATGATCCTCGATCGATTTTAAGACGATCCAGCGATATCCGTCCGTCCGTCTGTCCGTCTGTCTGTCTGTTAAAAACACGCTAACTTTTGAAAGACTTTACGGAGGCCCCTGAAGTTTGACATATATGTTGGGCATTTATCTGGTCAAGTTGTTATTGCAATCCAGTGAAATCGGCTCAGTAGTTCAAAAGTTATGAGCAAGACTGAATTTCGGCAAGGGTTTTTCGTGAATTTTTGAGATAAAAAACATGTTAACTTTCGAAAGACAATTCTGAGGATGCTGAAACTTAGCATATATATTTGTCGTTCCTCTGGCCTGGCTCGTATTGAATTTCGGTCAAATCGGTCGAGTGGTTCAAAAGTTATTAGCTAAACCGTGAATTTCAGATTAGTTTCACCTTAAATTCGCGTATTGAAAACCAGTTAAACATGTTTTAAAAACATTGGTAAGTCACAAAAATAATAATAATTTCTTTCTTTCCATTTATTTACAACTCATTTTTAATAAATTCACCCTAACCGAGAACTGGTAACAATCACCATAGTCTCGTTGTAGCGAAAAAAACCAAGGGTTCTGGCGGGAATCGAACCCACGACCCCCACGTTGAAAGGTTAGCACGCTACCAACTAGCCTACGGGGTAAGTCACAAAAATATTTTGCAACGTAAATTGGTCACTCAAAAAAAAAATACACTCCAAAAAATTTTACACTCAAAAAAAAGTTACACTCAAAAAAAAATTTAGTAAATTATTTTTTTTTTTTCAAAAATTACTAAAACAAAAAGTTATTTTATACAAAATAAAATATTTCTAATCAACAATGTTATTTTTTTCATGTTAGAAAGTTAACTACCACTTAAAAAGGGCATTGCGGAGATTATTCATAGATTCGGCTAGGTCGAATTTAACTTTTCTACTTGTTTTATTTTGCTATTTCAGGATACAAGTATGTGAATAGAGTCATTTAAAAACTTTATAAAAATATTTTGCTGATAATTTTTAAGGATATTGAAGGATAAAGTTTTGAAAGGACGTAACTTACCTCCTTTTATCTGATATGAAAAAATAATAAAATAGAAAAATTATAGGAGATCCTTCTAGGAAAAATATTAAAAAAATATATTATAAAATTTAACAGGTTCAGGAAATGAAAAACTGTAAATGCAGTTTTACTACATTTAGTCTCTAGTTTCAAACGTATATTATCCAGTTCGTGTTTAACGATTTTTTTTTTCATTTTTGTCGTACGGTGTAATAATCTTAAATTTTATTTGAATATTTTTTTTAATCCAATTATAAAAACGCATTTACATTTGCCATTTAATCCTTCGTGACATGTTTTGTGGTAATTTGTTTTGGTTCATTTTTCAAAAACTAGTTAAAATACAATTCATAATTTTTTTTTTTTACACTCACTAACTCGCTCATATCAAATTAATATAAAAACACTTTTGAATAATTTTATTTTTGAATTTGGATATATTTATTTTTTTAATATGTATTTGTAGACTAAGCCATAGAAACAAAACCACAACAATTTATAAAACCATAGGTGGTCGGTCGGTTATAGTAGGAAAAACACTAGTTAGTTTAATAAAATTTTATATTTTCTACACCT
The DNA here is from genome assembly GCA_963921195.1 of Pegoplata infirma. Taxonomy (NCBI): domain Eukaryota; kingdom Metazoa; phylum Arthropoda; class Insecta; order Diptera; family Anthomyiidae; genus Pegoplata; species Pegoplata infirma. Next base: position 217,400,316 of record OY992538.1, read on the forward strand.
TACCCTAGAACTACGGGGTATACTTAAGTTTGTAAGTAGAGGTAATAAACCTCAATTTTTTAAGTACACAAATTTATAACGAACAACGAAATTTTTTTACAAAAGTGACTTGAAAAACTCAAAATTATTATAAAATCTTAAGATATTTTTAACCCTTTCACCACCGACTTTTTTTTGCTAGGAATTTCTTGACCAAAATTTGTTAAAATGTCGCTCTATGCTAAGTAAAAACTTTTTGTTGATTTCGTGGGCCTACTGCGCTCTCTAGCGGAGATATATCCATCCAAACTTAAAGCTTTCACATGCAATATTTCCCAAACGAGTGAAAATTTTTCCAAAATTCGAATTTTGTATTTTTTGTATCGAACAGTTCTACAAAATTCGCTTTTAAGAAAGCTTGTAGGATTATTATTAGATTTTGGAGAATTTTTTTAACGTTTATTTAATTTTGCAATTTTTCTACGTTATTTGAAAAATTTCCATTTTGCCAACAAATATTGCGTGTAGAGCCCACCTTTCACACAGACTTTTTTTGCTAGGAATTTCTTGACCAAAATTTGTTAAAATGTAGCTCTATGCTAAGTTAAAACTTTTTGTTGATTTGGTGGGTCTACTGCGCCCTCTAGCGGAGATATATCCAACCAAACTTAAAGCTTTCACATGCAATATCTTCCGAACGAGTAAACATTTTTCCAAAATTCAAATTTTGTATTTTTTGTATAGAACAGTTCTACAAAATCCGCTTTTAAAAAAGCTTGTACGATTATTATTCGATTTTTGAAAATTTTTTAACGTGTATTATTTTTTTGCAATTTTTTTACGTTATTTGAAAAATTTCCATTTTGCCAACAAATATTGCATGTGAGCCCACCGGATTGCAAATTTATTTTGCCGAACACATCTATCGTAAATATAACCTTTCAATGTTCTAGCTTGTCCAAACAAAACACAAAAATGTTGAGCGGTTAATTTTTAATAATTTTTTAAAGATGTGTACATTGTAGTGTACTAGGGGAGTGAAAGAGTTAATGAGTGATTAAATCATTTTGGTACCATCGGGTAAGAAAAATTTTCAAATTTTATTTTTATACCCCATAAAGGATACAAAATTAAAAAAAAAATATTTGGTACTTAAATAATTTTCAAAATATTTTTTATTTAAAAATTAAAAAAAAAAATTAAATTTTATTTATTTTTTTTTATATTTTGAGGATGTTTATTCTGGCTCGAGGTCATTATTTTCTTTACTAATTAAAACCATGATATTCTCATAGCATAATTTTCAAGAAAATTATTTTTCTGTTTTAAATTTATTTATGTTGGTCATTTTTGCAAGACCTAATCGACACGTGTTTCGGAATTTGTCAAGATTCCATTGTCAAGATTATTTAGAAAAAATAGAAACGATTTACTACAAAGTAGCAAACGAGTCTATTGACAAATCGTTTGTGCACAAACTAGAATATTAATACATATTCGCCTCTATTCACAATGAGAATTAGAAAGACGAAGAAATTGTACCATAGGCATACCATAAGGCAACGATTGTCAATAACATTGAAACCATAGAAACGATTTGCACTTTGTAGCAAATCGTTTCTTTTTTTGCTAAATAATCTTGACAATGGAATCTTGACAAATTCCGAAACACGTGTCGATTAGGTCTTGCAAAAATGACCAACATAAATAAATTTAAAACAGAAAAATAATTTTCTTGTAAATTATGCTATGAGAATATCATGGTTTTAATTAGTAAAGAAAATAATGACCTCGAGCCAGAATAAACATCCTCAAAATATAATATTTTAAAGGTCGAATAAAACAATTTTTATTTTTTAATAAAAACTAATCAGAATATTTTTTTTTTAGTTGTAAGAGACAATAAAGTTGATTGAAAGTGTGAAGTGAGGTTGAGATTGCTAAAAATATAACTGTAGTGTTGGAAACTGTTAAAATTTATTCTGTAGAAACTATAAATATTTACATATATAAAAAACAATTTCCATTAACAAGACAAACCGACATTTAAAGTCCTACTGATGATAACACTAACTGGAGTGTTTGAAACCGGTATGAAAATACCAGAAATGTCTATAATTTTTAGAAATTCAATTTTTCTTCTGCATTTTTAAACCCTACACTTACAATGAAGGTATCCCATAGATACCTTCTGATTGCTCTGCAATTTATATGTGTTAATAAGTACCAAAAACTAAGATTAACCAGGGGGTATTTATGTCGCTCACGAGAAAAAACTTTAACCGGTGGGATTAAAAGAATGATGGTTGAAAGAGGAATTGAATAAAAAAGGGATTTTGGATTTCTTTAAAATAAACACTTTTGTATTGTTTTAAACAAAAAAAAATTATGTGTTTCACACTTTTAAGATGTTAATGATTCAATATATTTTATAAAAAATTATTAAAATTGCAAATAAAGTACAAATTTCATGATTTTAAAAAAATCCCAAAAAAAACATTTAATCCCATCCAGACTTCAGTTGAGAGGAAAAATTGAGAGATGAGAGAGACACAATCTCTTATCTTTCTTTCTCTATGGATTAACCTGCTACTTTTTGTCGGCTATACTGGTGGTTTAAAAAAGGGTTGCCACCTTATGAAAAATGAAGGCCTTTCGGGGAAATCTGAATAAAAGCTGAACTAACAGGAATTTCGCCAAAAGCAAAAACATGTGTCGGCTAAAACTTAATAGAGATTATTATATATGAATTTGGGGGTCGTACGTATATTCTTCTCCATATAAAGAAGCTCAAGATTTACACATTTTTGACAAAAACCAACTTAAAAAAGAATAACTTTGCCAAGTACGATACACAATTGGATAGGCATTAAAAAATCCTTTCCATCCATGTATAATCTTCATATAATTCCTTTGGAACAAAAAAAAATCGAAAAAACTAAAACAAAAACCGTTTTTCACCCTCCCGTTTCCCTGTTTGTCTGTGGAAATGGTGATCACGGCCAAAATATTACACGGATATGACTGAAACTTAACATATTTACCAAAAGATTGGTGTTGCATTTGTTCGATATCGGTTCAGCGGTTCAAAAGTTATGAATGAAATTCTAAGGACACCTCGAAAATGTTGACACATTCAACATAACCTAAAAATACAAAATGCTTTAATTCGGCTGCTGGTTGACATATGTGAACAGAATAAAACACCGAATGGTATTTAAGCAAGTACGAGCATATTTTTTAACAAATAAAGAAAAAAATCGCGGATTTTTTTTTTCACCAAATTTTTTTTCCGCGAAATTTTTTTTTCAAAATTATTTTTTTTTATTGAAGTTTTTAACTTAAACCCTTGTTATAACTTAAACCCTTGTAAAACAGTATTTTGTTGGTTGGCTATTTGACGATCGTGTTCTTACTAAGAGATTGTACAATTTTCTTCTTTTAGTTCTCAATAAATGTCCTCAATTTACGGTATATAGAGTTGAATATGTATTAATATCCTTGTTTAAATATTAGCGCTTTGTCATTTAAATTCCCATTGCTACTTGTAGAAAAGGGTTTTTATATCTGCTAAATAGTCTTGACAATGGAATCTGAAAAATTCCGAAACACGTGTCGAATGACGAGGGAAGTATCTCAACCTTTATGAATCGATTTGCATAAATTCAAAATATATATTAAAAAGACAATTCTAAGGTTGGGGTGTCTCGAAATTTCTTTTTTTCTTTTTTCACCTCTTACCGGCTTCAAACACTCCAGTTTATAGTATTATCATCAGTAGGGTGTGGTTTGGGCATTTAAATGTTCTTTAGGACCATTCTCACATACTTTGCATATTTTCACTTTCCCTTCTTTAATCCTTAAAATATATTTAAATATTTTTAGTTATTAAACTCGTTAACCAATGTCTAGTTGTCTTAAAATATACACATTTTTTTCACTATACTTCACAGTATTTATTAGTAGATTTTCCCTAGTTAAAGTAAATAAAGTTAAGCCGTGTGGTGCGGTTTGATTTCAGTTTGGTTTTATATGGTCTAAATATTATGCGTAAAAATTCATAAACTAATGGATTAAACGGTAACATGCATTTAAAAATAATATATTTTTTTGGCAATTAAAAAATATATAAAACCATTTTACAACAAACATGCCAGTAGTTTTTTTTATAGTTTAATTTGACTAAATATAAAACCACATTGTTAAAATTAAAACAACAACTTTTATGGCTAAATCTACTAGTAAATAAAAATATAATTAAATTAAATACATTTAATTTGTTAATACGATGAGAATTTAAAGGAGATGTGACCAACTAAAAAATAAATAAAAATTATATTTATTTTTTATAATATTCACTTTAGAACACAGAAAAAATTTGAAACGAATTTCAATCAACAAAAACGCGGATTCAATCAATTTTTTGATTGAAATTCCTTCAATTAAAAAAGCTGTTATACCAATCATTAAATTGTTGGCGATTGATTGAAAATTTTATCAATCAAACATTTTTTCGATTTTGTTCAAAAATTTTATCAATTTTTTATTTATAGTCAATCAAAATAATGATATATTTAACGAAAGAAAGCTTTTGACAAAATTATCAAAAAAATTCATCTTTTTTGCTTTCCAATATGTTGCCAACAATAAAAAAAAAAAGTAAAACACGATTATTTTGTATATTTTTGAATTAATTTATACAAATAAATTAAAGAAAAAAAATCTGGTATGTTGAAAATTTGTAATTTGACAAAACAAAACAAAACATCAACAAAAACGCGGATTCAATCAATTTTTTGATTGAAATTCCTTCAATTAAGAAAGCTGTTATACCAACCATCATCACCTATAGGTGATTGATTGAAAATTTTTTCAATCAAAAATTTTTTCGATTTTGATCAAAAAATTTTATCAATTTTTTATTTATAGTCAATCAAAATAATGATTGATTTATCGAATGAATTGAAAGTTTATGACAAAATTATCAAAATATTCATCTTTTTGGCTTTCCAATATGTTGCCAACAATAAAAAAAGTAAAACACAATTATTTTGTATATTTTTGAATTAATCTATACAAATAAATTAAAGAGAAAAAAAAATCTGGTATGTTGAAAATTTGTAATTTGACAATTAAAGAAAATAAAAAATTTTAATCAAAACATTGATTGTGACTCATTTAAATTTTGTTGATCAATATATTTAATTGAATATTTTTAGCCAATATTTTTTTGTGTGAACGTTTTCTTATCGTTTAAATTTTACGTATTACATGAAACTTTAAAATGTATAAGTATTTGGCTGTAAAATTTAATACATGGCAAATGCGCCCTTATTCTCATTTTCTATTTATTTTAGTGCCTACGGTCAGTACCGTAGTACCGGGAATACCGGTATTCCCGGTTCTCGGTATTCCCGGGAAATGGTACCGGTTTCCCGGTTCTTGACTCATTCCCGGTATTCCCGGGAATACCGGTATTCCCGGTTCCGGTTCTGACGGTATTCCCGGGATTACCGGTTGAAAGAAAGTATGAGGTGAGGTTGAGATTGCTAGAAATAGAATTGTAGTGTTGGAAACTGTCAAAATTTATTCTGTAGAAACTATAAATATTCACATATATAAAAAACAGTTTTCATTAACAAGACAAACGACATTTAAAATCCTACTGAAGATGACACTAACTGGGGTGTTTGAAACCGGTATAGGAAATACCAGAAATGTCTATAATTTTTAGAAATTCAATTTTTCTTCGGCATTTTTTCAACTTGAACCCTTATACCGGTATGTATATTTTGTAAAATTTTGTACAATTAAAATTTTTTCTTTGATTTTACCAGAAAAAAATACAAAACATGTGAAAAACACCATTTCCATTTTATTTTTTGAATTTAAGAAAAAATAGTAACATGATTTTTAAATAATTTTACAAACACAATTAAATACTTCTGAAATACTGATTAAATAGTGTAATTTAAATATTTTATGGCATAGTATTATTTTGTTTTTTGAGAACCGGTACCAGGATCAGAACCGGGAATACCGGTATTCCGGGAATATATCTAGAACCGGGAAACCGGTACCAGAACCGGGAATATCGGTATTCCCGGGAATACCGAGAACCGGGAAATGGGGGGCTCTAATTTATTTGCTAAAACAAATAAAAGTAAAGGATAATAACATAAGACTTTTGTATATGGGGCATTCCATGTCAAATCGGACACTTTGAAATTTTTTTTTTTTAGATTTTCCCAATTTGTTAACAGTTTTTAGTACCCTTCGAAACCTCCTTCGTGGTAAATTTTCATTTTTTTGATGACCCGTTCAAAAGATATCGAATTTTTAAAAATTGATTTCTTGTTCCTTTACTCAAACTTCTTTTACTCATAACTTCTTCAATAATGGTCCAAATTTCAATTTTTTTTTTCAAAATTTTTGTTTTTTTACGTACTTTAAAAAAAAAAATCCCAAAAAATTCTTAAAAGCGCTCTAGTATGCGATTTTTAAGTTTTAAAATTTAAATCTCTTTTTTGAAAATGTTTGTACTCTTCGATTTTTTTTAAATTTTTTTGTGTAAAACATCTATCGATTCTACAAATTTTTTGCCCAGGAGGATCGTGGGATAACGATTATTACTATTTTTTAAATTTTTTTGAAAACATTTATTGTAATTTACCAATCTTAAAATCATTTCTACTGCTCCAATGGTGCGTCATAGAGGGGTCCTTTATAAGACCGACTCCGATTAATTTTTATGTCTTAACATTTCTTTGGAACAAACTAATACCCTATCTCCAATTTCTAAGGGGGCTCCCACACAAATCGAAATTTTTTAAAATTTGCTCCAACCGCTCCAACTGCCCTTATAGTGCCCTTAGAGCAACAAAATGTATGTTTTTTTGTTTTTGTTTTTTTTAATCAGCTTCTACCGGTCCAATGGTGCGTCCGAGAGGGGTCATTAGTGAGACCGACCCCCATTTATTTTTACCCTACAACATTTTTTTAAAACATAACCATGAGTAGGCTTCCATTCAAAATTACATTTTTATAAAATTTGCTCCAACTGTTATTTGTATGGGATAGGGCGTAGGTATGTTTTAAAAAAATGTTGTTGGGTAAAAATAAATGAGGGTCGGTCTCACTAATGATCCCCGTCGGACGCACCATTGGACCGGTAGAAGCTGATTAAATAAAACAAATTTACAAAAAATAAAAAATATTTTATTTTTTTTAGAGATAGAGAGTAGGTGTGTTCATTTAGAGATAGGGAGTAGGTGTGTTCAGAGAAAATGTTTGGACTAAAAAAATATTGTGAGTCACTCATACATTTTGTTGCTTTAAGGGCACTATTAGGGCAGTTGGAGCGGTTGAAGCAAATTTTAAAAAATGTCGTTTTGTGTGGGAGCCCCCTTAGCAATTAGAGATAGGGTATTAGTTTGTTCCAAAGAAATTATTTTTATACTATTAGGGCAGTTAGAGCGGATGGAGCAAATTTTAAAAAATTTCGTTTTGTGGTGGAGTCCCCTTAGAAATTGGAGATAGGGTATTAGTTTGTTCCAAAGAAATGTTAAGACGTAAAAATTAATGGGGGTCGGTCTTATAAATGACCCCTCTATGACGCACCATTAAAGCAGTAGAAATGATTTTAAGATTGAAAAATTACAATAATTTTTTTTCAAAAAATTTTTAAAAATAGCAATAATCGTTTGTTTTTTAAAGTACGTAAAAAAACAAAAGTTTTGGAAAATAAATTTGAAATTTGGACCATTATTGAAGAAGTAATGAGTAAAAGAAATTTGAGTAAAGGAACAAACTACCAATTTTAAAAAATTCGATATCTTTTGAACGGGTCATCAAAAAAATCTGAAAATTTACCACGAAGGAGTTTTCGAAGGGTACTAAAAACGATTAACAAATTGGGAAAATATATTTTTTTTTTTTTCAAAGTGTCCGATTTGATATGGAATGCCCCATATATTTCTCTTTCCATTTTTTAGCCCAAGTAATCGAAAATTATTTTCCCTTGATAGTTTTGGTTTGATATGGTATTATTTTTGTCTACATATAGCAGTTATTCAAACTCAATATCAATAATAATGGCAAATAAGACCTTAAAATAAAAATAAATATCTATCGCAAATTTAAACAATAGTTTTATAACCAAACTCAAAATCAGACATTGTCAAAATATGTGTAGTTTTTATACAAAGTTCACAGTGAAAGATGAGCATTAGGGAAAGAACTTTTCAAAATTTATGCAAAGTCAAGTTCTTTGAATTTTATAAAAAAAATTTATAAAAATTAGTTAATTATTTTACATTTCAATTGTTTAATGAAAAAGAGTTCATTAACATTAACATTAACATTAACATTAACATTAACATTAACATTAACATTAACATTAACATTAACATTAACATTAACATTAACATTAACATTAACATTAACATTAACATTAACATTAACATTAACATTAACATTAACATTAACATTAACATTAACATTAACATTAACATTAACATTAACATTAACATTAACATTAACATTAACATTAACATTAACATTAACATTAACATTAACATTAACATTAACATTAACATTAACATTAACATTAACATTAACATTAACATTAACATTAACATTAACATTAACATTAACATTAACATTAACATTAACATTAACATTAACATTAACATTAACATTAACATTAACATTAACATTAACATTAACATTAACATTAACATTAACATTAACATTAACATTAACATTAACATTAACATTAACATTAACATTAACATTAACATTAACATTAACATTAACATTAACATTAACATTAACATTAACATTAACATTAACATTAACATTAACATTAACATTAACATTAACATTAACATTAACATTAACATTAACATTAACATTAACATTAACATTAACATTAACATTAACATTAACATTAACATTAACATTAACATTAACATTAACATTAACATTAACATTAACATTAACATTAACATTAACATTAACATTAACATTAACATTAACATTAACATTAACATTAACATTAACATTAACATTAACATTAACATTAACATTAACATTAACATTAACATTAACATTAACATTAACATTAACATTAACATTAACATTAACATTAACATTAACATTAACATTAACATTAACATTAACATTAACATTAACATTAACATTAACATTATTTTAATTACGCCAATGGATTTTCACGCAGATTTGACTCACGCTTAAATGTTGTTACAAAATTACAAAAACAACAAATTCTCTATAAAAAGAAAAGGCATTCGCTTTAATTGTTAAATTAATGAAAAACTCAAAACAAACCGCAAAGAATAAATAAAATAATTAAAAATCACGGAAAGTTACTTAAGAAAAATTTGTAAACACTCTCTACTCACGCAATAATTAGAATTACGAATCACTCACAAAATGTTGTTTTACTCACTCTACCTCCTAAATATCGTAATGGATTTCATTTTTACTCACGCGTGTTTAGCAGGTGGGTAAACCATCTCTAATATAGTATTAAAGAGATTAGCTCTGATAACGTTTTTGCGTGAATCAAGCAAGAATTACACTGACGCATAGCTCAAGCTTTGTAGGTGAAAACTAAGTGAGGATTTCATTTAAAATAGTTAAATGTTGAAGCATGTATAATGTAGTGCCCGATTAAATGCGCCCGCTTAAATGCACCCGTTTAAATACACCTGCTTAAAAGCGCCCACTTTAATGCACCAGCTTATGTGCACCCACATAAATGCACCAGCTTATGTGCACCCGCTCAAATTCACCCGATTAAATGCACTTATCCAAAATTTAACAAAACTCTGATAAATGCACATCAAGTGATCTTAAACTTTTCAATTTGTATATTCTTATTTATGCAACTCTAAGTGACTCATTTAAGCGGGCACTAATTAAATTGTTGATATTTCAGTAAACTTTGTATTAAACTTCGCTTACCGGTCTTACGCATTTAAGCGGGTAATTCTCTATTTTTTTGTTAAATTTTATAAAAATATTTAGGAATCGCTTAAGTGTAAATATTTCGATGCCGAATTGTATTAAACAAGAACAAACATTTTTTTTTTTACAAAAAAAAAATTTTAGCGGATTTTTTTACCGCCAAAAATTATAAATTTTTTTTCCAAACATTTTTTTTTTGCACATCGTGCGCATCTTATGTGAATCCTGACTTAATTTTTTTAAATGTTGAACGTTGAAGCAAGTATAATGGAGTGCCAGATTTAATGCATCAGCTTAAATGCACCCGCTTAAATGCACCCGCTTAAATGCACTTATCCAATATTAAAAAAAAACTCTGATAAATTCACATCAAGTGATCTTAAGCTTTTCAATTAGTAAATTCTTATTTATGCATCCGCAAGTGATTCATTAAAGCGGGGCACCTATTTCAGTGTATATATTTCAGTAAACTTTGCATCAAACTTCGCTAACCGGATTAACGCATTTAAGCGGGTAATTCTGTATTTTTTGTTCAATTTTATAAAAATATTTAAGAATCGCGTGAGTGCAAATATTTCGATGCCGAATTGTTTTTAAACAAGAACAAACATATTTTTTACAAAAAAAATTTTAGCGGACTTTTTTTCCGCGAAAATTTTTAATTTTTTTTCCAACTTTTTTTTTTTTGCAAATAATCTTGTTTACATTGTGGAGGGTATCAAATCAATTGGCAAAGTTGAGTTTAACCTTTTTCCCTTTTTTTTGATCTGCTCATAATTACTGTATTCCTGGACCAGCTGAAATTTAATTACCCCCTCCTTATAAAGTTCCATCCCTAATAACCATTCCATTGTTTTATCTAGAATGATTTGCGGAATTATACAAAAAAAAAAATCATAAAAAAACTATTGTAAGGAAATGAAAACAAATATCACAAAAGTCAAACAATAAAAATTAAATGTATTACAAATATTGGCAGAAAACTATCGTATATGAGAGAGAGCTTAACTTAAACATCATCATCATCAGTGTCAGCACCAGCAGCTACAGCAGGAAGGAATACAACATCAATATTATTATCATAGAAAAGCATTAAGTTTTAGACAAAAAAAAACAAAGTTTTAATAGGATCATGTTGTTTTAAAACAGAAAATCTTAAATAAATATTGAAAACTTTGAAGACAGACAAATAAAATCGGGTATATTGACAATGTAGACTGAGACGAATGTTAGCGTGTGCTTAAGGGAATAAGAGAAACACAACTTACATGGAATTCTAGTAAATTTACTAGAATTTTTTTTG